>JARFIW010000115.1:0-1200000 GCA_036346225.1 Platerodrilus igneus | reverse complement strand
ATAAACAGGTGCATAATTGAATGAATGAAGAAGTGAATACCTATATGAATAATTGAATGGATGAACGAATCAATCAGTGAATAAATCAATGGATAATCGAATGAACAAGTGAATGACGGAATGAAAATTGAATAAACGACTAAAAAACCATTACTTACCGATCAAATAAATGATTACATTAAAAAGTCAAGTGAATGAACGAATAATTAAATGTGCAAATGAATGAATGAGTAAGAAGTGATTAAATAAGCGAGTAAATTGGTAAAGTATGAATAAATTAATGGACACCTATAGAACGAAAAAGCACATAAACGATTGAATAGATAAATGGTTAAATGAATGAATAAAAGACTGGCGTAATAATTGAATGAACAAATAACCGATCGAATTAATTAGTGAATAAATGAATAAATGAAAGAAAATAAGTGACTAAATAAAGAATAACTGAATAATTGACTAAATGAATGAGGTGATAAATACATACATGAATGGATGAATAAACGAATGAATCAGTGAATAATCGAATAAACAAATGATTGAAAATTGAATAAACGAGCGAAAAACTAATATTTAATGACTAAATTAATTGTTAAAACAAAAGGTTGGCAATGAATGAATAATTGAATGCTTGATAAAAGACTAAATGAATGAAGAAAGGCATCATTGAATGAGGAAGTGAAAACTTGTACAAGTGAATAAATCATTGAATGAATGGACGAATCACTAAGGAATAAATAGATCGTTAAATGAAACAATGAATAATCGAATAAGAAACTGTATGATACAATGAATGAACGAAAAAGTTAATTAACGATTGAATAAATGAACGAATGGACGGTTAATTGAAAAGTTAAATAGACGAATGAATAATTTAAAAAACGCAAGAATGACTGAAGATAGAAGCTGGGAATGAACGACTAAATGGACCCAGATAAATGAAAGATTCATTGAATGAATAAACGAATCAATAAACAAATGACTATTTGGTTAAATTAATCAATAAAAAATCAAATAAACAAATGAATGAAAATCGAAGCAATGAACGAAAAACTATTACTTAACGATTGAATAAATAAACGAATAAATGGTTAAATAAAAAATGAAAGGAATGAATGAATAATTTTACGAGCGATAAATGAATAATTTTACGAACGAATGAATAACTGAATAAAGGAACAATGAATACGCGACGAAATTAATGAACAAATGCGTGATTGAATGAATGAACAGTACCTGTATGAATGAATAAACCAATAAGTGAATAAACGATTCAATCAGCGAATGAATATTTATTTAATTAAATCAGGGATAATTAGAATAAACAATTGAGTGACAAAACGAAAATTGAATAAACAAGCGAAAAACTATTAAATTATTAATCAAATGAATGAGTCAAAAGAATGAATAAATAATTGAATGCGCAAATGGATGACTGAGTTAAGAATGATTTAATAAGTGACTAAATGAATAAAGAATTGCACGATCGAACAAATGAAAAAAGAATACCTTGATGAATGAATGAATCATTGAATGATTGAATGAATCAACAATTGAAAGAACATTTGGTTAAATGAAACAATAGATGTTCGAATAAACAAATGAATGTGAATAAACGAACGAGAAACTAATACTTAACGATTAAATCAATGGTTAAATGAAAAGGTTACCGGAATAAGTGAATAATTGAATGCGTGAATGTGTGAATAAAAGACTAAATGAATGAAGAAATGCATGATTCAATGAAGAAGTAAATACCTAAATGAATGAATAAATTATTTAATGAATCAATAATAAATGAATAGATAATTAAATGAAACAATGAACAATCGAATGAATGAACAAAAACTAATAAATACGATTGAATAAATGAACGAATGGATGGTTAATTAAAAAGTCAAACAGATGAATGAATGATTAAGCGGACACAAAAATGACTGAATAAAGGAGCAAGGATTAAGCGAATCAATGAACAAATACATGATTGAGTGAATATCTAAATGAATGAATAAATTATTCAATCAATCAAGAATATCTAGTTAAATGAATCTGAATAATCGAATAACCAAATGAATGAAAATTGAATAAACGAGCGAAAAGCTAATGCTTAACGATTAAATTAATGGTTAAATAAAAAGGTAACGGAACGAATGAATAATTGAATGGGTGAATAAGAGACTAAATGAATGAAGAAACGGGTGATTAAATAAAGAAGTGAATACCTGAATGTATGAATAAATCGTTGAATGAATGGACGAATAAATAATGAAGGAAAGTATGATTAAATGAAACAATGAATAATCGAATAAGAAAACGGATGATAGAATAAATGAACAAAAAACTTAATTAACGATTGAATGAATGAACGAATAGATGGTTAATTGACAAGTCAGATGGATGAATGAATAATTAAACGAACAGATAGCAATGAATAAGCGAGTAAATGAACAAATTCATGTTTGAGTGAATACCTAGATAAATGAATAAACTATTCAATCAATGAAGAATATTTGGTTAAATGAATCAGTGAATAATCGAATAAACAAATAAATGAAGATTGAATAAACGAGCGAAAAACTAATATTTAACGATTAAATTAATGGTTAAATAAAAAGATCACAGGAACGAATGATTAATTGAATGCGTGAATAAGAGTTAAATGAATGAAGAAATGCATGATTGAATGAAGAAGTGAATACCTGAATGTATGAATAAATCGTTGAATGAATGAATAGATGGTTAAATGAATCAATGAACGATTGATAGAATAAATGAACGAAAAACTCAATTAACAATTGAATAAATAAACGAATAGATGCTTAGTGGAAAAGTCATATGGATGAATGAATAATTAAACGAACGGAAGAATTACTGAATAAAGGAGCAACGAATAAGCGACTAAATTAACAAATGCAGGATTGTGTGAATATCTAGATGAATGAATAAACTAATCAATCGATGAAGACTATTTGGTTAAATGAATCAATGAGTAATCGAATAACCAAATGAATGAAAATTGAATAAACGACCGAAAAGTAATACTTAACGATTAAATTAATGGTTAAATAAAAAGGTAACAGGAATGAATCAATAATTAAATGCGTGAATAAGAGACTAAATGAATGAAGAAATGCAGAATTGAATAAAGAAGTGAATATCTGTTTGTATGAATAAATCATTGAAAGAGTGGATGCATCAATAATAAATGAATAGATAGTTAAATGACGCAATGAATGATCGAATAAGGAAACGGGTGATAGAATAAATCAACGAATAACTCAAATAACGTTTGATGAATAAACGAATTGATAGTTAATTGAAAAGTCAAATGGATAAATGAGTAATTAAACGAACAGAAGAATGACTCAATAAAGGAGCAAGAAACAAGCGACTAAAAGAAACAAATGCTGGATTAAGTGAATACCTCGATAAATGAATAAACTATCCAATCAATGAAGAATATTTAGTTAACCGAATCAATGAATAATCTAATCAATCAGTGAATAAACATTTAGTTAAATGAATCAATGGATAATCAAATGAACAAGTGAATGACGGAATGAAAATTGAATAAACGAGCAAAAAACTATTACTTATCGATCAAACAAATGAATACATTAAAAAGTTCATTCAGAACGAATAATTAAATGTGCAAATGAATGAAGGAGTATATAGTGATTGAATAAGCGACTAAGTGAATAAAGTAATGGATGAAAAACTAAATGAATGAGTGAATGAACAAGTACAGAACGAACAAACACATAAACGATTAAATAATTGGATAAATGATTGAATGAACGAATAAAAGACTGGCGTAATAATTGAATGAATAAATAAGCGATCGAAATAATTAGTGAATGAATGAATAATTGAAAGAATGAATAAGTGATTGAATAAAGAATAATTGAATAAGTGACTAACTAAATGAGGAGGTAAATCCATACATGAATTGATGAATAAACAAATGAATCAGTGAATAATCGAATAAACAAATGATTGAAAATTGAATAAACGAGCGAAAATTAATACTTAATGACTAATTTAAAGGTTAAAATAAATAGTCGGGGGTGAATTAATAATTAAATGCGTGATAAAGGACTAAATGAATGAAGAAAGGCATGATTGAATGAAGAAGTGAATACGTGTGGGAATGAATAAATCATTGAATGAATGAATGAATCAATAATGAATAAATATGATTAGATGAAACAATGAATAATCGAATAAAGAAATGGATGATAGAATGGATGAACATTGAACGAATGAATCAATGGATGGTTAATTGAAAAGTCAAATGAATGAACGAATAATTATACGAACAGAAGAATGACTAAATAAAGGAGTAAGGAATAAACGACTAAATGAACATAGATAAATGAAAGATTCATTGAATGAATAAACGAATCAATCAATGAAAGAATATTTGGTTAAATTAATCAATAAAAAATCGAATAAACAAATGAATAAAAATTGAATAAATGAACGAAAAACTATTACTTAACGATTGAATAAATAAAAAGTAAAATGAATAAATGAATAATTTTACGAACGAATGAATGACTGAATAAAGGAACAATGAATAAGCGACCAAATGAATAAACAAATGCGTGATTGAATGAATAAAGAACTACCTGCATGAATAAATAAACAATTGGGTGACAGAATGAATGTTGAATAAACAAGCAACAAACTATTAAGTTATTAATCAAATGAATAAGTCAATAGAATGAATAAATAATTGAATGCGTAAATGGATGACTTAGTCAAGAATGATTTATTAAGTGACTAAATGAATAAATAATCGCACGATTGAACGAATGAAAAAAAGAATACCTTGATGAATGAATGAATCACTCAATGATTGAACGAATCAATATGTGAATGAATATTTGGTTAAATGAATCAATGGAAATTCGATGAACAAATGAATGAAAATTGAATAAACGAACGAAATAGTGATACTTAACGATTAAATCAATGGTTAAATGAAAAGGTTACAGGAATTAATGAATAATTGAGTGCGGAAATGAATGCGTGAATAAGAGGCTAAATGAATAAAGAAATGCATGAATAAAAATCTGAAGTGAATACCTTTATGAACGAATAAATCATTGAATGAATATGGAAGCATCGATAATGAATGAATAAGATGGTTAAATGAAACAATGAATAACCGAATAAGGAAATGGATGCTAGAATACATGAAGCAAAACATAATTAACGATTGAATGAATGAACCAATGGATGGCTATTCAAAAGTTAAATGAATGAATGAATAATTGAACAGAAGAATGACCGAATACAGGAGCAAAGAATAAGCGAATAAATAAACAAATGTATGATTGAGTGAATATCTCAATGAATGAATGAAGTAATCAATCAATGAAGAATATTTGTTTAACGAATCAATAAGTATTCGAATAAACAAATGAATGAAAATTGAATAAATGAGCGAAAAGCTAATACTTAACGATTAAATTAATGGTTACAGGAATGAATGAATAATTGGATGCGTGAATAAGAGACTACATGAATGAAGAAGTGCATGATTGAATGAAGAAGTGAATACCTGAATGTATGAATAAATCGTTGAATGAATGAATAGATGGTTAAATGAAGCAATGAATGATCGAATAAAGAAGCGGATGATAGAATAAATGAACGAAAAAGTTAATTAACGATTGAATGAATAAACGAATAGATGGTTAATTGAAAAATCAAATGGATGAATGACTGAATAAAAGAGCAAGGGATAAGTGACTAAATGAACAAATGCAGGATTGCGTGAATACTTATATGAAGGAATAAACTAATCAATCAATGAAGAATATTTGGTTGAATGAATAAATAAAAGACTGGGTAATAATAGAATGAACAAATAATCGATCAAAATACTTAGTGAATGAATGAATAATTCAAAGAATGAATAAGTGATTGAATAAAGAATAATTGAATAAGTGACTAAATAAATGAGGAGATAAATACATACATGAATGGATGAATAAACGAATGAATCAATGAATAATCAAATAAACAAATGAATGAAAATTGAATAAACGAGCGTAAAACTAATACTTACCGATTAAATTAATAGTTAAATAAAACGGTCACAGGAATGAATGAATAATTGAATGCCTGAATAAGGGACTAAATGAATGAAGAAATGCATAATTGAATGAAGAAGTGAATACCTGAATGTATGAATAAATCGTTGAATGAATAGACGAATAAATAATGAAGAAATATATGATTAAAACAAACAATGAATAATCAAATAAGGAAACTCAATTAACAATTGAATAAACGAACGAATGAATAGTTCATTAACAAGTGAAATGCATGAATAATTGTACGAACAAATGAATGATTAATTAAAGAAACAATGAATAAGCGACCAAATGAATGAACAAATGCATGATTGAATGAATGAAGAACAGTACCTACATGAATGAATAAATATTGAGTGAATAAACCAATCAATTAATGAATAAACACTTGTTTAAATAACTCTGTGAATATTTGAATAAACAAATGAAAGATGAAATTGAATAAATGAACGAAAAGGCATTACTTAGGGATTAAACGATAATGTCAAATTAAAGAATGAATAATTGATTACGCAAATGAATGATCGAGTAAAAAATGATTGATTAAGCAGCTAAATGGGTGACCAATTGCCTAATTGCGTGAATGACGAAGTGAGTACCTAGATGAATAAATGAATCATTGAATGAATAATCGAATCAATCAGTGAATAGATATTTAGCGTAATGAATTATTGGGTAATAAAAATTGAACGATTAAATGAAAAATGAATGAATAATTGAATCTGCAAATGAATGACTGAGTAAACAGTGACCGAATACGCGACTTAATGAGTGAACAAGTGCATAATTGAGTGAAGGACGATGTGAATACCTAAACGAATGAATGAATAAACGAATAAATCAGTGAATGAATATTTGGTTAAATGAATCAGTAAGTAATCAAATAAACAAACGAATTGAATAAACAATCGAAAGATTATTACTTAAGATTAAATTAATTTGAAAACAAAATGAATAAGTGAATAATTGAACGAACAAATGAATAATTGAATAAAAAACTGACTGATTGAATAAATGCATGTTTGCATAAATTAAGAAATTAAATACCAATATGACTGAATGAATAACTTAATGAACGAACAAATCAATCAGTGAGTGAATATTTCGTTAAATGAATCAGTAGAAATCGAATAAACAAGTGAATGACGGAATGAAAATTGAATAAACTAGCTAAAATCCATTTCAAAACGATTAAATGAATAATTAAAAAAAGTCAAACGAATGAACGAATAAATAATTGGATGCATAAATGAATGACTGGGTAATGATTAAATAGACGAGTTAGTGAATAAACAAATGCATAATTGAGAGAATGACGAAGTGAATATCTAGATAAATGAATAAATAAACGAATCAATCAGTGAATGAATATTTGATTAAATGAATCAATGTATAATCGAATAAATAAATGAATTGCAGAATGAAAACTGAATAAACAAGCGAAAGTCATTAAATGAATGATTAAATAAAAATGTCAAATAAATGAATGAATAATTGAATGCGCTAATGAATGACCGAGCAAAAAATGATTGAATAGACGAGTTAATAAGTGAACAAATGCATAATTGAGTGATTGACGAAGAGAATACCTACATGAATGAATGAATAAACATATAAATCAGTGAATGAGTATTTGGTTAAATGAATCAATGGATAATTGAATAAACAAATAAACGATAGAATGAAAATTGAATAAATGAACTAAAATGCATTAAATAAATGCACGTTAATTAATAAGTGAAATGAATGAATGAATGAACAAATAAACATGCGAATGATTGACTTACTGAAGAAACTATAAATTAATAAACAGATACATAATTGAATGAATGAAGAAGTGAATACCTATATAAATAAATGAATAATTGAATGGATGAACGAATCAATCAGTGAAAAAACATTTAGTTAATGAAGTATTGGGTAATCGAATAAATAAATGGAAGACAGAATGAAAATTGAACGAATTAATAAGAAAGTTAAATAAATGAATGAATAATTGAATCTGCAAATGAATGACTAAGTAAACAGTGACCGATTATTCGGCTCAATGAGTGAACAAATACATAATTGAAAGAATGGCGAAGTGAATAAACGAATCAATCCACCAATGAATATTTGTTTAAATGAATCAGAGATATTCGAATAAACAGTTGAGTAACAGAATGAATATTGAATCAACAAGCGAAAAACTATTAAATTATTGGTTAAATGAATAAGTCGAAGGAATGAATAAATAATAAAACGGGCAAATGGGTGACTGAGTTAAAAATGATTTAATAAGTGACTAAATCAATAAAGAATTGCACGATTGAACAATTGAAAAAAGAATACCTTGATAAATGAATGAATCATTGAATGATTGAACGAATTAACAAGTGAAAGAATATTTGGTTAAATGAATCAATGAAAATTCAATAAACAAATGAATGAAAAGTGAATAAACAAGCGAAAAACCCAACGATTAAATTAATGATTAAATGAATAGGTCACTGGAACGAATGAATAATTGAATGCGTGAATAAGAGACTAAATTAATGAAGAAATGCATGATTGAATAAAGAAGTGAATACCTGTAAGTATGAATAAATCATTCAATGAATGGACGAATCAATAATGAATGAATAGATGGTTAAATGAAGCAATGAATGATCGAATAAAGAAACGGATGATACAATAAACGAACGAAAACCTCAATTAACGATTGAATGAATAAACGAATAGATGGTTAATTGAAAAGTCAGATGGGAATTCTGTCAATTTCAACTGTTACTCCAGAGAAACAACTCTTCTAATATTAGATAATCCAAAGACATTCCGTCAAATTCAAATGTATGTCTAGAACAATTAGATTCTCCAATCCTAAAAATTATCGTAGATTCAACCGTAAGTCCAGAAATAAGGATTCTGTACCCCAAAGGACTTCCGTCAATTTCAAATGTTAGGCTAGAGCAACAACTGTTCTAATATTAGGTAATCAAAAGACATTCCGTCAAATGCAACTGCAACTCCAGAACAATAAGATTCTGCAATCGTAAGAATTATCGCAGAATTCAACCGTAAGGTCAGAATATAATGCTTCTGTAACCCAGAAAATTTTCGTCAATTTCAACTGTTACACCAGAGCAACAAATCTTCTAAGATAAGGTAATCCAAAGACTTTCTGTCAATTATCGTTGAATTCAACTGTAAGGCCAGAACGTCAAGATTCTGTAACCAAAAGAATTTCCGTCAAGTTCACCTGTAAGTCGGGAACATCGAATAGCCATCTGAGATTTTGTAATCCATAAAAGTATCGTCAAATTCAAATGTAAGGCCAGAACGTCAGGATCCTGTAACCAAGAAAATTTCCGTCAAGTTCAACTGTAGGCCTAGAACATCAAATAGCTTTTTGAGATTTTGTAATCCAGAGAATTATCGTCGAATTCAACTGTAAAGCCAGAACGTCAGGATCCTGTAACCAAAAAAATTTCCGTCAAGTTCAACTGTAAACCTAGCACATCGAATACCTTCTAAGATCCCAAGTTCCAGAGAAATTTCGTCAAATTCAATTGTAAGTCCAGAAGAATAAGATTCTACAATTGAAAGGATTTTCGTCGAATTCCAATCTAAGTCCGGGGCATCAACAACCTTTCTAAGAATCTCTTATTCAGAGAATTGCCGTCAAATTCAACTGTAGGCCTAGAACTACGAATACACTTCTCAAAGAATTTTTGTCAAAATCTATAAGGCCAGAACATCAGGATTCTGTAACCAAGAAAATTTCCGTCAAGTTCAACTGTAGGCCTAGAACATCGACTAGTTTTCTGAGATTTTGTAATCCAGAGAATTATCGTTGAATTCAACTGTAAGTCCAGAACGTCAGGAATCTGTAACCAGGAAAATTTCCGTCAAGTTCAACTGTAGGCCGGGAACATCGAATAACCTTCTGAAATTTTGTAGTCCAGAGAATTATCGTTGAATTCAACTGTAAGGCCAGAACGTCAAGATCCTGTAACCAAAAAAATTTCCGTCAAGCTCAACTGTAGGCCTAGAACATCGACTAGCCTTCTGAGACTTTGTAATTCAGAGAATTATCGTCGAATTCAACTACAAGGCAAGAACGTCAGGATTCTGTAACCAAAAAAATTTCCGTCAAATTCAACTTTAGGCCTAGAACATCGAATAACCTTATGAAATTTTGTAATCCAGAAAATTATCGTCGAATTCAACTGTAAGGTGAGAACGTCAAGATTCTGTATCCAAAAAAATTTCCGTCAAGTTCAACTGTAGGCCTAAAACATCGACAAGCTTTCTGAGGTTTTGTAAACCAGAGAATCATCGTCGAATTCAACTGTAAGTCCAGACGTCAGGAATCTGTAACCAAAAAAATTTCCGTCAAGTTCAACTGTAGGCCTAGCACATCGCATACCCTTCTAAGGTCTCAAGTTCTAGAGAAATTTCGTCAAATTCAATTGTAAGTCCAGAACAATAAGATTCTGCAATCAAAAGGATTTTCGTCAAATTCCAATCTAAATCATTGGCATCAGCAACCTTTCTAAAGGATCTCTTATTCAGAGAATTGCCGTCAAATTCAACTGTAGGGCTAGAACTACGAATACATCTCTCAAAGAATTTTTGTCAAATTCTATAAGGCCAGAACATCAGGATTCTGTAACCAAGAAAATTTCCGTCAAGTTTAACTGTAGGCCGGGAACATCGAATAACCTTCTGAAATTTTGTAGTCCAGAGAATTATCGTTGAATTCAACTGTAAGGCCAGAACGTCAAGATCCTGTAACCAAAAAAATTTCCGTCAAATTCAACTGTAGGCCTAGAACATCTACTAGCCTTCTGAGACTTTGTAATCCAGAGAATTATTGTCGAATTCAACTGTAACGCCAGAACGTCAGGATTCTGTATCCAGAAAAAATTCCGTCAAGTTCAACTGTAGGCCTAGCACATCGCATACCCTTCTAAGGTCTCAAGTTCTAGAGAAATTTCGTCAAATTCAATTGTAAGTCCAGAACAATAAGATTCTGCAATCAAAAGGATTTTCGTCAAATTCCAATCTAAATCATTGGCATCAGCAACCTTTCTAAAGGATCTCTTATTCAGAGAATTGCCGTCAAATTCAACTGTAGGGCTAGAACTACGAATACATCTCTCAAAGAATTTTTGTCAAATTCTATAAGGCCAGAACATCAGGATTCTGTAACCAAGAACAATTTCCGTCAAGTATTAACTGTAGGCCGGGAAATCGAATAACCTTCTGAAATTTTGTAGTCCAGAGAATTATCGTTGAATTCAACTGTAAGGCCAGAACGTCAAGATCTCTGTAACCAAAAAATTTCCGTCAAATTCAACTGTAGGCCTAGAACATCGATACTAGCCTTCTGAGACTTTTGTAATCCAGAGAATTATCTGTCGAATTCAACTGTAACGCCAGAACGTCAGGATTCCTGTAATCCAGAAAAATTTCCGTCAAGTTCAACTGTAGGCCTAGCACATCACATACCCTTCTGAGATCTTAAGTTCTAGAGAAATTTCGTCGAATTCAATTGTAAGTCCAGAACAATCAGGATTCTGTAATCCAAAAGGATTTTCGTCAAAGTTCAACTGTAAATCTAGCACATCAGCATACCTTTCTAAAGGATCTCTTAGTTCAGAGAAATTTCCGTCAAATTCAATTGTAAGGGCTAGAACAATAACGAATACATCTCAATCAAAGAATTTTCGTCAAATTCCTAATCTAATCTGGCATCAGCAACCTTTCTAAGGATCTCTGTAATTCAAGAAGAATTTCCGTCAAATTCAACTGTAGGCCGGAACTATCGAATACACCTCTCAAAGAATTTTGTA
Organism: Platerodrilus igneus; assembly: GCA_036346225.1. Lineage (NCBI taxonomy): Eukaryota > Metazoa > Arthropoda > Insecta > Coleoptera > Lycidae > Platerodrilus > Platerodrilus igneus. The sequence continues at coordinate 1,188,059 of JARFIW010000115.1, read as the reverse complement.
GTCCAGAGAATTATCGTTGAATTCAACTGTAAGGCCAGAACGTCAAGGATTCTGTAACCAAGAAAATTTCCGTCAAAGTTCAACTGTAGGCCTAGAACATCTACTAGCCTTCTGAGATTTTGTAATCCAGAGAATTATTGTTGAATTCAACTGTAACGCCAGAACGTCAGGATTCTGTAATCCAGAAAAATTTCCGTCAAGTTCAACTGTAGGCCTAGCACATCGACATACCCTTCTAGAGTCTCAAGTATCCTAGAGAAATTTCGTCGAATTCAATTGTAAGTCCAGAACAATCAAGATTCTGTAATCCAAAAGGATTTTCGTCAAAGTTCAACTGTAAATCATAGACATCAGCATACCTTTCTAAAGGATCTCTTATTCAGAGAATTTCCGTCAAATTCAACTGTAAGGCAGAACATACGAATACATCTGCAATCAAAAGAATTTTCGTCAAATTCTAATCTAAATCATGGCATCAGAACATTTCTAAGGATCTCTGTAATCCAAGAAAATTTCCGTCAAGTTTAACTGTAGGCCGGAACTATCGAATAACCTTCTGAGAATTTTGTAGTCCAGAGAATATCGTTGAATTCAACTGTAAGGCCAGAACGTCAAGGATCCTGTAACCAAAAAATTTCCGTCAAAGTTCAACTGTAGGCCTAGAACATCTACTAGCCTTCTGAGATTTTGTAATCCAGAGAATTATTGTCGAATTCAACTGTAAGGCCAGAACGTCAGGATTCTGTATCCAGAAAAATTTCCGTCAAAGTTCAACTGTAGGCCTAGCACATCGACATAGCCTTCTGAGACTCTTAAGTTCTAGAGAAATTTCGTCGAATTCAATTGTAAGTCCAGAACAATCAAGATTCTGTAATCCAAAAGGAATTTTCGTCAAAGTTCAACTGTAAATCATAGCACATCAGCATACCTTTCTAAAGGATCTCATTATTCTAGAGAAATTGCCGTCAAATTCAACTGTAGGGCTAGAACATACGAATACATCTCATCAAAGAATTTTCGTCAAATTCTATAATGGCCAGAACATTCAAGGATTCTGTAACCAAGAAAATTTCCGTCAAGTTTAACTGTAGGCCGGGAACTATCGAATAACCTTCTGAAATTTTGTAGTCCAGAGAATATCGTTGAATTCAACTGTAAGGCCAGAACGTCAAGATCCTGTAACCAAAAAAATTTCCGTCAAATTCAACTGTAGGCCTAGAACATCTACTAGCCTTCTGAGACTTTGTAATCCAGAGAATTATTGTCGAATTCAACTGTAACGCCAGAACGTCAGGATTCTGTATCCAGAAAAAATTCCGTCAAGTTCAACTGTATGCCTAGCACATCGCATACCCTTCTAAGGTCTCAAGTTCTAGAGAAATTTCGTCAAATTCAATTGTAAGTCCAGAACAATAAGATTCTGCAATCAAAAGGATTTTCGTCAAATTCAATCAATCATGACTCAGCAACTTTCTAAAGGCCTATCAGAGAATTCCGTCAAATTCAACGTAGGTAGAACTACAAGTTCTTAACAGAAATTTTCGTCAAATTCAAGCTGATAGGATGTACCAAGAACAATTCGTAAGTTTACTGTAGGCGGAATCAAAACTGAATTTTGTCAAAATTATCGTTGAATTCAACTGTAATGGCCAGAACGTTCAAGATCTCTGTAACCAAAAGAATTTCCGTCAAATTCAACTGTAGGCCTAGAACATCGAATACAGCCTTCTGAGATTTTGTAATCCAAAATATCTCAATTCAATGTAAGCCAGAACGTCAGGATTCTGTAACCAAGAAAATTTCCGTCAAGTTCAACTGTAGGCCTAGAACATCACATAGCCTTCTGAGATTTGTAATCCAGAGAATTATTCGTCGAATTCAACTGTAAGCCAGAACGTCAGGATTCTGTAATCCAAAAAATTTCCGTCAAGTTCAACTGTAAACCTAGCACATCGCATACCTTTCTAAGGATCTCAAGTTCAGAGAAATTTCGTCAAATTCAATTGTAAGTCCAGAACAATAAGATTCTCAATCAAAGGATTTTCGTCAAATTCCAATCTAATGCGGGCATCAGCAACCTTTCTAAAGGATCTCTTATTCAGAGAATTGCCGTCAAATTCAACTGTAGGCCTAGAACTACGAATACACTCTCAAAGAATTTTTGTCAAAATTCTATAAGAGCCAGAACATCAGGATTCTGTAACCAAGAAAATTTCCGTCAAGTTCAACTGTAGGCCTAGGAACATCGACTAGCCTTCTGAGATTTTGTAATCCAGAGAATTATCGTTGAATTCAACTGTAAGCCAGAACGTCAGGATCTGTAACCAGAAAAATTTCCGTCAAGTTCAACTGTAGGCCTAGAACATCGACATACCTTCTGAAGATTTGTAAGTCCAGAGAATTATCGTCGAATTCAACTGTAAGGCGAGAACGTCAAGATTCTGTATCCAAAAAAATTTCCGTCAAGTTCAACTGTAGGCCTAGACATCGCATACCTTCTAAAGGATCTCTTAATTCAGAGAATTTCGTCAAATTCAACTGTAAGGCAGAACATAGATTCTGCAATCAAAAGAATTTTCGTCAAATTCAATTGCTAAATCATACTGAATTGCATCAGAACATTTCTAATAGAGAATCATCTGTATCCAAGAAAATTTCCGTCAAGTTCAACTGTAGGCCTAGAACTATCGAATAACTTCTGAGAATTTTTGTAACCAGAGAATCATCGTCGAATTCAACTGTAAGTCCAGACGTCAGGAATCTGTAACCAAAAAATTTCCGTCAAGTTCAACTGTAGGCCTAGAACATCGACTAGCCTTCTGAGATTTTGTAATTCAGAGAATTATCGTCGAATTCAACTGTAAGGCCAGAACGTCAGGATTCTGTAACCAAAAAATTTCCGTCAAATTCAACTGTAGGCCTAGAACATCGACTAACCTTCTGAGACTTTGTAATCCAGAGAATTGTCGTCGAATTCAACTGTAAGGTGAGAACGTCAAGATTCTGTACAAAAATTCCAGTAAAGGCAATTCCTTCAGTCAAGTTCAAATTCGTAAATTCCAATTAACGGGCATCAGCAACCTTTCTAAAGGATCTCTTATTCAGAGAATTGCCGTCAAATTCAACTGTAGGGCTAGAACATACGAATACATCTCATCAAAGAATTTTCGTCAAATTCTATAATGGCCAGAACATTCAAGGATTCTGTAACCAAGAAAATTTCCGTCAAGTTTAACTGTAGGCCGGGAACATCGAATAACCTTCTGAAATTTTGTAGTCCAGAGAATATCGTTGAATTCAACTGTAAGTCCAGACGTCAGGAATCTGTAACCAAGAAAATTTCTGTCAAATTCAACTGTAGGCCTACAACATCTACTAACCTTCTGAGACGTTGTAATCCCGAAAATTATTGTCGAATTCAACTGTAAGACCAGAACGTCAGGATTCTGTAATCAAAAAAATTTCCGTCAAGTTTATCTGTAGGCCTAGCACATCGAATACCCTTCTAAGATCACAAGTTCTAGAGAAATTTCGTCAAATTCAATTGTAAGTCCAGAACAATAAGATTCTGCAATCAAAAGGATTTTCGTCAAATTCAATCTAAATCATTGGCATCAGCAACCTTTCTAAAGGATCTCTTATTCAGAGAATTGCCGTCAAATTCTAACTGTAGGGCTAGAACTACGAATACATCTCTCAGAAGAATTTTCGTCAAATTCTATAAGGCCAGAACATCAGGATTCTGTAACCAAGAAAATTTCCGTCAAGTTTAACTGTAGGCCGGAAATCAATAACCTTCTGAAATTTTTAGTCCAGAGAATTCATCGTTGAATTCAACTGTAAGGCCAGAACGTTCAAGGATCTCTGTAACCAAAAAATTTCCGTCAAATTCAACTGTAGGCCTAGAACATCGAATACAGCCTTCTGAGATTTTGTAATCCAGAGAATTTTGTCAATTCAACTGTAAGCCAGAACGTCAGGATTCTGTAACCAAAAAATTTCCGTCAAGTTCAACTGTAGGCCTAGACATCACATACCTTCTAAGATCTTAATTCAGAGAAATTTCGTCAAATTCAACTGTAAGCCAGAACATAAGATTCTGCAATCCAAAAGGAATTTTCGTCAAATTCAATTAGACATGGCATCAGCAACCTTTCTAAAGGATCTCTTAGTTCAGAGAAATTTCCGTCAAATTCAACTGTAGGCCAGAACAATAGAATACTCTCAATCAAAGAATTTTCGTCAAATTCAATATACATGGCCAGAACCTTCAAGGATCTCTGTAACCAAGAAAATTTCCGTCAAATTCAACTGTAGGCCTAGAACTATCGAATACACCTTCTGAGAATTTTGTAGTCCAGAGAATATCTTGAATTCAACTGTAAGGCCAGAACGTCAAGATTCTGTAACCAAAAAATTTCCGTCAAGTTCAACTGTAGGCCGTAGAACATCGACTAGCCTTCTGAGATTTGTAATCCAGAGAATTATTGTCGAATTCAACTGTAACGCCAGAACGTCAGGATTCTGTATCCAGAAAAATTCCGTCAAGTTCAACTGTAGGCCTAGACATCATACCCTTCTAAGGTTAAGTTCAGAGAAATTTCGTCAAATTCAATTGTAAGCCAGAACATAAGATTCTGAATCAAAAGATTTTCGTCAAATTCCAATTAAACTTGGCATCGCAACCTTTCTAAAGGATCTCTTATTCAGAGAATTCCGTCAAATTCAACTGTAGGGCAGAACTACGATTCTCATCAAAGAATTTTGTCAAATTCATAATGGCCAGAACATTCAAGGATTCTGTAACCAAGAAAATTTCCGTCAAGTTTAACTGTAGGCCGGGAACATCGAATAACCTTCTGAAATTTTGTACCAGAGAATTATCGTTGAATTCAACTGTAAGGCCAGAACGTCAAGATCCTGTAACCAAAAAATTTCCGTCAAATTCAACTGTAGGCCTAGAACATCACTAGCCTTCTGAGATTTGTAATCCAGAGAATTATTGTCGAATTCAACTGTAAGCCAGAACGTCAGGATTCTGTATCCAAAAAATTCCGTCAATTCAACTGTAGGCCTAGACATCGCTACCCTTCTAAGGTTAATTCAGAGAAATTTCGTCAAATTCAATTGTAAGTCCAGAACAATCAAGATTCTGCAATCAAAAGGATTTTCGTCAAATTCCAATCTAAATCATTGGCATCAGCAACCTTTCTAAAGGATCTCTTATTCAGAGAATTGCCGTCAAATTCAACTGTAGGGCTAGAACTACGAATACATCTCTCAAAGAATTTTTGTCAAATTCTATAAGGCCAGAACATCAGGATTCTGTAACCAAGAAAATTTCCGTCAAGTTTAACTGTAGGCCGGGAACATCGAATAACCTTCTGAAATTTTGTAGTCCAGAGAATTATCGTTGAATTCAACTGTAAGGCCAGAACGTCAAGATCCTGTAACCAAAAAAATTTCCGTCAAATTCAACTGTAGGCCTAGAACATCTACTAGCCTTCTGAGACTTTGTAATCCAGAGAATTATTGTCGAATTCAACTGTAACGCCAGAACGTCAGGATTCTGTATCCAGAAAAAATTCCGTCAAGTTCAACTGTAGGCCTAGCACATCGCATACCCTTCTAAGGTCTCAAGTTCTAGAGAAATTTCGTCAAATTCAATTGTAAGTCCAGAACAATAAGATTCTGCAATCAAAAGGATTTTCGTCAAATTCATCAAATCTTGGTAGAACCTTTCTAAAGGACTATTCAGAATCCTCAAATTCAATAGGGTACTCAATATCTCAAGAATTTCGTCAAATTCATAAGGCCAGAACATAGGATTCTGTAACCAAGAAAATTTCCGTCAATTTAACTGTAGCCGGAACATCAAAACTTCAAATTTTGTAGTCCAGAGAATATCGTTGAATTCAACTGTAAGGCCAGAAGTCAAGATCTGTAACCAAAAAATTTCCGTCAAATTCAACTGTAGGCCTAGAACATCATACAGCCTTCTGAGATTTTGTAATCCAAAATATTCAATTCAATGTAAGCCAGAACGTCAGGATTCTGTAACCAAAAAATTTCCGTCAAGTTCAACTGTAGGCCTAGAACATCCATACCTTCTAGTTTAATCCAGAGAATTTCGTCAATTCAATGTAAGCCAGAACTAGGATTCTGAATCCAAAAAATTTCGTCAATTCAATTAAACCTGCATCGCAACCTTCTAAGGATCTCATTCAGAGAATTTCGTCAAATTCAATTGTAAGCCAGAACATAAGATTCTCATCAAAGGATTTTCGTCAAATTCAATAACTGGCCAGAACCTTTCAAGGATTCTTATCAGAAATTCCGTCAAATTAACTGTAGGCCGAACTACGAATAACTTCAAAATTTTGTCAAAATTCTATAAGAGCCAGAACTCAGGATTCTGTAACCAAAAAATTTCCGTCAATTCAACTGTAGGCCTAGAACATCACTAGCCTTCTGAGATTTTGTAATCCAGAGAATTATGTTGAATTCAACTGTAAGCCAGAACGTCAGGATCTGTAACCAGAAAAATTTCCGTCAAGTTCAACTGTAGGCCTAGACATCGATACCCTTCTAAGGTTAAGTTCAGAGAAATTTCGTCAATTCAATTGTAAGCCAGAACATAAGATTCTGAATCCAAAAGATTTCGTCAATTCAATTAAACTGCATCGCAACCTTTCTAAAGGATCTCTTAATTCAGAGAATTCCGTCAAATTCAACTGTAGGGCAGAACATACGAGATTCTCATCAAAAGAATTTTCGTCAAATTCATCAAATGGCACAGAACATTTCAAGGATTCTGTATCCAAGAAAATTTCCGTCAAGTTTAACTGTAGGCCAGAACATCGAATAACCTTCTGAGAATTTTTGTCCAGAGAATTATCGTTGAATTCAACTGTAAGGCCAGAACGTCAGGATCCTGTAACCAAAAAATTTCCGTCAATTCAACTGTAGGCCTAGAACATCACTAGCCTTCTGAGATTTTGTAATCCAGAGAATTATTGTCGAATTCAACTGTAAGGCCAGAACGTCAGGATTCTGTATCCAAAAAATTTCCGTCAATTCAACTGTAGGCCTAGACATCGCTACCTTCTAGTTAATTCAGAGAAATTTCGTCAATTCAATTGTAAGTCCAGAACATAAGATTCTGAATCCAAAAGAATTTCGTCAAATTCCAATTAAACTGCATCGCAACCTTTCTAAAGGTCTCTATTCAGAAATTTCGTCAAATTCAACTGTAGGCTAGAACATAGATCTCTCATCAAATTGAATTATTACTGTCAAATTCTAATAAATATAGGCCAGAACATCAGGATTCTGTAACCAAGAAAATTTCCGTCAAGTTTAACTGTAGGCCGGGAACATCGAATAACCTTCTGAAATTTTGTAGTCCAGAGAATATCGTTGAATTCAACTGTAAGGCCAGAACGTCAAGATCCTGTAACCAAAAAAATTTCCGTCAAATTCAACTGTAGGCCTAGAACATCTACTAGCCTTCTGAGACTTTGTAATCCAGAGAATTATTGTCGAATTCAACTGTAACGCCAGAACGTCAGGATTCTGTATCCAGAAAAAATTCCGTCAAGTTCAACTGTAGGCCTAGCACATCGCATACCCTTCTAAGGTCTCAAGTTCTAGAGAAATTTCGTCAAATTCAATTGTAAGTCCAGAACAATAAGATTCTGCAATCAAAAGGATTTTCGTCAATCAATTAACATGATCACAACTTTCTAGGCCTATCAGAATCCTCAATTCAAAGGTACTCAATTCTAAGAATTTTCGTCAAATTCAATAAGGCCAGAACATAGATTCTGAACAAGAATTTCCGTCAATTATTGCCGGAATCAAACTCAATTTGGCCAGAACATTCTAATAGAGCAATCATCTGTAACCAAGAAAATTTCCGTCAAATTCAACTGTAGGCCGAACATCGAATAACCTTCTGAAATTTTGTATCCAGAGAATTATCTTGAATTCAACTGTAAGCCAGAACGTCAGGATTCTGTAACCAAAAAATTTCCGTCAAATTCAACTGTAGGCCTAGAACATCACTAGCCTTCTGAGACTTTGTAATCCAGAGAATTATTGTCAATTCAACTGTAAGCCAGAACGTCAGGATTCTGTATCCAAAAAATTCCGTCAATTCAACTTAGGCCTAGAACATCGCATACACCTTCTAAGGTCTCATTCAGAGAAATTTCGTCAAATTCAATTGTAAGTCCAGAACATAAGATTCTGCAATCAAAAGGATTTTCGTCAAATTCAATCTAAATCATTGGCCAGAACCTTTCAAAGGATTCTTATTCAGAGAATTCCGTCAAATTCAACTGTAGGGCTAGAACTACGAATACACTTCAAGAATTTTTGTCAAATTCTATAAGAGCCAGAACTCAGGATTCTGTAACCAAAAAATTTCCGTCAATTTAACTGTAGGCCGAACATCAATACCTTCTGAAATTTTGTATCCAGAGAATTATCGTTGAATTCAACTGTAAGGCCAGAACGTCAAGATCCTGTAACCAAAAAATTTCCGTCAAATTCAACTGTAGGCCTAGAACATCACTACCTTCTAGTTTAATCAGAGAATTTTGTCAATTCAATGTAAGCCAGAACTAGGATTCTGATCCAAAAAATTCGTCAATTCAATTAACTATGCATCGCAACCCTTCTAAGGTCTCATTCAGAGAAATTTCGTCAAATTCAATTGTAAGCCAGAACATAAGATTCTCATCAAAAGGATTTTCGTCAAATTCCAATAAATGGCCAGAACCTTTCAAAGGATTCTTATCAGAAATTCCGTCAAATTAACTGTAGGGCGAACTACGAATAACTTCAAAAATTTTGTCAAATTCTATAAGAGCCAGAACTCAGGATTCTGTAACCAAAAAATTTCCGTCAATTTAACTGTAGGCCGGGAACATCAATAACCTTCTGAAATTTTGTATCCAGAGAATTATGTTGAATTCAACTGTAAGGCCAGAACGTCAAGATCCTGTACCAAAAAATTTCCGTCAAATTCAACTGTAGGCCTAGAACATCCTACCTTCTAGTTTAATCCAGAGAATTTTGTCAATTCAATGTAAGCCAGAACTAGGATTCTGATCCAAAAAATTCGTCAATTCAATTAGCCTGCATCGCAACCCTTCTAAGGTCTCATTCAGAGAAATTTCGTCAAATTCAATTGTAAGCCAGAACATAAGATTCTCATCAAAAGATTTTCGTCAAATTCCAATAAATGGCCAGAACCTTTCAAAGGATTCTTATCAGAAATTCCGTCAAATTAACTGTAGGGCGAACTACGAATAACTTCAAAAATTTTTGTCAAATTCTATAAGAGCCAGAACTCAGGATTCTGTAACCAAAAAATTTCCGTCAATTTAACTGTAGGCCGAACATCAATAACCTTCTGAAATTTTGTATCCAGAGAATTATGTTGAATTCAACTGTAAGGCCAGAACGTCAAGATCCTGTAACCAAAAAATTTCCGTCAAATTCAACTGTAGGCCTAGAACATCCTACCTTCTAGTTTAATCCAGAGAATTTTGTCAATTCAATGTAAGCCAGAACTAGGATTCTGATCCAAAAAATTCGTCAATTCAACTGTAGGACTCTAGACATCGCAACCCTTCTAAGGTCTCAATTCTAGAGAAATTTCGTCAAATTCAATGTAAGTCCAGAACAATAGATTCTGCAATCAAAAGGATTTTGTCAAATTCCAATCTAAATCATTGGCCAGAACCTTTCAAAGGATCTCTTATCAAGAAAATTTCCGTCAAATTCAACTGTAGGGCTAGAACACGAATACACCTTCAGAATTTTGTACAAAATTCTTAATTAAGAGCCAGAACTCAGGATTCTGTAACCAAAAAATTTCCGTCAAATTCAACTGTAGGCCTAGAACATCATACCTTCTGAGATTTGTAATCCAGAGAATTATTGTCGAATTCAACTGTAACGCCAGAACGTCAGGATTCTGTATCCAGAAAAAATTCCGTCAAGTTCAACTGTAGGCCTAGCACATCGCATACCCTTCTAAGGTCTCAAGTTCTAGAGAAATTTCGTCAAATTCAATTGTAAGTCCAGAACAATAAGATTCTGCAATCAAAAGGATTTTCGTCAAATTCCAATCTAAATCATTGGCATCAGCAACCTTTCTAAAGGATCTCTTATTCAGAGAATTGCCGTCAAATTCAACTGTAGGGCTAGAACTACGAATACATCTCTCAAGAATTTTGTCAAATTCTATAAGGCCAGAACTCAGGATTCTGTAACCAAAAAATTTCCGTCAATTTAACTGTAGGCCGGGAACATCAATAACCTTCTGAAATTTTGTATCCAGAGAATTATGTTGAATTCAACTGTAAGGCCAGAACGTCAAGATCCTGTAACCAAAAAATTTCCGTCAAATTCAACTGTAGGCCTAGAACATCCTACCTTCTAGATTTAATCCAGAGAATTTTGTCAATTCAATGTAAGCCAGAACTAGGATTCTGATCCAAAAAATTCCGTCAATTCAATTAGCCTGCATCGCAACCCTTCTAAGGTCTCAATTCAGAGAAATTTCGTCAAATTCAATTGTAAGCCAGAACATAAGATTCTCATCAAAAGGATTTTCGTCAAATTCCAATAAATGGCCAGAACCTTTCAAAGGATTCTTATCAGAAATTCCGTCAAATTAACTGTAGGGCGAACTACGAATAACTTCAAAAATTTTTGTCAAATTCTATAAGGCCAGAACTCAGGATTCTGTAACCAAAAAATTTCCGTCAATTTAACTGTAGGCCGGGAACATCAATAACCTTCTGAAATTTTGTATCCAGAGAATTATGTTGAATTCAACTGTAAGGCCAGAACGTCAAGATCCTGTAACCAAAAAAATTTCCGTCAAATTCAACTGTAGGCCTAGAACATCCTACCTTCTAGTTTAATCCAGAGAATTTTGTCAATTCAATGTAAGCCAGAACTAGGATTCTGATCCAAAAAATTCCGTCAATTCAACTTAGGCCTCAGCAACCCTTCTAAGGTCTCAATTCAGAGAAATTTCGTCAAATTCAATTGTAAGCCAGAACATAAGATTCTCATCAAAAGGATTTTGTCAAATTCAATAAATGGCCAGAACCTTTCAAAGGATTCTTATCAGAAATTCCGTCAAATTAACTGTAGGGCGAATACGAATAACTTCAAAAATTTTTGTCAAATTCTATAAGGCCAGAACTCAGGATTCTGTAACCAAAAAATTTCCGTCAATTTAACTGTAGGCCGGGAAATCAATAACCTTCTGAAATTTTGTATCCAGAGAATTATGTTGAATTCAACTGTAAGGCCAGAACGTCAAGATCCTGTAACCAAAAAATTTCCGTCAAATTCAACTGTAGGCCTAGAACATCCTACCTTCTAGTTTAATCCAGAGAATTTTGTCAATTCAATGTAAGCCAGAACTAGGATTCTGATCCAAAAAATTCCGTCAATTCAATTAGCCTGCATCGCAACCCTTCTAAGGTCTCAATTCAGAGAAATTTCGTCAAATTCAATTGTAAGCCAGAACATAAGATTCTCATCAAAGGATTTTGTCAAATTCCAATAAATGGCCAGAACCTTTCAAAGGATTCTTATCAGAAATTCCGTCAAATTAACTGTAGGGCGAATACGAATAACTTCAAAAATTTTGTCAAATTCTATAAGAGGCCAGAACTCAGGATTCCTGTAACCAAAAAATTTCCGTCAAATTCAACTGTAGGCCTAGAACATCTACTAGCCTTCTGAGACTTTGTAATCCAGAGAATTATTGTCGAATTCAACTGTAACGCCAGAACGTCAGGATTCTGTATCCAGAAAAAATTCCGTCAAGTTCAACTGTAGGCCTAGCACATCGCATACCCTTCTAAGGTCTCAAGTTCTAGAGAAATTTCGTCAAATTCAATTGTAAGTCCAGAACAATAAGATTCTGCAATCAAAAGGATTTTCGTCAAATTCCAATCTAAATCATTGGCATCAGCAACCTTTCTAAAGGATCTCTTATTCAGAGAATTGCCGTCAAATTCAACTGTAGGGCTAGAACTACGAATACATCTCTCAACGAATTTTCGTCAAATTCTATAAGGCCAGAACATCAGGATTCTGTAACCAAGAAAATTTCCGTCAAGTTTAACTGTAGGCCGGGAATATCGAATAACCTTCTGAAATTTTGTAGTCCAGAGAATCATCGTTGAATTCAACTGTAAGGCCAGAACGTCAAGATCCTGTAACCAAAAAAATTTCCGTCAAATTCAACTGTAGGCCTAGAACATCTACTAGCCTTCTGAGACTTTGTAATCCAGAGAATTATTGTCGAATTCAACTGTAACGCCAGAACGTCAGGATTCTGTATCCAGAAAAAATTCCGTCAAGTTCAACTGTAGGCCTAGCACATCGCATACCCTTCTAAGGTCTCAAGTTCTAGAGAAATTTCGTCAAATTCAATTGTAAGTCCAGAACAATAAGATTCTGCAATCAAAAGGATTTTCGTCAAATTCCAATCTAAATCATTGGCATCAGCAACCTTTCTAAAGGATCTCTTATTCAGAGAATTGCCGTCAAATTCAACTGTAGGGCTAGAACTACGAATACATCTCTCAAAGAATTTTTGTCAAATTCTATAAGGCCAGAACATCAGGATTCTGTAACCAAGAAAATTTCCGTCAAGTTTAACTGTAGGCCGGGAATATCGAATAACCTTCTGAAATTTTGTAGTCCAGAGAATCATCGTTGAATTCAACTGTAAGGCCAGAACGTCAAGATCCTGTAACCAAAAAAATTTCCGTCAAATTCAACTGTAGGCCTAGAACATCTACTAGCCTTCTGAGACTTTGTAATCCAGAGAATTATTGTCGAATTCAACTGTAACGCCAGAACGTCAGGATTCTGTATCCAGAAAAAATTCCGTCAAGTTCAACTGTAGGCCTAGCACATCGCATACCCTTCTAAGGTCTCAAGTTCTAGAGAAATTTCGTCAAATTCAATTGTAAGTCCAGAACAATAAGATTCTGCAATCAAAAGGATTTTCGTCAAATTCCAATCTAAATCATTGGCATCAGCAACCTTTCTAAAGGATCTCTTATTCAGAGAATTGCCGTCAAATTCAACTGTAGGGCTAGAACTACGAATACATCTCTCAAAGAATTTTTGTCAAATTCTATAAGGCCAGAACATCAGGATTCTGTAACCAAGAAAATTTCCGTCAAGTTTAACTGTAGGCCGAACTATCGAATAACCTTCTGAAATTTTGTAGTCCAGAGAATCATCGTTGAATTCAACTGTAAGGCCAGAACGTCAAGATCCTGTAACCAAAAAAATTTCCGTCAAATTCAACTGTAGGCCTAGAACATCTACTAGCCTTCTGAGACTTTGTAATCCAGAGAATTATTGTCGAATTCAACTGTAACGCCAGAACGTCAGGATTCTGTATCCAGAAAAAATTCCGTCAAGTTCAACTGTAGGCCTAGCACATCGCATACCCTTCTAAGGTCTCAAGTTCTAGAGAAATTTCGTCAAATTCAATTGTAAGTCCAGAACAATAAGATTCTGCAATCAAAAGGATTTTCGTCAAATTCCAATCTAAATCCGTGGCATCAGCAACCTTTCTAAAGGATCTCTTATTCAGAGAATTGCCGTCAAATTCAACTGTAGGGCTAGAACTACGAATACATCTCTCAAAGAATTTTTGTCAAATTCTATAAGGCCAGAACATCAGGATTCTGTAACCAAGAAAATTTCCGTCAAGTTTAACTGTAGGCCGGGAACATCGAATAACCTTCTGAAATTTTGTAGTCCAGAGAATTATCGTTGAATTCAACTGTAAGGCCAGAACGTCAAGATCCTGTAACCAAAAAAACTTCCGTCAAATTCAACTGTAGGCCTAGAACATCTACTAGCCTTCTGAGACTTTGTAATCCAGAGAATTATTGTCGAATTCAACTGTAAGGCCAGAACGTCAGGATTCTGTATCCAGAAAAAATTCCGTCAAGTTCAACTGTAGGCCTAGCACATCGAATACCCTTCTAAGATCTCAAGTTCTAGAGAAATTTCGTCAAATTCAATTGTAAGTCCAGAACAATAAGATTCTGCAATCAAAAGATTTTCGTCGAATTCCAATCTAAGTCCGTGGCATCAGCAACCTTTCTAAAGAATCTCTTATTCAGAGAATTGCCGTCAAATTCAACTGTAGGCCTAGAACTACGAATACATCTCTTACAGAATTTTCGTCAAATTCTATAAGGCCAGAACATCAGGATTCTGTAACCAAGAAAATTTCCGTCAAGTTCAACTGTAGACCTAGAACATCGAATAGCGTTCTGAGATTTTGTAACCCAGAGAATTATCGTTGAATTCAACTGTAAGTTCAGAACGTTAGAAATCTGTAACCAAGAAAATTTCGGTCAATTCGACTGTAAGTCCAGAACATCAACAACCCTTTTGAGGATCTGTAACCTAAAGAATACGCCGAATTCAATTTATTGAAGCAAGTGGCATCGTAAGAGGCAACAAAGCGAAAAAGATTAAATAGGTTCTTGTGTTTATAACTCCGTAGAAATTGGCCCAAACTGAAATCCTTTTGAAATTATAAAATTCGAACTGTCGGCGAAGAATAAATAGATGTTTGGGTTAGTTGACTTCGTAGTGGAGGATTTGATGAGTAACAAAGGTTCCTTGAGCTAAATGAATTCACCAAGGAAGTAATATGTATATTGAAGTGAATAGTCCTATCACAAGTCATCTAAAGAAGGATATTTAACATAAAAAAAGGAACAAAATGTAAGAATTCTTATATTTGAGCGTTGTTATTACGACTGCGGCTGCACGATTTCTGTAATCACCTCCTTTGAACTGTTACCGACATCTTCCTGATTCGCGCTTTCAAAGTTCCTACTAACCCACCCCTTTAAACAACCCAATACGTTACACGACGCCGTCGCGTCCCTATGTTCGCTAGAAACTTCAGCAATATCTTTAAACTTACTGTTAATCGACTTCTTTAAGCTACACGTTTCCTTAAACTCTTGCACTGACGTCATTCTACCAGTGTCGTCCATAAACGGTAGGTTATTTCTATGTAAACGCTGAAAGTGTAACAACAGAAACGATTTTCTGTTTGTGGTGTAGTCACAATAGTAGCATGCGAATGGTTTCTCGGCAGCATGTGTAGCTTTGTGTATCGCGATGCTCTGTTTGTTTATTAATGTAACGCCGCAGTTTTCACAGAAAAATGGCTTTAGACAGTCGTAGCTGTATATATGTTTCGTTAGACTAACCTCCCAGGACGTTACAAAGTTATTACATCCCTTACAAGAAAAAAACTCGTGTTTCATGTGTTTTTTTACGTGCATGCGTATGAGGTGTTTCATACGTGTGGAATAGTCACAGTCCTTGCAGAAGAATAGTGGCTCGCCGTGCTTGCGCATATGTCTCTGAATGCACTGTTTGTAGGAAGTTTTGAACGTGCATAAATTACACTGGAAGGACTTCTCGCCAGTTTGTGGATTCATGTTTTGTTTGGAATAACTGTTAAGTGGCGGTTAATTACGTAACGTAGATGCAAATAGCTTTTTTCTGGGTTGTATGTAGGTATGCTAATCGATATCCCCTTTGTGAAACGTCCAAAAATTACATTTTGGGGGTGTTTGTCAGCGTGAGCTCGAGATTGATTCTCCAAACCGTAACGTTACGTAAATTATAACTGCACTGTTTAAAACCGTTGACTGATGTCAGTCAACGTTAAAACGAAGCTTTTGCCATCCGAAGTCGTCGCTTAGGGCTTCGTCGATATGACACGGTAATCGATATTCGAAATCTTAGACTACGTAAGAAGTGAGAGCTGGTTCTAAAGCCGTGCCGCGTGAAGAGTTTGTGCTGATCTTATACCTCGTGATTTGTTCGTCGTAGTGAACTTTTTCGCGTATGCTTAAACGTTGTATACACAACTTGTCAAACTCAGCACAAACCCAGCCACAAGTACGAACATCTAGCTGTATTAAACCACACACCGTAAGCTGCGACTCGCCAAAATTACCGCAAATCGCAACTACAAACATAGGTCAGCTTGATGTTTATCAATCCATGCGCAGTGGATGTGACGCAACTCGCCCACGAATCATAAATACGAACTCCGAGAGGCTTCAAATTTATATTGTGATACGACTCGCTTAAATTCGAGTGTGGAGTGCGAATCACAAGCAATGTGAGGTTTGTCAACCAACTATAAATCACAAGCACAAACCTAGGCTGGCTTGAGGTTTGTCAAGTCATACACCGTGAGTACGTTGTAACCTTTTGAAATTCGTCTAACCATAAATTACAAGTACAAATTTAGGCCGGCTTGAGGTTTGTCAAGTCACACACCTTGGATACGTTGTTACCTTCTAAAATGCATCCCACTATAAATCACAGATACAAACTTAGGTCAGCTCGAGGTTTGTGAGGTCAGACACAGTCAATACGTTGTAATATTCTGAAATTCATCCAACCATAAATCACAAGGACAAACCTAGGCTGGCTTGAGATTTGTGAAGCCACACACATCGTCAGTACGTTGCAACAATCTGAAATTCGTCTAACCGTAGAACACAAGTACAAATCTAGGTCGGCTTGAGGTTGGTCAAGTCACACTTCGTAAATACGTTGCAACCTTCTAAAATTAGTCTAACCATAAATTGCAAGTACAAACCTAGGTCAGAGAGGTTTGTAAAGCCACACACCGTCAGTACGTTGTAACATTCTGAAATTCATCCAACCATAAATCACAGGTACAAACCTAGGCCGGCTTGAGGTTTGTCAAGCCACACACTTTGGGTACGTTGTAACCTTTTCAAATGCATCCCACCATAAATCACAGGTACAAACCTAGGTCAGCTCGAGGTTTGTGAGGCCACACACCGTCAGTACGTTGTAACATTCTGAAATTCGTCTAACCCTAGAACACAAGTACAAATCTAAGTCGGCTTGAGGTTGGTCAAGCCACACTTCGTAAATACGGTGCAACCTTCTAAAATTAGTCTAACCATAAATTGCAAGTACAAACCTAGGTCAGAGAGGTTTGTAAAGCCACACACCGTCAGTACGTTGTAACATTCTAAAATTCATCCAACCATAAATCACAGGTACAAACCTAGGCCGGCTTGAGGTTTGTCAAGCCACACACTTTGGGTACGTTGTAACCTTTTCAAATGCATCCCACCATAAATCACAGGTACAAACCTAGGTCAGCTCGAGGTTTGTGAGGCCACACACCGTCAGTACGTTGTAACATTCTGAAATTCGTCTAACCCTAGAACACAAGTACAAATCTAAGTCGGCTTGAGGTTGGTCAAGCCACACTTCGTAAATACGGTGCAACCTTCTAAAATTAGTCTAACCATAAATTGCAAGTACAAACCTAGGTCAGAGAGGTTTGTAAAGCCACACACCGTCAGTACGTTGTAACATTCTGAAATTCAGCCAACCATAAATCACAGGTACAAACCTAGACCGGCTTGAGGTTTGTCAAGCCACACACTTTGGGTACGTTGTAACCTTCTCAAATGCATCCCACCATAAATCACAGGTACAAACCTAGGTCAGCTCGAGGTTTGTGAGGCCACACACCGTCAGTACGTTGTAACATTCTGAAATTCAGCCAACCATAAATCACAGGTACAAACCTAGACCGGCTTGAGGTTTGTCAAGCCACACACTTTGGGTACGTTGTAACCTTCTCAAATGCATCCCACCATAAATCACAGGTACAAACCTAGGTCAGCTCGAGGTTTGTGAGGCCACACACCGTCAGTACGTTGTAACATTCTGAAATTCGTCTAACCGTAGATCACAAGTACAAATCTAGGTCGGCTTGAGGTTTGTCAAGCCACACACCTTGGGTACGTTGTGGCCTCCTGAAATCCATCCAACCATAAATCACAAATACAAATATAAATCGGCTTGAAGTTTATCAAGCCACAGACGGTGAGTACGTTTTAGCCTCTTGAAATGCATCCAACCACAAATCACAAGTACTAACCTAGATCGACCTGAGGTTTGTCAAGCCACAGACGGTAAGTACTTCGCTTGAAATTCATCCAACCACAAGTACGAATCTAGATCGGATTGAGGTTTGTCAAACCACACACCGTGGGTACGTTGTAGGGTTCTGAAATTCGTTCAACCATTAATCATAGGTACAAACCTAGGTCAACGGATTATTAAGCCATACGCGGAGAGAACGTTGTAACCTCCTGAAATACTGCCAACCCTAAATCACAATAAAAATCTAAGCCGGCTTAAGGATTTTCAAGGCACACACAGTGAGTACGTTGTAACCTCCTGAAATTCTTTCAACCATAAATCACAAGTACGACCCTAGATCAACGGTTTATTAAGTCGTAAGCGGTGGTTACGTTGTAACCTCTTAAAATTTAGCCAACCATAAGTCACAAGTACACACCTAGATCGGCATGAGGTTTGTCAAGCCACACGCAGTGCGTACGTTGTAACCTCCTGAAATTCATCCAACCATAAATCATAAGTACAAACCTAGATAGGCTTGAGATTTGTCAAACCACACACAGTGGGTACGTCGTAATCTCCTTAAATTCGTCCAATCATAAATCATAAATACAAACTTAGGTCAGTTGTTTGTTAAGTCATACGCGTTGTAACCTCCTGAAACTCATCTGACCATAAATCACAGGTACAAACCTAAGTCGGTTTAAGGTTAATCAAGCGACACACCGTGAGTACGTAGCAGCCTTCTGAAATTTAGCTAACCATAAATGACAAAGTGTTAATTTAGGTGAGATTGAGGTTTGCTAAGCCACACTCAGGGGGTACGTCGCAACCTCCTGAAATTTGTACGACCATAAATCACAAGTCCAATCACACGTCCAACCAAAAATCACTAGATCGACTTGAGGTTTGTCAAGCCACACATCGTGAGTACGTAGTAGTCTCCTGAAATTCAGCCAATCATAAACGACAAAGTATAAACTTAGGTGAGATTGAGGTTTGCTATGCCACACGCAGTGGGTACGTCGTACCCTCCTAAATTTCGTACAACCATAAATCACAAGTACAAACCTATATTACCGGTTTATTATGCCATACGCCATGGGTACGTTGTAATCTCCTGAAATTCAGCTAATCATGAATCACAAGTACAAACCTAGGTCGGCCTGAGGTTTGTCAAGCTACACACCGTGGGTACGTTGTAACCTTCTGAAATTCGTCCAACCAAAAATCACAAGCACAAACCTGTGTCGGTTTGCGATTTGCCAAACCACACACAGTGGGTACGTCGACACTTCCTTAAATTTAGCCAACCATGAATCATAAGTACAAACCTAGGTCAACGGTTTATTAAGCCATACGCGGTGAATACGTCGTAACCTCTTGAAGTTCAGGCAATCGTGATACATAAGTTCACATCTAGATCAAGGGTTTATTAAGGCATACGCGGTGGATATGTTGTAACCTCCTGAAATTTATCCAACAATAAATCACAAGCGCAAACTTAGGTCGGCTTGAGGTTTGTCAAACCGCACACAGTGGGTACGCCGTAACTTCCTGAAATTTAGCAAACCATGAATCATAAGTACAAACCTAGGTCAACGGTTTATTAAGCCATACGCGGTGTGTACGTTGTAACCTCCTGAAATTCAGCCAATCATAAATCACAAGTACAAACCTAGGTCGGCTTGAGGTTTTTCAAGCTACACACCGAGAGTACGTATTAGGCTCCTAAAAGTAAGTCAACCATACATTACAAGTACAAACCTAGGTCGACTTGAGGTCTACCAAGCCACGCACCGTGAGTACGTTGTAATCTTCTGAAATTCAGGAAACTATAAATCACAAGTAGAATCTAGATCGGCTTGAGGTTTGTCGATCCACACACCGTGGGTACGTTATAACCTATTGAAACCCGTCCAATCATAAATCACAAGTACAAACCTTGGTCGGCTTGAAGTTTGCCAAGCCACACACTGTGAGTACGTAGAAGCCTCCTGAAATTTGACCTACCATAAATCACCTACGTCGGATTGAGTTCTATCAAGCGACACACCGTTGGTACGTTCTAATCTTCTGAAATTTATCCAACCATAAATCCCAAGAACAAACCTAGGTCGACTTGAGGTCTGCCAAGCCACATACCGTGAGTACGTTGTAACCTTCTGAAATTCAGTAAACCATAAATCACAAGTAGAATCTAGATTGGCTTGAGGTTTGTCCAGCCATGCGCGCTGGATGTGACGCAACTCACCCACGAATCATAAATACGAACCCCAAAAGAGTTGAAATTTATATTGTGATACGACTCGCTTAAATTCGAGTGTGGATTACGAATCACAAGCGATGGGAGGTTTGTCAAGCTACACGCCGTGGATACATTGAAACCTCCTGAAATTCAAGCAACCATAAATCATAAGTATAAACCTAGGCCGGATTGAAGTTTGTCAAGCCAGACACCGTGAGTACGTTGTAACCTTTTAAAATTCGTCTATCCATAAATCAAGTACAAATCTAGGTTGCCTTGAGGTTTGTTAAGCCACGTGCAATGTGCACGTTGTAACCTTCTGAAATTCATCCAACCGTAAATCACATGAAAAACCCAAGTTAGCTGTTTATTAAGTAATACGCGGTAGGTACGTTGTAACCTGTTGAAATTCAGCTAACCACAAATTACAAGAACATTCCTAAGTCAGCCACACACTGTGTGTACGTTATAACCTTCTGAAATGCATCCAATCATAAATCACAGGTACAAACTTAGATCAGCTTGAGATTTATGAAGCCACACACCGTCAGTACGTTGTAACAATCTGAAATTCGTCTAACCGTAGATCACAGATACAAATCTAGATCGGCTTGAGGTTTGTCAAGCCACACACCGTGAATACGTTGTAACCTTCTGAAATTCGTCTAACCATAAATTACAAGAACAAATCTAGGTCGACTTGTCAAACTACACACCTTGGGTACGTTGTAACCTTCTGAAATGCATCCCACCATTAATCACAGGTACAAACCTAGATCAGCTCGAGGTTTGTGAGGCCACACACCGTCAGTACGTTGTGACATTCTGAAATTCATCTAACCATAAATTACAAGTACAAACCTAGGCCGGCTTGAGGTTTGTCAAGCCACACACCGTCAGTACGTTGAAACAATCTGAAATTCTTCTAACCATAGATCACAAGTACAAATTTAGGTCGGCTTGAGGTTTGTCAAGCCACATACCTTGTGTACGTTATAACCTTCTGAAATGCATTTCACCATATATCACAGATAGAAACCTAGGTCAGCTCGAGGTTTGTGAGGCCACACACCGCCAGTAAGTTGTAACAATCTGAAATTCGTCTAACCATAGATCACAAATACAAATCTAGGTCGGTTTGAGGATTGCCAAGCCACACACCTTGGGTACGTTGTAACATTCTGAAATTCATCCAACCATAAATCATAGGTACAAACCTAGGCCGGCTCGAAGTTTGTGAAGCTACACACCGTAAGTATGTTGTAATCTTCTGAAATTCGTCCAACCGTAAATCACATGAAAAACCTAAGTCAACTGTTTATTAAGTCATACGCGGTGGGTACGTTGTAACCTGCTAAAATGAAGCCAACCATAAATTACAAGTACATTCCTAAGTCAGCCACATACCGGCTATACGTTGTAACATTCTGAAATTCATCCAATCATAAATCACAAGTACAAACATAGGCCGGCTTGAGGTTTGTCAAGCCACACACCGTGAGTACGTATTAGTCTCCTGAAATTCGGCCAACCATATATCACAAGTATAAATTTAGGTAAGATTGTGGTTTGTGAAGCCACACGCCGTAACCTCTTGAAATTCGTACAACCATAAATCACAAGTATAAACCTAGGTAGACTTAGGTTTGTCAAGCTACACACAGTGGGTACGACGTAATCTTCTGAAAATCGTCCAACCATTCATTATAAGTTTAAACCTAGATTGGCGGTTTATTAAGCCATACGCGGTGGTTACGTTGTAATCTCTTGAAATTTATCCAACCATAAACCACAAATACAAACCTAGGTGGCGGTTCATCAAGCCATGCGCGTTGGGTACGTTGTAACCTCCTGAAATTCAGACAATCATAAATCACAAGTACAAACCTAGATAGGCCTGAGATTTGTCAAGCCACACACCGTTGGCACGTTGTAATCTTCTGAAATTCATCAAGTCATCAATCACAAGTACAAACCTAGGTCGACTTGAGATTTGACAAGCCACAAACGGTGGATAAGTCGTAACCTCCTGAAATTTGGCACCAAGTAATAAAAGGTACAAACCTAGATCAGCGATTTATTAAGCCATTCTCGGTGAGTACGTTGTAACCTCTTAAAATTCATCCAATAACAAATCACAAGTACAAACCTAGGTCGGCGGCTTATTAAACTATTCGCGATGGGTACGTTGTAACCTCATGAAATTTGACCAAGCATAAATTACAAGTACGAATCTAGATCGGCTTAAGGTTTGTCAAGCTACACTCAGTGAATGCGTTGTATTCTCCTGAAAATTTTCAACCATTAACCACAAGTACAAACCTAGGTAGCGGTTTATCAAGCCATGCGCGGTGGATACGTTGTAACCCCCTGAAATGTAGCCAGCTATAACTCACAAGTACAAACCTAAGTAGGCTTGAGGTTTGTCAAGCCACACACACAGTGGGTGCGTCGTAATCTCTTGGAATTCGTCCAACCATGAATCATAAGTACAAACCTAGGTCAAGTACAAATCTAGATCGGCTTGAGGTATGTCATTCCGCACACAGTTAGTTACTTCGTAACCTCATGAAATTCAGTCAACTATGAATCATAAGTACAAATCTAGGTCAACGGTTCATTAAGCCACACGCGATGGGTACGTTGTAACGTTTCGAAATTCATTTAAACATAAATCACAAGTACGAAACTAGATCGGCTTGAAGGTTATCAAACCACATACAGTAAGTACGTTGTGACCTCCTAAAATTTATTCAATCATAAACCATATGTACAAACATAGGTAGACTTGAGGTTTGACAAGCCACGCACAGTGGGTACGTCGTAATCTCCTGAAATTCGTTCAACCATGAATCATAAGTACAAACCTAGGTCGGTTTGAGGTTTGTCAAGCCATACACCATGGGTACCTTGCAACCTCCTGAAATTCGTCCACCATAAATCACAAGTACAAACCTTTGTCGGCTTGAGGTTTGCTAAGCCAAACACCGTGAGTACGTTATACGCTACTGAAATACAAGAAACCATAAATCACAAAAACGAATCTAGATCGGCTTGAGGTTTGTCAAGACACACACTAGGTACGTCGTAACCTTCTGAAATTCGTACAAATATAACCACAAGTACAAACCTAGGTGACGGTTTATCAAGCCATGCGGTGGATACGTTGTAGCCTCCTGAAATGTAGCCAACCATAACTCACAAGTATAAATCTAGGTCGGCTTGAGGTCTGCTAAACCCCACACCGTAAGTACGTAGTACTCTCCTGAAATTCAGCCAACCCTAAATCACAAGTATAAACTTAGGTGAGATTGTGGTTTGTCAAGCCACACGCAGCGGGTACGTCGTAACCTCCTGAAATTCGTACAACTATAAATCACAAGTACAAAGCTAGATCGACGATTTATCAAGCCATGCGTGGTGGGTACGTTGCAACCTCCTGAAATTCAGCCAAACATAAATCACAAGCACAAACCTAGGTCGGCCTGAGGTTTGTCAGGTTAGCTACACACGATGGGTACGTTGTAACCTTCTGAAATACGTCCAACCAAAAATCACAAGCATAAACCTATGTCGGCTTTAGGTTTGCCAAACCACACACCGTGGGTACGTTGTAACTTTCGGAAATTCAGGAAGCCATAAATCACAATTACAAATCTAGATCGGCTTGAGGTTTGTCAAGCCACACACCGTGAATACGTAGTAACCTCCTGAAATTCCTACAATTATAAATCACAGTTACAAACCTAGATTGGCGGTTTATCATGCCATACGCTGTGGGTACGTTATAACCTCCTAAAATTCAGCCAATCGTAAATCACAGGTATAAAACTAGGTTGGTTTGAGGTTTTTCAAGCCACACACAGTGGGTACGTCGTAACTTCTGGAATTTGTACGACCATACATCACAAGTACAAACCTAGATCGGCGATTTATTAAGCCATGCGCGGTGGGTACGTTGTAACCTCTTGAAATTCAGCCAATGATAAATCACAAGTACAAACCTAGATAGGCCTGAGGTTTGTCAAGCTACACACCGTGGGTACGTTGTAACCTTCTGAAATTCGCCCAACCATAAATCACAAGTACAAACCTAGATCGGCGATCAAGCCATACGCGATGAGTATGTTGCAACCCCCTGAAATTCATTCAACCATAAATCACAAACACAAACCTAGGTCGGCTTGGGGTTTGCGAAGCCACGCACCGTGGGTACGTTGTAACCTCCTTGAAAATCATTCATCCACAAATGAAAAGTACAAACCTAGGTCGGAGGTTTATCAAGTCACACGTGGTGGTAACCCTTGAAATCACAAACACCTAGGTCGACTTAAGGTTTGTCAAGCCACACACGATGGGTACGTTGAAACCTTCTGAAAATCATCCAACCACTAATCACAAATACAAACCTAGTGAGTACGTCGTAATTTCCTGAAATTCAGTCAACCATGAATCATAAGTACAAACCGGCAGTTTATCAAGCCATGTGCAGTGAATACGTTGTAACCTCCTGAAATTTATCCAACCACAAATCAGAGGTACAAACCTAGATCGGCATGAGGTTTGTCAAGCCACAGACAGTGAGTACGTTATGATTCCCTATGGATTCTCTTACCACTAGACCCTAGTATCAATCTCGAGGAACTCAAGGTCTACTAGGTCACGTTTGTAGAACTATCGCTTCTTTACTGTTGCGTAATTAAAGCTAGATGGGGATGCTTATCTAAAAAAATCTAAAAAATCTAAGCCTCCTGACACCTGGCATCGTCACATTTTGTGCTCAAGAAATTCAAGACTTCATAAGTACTCGTTTTTAAATGGAAATCAACTGTTACGGTTTGTACGCAAATATCTATTTATAAAACGAAAATTGATCGTTTTACGCTTTGCACCCTTGCTCAAGCTAGTTGTTTTGGAGCTTCTGTCGTTCTACGTGGACGTTCAAACGTTGGAGGTAAATAGAACACGAAGAGCCTATTCTTTCAGCTCTAATAAACGAAGTCAACTTAGCTCCAACAAAATACTGTAAGTTTTGAGAAACAACGTACTCACTACTGAGAGAAAAGCCATACATTTGTAATTTATGTAATTCATTTACCTTTTGTAACAGATTCCAAACGACGCCAACTTTCCATACTAGTGAAAAGCCAATTTAATTCAGCGATTCAGCACAAAACATGTATTCACATACTGGCGAAAAGTCAATCTTCTGCAAAGTTTGCAAATTCAAAATCTCTTACAAACGCATTCAAACGCACATGCGCTCACACATCGATTTGTTCTTCTGTGACCACTGCAACTTTTCCTCGCGCTATAAATGCGGTTTACAGGTGCACTTACGCCAACACGTGAGAGGTAAATGCTACGCTTGCAACTTGTGCAACTTCACAACAGCCTGGAAGAATTCCCTACTAAAGCACGTACGTACACACGACGGCAAGAAACCATTCACGTGTAATTCGTGCAGTTTTACAACGGTTAATAAAAGCCGCATCGAAATGCACAGAAGTTTACATACTGACGAGAAACCGTGCGTATGTTATTTTGTGACTATACCACAAACCGCAAGAGCTACCTAAAGCTACATTTGCAGCACCTGCACCGAAGTAGTACACTTCCGGGCGTAGCGAGGGCTCCTTGGAGAGCGGATAGTCGGACGTCTAGTGAAGTCTCGGGTTTGAAGGAGGTGATTAATAGTAAGTTTAAGGATATTATCCAAGGGCGTAGGGGTAACGCAACGTCAGAGGATGCGTTAAAGGCGTTGCTGTTTGAGAGGTTTAAGGAAATTGTTCAAGAATGTAGTAATCAAAGCGTCCTTGGAACGTTGAAATCGTCCTTCCAAGGGCATTAATTGAGCGCCAAAATCTAACTTTGTACTGATTTTATTTTTAGATTAAATTAACTTCCGCTTCCTACTTAAGCTCTAGTTAATTATAAACGCTCAGGTAACTTATCGAACTCATCGTTAAAGATCGATTTCTTTTAACGCCACGAGGTTCTTTAGGTTTAATTTCTAAATATCTTGTGAAGGTAAGCTGTTCCGATGCATCCGGAGGCTGTTTTAACGCGCAGGCGCTAGCGCATTTTGTTTGAATATTAGCCTATGTATTCCTACTTCCAGCAGGCTTTTGGATATCGGCAACCGGAGATCCAGAAGAATGGTGTGTAGCCTTACGGACTGCGCACGATCACAATCGTCGGTTGCCGGTTGCGTACGCAGATCCTAACTTTTTACTTATATGGAGTCTTAGACTCTAACCCGGAAATCTAGGGTCCGGCGTTCAGCGTAACCTACTGCGCACATTGCTGACTGTCTGAAGTCGGCGCTGCGTGCGCAGACGACGTATGTTGTATCCAATCATTCAGTTTGGTACGCGTTCTCCTATCCGTTTGTTCCAACTTACTGTACCTCTCCCAGCCTGAAAACTGGGGTTCAGCGTTTAACCTTGCGCACTGCGCACAATCCTAATCATTGGTTGCAGTTTAGTGTTAGACAGTGCGCATAATCACAGACATAGGTAGTAAAGAAAGGTAGCGTACGCAAATCCTAATCTATTCTGTTTTTAAATCAGTCGTACTTCCTGCTTTTAACCATCAGCAGCTGTAAATTCAGATGTCCGATTGTTTTCCGACCATTTGCAACCGGAAATCTTGGGTCTGGCGTTGAATATCACTAGCTGCGCACGCTGCCGACAGTCAGAAATTGGGTGCGTGCGCAGACTACATATCGTTTTTTCTAATTAGCCTGTTTGGTACAATGTTTTCATACCGGTTTACACCAAATTACTGTAACGTTGCTATTCACCGGTAGCCCGAAATTTGTAAGGCCTGCATTTAGTGTAAGACATAGCGCACAGTCACAGTCATCGGTAGTAAACAAAGGTTGCGTGCGCAAATTCTAACCTATTCTGTTTGTGAAGTACCTTTGGCATCAGCAGCTGTAAATCCATATGTCCCGTTGTGGTCGACCAACTGCTACCGAAAATCTAGTCAGGCGTTCAGTATCACTAGCTGCGCACGCGGCCGGCAGTCAGAAATCGGTGATGCGTGCGCAGACTACATATCCTATTTCCTAATTAGTTGCTTTGATACAATGTGTTTTCCTATCTGTTTACTCCAACTAACCGTGCCGCTACCTCGGTAGCCCTAAATCTAGAAGGCCCACGTTTAGTGTTAAACACTGCACACAATCACAACCTTCGATAATAAA
Organism: Platerodrilus igneus; assembly: GCA_036346225.1. Lineage (NCBI taxonomy): Eukaryota > Metazoa > Arthropoda > Insecta > Coleoptera > Lycidae > Platerodrilus > Platerodrilus igneus. The sequence goes on along the minus strand of JARFIW010000115.1, from coordinate 1,160,574 downwards.
CAAAAGTGCATGCGCACATCCTAACCTATTCTGTTTGTGAATTAGTTGTACTTCGTGCTTTTGACCACAGCAGCTGTAAATCCAGTTGTCCGATTGTTTTCCGACAATGTGCAACCGGAAATTTGGATCTGGCGTTCAGTATCACTAGCTGCGCACGCTGCCGACAGTCAAAAATCGGGTGTTACGTGCGCAGACTACATATTCTCTTTTCTAATTAGTTTGTTTAGTCAAATGTTTTTATATCGATTTACTCCAAATTACCGTAACGTTACTCTTCACCAATAGCCCGGAATTTGGAAGGCTCGCGTTTGGTGTTAGACACTGCGCACAATCACAGTCATCGGTAGGAAACAAATGTTGCATGCGCAAATCCTAATGTACTTTGTGAATTACTCGTACTTCATGATTTTGTCCATCGTTGTGTTCGACCAAATGCAACCGGAAATTTAGTCAGACCTAGCTGTGCACACTGCTAACTGTCAGAGGGTGATGCGTGCGCAGACTACATATCATGTTTCCTAATTAGTCTATTTGATACAATGCGTTTCCCTATCGGTATATTCCAACTTACTATACCATTACTCTTCACCGGTAGCCCGAAATCTGGAAGGCCCGCGTTTAGTGTTAGACACTGCACACAATCACAGTCACCGGTAGTAAACAAATGTTGCGTGCGCAAATCCTAACCTTTTCTATTTCTAAATAGTACTTCGTGCTTTTGCCATCGGTCTTGTTGTGTTCGATCAACTGCAACCGGAAGTATAGTCTGGCCTTCGATATCACTAGTTGCGCACGCTGCTGACCATCAGAAATCGGTGATGCGTGCGCAGACTACATATCGTATTTCTAATTAGTCTGTTTGGTACGCTGTGTTTTCCTATCGGTTTACTCTAACTTACTGTACCGTTACGCTTCACCGGTAGTCCGAAATTTGGAAGGCCCGCGTTTAGTGTTAGACAGTGTGCATAATCACAGTGATCGGTAGTAAACAAAGGAGGTTCAGCGTTTAGCCTTGCGCACTGTGCACAATCTTAATCATTGGTTGCAGGAGATCTAACCAATTTATTCCATTTATAAATGCCTAAGGTTTTTTTTTATTCTGAGTAACTGAGAATCTAAAAACCTACGTTCCTGCATGGCTACACGCGCTGCCGACTTTCGTGCGCAGACTACATATCCTATTTCCTAGTTAACCTATTTGGTAGCGTGTTTTCCTATCGGTTTACTGCAACTTACTGTACCGACACTCTTCGCTGGTAGTCTGAAATCTAGAAGTTCCGTGTTTAACATTAAACACTGCGCAAAATTACAAACAGCAGTATCTCAAAACAAGATTGCGTGCGCAAATCCTAGCGAATTCTGTTTGTGAATTAACAGTATCAGCAGCTGTAAATCCAGATGTCCGATTGTTTTCCGACCATTTGCAACCAAAAATCTTGGATCTGGCGTTCAATATCACTAGGTGCGCACGCTGCCGACAGTCAGAAATCGGATACGTGCGCATACTACATATCGTTTTTTCTAATTAGCCTGTTTGGTACAATGTTTTCATACCGTTTTACTTCAAATTCTGTAACGTTACTCTTCACCGGTAGCCGGAAATCTGGATGGCGTGCGTTTAGTGTTAGACAGTGCGCATAATCACAGAAATCGGGAGTTAGTAAAAGTATCATGCGCAAATCCTAACCTATTCTGTTTGTGAATCAGTCGTACATGGTACCTTTGACCATCAGCAGCTGTAAATCCGTATGTCCGTGGTCGACCAACTGTAACCGAAAATCTAGGGTCCGGCTTTCAGCATAACCTACTGCGCACATTCCCGACTGTCTGAAGTCGGCGTTGCGTACGCAGACGACGTATGCTGTATCTAATCAGTCAGTTTGGTACAACGCATTCTCCTATCAGTTTGTTCTAACTACCTGTACTCCTTCATATACTTTCCAGCGGAAACCCGAAAACTGGAGGTTTAACGTTTAGCCTTGCGCACAGCGCACTGTCTTAATCATTGGTGACAGGAGATCTAACTAATTTATTCGATTTATAATTACCTAAGGTTTTTTTTTATTCTCAGCAACTAAAATCTAGAAACAGACGTTCCACCATACACCCGCTGCCGATCCTCAGAAATCGGTGATACGTGCGCAGACTACTTATCCTATTTCCTAGTTAACCTGTTTCCTATAGGTTTAATCCAAATTACCGTTACGCTACTCTTCACCGGTAGCCCGAAATCTGGATGGCAAGCGTTTAGTGGTAGATACTGCGCACAATCACAGTCATCGGTGGTAAACAAAGATTGCGTGCGCAAATCCTAACCTATTCTGTTTGTAAATTAGTTGAACTTTGTACGTTTGACCATCAGCAGCCGTAAATCCAGATGCCCGATTGTTTTCCGACTATTTGCAACCGGAAATCTTGGGTCTGGCGTTCAGTATCACTAGGTGCGCACGCTCCCGACAGTCAGAAGAGAAGAAGAGATCCGTGTTACGTGCGCAGACTACATATCGTTTTTTCTAATTAGCCTGTTTGGTACAATGTTTTCATACCGGTTTACTCCAAATTCTGTAACGTTACTCTTTACTGGTAACCCGGAATTTGAAAGGCCCGCGTTTAATGTTAGACACTGCGCGCAATCACAGTCATCGGTAGTAAACAAAGGTTGCGTGCGCAAATCCTAATCTACCCTGTTTGTGAATTAGTCGTACTTCCTGATTTTGACCATCAGTAGCGTCTCGTTGTGTTCGACCAACTGCAACCGGAAATATAGCCAGACCACTAGCTGCGCACGTTGCTGATCGTCAGAAATCGGTGATACGTGCGCAGACTACATATTCTATTTCCTAATTAGTCGGTTTGGTACAATGTGTTTCCTACTGGTTTATTCCTGCTTCGCGTAAAGTTACTCCAGGATCCTAAAGTCTAGAAGACCCGCGTTTAGAGTTAGACATTGCGCACAGTCACAGCCATTGGTAGTAAACAAAGGTTTATTGCGCAATTCGTAACCTATTCTGTTTGTGAATTAGTCGTACGTTGTACTTTTGACCATCAGCAGCTTGTTATAACACCGTCGCCGCGTGTTCAGCGCCACTACTACAGTTGGTAACACTGAAACGCTCCACGTTCACAGTATTGCGCAATAATAATATTACGACATAAATGCGTGTCAAATTGTATCACATGCCAAATACGTTTACAATGATACAATTGCACCTTAAAAAGATAAAAAGTATTCACTTAAAAATGTGGAACGCTTCACGATTTTGCGTGTCGTCTTTGCACAGAGACCATGCTAATCTCCGGATATCTGGTTTGGGTGTGGGTTACGTCATGCCTTCGTTGAAACCAAATTTGTCGTCTTCCCTCTTCTTCGATCGTAGGCAGAGCGAAGGAACAACCAGGTAAGGAACGATAAGGCCAGATAAAGAAAAACCTACATCCTAAAAGAGAAAAGGCCAGAAAGACACAGGTAAACGCCACCGTTCGACGTCTCGTTGGCTAATAATATCGTGTCACACACCGCGCACTTGCGCCATCACTACGCGTCTGCGCATTCTTTTGCGCAAACGCAACTGTCCGAAATGACGGAAATTTAACAAGTTTATTTGAAATAATGGCGGGAAATTAGTCGCATATTTAAAAGTATACATGTCCGAATTTGGAATGTAACAAGCTGTACATCCAGATGCCCGTTTTTTTTATTATTTGTATCCGGAAACCTAGTCTCCGAGGTTCAGCATTACTTAGTGCGCACGAAGAAAACCGTTAGAAATTGGTGATACGTGCGCAGACTACGTATCCTGTTTCCTAATTAGGTTCACTCCCACTTTCTATACTACTACTCTAAATCGGTAGCCTGAAATTTGGAAGTCCCGCGCTTAGTGTTAGACACTGCGCACAAACACAAAGGTTGCGCACGCAAATCCTAACCTATTCTGTTTGTGAATTAGTCGTATTTTTTGCACCTTTGACCATCGGCAGCTATAAATCCAGACGTCCGATTTTTTCCGACCATTTGCAACCGGAAATCTTGGGTATGGCGTTCAGTATCACTAGCTGCGCACGTTGCCGACAGTCACAAATCGGTATTACGTGCGCAGACTACATATTCTTCTTTTTAATTAGCGTCTTTGGTACAATGTTTTCATACCGGTTTACTCCAAAATACCGTAACGTTACCCTTCACGAGTGACCCAAAATTTGAAAGGCCCGCGTTTAATGTTAGACACTGCGCACAATCACAGTCATCGGTAGTAAACAGAGGTTGCGTGCGCAAATCCTAATCTATTCTGTTTGTGAATCAGTCGCACTTTGTGCATTTGACCAGCAACAACTGTAAATCCAGATGTCCTTTTGTTTTTCGACCATTTGCAACCGAATTAATCTAGCCTACCGTCCTTTTATTTCCACCGGCCTTCTGACTATCAACAGCCGAAAACCTGAGAGACTGGGGTTTAGTCTAACGCACTGCGCACAATCACAGCCATCAGTAGCCGATCAGCTTGCGTGAGCAATTTTAACTTATTGGCCCGACCTAGTATTTACTTTCTACTGGGCCTCTGACCATCAGTACCCGAAAATCTGAAAGCACGGTGTTTGACCTAACACACTACGTACATGTCGGAAATCAAGCTAGCGTGCGCACTCTAGCGTACCTTATTTGCGAATTGGTCTTCGTACTTCACTTTCCAGCAGGCATCTGGTCATCGGCTTTCGAAGATCTAAGTTTGGTGTTGAACACAGTGCACTGCGCACATGCCAACCGCCGAAAATCTTGGTGTTACGTGCGCATATCGTACCTTTTTCTATTTGTTTATTAGCCTACTGGCTTACTCTAGCTTACCGTTCTTTTAATTCCACCGGGCTTTTGACTATTGGCAGCCAGAAATCTGAGAGGCTGGGGTTTAGCCTAACAGCTGCGCACAATCCCAACCATCGGTTAGTGGAAATCTGGCATAGCGTATTTCATTTCCGAACTAATCTTAAGTTTGCTTTCCAGCAAGCGTCTTGTAATCGGCTTTCAAAAATCTGCGTTTAGTGTTGGACAGTTTTCTGCGCACACACCAACTGTCGGAAATCTGGTTACGCGCGCATACCGTACCTCTTTCTATTACCGGTTTAATCTAGTTTACCGTCCTTTTACTTTTGACTATCGACCGCTGAATATCTGAGAGGCCGGTGTTTAGCCTAACAGACTGCGCACAACAAGTCATCAGTTTTCGGTAAACAGCTTGCGTGCGCAGTCTAACTTACTGGTCTGGCCTCGTACTTTTAACTTTCTACTGGGTTTTTGTCCATTGACAGCCGGAGATCTAGACGCGGTGTTTGGCCTAGCACACAGCGCACAACAAAAGTCATCGGAAGCCGGCATACAGCTTGCGTGCGCAGTCTAAATTACTGGTCTGGCCTCGTACCTATAACTTTCGACTAAGCTTTTGTCCATTGACAGTCGGGGATCTGAACGCAGTGTTTGGCCTAGCACACTGCGCACAACAAAAGTCACTGGTAGCCGGCAAACAGCTTGCGTGCGCAGTCTAACTTACTGGTCTGGCTTCGTACTTTTAACTTTCTACTGGGCTTTTGTTCATTGACAGCCGGAGATTTGGACGCGGTGTTTGGCCTAGCACAATGCGCACAACAAAAGTCATCGGAAGCCGGTAAACAGCTTGCGTGCGCAGTCTAACTTACTGATCTGGCCTCGTACTTTTAACTTTCTACTGGGTTTTTGTCCATTGACAGCCGGAGATCTAGACGCGGTGTTTGGCCTAGCACACAGCGCACAACAAAAGTCATCGGAAGCCGGCATACAGCTTGCGTGCGCAGTCTAAATTACTGGTCTGGCCTCGTACCTATAACTTTCGACTAAGCTTTTGTCCATTGACAGTCGGGGATCTGAACGCAGTGTTTGGCCTAGCACACTGCGCACAACAAAAGTCATTGGTAGCCGGCAAACAGCTTGCGTGCGCAGTCTAACTTACTGGTCTGGCTTCGTACTTTTAACTTTCTACTGGGCTTTTGTTCATTGACAGCCGGAGATTTGGACGCGGTGTTTGGCCTAGCACAATGCGCACAACAAAAGTCATCGGAAGCCGGTAAACAGCTTGCGTGCGCAGTCTAACTTACTGATCTGGCCTCGTACTTTTAACTTTCTACTGGGTTTTTGTCCATTGACAGCCGGAGATCTGGACGCGGTGTTTAGCCAAGCACCCTGCGCACAACAAAAGTCATCGGAAGCCGGCAAACAGCTTGCGTGCGCATTGTAACTTATTGGTCTGACCCCATACTTTTAGCCTTCTACTGGGCTTTTGTCCATTGACAGCCGGAGATCTGAACGCTGTTTGACCTAGCACACTGCGCACAACAATAGTCATCAGAAGCCGGTAAACAGCTTGCGTGCGCAGTCTAACTTACTGGTCTGGTCTCGTACTTTTAACTTTCTACTGAATTTTGTTCATTGACAGACGGAGATTTGGACGCGGTGTTTGGCCTAGCGCACTGCGCACAACAAAAGTCATCGGAAGCCGGTAAACAGCTTGCGTGCGCAGTCCAACTTACTGGTCTGGCCTCGTACTTTTACTTTCTACTGGGCTCTTATCCATCGACAGCCAGAGATTATAAAACCCAGTGTTTGGTCTAACACACTGCGTACGAGCCTAACCAACAGTTGCCGCAGATTAACTTGCATGCGCATAACCTAACAACCTGTTGGTGAATTAACCGTCGTTGATTTATTTTCCAGCAGGCGTCTGGTCATCGGTTTCAAAAATCTGATTTTTAGTGTTGAGCACATCTCACTGTGCGCATGCTGATCATCAAAAATCGTGGCGTTACGTGCGCATACCGTACCTTTTTCGTTTGTTTATTAGTCTACTGGAAAGTTTCTATCATCTGGCCTCGTACTTTTAATTTTCGTCTCGGCTTTTGTCCAATGACAGCCAGAGATCTGAACGCGGTGTTTGGCCTAGCACACTGCACACAACAAAAGTCATCGGAAGCCGGCAAACAGCTTGCGTGCGCAGTCTAACTTACTGATCTGGCCTCGTACTTTTAACTTTCTACTGGGTTTTTGTCCATTGACAGCCGGAGATCTGGACGCGGTGTTTAGCCAAGCACCCTGCGCACAACAAAAGTCATCGGAAGCCGGCAAACAGCTTGCGTGCGCATTGTAACTTATTGGTCTGACCCCATACTTTTAGCCTTCTACTGGGCTTTTGTCCATTGACAGCCGGAGATCTGAACGCTGTTTGACCTAGCACACTGCGCACAACAATAGTCATCAGAAGCCGGTAAACAGCTTGCGTGCGCAGTCTAACTTACTGGTCTGGTCTCGTACTTTTAACTTTCTACTGAATTTTTGTTCATTGACAGACGGAGATTTGGACGCGGTGTTTGGCCTAGCGCACTGCGCACAACAAAAGTCATCGGAAGCCGGTAAACAGCTTGCGTGCGCAGTCCAACTTACTGGTCTGGCCTCGTACTTTTACTTTCTACTGGGCTCTTATCCATCGACAGCCAGAGATTATAAAACCCAGTGTTTGGTCTAACACACTGCGTACGAGCCTAACCAACAGTTGCCGCAGATTAACTTGCATGCGCATAACCTAACAACCTGTTGGTGAATTAACCGTCGTTGATTTATTTTCCAGCAGGCGTCTGGTCATCGGTTTCCAAAAAATCTGATTTTTTAGTGTTGAGCACATCTCACTGTGCGCATGCTGATCATCAAAAATCGTGGCGTTACGTGCGCATACCGTACCTTTTTCGTTTGTTTATTAGTCTACTGGAAAGTTTCTATCATCTGGCCTCGTACTTTTAATTTTCGTCTCGGCTTTTGTCCAATGACAGCCAGAGATCTGAACGCGGTGTTTGGCCTAGCACACTGCACACAACAAAAGTCATCGGAAGCCGGCAAACAGCTTGCGTGCGCAGTCTAACTTACTGATCTGGCCTCGTACTTTTAACTTTCTACTGGGTTTTTGTCCATTGACAGCCGGAGATCTGGACGCGGTGTTTAGCCAAGCACCCTGCGCACAACAAAAGTCATCGGAAGCCGGCAAACAGCTTGCGTGCGCATTGTAACTTATTGGTCTGACCCCATACTTTTAGCCTTCTACTGGGCTTTTGTCCATTGACAGCCGGAGATCTGAACGCTGTTTGACCTAGCACACTGCGCACAACAATAGTCATCAGAAGCCGGTAAACAGCTTGCGTGCGCAGTCTAACTTACTGGTCTGGTCTCGTACTTTTAACTTTCTACTGAATTTTTGTTCATTGACAGACGGAGATTTGGACGCGGTGTTTGGCCTAGCGCACTGCGCACAACAAAAGTCATCGGAAGCCGGTAAACAGCTTGCGTGCGCAGTCCAACTTACTGGTCTGGCCTCGTACTTTTACTTTCTACTGGGCTCTTATCCATCGACAGCCAGAGATTATAAAACCCAGTGTTTGGTCTAACACACTGCGTACGAGCCTAACCAACAGTTGCCGCAGATTAACTTGCATGCGCATAACCTAACAACCTGTTGGTGAATTAACCGTCGTTGATTTATTTTCCAGCAGGCGTCTGGTCATCGGTTTCCAAAAATCTGATTTTTTAGTGTTGAGCACATCTCACTGTGCGCATGCTGATCATCAAAAATCGTGGCGTTACGTGCGCATACCGTACCTTTTTCGTTTGTTTATTAGTCTACTGGAAAGTTTCTATCATCTGGCCTCGTACTTTTAATTTTCGTCTCGGCTTTTGTCCAATGACAGCCAGAGATCTGAACGCGGTGTTTGGCCTAGCACACTGCACACAACAAAAGTCATCGGAAGCCGGCAAACAGCTTGCGTGCGCAGTCTAACTTACTGATCTGGCCTCGTACTTTTAACTTTCTACTGGGTTTTTGTCCATTGACAGCCGGAGATCTGGACGCGGTGTTTAGCCAAGCACCCTGCGCACAACAAAAGTCATCGGAAGCCGGCAAACAGCTTGCGTGCGCATTGTAACTTATTGGTCTGACCCCATACTTTTAGCCTTCTACTGGGCTTTTGTCCATTGACAGCCGGAGATCTGAACGCTGTTTGACCTAGCACACTGCGCACAACAATAGTCATCAGAAGCCGGTAAACAGCTTGCGTGCGCAGTCTAACTTACTGGTCTGGTCTCGTACTTTTAACTTTCTACTGAATTTTTGTTCATTGACAGACGGAGATTTGGACGCGGTGTTTGGCCTAGCGCACTGCGCACAACAAAAGTCATCGGAAGCCGGTAAACAGCTTGCGTGCGCAGTCCAACTTACTGGTCTGGCCTCGTACTTTTACTTTCTACTGGGCTCTTATCCATCGACAGCCAGAGATTATAAAACCCAGTGTTTGGTCTAACACACTGCGTACGAGCCTAACCAACAGTTGCCGCAGATTAACTTGCATGCGCATAACCTAACAACCTGTTGGTGAATTAACCGTCGTTGATTTATTTTCCAGCAGGCGTCTGGTCATCGGTTTCAAAATCTGATTTTTAGTGTTGAGCACATCTCACTGTGCGCATGCTGATCATCAAAATCGTGGCGTTACGTGCGCATACCGTACCTTTTCGTTTGTTTATTAGTCTACTGGAAAGTTTCTATCATCTGGCCTCGTACTTTTAATTTTCGTCTCGGCTTTTGTCCAATGACAGCCAGAGATCTGAACGCGGTGTTTGGCCTAGCACACTGCACACAACAAAAGTCATCGGAAGCCGGCAAACAGCTTGCGTGCGCAGTCTAAATTACTGATCTGGCCTCGTACCTATAACTTTCGACTGAGCTTTTGTCCATTGACAGTCGGGGATCTGAACGCAGTGTTTGGCCTAGCACACTGCGCACAACAAAAGTCATTGGTAGCCGGCAAACAGCTTGCGTGCGCAGTCTAACTTACTGGTCTGGCTTCGTACTTTTAACTTTCTACTGGGCTTTTGTTCATTGACAGCCGGAGATTTGGACGCGGTGTTTGGCCTAGCACAATGCGCACAACAAAAGTTATCGGAAGCCGGTAAACAGCTTGCGTGCGCAGTCTAACTTACTGGTCTGGCCTCGTACTTTCAACTTTCTACTGTGCTGTTGTCCATTGACAGCCGGAGATCTGGACGCGGTGTTTGGCCTAGCGCACTGCGCACAACAAAGGTCTTTGGAAGCTGGTAAACAGCTTGCGTGCGCAGTCTAACTTATTGGTCTGGCCTTCATCAGCAGCTGTAAATCCATATGTCCCGTTGTGGTCGACCAACTGCTACCGAAAATCTAGTCAGGCGTTCAGTATCACCAGCTGCGCACGCGGCCGGCAGTCAGAAATCGGTGATGCGTGCGCAGACTACATATCCTATTTCCTAATTAGTTGCTTTGATACAATGTGTTTTCCTATCTGTTTACTCCAACTAACCGTGCCGCTACCTCGGTAGCCCTAAATCTAGAAGGCCCACGTTTAGTGTTAAACACTGCACACAATCACAACCTTCGATAATAAACAAAAGTGCATGCGCACATCCTAACCTATTCTGTTTGTGAATTAGTTGTACTTCGTGCTTTTGACCACAGCAGCTGTAAATCCAGTTGTCCGATTGTTTTCCGACAATGTGCAACCGGAAATTTGGATCTGGCGTTCAGTATCACCAGCTGCGCACGCTGCCGACAGTCAAAAATCGGGTGTTACGTGCGCAGACTACATATTCTCTTTTCTAATTAGTTTGTTTAGTCAAATGTTTTTATATCGATTTACTCCAAATTACCGTAACGTTACTCTTCACCAATAGCCCGGAATTTGGAAGGCTCGCGTTTGGTGTTAGACACTGCGCACAATCACAGTCATCGGTAGGAAACAAATGTTGCATGCGCAAATCCTAATGTACTTTGTGAATTACTCGTACTTCATGATTTTGTCCATCGTTGTGTTCGACCAAATGCAACCGGAAATTTAGTCAGACCTAGCTGTGCACACTGCTAACTGTCAGAGGGTGATGCGTGCGCAGACTACATATCATGTTTCCTAATTAGTCTATTTGATACAATGCGTTTCCCTATCGGTATATTCCAACTTACTATACCATTACTCTTCACCGGTAGCCCGAAATCTGGAAGGCCCGCGTTTAGTGTTAGACACTGCACACAATCACAGTCACCGGTAGTAAACAAATGTTGCGTGCGCAAATCCTAACCTTTTCTATTTCTAAATAGTACTTCGTGCTTTTGCCATCGGTCTTGTTGTGTTCGATCAACTGCAACCGGAAGTATAGTCTGGCCTTCGATATCACTAGTTGCGCACGCTGCTGACCATCAGAAATCGGTGATGCGTGCGCAGACTACATATCGTATTTCTAATTAGTCTGTTTGGTACGCTGTGTTTTCCTATCGGTTTACTCTAACTTACTGTACCGTTACGCTTCACCGGTAGTCCGAAATTTGGAAGGCCCGCGTTTAGTGTTAGACAGTGTGCATAATCACAGTGATCGGTAGTAAACAAAGGAGGTTCAGCGTTTAGCCTTGCGCACTGTGCACAATCTTAATCATTGGTTGCAGGAGATCTAACCAATTTATTCCATTTATAAATGCCTAAGGTTTTTTATTCTGAGTAACTGAGAATCTAAAACCTACGTTCCTGCATGGCTACACGCGCTGCCGACTTTCGTGCGCAGACTACATATCCTATTTCCTAGTTAACCTATTTGGTAGCGTGTTTTCCTATCGGTTTACTGCAACTTACTGTACCGACACTCTTCGCTGGTAGTCTGAAATCTAGAAGTTCCGTGTTTAACATTAAACACTGCGCAAAATTACAAACAGCAGTATCTCAAAACAAGATTGCGTGCGCAAATCCTAGCGAATTCTGTTTGTGAATTAACAGTATCAGCAGCTGTAAATCCAGATGTCCGATTGTTTTCCGACCATTTGCAACCAAAATCTTGGATCTGGCGTTCAATATCACTAGGTGCGCACGCTGCCGACAGTCAGAAATCGGATACGTGCGCATACTACATATCGTTTTTTCTAATTAGCCTGTTTGGTACAATGTTTTCATACCGTTTTACTTCAAATTCTGTAACGTTACTCTTCACCGGTAGCCGGAAATCTGGATGGCGTGCGTTTAGTGTTAGACAGTGCGCATAATCACAGAAATCGGGAGTTAGTAAAAGTATCATGCGCAAATCCTAACCTATTCTGTTTGTGAATCAGTCGTACATGGTACCTTTGACCATCAGCAGCTGTAAATCCGTATGTCCGTGGTCGACCAACTGTAACCGAAAATCTAGGGTCCGGCTTTCAGCATAACCTACTGCGCACATTCCCGACTGTCTGAAGTCGGCGTTGCGTACGCAGACGACGTATGCTGTATCTAATCAGTCAGTTTGGTACAACGCATTCTCCTATCAGTTTGTTCTAACTACCTGTACTCCTTCATATACTTTCCAGCGGAAACCCGAAAACTGGAGGTTTAACGTTTAGCCTTGCGCACAGCGCACTGTCTTAATCATTGGTGACAGGAGATCTAACTAATTTATTCGATTTATAATTACCTAAGGTTTTTTTTTATTCTCAGCAACTAAAATCTAGAAACAGACGTTCCACCATACACCCACTGCCGATCCTCAGAAATCGGTGATACGTGCGCAGACTACTTTTAATTTTCGTCTCGGCTTTTGTCCAATGACAGCCAGAGATCTGAACGCGGTGTTTGGCCTAGCACACTGCACACAACAAAAGTCATCGGAAGCCGGCAAACAGCTTGCGTGCGCAGTCTAACTTACTGATCTGGCCTCGTACTTTTAACTTTCTACTGGGTTTTTGTCCATTGACAGCCGGAGATCTGGACGCGGTGTTTAGCCAAGCACCCTGCGCACAACAAAAGTCATCGGAAGCCGGCAAACAGCTTGCGTGCGCATTGTAACTTATTGGTCTGACCCCATACTTTTAGCCTTCTACTGGGCTTTTGTCCATTGACAGCCGGAGATCTGAACGCTGTTTGACCTAGCACACTGCGCACAACAATAGTCATCAGAAGCCGGTAAACAGCTTGCGTGCGCAGTCTAACTTACTGGTCTGGTCTCGTACTTTTAACTTTCTACTGGATTTTTGTTCATTGACAGACGGAGATTTGGACGCGGTGTTTGGCCTAGCGCACTGCGCACAACAAAAGTCATCGGAAGCCGGTAAACAGCTTGCGTGCGCAGTCCAACTTACTGGTCTGGCCTCGTACTTTTACTTTCTACTGGGCTCTTATCCATCGACAGCCAGAGATTATAAAACCCAGTGTTTGGTCTAACACACTGCGTACGAGCCTAACCAACAGTTGCCGCAGATTAACTTGCATGCGCATAACCTAACAACCTGTTGGTGAATTAACCGTCGTTGATTTATTTTCCAGCAGGCGTCTGGTCATCGGTTTCCAAAAATCTGATTTTTTAGTGTTGAGCACATCTCACTGTGCGCATGCTGATCATCAAAAATCGTGGCGTTACGTGCGCATACCGTACCTTTTTCGTTTGTTTATTAGTCTACTGGAAAGTTTCTATCATCTGGCCTCGTACTTTTAATTTTCGTCTCGGCTTTTGTCCAATGACAGCCAGAGATCTGAACGCGGTGTTTGGCCTAGCACACTGCGCACAACAAAAGTCATCGGAAGCCGGCAAACAGCTTGCGTGCGCAGTCTAAATTACTGATCTGGCCTCGTACCTATAACTTTCGACTGAGCTTTTGTCCATTGACAGTCGGGGATCTGAACGCAGTGTTTGGCCTAGCACACTGCGCACAACAAAAGTCATTGGTAGCCGGCAAACAGCTTGCGTGCGCAGTCTAACTTACTGGTCTGGCTTCGTACTTTTAACTTTCTACTGGGCTTTTGTTCATTGACAGCCGGAGATTTGGACGCGGTGTTTGGCCTAGCACAATGCGCACAACAAAAGTCATCGGAAGCCGGTAAACAGCTTGCGTGCGCAGTCTAACTTACTGGTCTGGCCTCGTACTTTTAACTTTCTACTGTGCTGTTGTCCATTGACAGCCGGAGATCTGGACGCGGTGTTTGGCCTAGCGCACTGCGCACAACAAAGGTCTTTGGAAGCTGGTAAACAGCTTGCGTGCGCAGTCTAACTTATTGGTCTGGCCTTTTACTTTTAACTTTCTACTGGGGTTTTGTCCATTGACAGCCAGAGATCTGGACGCAGTGTTTGGCCTAGTACACTGCGCACAACAAAAGTCATCAAAAACTGGTAAACAGGTTGCGTGCGCAGTTTAACTTATTGGTGTGGCCTCGTACTTTTAACTTTCTACTGGGCTTTGGCCATTGACAGCCGGAAATCTAGACGCATTGTTTGGCCTAACACACTGCGCACAACAAAAGTCATCGGAAGCTGATAAACAGGTTGTGTGCGCAGTCTAACTTACTGGTCTGGCGTCGTTCTTTTATCTTTTTTGCCGGGCTTTTGTCCATTGAGAACCAGAGATCTAAACGCGGTGTTTAGCCTAGCACACTGCGCACAACAAAAGTCGTCGGTAGCCGGCAAACAGCTTGCGTGCGCAGTCTAAATTACTGGTCTGGCCTCATACCTATAACTTTCGACTGAGCTTTTGTCCATCGACAGCCGGGGATCTGAACGCAGTGTTTGGCCTAGCACACTGCGCACAACAAAAGTCATCGGAAGCCAGTAAGCAGCTCGCGTGCGCAGTCTAACTTACTGGTCTGGCGTCGTTTTTTTATCTTTTTACCGGGCTTTTGTCCATTGAGAACCAGAGATCTGAAAGCGGTGTTTGACTTAGCACACTGCGCACAAGCCTAACCAACTGTTGCCGTTTGCGTACTTATAACCTAATTTGTGAATTGGTCCTCGTATTTTCCAGTGAGCCGGTCATCGGCTGCCGAAGGCCTGAGTGCGACTCTCTGTTCACACTCTCGGGCGTCGGGAATTGATATTAATCTACTGGTTTATTCTAGCCTACCACCTGGCTTTTGACATCGGTTGTCCGTTAGCCTATCACACCGCACACAACCCAACCATCGCTAGCCGAACACAAAGCCTCCTCCCCCCTGACATTTTAAGCGTGAGTAACCTCGGACAACACAGACTGAAGAAATTCACACGATTTCGGCGCTCGGCCAAGGAATTTGTTTGATCCGGTTTAACGCATGCGCAATAAAGGCAACACATAAATTAACTTTATTAACACCAAACAACGCTTCTACTTCTTCTTCTTTTTCTTTTCCTTCTTCGTTTCTTCTACTTCCTCAGGCATTGGCGGCATTTCCGAAGGTTCGCGCGCTAGCTCCGGTTCTGGTTCAGGTTCAGGTTCAGCTTCCACCACTAAAAAATAAAAATAAAGCTAGGAACGTAAACGTTTGACTAACCTTTCACAGGTGGTTCGGGTCCTTTCGTTTCCAAATCGATTACCTTGAAGAATTCGGCTTCGGCTTGTGCAACGTAAGGGTCAACGCCCATTGCGTTTAGTTCTTGATCTTGAGCGACCGCCATGTTGCTTGAGTCCGGCATGTTTTGGTGAATGCTGCTCATGATTTTGATTTTGAGCCGGATTTCGCGGTTGCGGGCTTCTAGGATCTTCTCTCTTTTGCTTTCGCGCTCGAACATCTAGGAATTGACCAATCAGATTTAACATGTCTACTAACAAGGAATTATCTAAACGAAAGGAAGCAAAATTTTTAGTTACAGTTGGTCAGTGGTAAAGGAGGAGGAGTAAGAGGAAGAAGGGGAGAAAGAGGAGGAAGAGGAGAAAAAAGAGGAGATGGTGGGGGAGGAAAAGAAGGAAGAGGAGAAAGAGGAAGGGGAGGAAGAGGAGGAAGAGGAGAAAGAGGAAGAAGAGGACTAAGAGGAGGAAGAAGAGGAACGGGAGGAAGAGAAGGAAGAATGAGGAAGAGGAGGAAGAGAAAAAAGAAGAGGCAGAAAAGAGAAAAGAGGAGGTGGTGGGGGAGGAAAAGGAGAAATATGAGGAAGAGGAGGAAGAAGAAAGGGAGGAAGAGGAGGAAGAGTAGGAAGAGGAGAAAAAGGAGGAAGAGGAAGAAGGGGAGGAAAAGGAGGAAGTGGAGGAAGACGAGGTGGCAGTAAAAACTTACAGCGGTTAAGAGCATTTTATCGTTTTTATTCGACGTTGCCAGGTTTTCACTAAGCTGTACGAGATACGTAGCGCCCTTTTCATTACCAAGGGCAACCATTCGCCCCATGTCCTCGGTCCGCAAGCAACGCAAGGGCTCGTCGCACACCTTAACGCCCAAGCAGGCGTGTTTCTGCTGCTGTAGGATATCCCATACGTCCAATATCCCATCGCTGCGCGTTACAAAAAATACAGAAGACCTACAAAACAAATCTACGATTAATAAACCCAAAAAACCCCTATGGAACCTCGTAGGACTCCAACAGCCATCAGTAAGGCGTGCTCTGTAATAACTAGTCCACATAATCGCGCTCTCTCGGCAATCCTCCGACCATATCTTGGCAGTCCAATCGCCTATCGTTAGGAAATTCTTGACGAAGGAAGGGTTGCGTTGTAGGGCGTACGTGGGTCCTAAGTGGGCTGTGAATCTAAGCGCCATTTTTTCGTTGGGTGTTTTGCCCTTGCGGTTGCATGAGATGACGATGCCTTGCTCGGTGCCGACCATGAAACGGGTGGGAATGGTGGGTTCGTACTCTAGGCAAGAGGCGCCTAAGGCTTTTTCTATATCCTGGTTAGGGTAGCTTATGATTAGGGTTTCTAGGGGCATGCTTAGTTTTCTGGTGTCCCACCTGGAACACAAAAAGACGTGTGATAACAAGTGAACTAGTTAAGATGCAGAAATGTTTTGTCAGGATTGGCTCGCGTTTGTTTTTATGAGACTTAGGGTCGTGTTGCTTATTTTCACATTGCGCAGGCGCCGCATGGCGCAGGAACAAGTTAACAGAAGATGACAGGCCGGTTATTCTTCACGTGCGTAGAATGTATGTGCTATTATGACATCGAGACAGGTAGAGCAGGTGTATTTTGCTCCGGTTAGTTGCCCCTAGCAAAATAAGATGGTTGTATGGATGTACCACTTACGTCTGCGCAGTTACGACTTCAAACAGTGCGAAACAGTAGTCTCGTCTTATGCTCTGGCCGAAGATAAAATTAGTCATTACTACGGCGAAATGAAACGGACGTTCGTAGAAAACGTCTGCGTAGTTACGACTTTGTAGCGATACGAAGCAGAAATCTCGTTTCATTCACCATTCAAAGAAATCTTTATTCATAGCTCGCTGGCGGAGTGAGACGAACGTGTGAGTGTTGTACCAACGTGTTGCGCTTGCGCAGTTACGACTCCAAGGTGGTGCAAAGCAGTAATCGCGTGTCATGATGCGGCTGAGAAAAGAATTAGTCATTGCTTGCGGCAAACTGAAACGGACGTGTGATTGTTGCTCAGCTACGACTTCAAGGCGATGCAAAGCAGTAGCCTTGTTTTATGCGCCGGTCAAAGAAAGATTTATTTATAGCTTACGGGCGGAATGTAACGGACATGTAGTTACGACTTCAAGACGAGCAGAGCACCAGCCTCGCTTCAAACTTTAGACGAGGAAAGAATTAGTCACAGCTACTGGTGGAATGAGAGAGACATGCAAACGTACTTGTAGAAAGCGTCTGCGCAGTTACGACTTTAAATGGGTACCAAGCAGTAGTCTCGCTTCAAACTCTGAGCGAAGAAACAATTAGTCATGACTACAGAAGGAATGAGACAAACGTGCAAATGCTTTACTTACGTGCAAGCAAGCGTCTGCGCAGTTACACCTTCATGGTGGTACGAAGCAGTAGTCGAGTGTCATGATCCGGCTGAGAAAAGAATTAGTCATTGCTTGCGGCAAACTGAAACGGACGTGTGATTGTTGCTCAGTTACGACTTTAAGGCGATGCAAAGCAGTAGCCTTATTTTATACGCCGGCCAAAAAAAGATTTATTTACAGCTTACGGGCGAAACGTGACGGACGAGTAGTTACGACTTTAAGACGAGCGAAGCACCAGCCTCGCTTCAAACTCTAGACGAGAAAATTCTGTTAGTCATAGCTGCTGGCGAATGACACGGACAAGCAAGTGTTGTACGAACTTGTAGAAAGCGTCTGCGCAGTTACGACTTTGAAGCGATACGAAGCAGAACTTTCATTTCATTCACCATTCAAAGAAATCTTTATTTATAGCTCGATGACGGAGTGAGACGAACGTGTGAATGTTGTACGAACGTGTTGCGCTTGAGCAGTTACGACTCCAAGGTGATGCGTAGCAGTAATCGCGTGTCATAATCCGGCTGAGAAAAAAATTAGTCATTGCTTGCGGCAAACGGAAACGGACGTGTGGTTGTTGCTCAATTACGACTTCAAGGCGATGCAAAGCAGTAGCCTCGTTTCATGCGCCAGTCAAGGAAAGATTTATTTATAGCTTACGGGCGGAATGTGACGGACGGGTAGTTACGACTTCTAGACGAACGCAGCACCAGTCTCGCTTCAAACTCTAGACGAGGAAAGAATTAGTCATAGCTACTGGTGGAATGAGAGAGACAAGGGAGTATTGTACGAACTTTTAGAAAGTGTTACGACTTCAAGCGAAAACGAAGCAAGTGGCGTCTTGTTTTCAACACTAACCCAGTAACAACTTAGTCGGAACGAGATAGACTTGTGATTGTTATACTACGAATGCGCCTATGCAGTTACGACCTTAAGCGACAACGGAGCAAGTAGCGTCTCGTTACCTACTTTGACCCAGGAACAAATTACTCGTAATTCAATAGCGGTACGTAAGAGGCGTGTGATTTTTTCGTACGTGTTGAACGCGTCTGCGCTGTTACAACAACGTTAAATCGTTTCATACGCCCGCAGAGAAAAAAAAGGTCGTAGTTTACTTGCAAAAAATGGAGACGTGATTGTTTGTTTGCGCCTGCGCAGTTACGACTCCAAGCAGAAACTAAGAAAAGGGTCCTCATTACCTGCTCTCGACGAACATAGAATTAGTCGTAGATCACTGGCGAAACGTGAAAGACGCGTAGGAGTGCGCAGTTACGTTGTCGAGCGATGACAAGTGACGTCGCGTTTTCCTGCTCAGGGCGAAATGGAATATGTGTTTGATATGCGTATGTGCAGATACGACTGCGCAAATGCGAAGATCACGCCGAGCATAGAATTAGCCATAGCTCACTAGCGGAACAAGGCAGACTTGAAAGTTTTATGTATGTGCAAAATGCACTTGTGCAGTTACGACTTCAAGCGTAGGCAAACAAAATAGTCTTATTTCAAGTCGTAGTTCACTAGCGAAACGAAATAGGCGTGTGATCGTTTATATAAGATGTAGAGATATCTGCATAGTTACGTCATCAAGCAGAGGTGCAACTTGTGGCGTGGTAGTTACTACAGAGAAAGATAGACGTGTGCTTATTAGACTTACGTGCGTAATGCGTCTGCGCAGAAGGTGAAATAGGTAGTCTCGTTTCGTGTCCAATCAAGAAAAGGATTGGTAATTTTCTAGCAAGCCTAGGCAAAGATGTGTGGAATGCGCCTGCGCAGTTACGACTTCGCGTAGGCAAACCAAGTAGAGTATGATTTCATGTTCTGCACAAGTCGTAGTTCACTAGCGAAACGAAGCTGACGTGTGATCGTTTACAAACGTGTAGGGATATCTGCACAGTTACGTCATCGAGCAGGAGTGCAGCAAGTAGCGTTTTAGTCACAGGAAAGATGTATGTGCAGAATGAGTTTGCGCAGGTGTAATTTTAAGCATGGGATGAAATAGGTAGTTTCGTTTTGTAAAGGATCAGTCGTAATTTTCCAGCTAACTGGGGAAGCGGTGTGAAATGCGCTTACGCAGTTACGACTTCGAAGGAAGGCCTAGTATCGTTTTTTGCTCCTTCCAAACTTACTAACGCAACGGAATGGATTTTTGATCGTTATAAGTACGTGTAGAACGAGCCTGTGCAGTTACGACAGACGTGTGATTGTTAACCTACGTATAGAATGCGTTTGCGTAATTACGACTTCAAACTGAAGCGAGTAAATAGAGTCTCGTTTTATGTTCCGACCGAGTAAAGAATTAGTCATCACTCATAAGCGAAATGGGACACGCGTGATTGTTATACGTATACGTAGAACATACCTGCGCAGTTACGACTTCAAGCGGAAGCGAAACAAATGGTGTCTTGTTTCCTGCTCTGGCACAACCACGAATAGGTAGTATTTTACTAACGAAACTATGCAGACATGTGATTGTAATAGATACGTGTAAAATGCGTCTGCGCAGTTACGACTTTAAGCATAGGCAAACAAGGACTAGTCTGATCATGCTCTGGACAAGTCGTAGTTCGCTAGCGAAACGAAACAGACGTGTGATTGTTTACATAACGTGTAGGGGTATCTGCAGTTACGTCATCGAGCAGGAGTGAAGCAAGTAGCATTTTAGTCACTAGGGAAACAGAAAAGACGTAGGTGCGGAATGCGTTTCCGCAGGTGCAATTTTAAACGTGGGATGAAATAGGAAGTCTCGTTTCGTGCTTCAGTTAAGTATAGGATCGGTCGTAACTTTCCAGCTAACTGGAGAAGCGGTGTGGAATGCGCCTACGCAGCTACGACTTTGAAGGAAAGCGTAGTATCGTTTTTTGCTCTTTCTAAACGTACTAACGCAACGGGACTGACGTGTGATCGTTATAAGTACGTGTAGAACTAGCCTGTGCAGTTACGACATGTGTGATTGTTGACCTACGCATAGAATGCGTTTGCGTAATTACGACTTCAAACTGAAGCGAGAAAATAGTCTCGTTTCAGGTCCGACCGAGCAAAGTATTAGACATCACTCATTAGCGAAATGGGGCATGTGTGATTGTTATACGTAAACGTAGAACATACCTGCGCAGTTACGACTTCAAACGGAAGCGAAGTAGATGGTGTCTCGGTTCCTGATCCGGCCCAACCACGAATTGGTCGTATGTTACTAACGAAGCATGTGATTGTGATAGATACGTATAAAATGCGTCTGCGCAGTTACGACTTCAAGCATAGGCAAACCAAGTAGAGTCTGAATGTGATAGATACGTATAAAACGCGTCTGCGCAGTTACGACTTCAAACATAGCCAAACCAAGTACAGTCTGTTTTCAAGCTCTGGGCAAGTCGTAGTTCGCTAGCGAAGCGAAACAGACGTGTCATTGTTTACATGAGATGTAGGGATATCTGCACAGTTACGTCATTGAGCATGAGTGCAACAAGTGGCGTCTTATTACCAGCGAAACGAAAAAAACGTACGTGTGGAAGGCGTCTGCGCAGTTGCGACCCTAAGCGGGGAGTGAAATGGTCAGTCTCGTTTCGTCCTCCGCTCGAGAAAAGGATTAGTCGTAATTTTCTAGCAAACCGGTGCAGCGATATGTAGAATGCGTCAGCGTAGTTACGACTTTATGCGAAGGCGTAGTAATATTTCATGTTTCTTCCACTCGAAGTTTGAATCATATCCTACTAACGCAACGAGACTGACGTGTGATCGTTGTACGTACGTGTAGAATGTGCCTGCGCAGTTACGACTTCAAGCAAAATCGAAACAAATGGCGTTTCCTTTCCTGCTCCGGCCCAACCAAGAATTAGTCGTATTTTACTAACGAAACGATACAGATGTGTGATTGTCATAGGTACGTTTCGAATGCGTCTGCGCAGTTACGACTTCAAGCGGCGACAAAATAGGTAGTTTTGTTTCATGCGCCAGTCAAATTGCATACGTGCAAAATTTGTCCACACAGCTACGTCATTGAGCGAGGGAAAGCAAGTAGTCTCGTTTCATGTTTTGGTTGAAAACGATTTAGTCGTAACTCGTTGACAAAACCCAAAAGACGTGTGGTAAAATGCGCCTGTGCAGTTACGACTACAGCGGTGGCGCTGCAAATTGATTCACATTTCATGTTCCAGTCGAATTAAGAATTAGTCGAGGTTCACTAACAGGTTGATTATTGTACGTATGCGTATAATGCGCTGCGCAGTTACGACTTCATGCGAAAACGAAGCAAGTGGCGTTTTGTTTCTAGCACCAAGCCTACAATAAATTAGTAGAAACGAGACAGACGTGTGATTGTTATGCTACGCATGCGCCTGTGTAGTTACGACCTTAAGCGGCAACGGAGCAGGTAGCGTCTCGTTGCTTACTTTGATCGAGGAACAAATTGCTCGTATATCAATAGCGGTATGCAACAGGCGTGTGATTGTTTCGTACGTGTAGAACGCGTTTGCGCAATTAGTAGAAACGAGACCGACGTGTGATTGTTATGCTACGAATGCGCTTGTGCAGTTACGACCTTAAGCGGCAACGGAGCAAGTAGCGTCTCCTTGCCTACTTTGATCCAGGAACAAATTACTCGTAATTCAATAGCGGTACGTAAGAGGCGTGTAATTTTTTCGTACGTGTAGAGCGCGTCTGCGCAGTTGCGACTAAATAGGGGCGACTCTCGTTCCATGCTTTAGACGAGTAGCGATTTAGTCTTCGTTCATTTGAGAAACGAGACAAAGTGTGATTGCGTACTCCAAGCGGAATCTTGCTTTGAGCACCAACCGTGCATAGCTCACCTACACGTACATACAAAATGCGCCTGCGCAGCTGCAACTTCAAACAAGCGCGAAACAGGAAAAGTCGTATGCTGCGGCAGTGAAAAGAATCGGTCGTAATTTACTAGCGGATCAGTGCAGATCTGATTATTTGATTGCGCCTGCGCAGTTACAACTTCAAGTGGAATCAAGAAAAAAGCGTCTCATTTTCTGCTCATGGCAAACATCGAGTCAGAGTTCGCTAAACTGAAGGACGTGCGCAGCTATGTCGTCGACCAGGGAGAAGTGACGTCGCGTTTCCTGCTGCTACCGAAATGGAGCGTGTGATTAATATGCGTACGTGCAGATGCGCCTGCGCAGTTACGACTTCAAGCGGAACCAAAGCAAAAGCGTCTCATTTCCTGCTCGTGGCAAACATCGAATTAGTCAGAGTTCAATGACGAAACGGAAGGACGTGCGCAGCTTTGTCGTCCACCGGGGAGAAGTGACGACGTGTTTCCTGCTGCTAGCGCAATGGAGCGTGTGATTGAAATGCGCACGTACAGATGCGGCTGCGCAGTTACGACTTCAAGCGGAACCAAAGCAAAAGCGTCTCATTTCCTGCTCGTGGCAAACATCGAATTAGTCAGAGTTCAGTGACGAAACGGAAAGACGTGCGCAGCTATGTCATCGACCGGGGAGAAGTGACGTCGCATTTCCTGCTCGTAGCGAAATGGAGCGTGTGATTGAAATTCGCACGTGCAGATGCGGCTGCGCAGTTACGCCTTCAAGCAGATGCCAAACTTACGCGCTAGCGGAACGAGACTGACGTGTATGGTACTTTTGCGGTTTTCGGGTGGGCAACGAATTCGTCATAGCTCACCAACAGTCGACGCGCGTGTCATACGCATGCGTAAAACTTATCGCGTTTCGTAGGTTTGAGCGCAAACAAACAAGATTTTGTTATTCAAAAATTGAATTTACACACGTCTTCGTAGCGCTTCCTCCAATAATACCGTAGAAGGCGGTAACGTTAGTTAGGGCGCCACCCGATCTGTTTTAGTTCCGTGACTCAATTTTCCGGCCGTCAAATTTTTAACATAAAAATAGGTAATCTCCTTCTGGTGAGTTTCTAAAAAGTGGGAAAAGTCTTTTGGCGCCATTTTTACCCTGGAACATCCTTTAAAGAATAAAAACCCCCAATAATACCGTAGAAGGCGCTAACGTCAGTTAGGGCGCCACTCGATCTTTTAGTTCCGTGGCTCAATTCTCCGGTCGTCAAATTTTTAACAGAAAATCCGGTAATCTCCTGGTGAGTTTATAGAAAGTAGGGAAAGCCTTTTGGCGCCATTTTTACCCTGGAACACCCTTTAAAAATAAAAACCCCTAATGAGTGACATTTCTTAAAGGCAGGTGCGCTTGTTCCTTGGTCGGACGTTTGAACCTAGGAGCCCGCACATAAAAAATCCGCTCCCCCCCTGGCAGTTGACTTTTTTTTTAAATTTGAAGACTGGATTTCTACCCTTTACCCCACGAGTAGGTCAGTATCGCGAGCTCTGACACTTGGCTTGTGATATATTTAACACAGTACCACGTGTCAATTGTTTGTTTTATTATTCAAACCTACACCGCAACCGTCGCATGCTTCCTGTCGACCAACGGCGTGCTGAGCTTACACCTACGAGCCTATCGCCGCCCCTTGAGGCGTAGAAACCTCCTAACCTTGAACCTTACATGTGATTTTCCAATGCTCCACCCAAAGGTACTACATTCTAACCTTGAACCGCAAAAGTAGATTCAATCGTCAAATAGAAACGCGTCAAGGTAACTTAGAACGTTCGAGCAAAGATCTACTCTTACCATTTAATTTGACCATCGGTGGTGGCACTAAAAAACTCCGTCCCAGACTTGGAATTGATCCATAATATCTTCCGAACAGGATCCCGATGACTCACTTCCATAACGCTCAATTCTACCGGTTCAGAACCGCGTCGTATATCCCAAACTGCAACCTTACCATCGTACTGTCCGCTTACCAACGAGTTGGCGTCCTTTTGGTGGTACTCGAGACAAACCGCTGGTATTGCTGGCTTAAGCACCAACAGCGGCCGATTGGGGTTTTCTAAAAAATCGTACAGGTTCCTAGTTACAAACAAACCCCTTACACTTACCAACCTCCCATATGTACGTGTGATTCGACTCGTTTAGGATGTTGGACTGGAACTTTAAGTTGCAGTGCGTTACGGCAATTTTGGTTCCTAGATCAGGTGACCATGAGATGTGGTTTACTGGACGTTTGATTATGTTTTGGTCATTGTAGACGTTCACTGTGCGCGCTGAGCTGCGCTCTTGGAGAGGCGTTGGTTCTATTTCGGAAAAGTACTGTTGGTAGATATTGATTGCGTTGTTTTCTAGAATACAATTTTCCATGCTCTGAAATCATAAAGTAGAGAAAGCTATCAGTGTCAGTATAGTAAAAAACGTCAGCATAAGAAAAGTTTACAGCTGCGCACCCAATCAGGCGTTAAACGTCTAACTAAAGAAAGCTATCGGTGTCAGTATAGTAAAAAACTGTCTTTGCCTACAAGAAGTCAACACCTGAGGACTTCACGCACCAAATCAGGCGTTAAACATGTAATTAGAGAAAGATATCGCTGTCAATACAGCAAAAAACTGTCTTTGCGAAAGAGAAGTCATCAGCTGAGGACCTTGTGCGCTCAAACAAGCGTTAAACGTGTAATTAGAGAAAGATATTGCTGTCAGTAGTGTTACATGCCAAAATTGGCATTGCACACATATTAATTTGTGAGTGAATTCGCGCCAATATTTTAAAAATAGACTTGTTATTTTTCCGTCATTTCGGACAGTTGTGTTTGCGCAAAAGAATGCGCAGACGCGGAGTGGCGGAAGTGCGCGGTTTGGGATACGACGATAATTAGCCAACGAGACGTCGAACGGTAACGTTTGCCTGTGTTGTGGTGCTGTCTTTTCTCTTTCAGAATGTAGGTTCCTCTATCGTACCTCTGCCTCTTATCGTTCCTTACCTGATTGTTCCTTACCGTACCGCTATAGAAGACGAAGAGGGGAGACAAATCAATTTGGCTTCAACGAGGGCTTGACGTGATCAAACAACACTCAAGGACCCCGAATTTGAGCTAAATGGAGCGTTTTAAGTGAGTACCTCGATTTATTTATCTTTTTGAGTGCCAATGGTATCAGTAGAGCAAATAACCGTCTTTGTGAAAGAGAAGTCAACAGCTGAGGACTTTGTGCGCCCAATCAGGCGTTAAACGTGTTACTAGATAAAGCTATCGGTGTCAGTATACTAAAGAAATCTGAGGACTTCGTTCGCCCGATCAGGCCTTAAACGTGTAACGGAGAGAGCTGTCGGTGTAGGTATAGCAACAATCGCCTTTGCGTGAAAGAAATCAACGCGATAATTCAGACATTAAGCCTGTAACTAGAGAAAGCTATCGGTGTCTGTATATCTAAAAGTCTTTAAGTAAAAGAAATCAACAGCTGATAACTTTGCGCGCCTAATCAGTCGCTAAACGTGTACCTGGAGCAAGCTATCGATGCCAGTATAGTGAAAAGCCGCCTTTAGGATAATTTCTAAGTTTTTTAGGGAAATTTCTAAGTTTATTAGAAAAATTTCTAAGTTCTTTAGGAAAAGTTTTAAGTTTTTTAGGAAAATTTCTTAACTTTTTAGGAAAAGTTCTAAGTTTTTTAAGAAAAATTTCTATATGTTTAGCAACATTTCTAAGTTTTTAAGGAAATTTCTAAGTTTTTTACGGAAATTTTTAAGTTTTTAGGCAAATTTCTAAGTTTTTAGGAAAATTTCTACGTTTTTTGGGAAATTTCTAAGTTTTTTTTGGGGAAAATATCTAAGCTTTTTAGGAAAAATTCTAGGTTTTTAGAAAAATTTCTAAGTTTTTAGGAAAATGTCTAAGTTTTTTGGAAAATTTCTAAGTTTTTTAGAAAAAGTTCTAAGTTTTTTAGGAAAATTTCTAAGTTCTTTAGAAAAAGTACTAAGTTTTTTAGGAAAACTTCTAAGCATTTTAGGAAAAGTTCTAATTTTTTTTTAGGAAAATTTCCAAGTTTTTTAAGAAAATTTCTAAGTATTTTAGGAAAATTTCTAACTTTTTTAGGCAAAGTTCTAAGTTTTTTAGGCAAAGTTCTAAATTTTTTAAGAAAAGTTCTAAGTTTTTTAGGAAAAGTTCTAAATTTTTTAGGAAAAGTTCAAAGTTTTTTTGGAAAAAGTTCTAAGTTTTTAAAGTTTGAAGTTTTTATGTTAATTTCGAAGTTTTTAGGATAATATCTAAGCTTTATGATGATTTCTAATTTTTTTTTGAAAAATTTCTAAGTTTTTTTAGAAAACTTTTTTACGAAAACTTCTAAGTTTTTAGATAAATCTTTTTTTGGATTTTGACGGTATCGTCTAGATTTTGACGGTATTGTCTAGATTTTGACGAAATTTTCTACATTTTGACGGAATTTTCTAGATCTTGAAAGCATTTTCCAGATTTTGACGAAATTTTCTAGATTTTGATGGAATTTTCTAGATTTTGACGGAATATTCTAGATTTTCGCGGAATTTTCTAGATTTTGGCGGCATTTTCTAGATTTTGCCGGTATTTCCTAGATTTTACCGGAATCTTCTAGACTTTGCCAGATTTTTCTAGATTTTAAACGGAAATTTCTAGATTTTGACCAAATTTTTATAGATTTCGACGGAATTTTCTAGAGTTTGACGGACATTTCTCGATTTTGACGGAATTTTCCAAATCTTGACCGAATTTTGTAGATTTTGACAACATTTTCTAAATTTTGATGGAATTTTTTAGATTTTGATGGAACTTTCTAGATTTTGACGGAATGTTCTAGATTTTGGCGAATGTTCTAGATTTTGGCGGAATTTTTTAGATTTTGGCGGAATTTCCTAGATGTTACCGGAATTTTCTAGATTTTGCCGGATGTTTCTAGATTTCGACGGAATTTTCTAGATTTTGAAGAAATTTTTATAGATGTTGACGGAATTTTTTAGATTTCGACAAAATTTTCTAGTTCGCGGCCGAATTTTCTAGAATTGACGGTTTTTTTTAGATTTTGACGGAAATTTTCTAGATGTTGCCGCAATGTTCTAGATTTTGACGAAATTTTCTAGATTTTGGCGGGCTTTTCTAGATTTTAACGGAGTTGTCTAGATTTTGCCGGTATTTTCTAGAGATTGGTCGAATTTTCTAGATTTTGACGGAATTCTCTAGATTTTGATGGAATTCTCAGATTTTGACAAAATTTAGGTTTTGACAAAATTTTTTAGATTTTGTCGGAATTTTTTTTTATGGAGTTTTCTAGATTTTGCGGGAACTTTCTGGACTTTGGCGGAATTTTCTCGATTTTGACGGAATTTTTAGATTTAGACGGAATTTTGTAGATTTTGCGGAAATTATCTAGATTTTGCAAAAATTTTCAAGATTTTGCGGAATTTTCTAGATTTTGATGGAATTTTTTACATTTTGACCAAATCGTTTCTAGATTTTGACTGAATTTTCTAGATTTTTACCAATTTTTTTAAGATTTTGACGGAATTGTCTAGATTTTGACGGAATTTTCTAGTTTTTGACAGAATTTTCTAGGTTTTGACGGAATTCTCTAGATTTTGACGTGTTTCTAGATTTTGACGGGATTATCTAGATTTTGCCGAGTATTCTAGATTTTGCCGGAGTACTCTAGATTTTGCTAAATCTTCTAGATTTTGACGGAATTTTCTAGATTTCACTGAATTTTCACTATTCTGACGAAATTTTCTAGATTTCGGCGGAATTTTTTAGATATTGACGAAATGTTCTAGATTTTGACGCGTTTTTCTAGATTTTGGCGGAATTGTCTAGATTTTGACGGAATTTTCTAGATTTTGACGTAATTTTCTAGATTTTAACAAAATTTTCTTGATTTTGGCTGAATTTTCTAGATTTTGGCAAATTGTCTAGATTATGAAGGAATTTTCTGGATTTTGACGGAATGTTCTAGATTTTGGCGGAATTATCCTGATTTTGTGGAAATTATATAGATTTTGCGGGAATTTTCTGGATTTTGGCTGAATTTTCTAGATTTTGACGGAATTTTTATATTTAGACGGAATTTTGTAGATTTTGGCGAAACTTTTTAGATTTTGGCGGCACTTTTTAGATTTTGGCGTAACTTTCTAGATTTTGGCAAAACTTTCTAGATTTTAGCGAAACTTTCTGGAATTTGATGAAACTTTCTAGATTTTGGCGGAACTTTCTAGATTTTCTGACAATTATCCAATTTTTTATGGCTATTTTCTAGGCCTCGGTAGCGATCTTTTATGTGTTTATGGCAATCTTCTAGGCTTTTATGGCATTCTTAAGGATTTTATGGCAATTTTAGAAGCGTTTTGGCAATTTTCTAGGTTGTTTTGGGAATTTTCTAGGGTTTTTGGCAATTTTGTCTCCTTTTATGGCAGGTTGCCGGCTTTTATGGCAATTTTCTATGGTTTATGACAATATTCTAGGGTTTATGGTAATTTTTAGGATTTTGACAATTTTTTAAGCTTTTATGACAAAATTCTAGGCTTTTATGGCAATTTTTAAAACTTTTGTGTCAATTTTATTGGCGTTTATGGCAATTTTTAAAATTTGTGTCAATTTTTAAAACTTTTGTGTCAATATTTTAGGCTGTATGGCAATTTTCTAGGCTTCGGTGGCAATTTTCTAGGCTTTTATGGGAATTTTCTAGGCTTTTGTGGCAATTTTCTAGGCTTTTTCGGTGACTTTTTACGCTTTTCCGAAGATTTTTCTATAAACACAACAAACATGAAAACTTGAAACCCAAATTCTGGCTCAATGTAACCAAAATTTAAATGCCTTTATTAAGGACATTTTGCTCTTCAAAGAATTAAGTCTATCTCCCATTTTAAAAACCATTGTCAATAACATCAAATCTTCATTACGGAGATGCGTGCTAAACTTGAGAGAGAAGGGCGCAGAGAGTGTGGGGGTGCTCAAAGTAGTACCTAAGGTAAAGGCGTTTCTAGTCTTTACGTTGCTGAAGACTATGCGTGTCCAATCAGTCGTTAAATGTATAAACTAGAAAAAGCTGTCAGTGACAGTATAGCAAGAAACGGCCTTTGAGTAAGAGATACCAGTAGCTAAGGGCTTTCCGCGGGCAACCAGGTGTTAAACGTGTACGCTAGAGAAAGCTATCGGTGTCAGTTTAGTAATATACCGTCTTTGAGCAAAAGAAGACAACAGTTGAAGTTTACGCGTTACACGTGTGCATTGAAAGCGTCTTTGCGTAAGAGAAACCAACAGATGAGGACCGTGTGCGGACGATCAGGCGTTAAACGTGTAACTAGAGAAAACTATCGGTGTCAGTCTAGTAGAAAAACGTCTTTGCGTAAGAGAAATCAACGGCTGAGGACCGTGTCCGCCTAAGCAGGCGTTAAACGTCTAACTAGAGTAAGCTATCAGAATCAGTATAATAAAAAATCCTCAAACATACCTTACACAACTGAAGTATAGCCAAATTGTAAGCATCATCCTTCTCAATTTTCCTCCTGTACCTCTTAGTTTGTTCTTCATCGTGTATATTAACATCCTTAGGCCATCCTCCTTCTGTGTGGTTCATGCCGGCGTTTGCATACTCAGCTCTTGTTGTGTTTATGATATGTTCGGCTTGTATTGGTGCGCATTGCGACCCTTGCGAAACAGGATCCCTACAAATAAGCTTTTAATATTATTATCTGAAAAAAAGGGCGATACTTAAGGATGTAATTGGACATCATGTTCAAATCGCTGGGAAAGTTGTCGATCAAATCTGGACCTTTGTCGGAGAACATACATTGTCGCCCGAATTCGCTACGTTTTTTTGGTAAACGTATTGTATTTCCATGTTGTGTTTTGTTGGAGAAATGGGTTGTGGCACTTATGAGGTTATTGTCATCTGGTTTTGATAGATCAATTCGTTTTAGCGTTTCCATAGAGATAGGGCGCGCGCGCAAGGAGCTTGTGCGTCTGAGTTTATGCAACCTAATATACACGTAGAAACGCAAAATTTAATTTAATTCGTAAAAAACGTTTCGTGTATTTTACAGATACAAATGACTTTTCTTGTATCAAAAAGTCGTATAATTATGATAAATTGATTTGTTTTAGGTAAATTTGAATTTTATAGCAACATTTCGTGAACTCGGCAAGAGATTATGCAACCAATCATACAGACATGAATACAATGGAAAACATTCTAATATCAAATTTAGTAAAGAAACGTTGTGAATGATTTTGCATTACGATGGTCAAACACACTTTAAAACTAATTTTAGAGCATTATTTGTGTATTTCAATGACGTTACTATCATTGTTTGATAGAATGGTTTGATTCATGTCAGTGCAGTTTGTATCTATTCTAAAATTTCATGAACTCACCGTATGATTATACAACCAAGCATACAGGAAATATCGTGATGCGAATACGCTATAACACGAAGATCAATGAATAGATTTTTTGGATGCATATGCAGTACGTTGGTCAAACACATTTCAAAAGCAATTCTGAAGCAACAGTTTGTATTTCTACGATGTTAGTGCAATTTTTGTTTGATAGATCGGTTTAACAGTACTAAACGCCTGAAATGTGGAACGTCATGAAATCACCGTGTGGTTATGCAACCAAGCATACGAGATGGGTACAGTTTAAAGTAATCTATAATACTTTAGAATAGTTTTGCAGTACGATGATCATATACAATTTGTAAAGCAATTTTAATGCACTATTAATGTATTTCGACGCCGTTTCATTCATTTTGTTTGATTCACATGTGCTGTTTGCATACGCAGCATTTCGTGAACTCGCAGTTACGTTATGCAACCAATCATACTCTAATTGTAGTTTAGTACAGGAATCTTAGGAAAACTTTTTATTATGCTGCTGAAGTACACTTTGAAAGCAATTTTGGTGCATTATTTGTATGTTTCGACGACATTACAATCATTTTATTTGAAAAAACCGTTTGTGCTTCATATCAGTGATGTTCGCATACCTTGCAGCATTTCGTGAACTCACCGTTAGATTATGCAACCAAGCATACCGATCTGACTACATTGTAAAATACTCTAATATGAAGTTTAATAAACGATTCTTCTGAACGTTTCGTAATTGAATGGTTGAACACGCGTTTAAAAGCAATTTTAGCGCATCATTTGTGTATTTCGTCGACGGTACTATAATTTTGTTTGATTGAACGGTTTGTCGTGTCAGTGCCGTTAGCATCTATTGCAAAATTTCTTGAAATCACCGTGATAGTACTATGCAACTAACAATACAATATGGGTTAAACAAATACCCTAATGTGAGATTTAATAAATGAATCATACAAATATTTTTGCATTACGATAATTAAACATACTTTGAACAGAATTTTAGTGCAGTATTTGTATAGTCTGACGACACTATTGTCAGTTTGTTTGATAAAACGCGTTTATTGTATACTAGTGGTGTATTCCTTAAATACGAAATATCATGTAATGACCGTTAGATTATGCAACCAAGCATGCATTATAGGAATACTTTTGCATTAAGAAGGTCAAATACGCTTTGAATACTATTTTAGTTAATCATTTGTGTATTTTTACGACGTTACTGTCATTTTTGTTTAATTTATATCGATGCATATTGAATAAAATGCAAAATACCGTAAAAACACCGTCAGATTATGCAACCAAGCATACTGTTATGTCTGTTTAATGGAAATCTACCGTAATATGAAGTTTAATAAATTAATCGACCAGTTTCGGGCGTACCAATAGGTCTGGAGTGTTTACAATCCGTCCATCTCGTAACTAGCACCCCAGGCGAACGATAAACCCCCATCTGAATAAATCTGAGGCGGTATGCGCAGTTGACGCTCGTCCGAGAGATTATTGTGTTTGCCTCGATCGTAGAACGCTCAAAACCTAGTGTTGAAGGATCCTTGTACGCTGTCGTCTCCTGTTACGGGTTGGAATGATATCCCGTTTTTATCCAGAATACTAACGATGCAAAAATCAATTTAGATGCTCTGTGGTATTCAGAATAGCCGTCGTCCTGTTAGCGACGTAAAAAAACTATTCAGAGGGCACTTCGTTTTGGTAGCAACGCGTATTATTAGCGACGCACAAAAGTAATAAGAGGACTCGTCGTCACTATGACGACGTGAAAGGTAATCAGAGGTCTCGTCGTTATGTTAAAGACGCAAAAATTAAGTTTAGATGACTCCGTGATATCCAGAGGAGACGTCGTTTTATTAGTGACGTAAAAAAATGTATTCAAAGGATTCGTCATCTTGGTAGCGGCACAGAGATCTATATGTAAGAGCAAAAGTCGCCTATGGGGACGTAAAAAATATATCCAGAAGAGCCGCCGTTTTCATAGCGACGTAAGAAATCTATTCAGAGGGCTCCTCTTTTTAGTAGCTACGCAGACATCTACTGGCTACGCAAACATGTATCCAGAAGACCTGTCGTATTATTAGCAAAACAACAAAAGTAATCAAAGAACTTGTCGTCACTACGCCGACGTGAAAGGTAATCAGAGGTCTCGTCATAATGTTAACGACGCAAAAATTAATTTTAGATGCCCAATGGTATCCAGAGAAGACGTCGTCTTATTAGTGACGTAAAAGAATGTATTCAAAAGACGCGTCGTCTTGGTAGCGTCATAGAGATCTATACGGTGTTATATTTACTCCGCCGCGAATAAATATAACAATGGGATTACGTTGGGCGCCATTGTTATATTTACTCGCGACATATTTTACCCGCCATTTTATAACATATACCGACCACGCTTTACGAGTGATGCACTCGCTATTTAAGTCAAATTTGCAAGCACAATTTAAATAAAATCAAATTACTCACGTGGTGGCATCTCGGAACTTAAATCTCAGGATCCAGCAGTGATTTGTAGGTTGGGTTACGCCATGTTAAATTTCAAATTACCATCTGTCCTTCACGTAACTTCTGCACTCGTAGGGGGATGAAAAGCGATAAGTTACCAAGGTACAATAAAGGTAAAGGTACAAGGAACCTACATACTTTTTCTAAAGAGAAAAAACCACACACCACTCCCCGATTGTTACTTGGTTCACGTCCCGTGGCCTAGTCCTTGCTTTTGATATTCGCGCACCTTCGCATTCCCTCTGCGCAGACGCGACTGTCAGCAACGACGGAAGTTGGCGTTATTAATTTAAAAATACGCGGCAATTAACTTATAAATTATAACTAGATCTAAAACATGCTACATTGCCATTTTGGGCATGTAACAACGGGAAGGCAAAAATCGCCTATGGCGACGTAAAAATATATTCAGAGGACCCGTCGTATTACTAGCAACGCGAAGGACGTAATCGCAAGATCCGTCGTATCATTATCGACGCACAAAATTAATCACAAGACTCATCGTCTAGTTAATGATGTGAAGGTAATCGTAGGACGACTCGTCGTCACAATGAAAGACATGAAGGTAATCAAAGGACTTGTCGCTACAACGACGTGAAAGGTAATCAGAAGTCTCGTCGTCATGCTAATAGCGCAAAAACTTATTTAGATGCTCCTGTGGTATTGAGAGAAGTTGTTAGCGACGTAAAAAAATTCCTACAGAGGGCCTGTCGTCTTATTAGAGACGTTAAAAAGGTATTTAGAGAACCTGTCGTCTTGGTAGCGACGCAGACATCTATACGGGAGGGCAAGTCGCCTGTAGGACGCAAAAATGTATTCAGATGACCCCTCGATTTATTAGCGCATGAAAGGCTATGCTAATCAGAAGATCCGTCGTATCATCATCGACGAGCAAAAGTAATGAAAGGACTCGTCATTGAGTTAACGACGTGAGGGAAATCGTAGAACGACTTGTCGTACCATAAAAGACATGAAGAAGGTAATCAGAGGGCTCGTCGTCATAACGACGTAAAAGGTAATCAAAGAACTTACCGCCGAGATAAAGCCGTTTAACTTAATCATAGGATTTGTCGTCAAGATAGCGACATGATGGGTGATCAGAAGACTCGTCGGCTTTCTACCGACGAATACAATCGCTCGAACGAGCGTCACGGTCCGAGAGGGTCAACCCATCCGGGCGATTTACACTAAAAGCTTCTAGAGTCTCAATCGGAAAAAAAGAGCTTGTCTAAATCAGCGCGCTCGACCGCCTCGAAGAACGTGAGATTTCAACCGGCTCACGTATCAGTACCCGTTTTCACTTTCTTGCTCGTGCCTATATTCATGTTTGTGTTTATTCTTGTCAACATGCATGTCTGTGCCTGTGCTCATGTATTTATTTTTGTATCTATGTTTGGGATTTTGTCCGTTTTTGTGTCAGCGCACGCTTCGATCTCCTTGTTTGTGTCTGTATCAATGACCCCGTGTCCATACTTATCTGCATGCACGTTTTTTCCATATTAATGTCTATCTCTTTGTGTTTGAATTCTGTTCGAACTTGTCGGTTTTGCTTCAACGCCCGCTTCCACTTCCTTGTTCCTGCTTGTATTTTTGATGTTGTGTGTATCTGTGCTACATCTGTGTTAGTTACTGTATCTGTATTTGGGTATTTGTTCGTTTTTGTTAACAGCTCCCACCCACCATTACCTTGTTTGTACCTGCATCTATGTTTGGGTTTGTACCTGGCAGCTTGAATGTTTGTGTCTGTATTCACTTCGATGTCTGTATTTGTGCTGCTTCTGTGTTTGTTTCTGTCTATGTTTCAGTTTTTGTTCGTTGCCATGTCAGCATCCACTTACACTTTCTTGTTTGTGCCTGTATCCATGTCAGTGTTCGTACCTGTCAGCGCGCATACAGGATCTGTGTTCATATTAGTGTCTGTTTTGTGTTTGTTTGAGTTTCTGTGTCGGCACCCTCTTCCTGTATGTATCCGTGTCAGTGTTCGTACCTGTCAATGCGCATGCTGTTCCTGTGTTCAGGTTAGTGTCTGTTTGTTTTGGTATTTGTTTGTTTTCGTCTCGGCATTCGCACCACCTTCTTGTTAGTACTGGTATGTATCTCAGTGATACCGGTCTGCACACCATGCTGTGCCTGTGTTCACGTTAAACTCAGTTTGTGTTTGTGCGGGTTTTTGTTCGTTTCCGCATCAGCACACGCTGCCATTTCCTTATTCGTGTTTTGCGAACGTGGATAGTCTCAGTGTTGCCAACTGTGGTAGTGGCTCTGAACGCGACGACGGGGGTATAACAGTGGCGCTCACGTTGGGCGCCACTGTTATACTCCCGTCGCCACGTTCAAAGCCACTACCACACTGAGACTATCCACGTTCACATTATTGCACAACAAAGATATTATGACATAATTGCGTGTCAAATTGTATCACGTACCAAATATGTTTACAATGATACAAGTTGACTTAAAAATGTGGAACGCTTCACGATTTTGCGGTCATCCTTGCGCAGGGGCCATGCTGATTTTCATGTATCTCGTTTGGTTGTGGGTTGCGTTATGCCATCGTTGAAACCAGATTTAACGTCTTCCCTCTTTTTTGTTCGTAGGTACGACGAAGGAGCAACCAGGTAAGGAACGATAAAGCAAGATAAAGAGGAAACCTACATTCTAAAAAAGAAAAGACAAAAAAACGATACAGGTAAACGTCACCGTTCGACGACTCAATGGCTAATCATATCGTGTCCCACACCGCGCGCTTGCGCTATCACTCCGCGTCTGCGCATTCCTTTTGCTCAAACGCAACTGTCCGAAATGACGGAAATGCACAAGTCTATTTTAAAAATAATGTTTTCGTGTCGGCATCCGCTTCCACCTACCATGTGCCGGTATCCATGTCAGTGGTAATTATCAGCACGCCATGCTGTCCTCCGTTTATGTTAATGTCTGTTTAGTATCTGTTTGAGTTTTTGATTGTTTTCGTGCCGGCACCCGCTATCAACTCCTTGTTCAGGCCTGTATCCATGTAAGTGTTCGTATCTGCCTGCATGTATGCTGTGCGTGTGTTCATGTTAATGTCTGTTTGAGTTTTTGTTTGTTTTCGTATCGGCAAGCGCTTCCACCTCTTTGTTCGAACCTGCATCCATGTCAGTGGTTGCACCTATCAGTACGCACGCTGTGTCTGTGTTAGTGTTAGTATCTATTCCGTTTTGAGTCTGCTTGTTCTGTATTTGTTTGGTTTTTGTTCGTTTTCATATCGGCATCCGTTCCCACCTACTTGGTACCGGTATCCATGTCTGTGGTACCTATCAGCACACCATGCTGTCTGTGTTCATGTTGTTACATGCCAAAATTGGCATTGTAAGTTTCTAAATTTGTAAGTGAATTCGCGCCAATATTTTAAAAGACTTGTGCGTGCATTTCCGTCACTTCAGACAGTTGCGTCGGCGCCCAAGATTGCGCAGACGCGGAGTGGGGAAGTAAGTGGTGGTTTCCGCCACGTCATGGACTAGTGAACTAAACGTCGAACAGTGTGGTTAGCTGTGGGCCTTGTCTTCTTTTTTCAGGTAATATAGGTTCCCTTGTCGTATCTCTGTCCTGTATCGTTCTTCACCTAATTCCTGCCGTACCTCTACACGAGAAGAGAGAAGACAAATTTAATTTGGGTTCAACGGGAGGCAAAGGACGGCCCACGCCTAACAACGCCCAACTGCCGCCAAAATAGCTGTAATGTAGTGAAGAGCTCCACAGTTTACGTGAGTACACTTTATCTTTTCCTATAACTGCAATAAACATTTTTTGCATGTGATAATAATTTGAGGCGTAATAATGACGTAACCCCTTATCGCGCAATATTACGCACGTATTTATTTACCAACTGTCCTAGAGGCTCTTATAAATTACGCGCCGGGACTTTAACAGTATACCTTAGAATGTAGAACACTTAGAGTATAACAATGTTAATGTCTGTTTAGTATCTGTTTGTTTTCGCGTTGGCACCGACTATCACCCCTTTGTTTGTGCCTGTATCCATGTCGGTGTTCGTACCTGTCAGTGCGCATGCTGTGTCTGTGTTCGTATTAGTGTCTATTCCGTTTTGTGTCTGTTTGTTCTGTTTTTGTTCATTTTTGTGTTGGCATCCGCTCCCACCTACTTGGTGCCGGTATCCATGTCAGTGGTTCCTATCAGCACACATGCGGTGCTTGTTTTCATGTTAGTGTTTGTTCTGTGTCTGTTTGGGGTTTTGTTCGTGTTTGGGTCAGCACCCGCTCCCACCTCCTTGTTCGTCCATGTATGCACGTTGGTGTTCTTACCTGCCTGGTGGAATATTTGTGTATTTCGACGATGTTACTTTAATTTTTGTTTGATAGAACGGTTTGAATGTGTTGACTACGTGTAATGCAAAATATGAAATCACCGTCAGATTATGCAACCAAGCATACAGACACGAGTACAGTTAAAATGCTCAATACTTAGGAATACTTTTGCGTTACGATGGTTCTTATACACCGGTCGTTCGCTATACTATATTGTGGGCAATGGATATACTATTGCGCAATAGTCAAAGTCGCGTAATTCCTATAACACGTATCACCACGTTTTAAGTATTGCGCAATAGACAAAGTTTCAAGCACATATAACGTAAAACGGTGACTCACTTGTATTTTTTAACATGTCAGGATCCTTGTTGTTTTTGTGGGTAGGCTACGCCATTGTTGACTTAACTCACTTTTCCCCACGTAATGGAATGATAGGAATCCCAGGTAAAGGAACGACAGAAGGTAAGATACAGGAACCTATATCCTAAAAAGTGAAAAGACACACACGCAACACCGGTTGATGTTCTTGGCTTTAGGTCTCGTTGCTTAATGACGTCCTTTCACACCGCGCGCACTTGCGCCATTCACTACGCGAAGGCGCGACTCGGGGACGACGAAAATTCACAAGTTTATTTTAAAAATATCCGCGTGAATTTATGTACAAATTATAAGAATGTACATTACCAAAATTTGGAATGTAACATGGTTAAACACACTTTGAAAGCAATTTTAGCACATTATTTGCGTATTTCAACGACGTTACTATTTTTGTTTGATAAAATGGTTTGATTCATGTCAGTAACGTTTGCATCTATTGCAAATTTTCATGAACTCACCGTATGATTATACAACCAGCCATACAGAAATGAAAATGATGCAAAATACGCAATAACGTGAAAGTCAATGAATAGATTTGTTGAATACTTTTGCAATACGTTGATCAAATACATTTTGAAGGCAATGCTGAAGTAACATTTGTGTATTTTTACGATGTTAGTGCCATTTTTGTTTGATAGATCGGTTTAACAGTACTAAATGCCTGAAATGTGGAACGTCATGAAATCACCGTGAGGTTATGCAACCAAGCATACGAGATGGATACAGTTTAAAGTAATCTATAATACTTTAGAATAGTTTTGCAGTACGATGATCATATACAATTTGTAAAGCAATTT
Organism: Platerodrilus igneus; assembly: GCA_036346225.1. NCBI lineage: Eukaryota > Metazoa > Arthropoda > Insecta > Coleoptera > Lycidae > Platerodrilus > Platerodrilus igneus. The sequence continues at coordinate 1,121,646 of JARFIW010000115.1, read as the reverse complement.
TAATGCACTATTAATGTATTTCGACGCCGTTTTAATCATTTTGTTTGATTCATATGTGCTGTTTGAATTCGCAGCATTTCATGAACTCGCAGTTACGTTATGCAACCAATCATACTCTAATTGTAGTTTAGTACAGGAATCTTAGGACAACTTTTATATTATGCTGCTGAAGTACACTTTGAAAGCAATTTTGGTGCATTATTTGTATGTTTCGACGACATTACAATCTTTTTATTTTAAAAAACCGTTTGTGCTTCATATCAGTGATGTTCGCATACCTTGCGGCATTTCGTGAACTCACCGTTAGATTATGCAACCAAGCATACCGATCTGACTACATTGTAAAATACTCTAGTATGAAGTTTAATAAACGATTCTTCTGAACGTTTTGTAATTGAATGGTTGAACACGCGTTTAAAAGCAATTTTAGCGCATCATTTGTGTATTTCGTCGACGGTACAATCATTATGTTTGATTGAAAGGTTTGAGTCATGGCAATGCCGTTTGCATCTATTGCAAATTTTGTGAACTCATCTTGAGAGTATGCAACCAACAATACATATGGGTTAAACAAATAAACCTAATATAAAGTTTAATAAACAAATTATACAAATACTTTTGCTTTAAGATAATTAAACATACTTTAAATAGAATTTTAGTGGGGTTTTTGTAAATTCTAACAACATTATTGTCATTTTGTTTGATAGAACGAGTTTATTGTACTAGTGGTGTATGCCCTTTAATACGAAATATCATGAAATCACCGTTAGATTATGCAACCAAGCATGCAGATAGAGTACAGTTCAAAATACTCTTAATACTTAGAAATACTTTTGCATTACGAAGGTCAAATACGCTTTGAATGAATTTTAGTGCATTATTTATGTATTTCAATGACGTTAGTGTCATTTTTGTTTGATTTATATCAGTGCAAATTGTATAAAATGCAAAATATCATAAAACACCCTCTGATTATGCAACCAAGCATACTGTTATGTCTGCTTAATAGAAATCTACAGTAATATGAAGTTTAATAAATCAATCGACCTGTTTCGGGCGTACCAATAGGTCCGAAGTGTTTACGATCCGGCCATCTCGTAACTAGCACTCCAGGTTCAAAGTGTTACTGCTCGAAGGCGAACGATTAACCCCCATCCGAATAAATCTGAGGCGATACGCGCAGTTGACGCTCGTCCGATAGTTTGCGTTCGCCTCGATCGTAGAACGCCCAAAGGCTAGTGTTGAGGGATCCTTGTACGCTGTGGTCTCCTGTTACGGGTTGGAATGATATCCCCTTGGTATCCAGAATACTAACGATGCAAAAATCAATTTACTGCTCTGTGGTATTCGAAATAGCCATCGTCTTGTTAGCGACGTAAAAAAACTATTCAGAGGGCTCTTCGTTTTGGTAGCAACGCAGACATCTATACGGGAGAGCAAAAATCTCCGGTGGTGACGTAAAAGTGTATCCATAGGACCTATCGTATTATTAGCGACGCACATAAGTAATCAGAGGACTCGTAGTCACGATAAAAACATGAAGAGTTATCAAAAGACTCGTCGTCACTATGACGACGTGAAAGGTAATCAGAGAACTCGTTGTCATGTTAAAGACGCAAAAATTAATTTTAGATGCCACCGTGGTATCCAGAGGAGACGTCGCCTTATTAGTGACGTAAAAAAATGTATTCAAAAGACGCGTCGTCTTGGTAGCGGCATAGAGATCTATACGGTGTTATATTTACTCGGTCGCGAGTAAATATAACAATGGCTGTACGTTGGGCGCCATGGTTATATTTACTCGCGACATATTTTACCTGCCATTTTATAACATATACCGACCACGCTTTACAAGTGATGCAATCGCTATTTAAGTCAAATTTGCAAGCACAATTTAAATAAAATCAAATGACTCACGTGGTGGCATCTCGGAACTTAAATCTCAGGATCCAGCGGTGATTTGTAGATTGGGTTACGCTATGTTGAATTTCAAATTACCATCCGCTCTTCGCGTAACTTCTGCACTCGTAGGGGGATGAAAAGAGATAAGGTACCAGGTACAATAAAGTTAAAGGTACAAGGAACCTACATACTTTTTCTAAAAAGAAAAAACGCAGATCACTTCCAGATAGTTGTTGCTTGGTTCACGTCTCGTGGCCTAGTCCTCGCTTTTGACATTCGCGCACCTCCGCATTTCCTCTGCGCAGACGCGACTGCCAACGACGACGAAAGTTGGCGTTATTAATTTAAAAATACGCGGCAATTAACTTATAAATTATAACTAAATCTAAAACATGCTACATTGCCATTTTTGGCATGTAACAACGGGAGGACCCGTCGTATTACTAAGCATCGCGAAAGACGTAATCGCAAGATCCGTCGTATCATTATCGACGCACAAAAGTAATCAGAAGACTCATCGTCTAGTTAATGATGTGAAGGTAATCGTAGGACGACTCGTCGTCACGATGAAATACATAAAGGATAATCAAAGGACTTGTCGTCGTTACAACGACGTGAAAGGTACCAGAAGTCTCGTCGTCATGTTAACAACGCAAAATGTATTCAGAAAACCTGTCGTCTTGGTAGCGACGCAGACATTTATACGGGAGGGAAAGTCGCCTGTGGCGAGGCAAAAATGTATCCAAAGGACCCCTCGCGTTATTAGCGCATGAAAGGCTATGAAATCAGAAGATCCGTCGTATCATCATCGACGAGCAAAAGTAATGAAAGGACTCGTCATTGAGTTAACGAAGTGAGGGAAATCGTAGAACGACTTGTCGTACGATAAAAGACATGAAAGGTAATCAGAGGACTCGTCACTATAGCGACGTGAAAGCTAATCAGAGGACTTGCCACTGACATAAAGGCGTCGTCATCAAAATAACGACGTGAAAGTTAACCACAAAAGTCGTCGTCAAGATAGCGACATGATGAGTGATCAGAGGACTCGTCGACTTCCTACTGACGAATACAATCGTTCGGACGAGCGTCGCGATCCGAAAGGGTTCGCCCATCAGGGCGATTTACACTAAAGGCTTCTAGAGTCTCGATTGGAAAAAAGGAGCTTGCTTAAATCAGCGGGTTCGACAGCTTCAAAGAACGTAAGATTCGACCGGCTCACGTATTAGCACCCGTTTCCACTTTCTTGCTCGTGTCTATATCCATGTTTGTGTTGATACTTGTCAACATGCACATCTGTGCCTGTGCTCATGTGTTTATTTTTGTATCTATCTTTGGGATTTTGTTCGTTTTGTGTCAGCGCCCACTTCGATCTCCTCGTTCGTGTCTGTATCAATAACTGTTTTTTCCATATTGTTTGTCTCTTTGTGTTCGAATTCTGTTCGAACTTTTGTCGGTTTTGCTACAACGCTCGCTTCCACTTCTTTGTTCCTACTTGTATTCATGTTGGTATTTATGTTGGTGTGTGTATCTGTGCTGCATCTGTGTTTCTATTTGGGTATTTATTCGTTTTTGTTAGCAACTCCCACCCACCATTACTTTGTTTGTGCCTAAATCCATGTTTGGGTTATTATAACCCCGCCAGAGCGGTACGCGAGCCACTACAGTCAGTTGGTAGCAATGTTAAATAATTGTAAAAATGACGCGCAAATAAAAGATTAGTCATATCAATATTCGAATTATTACAACATAATAAAAAAGGTATACTAATTTTAAGGAAACCCAAAAGGGTACTCACGTAAACTGTAGGTCGACTCCAGCGCTACTCCATGATGGCAGCAGCGGGGCTCCGTTGATCTTTCGAGCGTGGGTATTCGTTGGCCCGGTCGAATCCAAATTCAGATGTCTTCTTCCTATTTGTAGAGGGGCGACAGGAAACTGGATATAAGGAACGATAATCAGAGATAAGGCAAGGAACCTACATAACCAAAAAAGACACGATAAGACACAAAGGTAACTACATTCGTTTGCGTTTCGATTACCAGTCCCGACACGTCTGCCGGAAATCACCACCACCCTTCTTGCCACACCGCGTCGGCGCAATCTCGCGCAAACGCACTGTCTAAAGTGACGAAAATACGCGCACGTCTTTTTAAATCCTTTGCGCGAAATTCTTACAAATTAAAAATGTTTAGTGCCGATTTCGGCACGTAACAGGGTTTGCACCTGTCAGCTTGAATGTTTGTGTCTGTATTCATTTTGATGTCTGTATTTGTGCTGCATCTGTATTTGTTTCTGTCAATGTTTCGATTTTTGTTCGTTGCCATGCAGGCGCCCACTTACTCTTTCTTGTTTGTGCCTGTATCCATGTCAGTGTTCATACCTGTCAGCGCACATATTGTATATGTGTTCATGTTAGTGTCTGTTCTGTGTTTGTTTGAGTTGTTGTGTCGGCACTTGCTTCCTGCCTGGATCCGTGTCAGTGTTTACACCTGTCAAGTCGCATACTGTGCCTGTGTTCATGTTAGTGTCTGTTTGTTTGGGTATTTGTTCGTTTTCGTTTCGGGACTGCCCACCTTCTTGTTTGTGCTGGTGTGTATCTCAGTGATACCGATCTGCACACCATGCCGTGCCTGTGTTCATGTTAAACTCAGTTCTGTGTTTGGCTGGGTTTCCGTGTCAGCACCCGCTGCCACTTCCTTGTTCGTGCCTCTATCCATGTCAGGGTTCGTATTTGCCAGCAAGCATCCTGTGCATGCGTTCATATTAATGTTTGTTTGAGATTTTGGTTGTTTTGGTGTCGGCATCCGCTTCCACTTCCTTTTTCGGACCTGTATCCATGTTAGTGTTCGTCCCTGTGAGTACGCATGCTATGCCTGTGTTCAAGTTAGTGTCTGTTCTGTGTTTATGTCTAGGTATTTGTTCGTGTTCGTGTCAGCGCCCATTTCCACTTTCTTGTACGTGTCTGTATCCGTGTCAATGTTTGTGCCAGCCAGCACACATGCTGTGTCTGTGTTTGTATTAGTGTCTATTCCGTTTTGTGTCTGTTTCTTCTGTGTTGATTTGGTTTTTGTTCGTTTTCATGTCGGCGTCCGCTCCCACCTGCTTGGTGCCGGTATCTATGTCAGTGATACCTATCAGCACGCCATGCTGTCTTGTGTTCATGTTAATGTCTGTTTAGTATCTGTTTGTTTTCGTGTCGGCACGGACTATGACCTCCTTGTTCGTGCCAGTACCCATGTAAGTGTTCGTGTCTGCCTGCTGTTACGTGCAATTTGCACTTAAACAGTGTTTTTAGGTTAAGTTTTGATGTATGGAAGTTTCGCGCCATAATTTCAAAAGACGCGGCGCGCGGGAATTTTGAATAGACTAGGCGTGTGCTTCCGATACGTCATAGTAGTGCATTTGCGCAGTGTGCGTGTCCCTAGAGGGGTAGACGAATACTAGACAAAGAGTGGGGAGAAGTGTTTCCGTGACGCTCTAAAACGAGGCTGTTTGCCTAAAACTATCAAGTGAAGTAGTCGTGCCGGTATCGTATCTTATCTTATTATGTAGATTCCCTTGCCTTGCTTATCTTTGTGTGTCTTTCCTAATAAACCTTTCCTGTCGTTCCACTACATTTAGGACTCTTATACGACCCTGGAGCAGCCCACGACCAGAGATGACCCGGATGTCCATGCTCAGCCAACAGCACCGGAGCAATACCATCTTTACCTAGCCGGAAGGATGATAGGCGTACCTGGGGGAAAACTGGACCTATCATGTGAGTAAATTATGTTTTGTTTTAAATTCTTAAATTTTCCGAAGTATTGCGCAATATAAATTTGTATTGGTGACGCCATTGGTAGAGGACCGCGCCCAAATCTGTAAAAGGTTCGCGCTTTCCTCCGCCAGAGGCGTAGCCCGCTTTTCTCATTGCGCTTGCGCAATGTATTTATGAACTCTTAAACTGTATTACCGACTTTGTAACTGTATTTATCGACGTACTTCGTAAACTGTTATATCGACCATATAAATGTATCACTAACCAATTAAATTGTAATACTGCATGCACGTTGTGCATGTGTTCATGTTAATGTCTGTTTGAGTTTTTGTTTGTTTTTGTGTCGGCACGCGCTTTCACCTCCTTGTTCGGGCATATATCCATGTCAGTGTTCGTACCTGTCAGTGCGCATGCTGTGTTAGTGTTCGTGTTAGTGTCAATTTCGTTTTGTGTCTATTTGTTCTGTGTTTGTTTGCTTTTTGTCCGTTTTTGTGTCGACATCCGCTCTCACCTACTTGGTACCGGTATCCATGTCAGTGGTATCTATCAGCACGTCATGCTGTTTATGTTTATGTTAATGTCTGTTTGAGTTTTTGTGTTTTCGTGTCGGCACGTGCTTCCACCTTGTTTCTTCCTTGTTCGTGCCTCTATTCGTATCTGCCAGCATGCATACTGTGCATGTGTTCATTAATGTCTGAGTTTTTGGTTGTTTATGTGTCGGCACCGTTTCTACCTCCTTGTTCGGACCTGTATTCATGTCAGTGATTGTACCTGTCAGTACGCACGCTGTGTCTGTGTTCGTGTTAGTGTCTATTCCGTTCTGTTTTGTTCGTTTTCGTGTCGGCATCCACTCACACCTACTTGGTGCCATGGTATCCATGTCAGTGGTACCTATCAGAACGCATGCTGCTTGTGTTCATGTTAATGTCTGTTTGAGTCTTTGTTTGTTTTCGTGTTGGCACGCGCTTCCACCTCCTTGTTCAGACCTATATCCATGTCAGTGTTCGTACCTGTCAGTACGTATGCTGTGTCTGTGTTCGTGTCTATTCCGTTTTGTATCTGTTTGTTTGTTACGGTTTCCCGTTTCATATTATTGCGCAATCGTTTAAGATAACATGATTACCCGGCAAATGTATCAAATACAAAACACGTTTAAAAGTGATACAACGATCAGATTTACTTTTAAAATATAAATAAAAGCAATGTACTCACTTAAATCGCACCTTACCGCCAAATCCCAGGGCCATCCCGTTGTGGATCTATCGCGCCATTTGCTGAGCCACATTTATCCGTCCATCCTCTATTGCTCGTTCGTAGGTAGGACGAGAAGGATACAGGTTAAGGTACACGGAAAATAAAGATAGAAGAAAACCTACATCATAAAAAGAGTAAAGACAGACACGCAACACAGGTAGCTGTTCTCGTCTTCAGGTCACGTAGTCTAATGGCGTCGTATCACACCGCGCGCACTTGCACCATTTACTCCGCGCCTGCGCATTCTTTTGCGCAAACGCAACTGTCCGGAATGACGGAAATTGGCAAGTTCATTTAAAAATATTCGCGGAAACTACCTTATAATTTATACTTAATCTAAATGTGATACATAGCCGATTTTTGGCATGTACCATGTTTTGTTTTTGTTCTTTTTCGTGTCGGCACCCGCTATCACCACCTTGTCCTTGCCTGTATCCATGTTAGAGTTCGTAGTTGCACGCACACATTCTGTGCTTGTGTTCAAGTTAGTAAATGTTCTGTGTTTGTGTATGTTTGGGTTTTTGTTCGCTGTATGCGCGTTGGTGTTCGTACCTGCCTGGTGGATTATTTGTGTATTTTGACGATATTACTTTAATTTTTGTTTGATAGAACGATATGAATGTGCTGACTACGTGTATGCAAAATATGAAATCACCGTCAGATTATGCAACCAAGCATACGGATACGAATACAGTTAAAATACTCTGTAATACTTAGGAATACTTTTGCATTACGATGGTTAAACACACTTTGAAAACAATTTTAGCGCATTATTTGTGTAGTTCTACGACTTTACTATTTTTGTTTGAAAGAATGGTTTGATTCATGTCAGTGACGTTTGCATCTATTGCAAATTTTCATGAACTCACCGTTTTTTATACAACCAAACATACAGGAAATATCGTGATGCGAATTCGTAATAACACGATCAAGGAATAGAATTTTTGGATGCTTTTGCAGTACGTTGTTCAAACACATTTTCAAAGCAATGCTGAAACAAAAGTTGTGTACTTCTACGATGTTAGTGCAATTTTTGTTTGATAGATCGGTAGTACTAAAGCGTGAAATGCGAAATATCATGAAATCACCGTGTGGTTATGCAACCAAGCATACAATATAAGTACAGTTTAAAGTAATATATACTTAGGAATCCTTTTGCAGTACGATGATGATACACAATTTGAGATCAATTTTAATTCACTATTTATGTATTTCAACTACGTTTTAATCTTTTTGATAGATTCGTATCAGTGCTGTTTACATGTATGGCAGCATTTCGTAAACTCGCAGTTACACTATGCAACCAATCATACTCTAATTTGTAGTAAAGTACAGGAATCTTACGAATACTTATGTATTATGCTGCTGAAACACACTTTGAAAGCAATTTTGGTGCATTATTTGTATATTTCGACGACACTACGATCATTCTGTTTGAGAAAACCGTTTGCTTCATATCAGTGATGTTCCCATATCTTGCGGAATTTCGTGAATCATGCAACCAAGCATACAAATATGAGTACAAAGCAAAATACTCTAATATGAAATTTTGCGAATACGTTTGTATTCTCACACTTCCTTGTTATGCCTATATCCGTGTCAGTGCTGGTACCTGTCAGCATGCATACTGTGTCTGTATTCATGTTAGTGTCTGTTCTGTGTTTGTTTGGGGTTTTGTTCGTTTTTGTGTTGGTATCGGCTACCACTTCCTTGCTCGTGTCTGTATCCATGTTTATGTTAATACCTGTTTGCATGCATGTCTGTGCCTGTTTGTTTCAGTGCCTCTTTGGGTTTTTTGTTCGTTTTCGTGTCAGTACACGCCTTCGCTGTCTTGTTCGTGTCTGTGTCAAGGTTTGTGTTCATACCTGTCAGTATACATGCCTGTGCTCATGTTCATTTTGATGCCTGTTCGTGCCTGTATTCATGTTTGTGTTCATATCGATGTCTGTATTTGTGCTACATCTGTTTGTTTCTTGGTCTATGTTTGGGGTTTTGTTCTGTTCCGTGTCAGTACCCGTTCCCACCTTCTTCGTACCTGTATCCTCTCAGCGTGCAAGTCTGTAGCTGGGTTCATGTCGACGCCTGTGTTTGTTTTATTGTGTATTCATTCGTTGTGAGGAAACTCTACCGAGATCGAGAGGTCTCGACATGTAGACAAAGTGTTCTCGTAGATGTCCTTGTATCAGTTGGATACTGGGTACAGTACCCCGGACTCCACTTGAATGAATCCTAACACCTTCAAGTGAGAAGTAATGGTCAAATTGACAAGCGTGCTCAAATTCTTGGTACTTTTTTACGCTACAAACCTAACCCCAAAAACCTACTTTATTAAAATGAACGAGTACAAAAGCAGGAAGAATTGTGGTCCTTATTTTTTACGTTGAACTGCAGGATTGCGATCAGGTAGCTGAAGCTGTAGCTTGACAACCGCTTTGTTCTCCAAATTCTGACGTTCCGCAACCTACAATTTCACCGGACTAAACACACTATTGCTAAGTCTTACCTGTCGCTCCAAATCTTTAAGAAACTTCCCCTTTTCTTCGATATGTTTTTCGGAGAGCTTCTCAATGTTACTCATGCTTTCGCGACACTTTTCGATTCGTTTTAAAACCCTCTGTCGTAGTTCGGGTGTCGAGGAGCCGATAGAGCTTTGACTACTTCTACTTTTTGTAACCGACGTCTCGGATTTTTTGCTGGTAGGAGGTTGTTCTGATTTGTCGGCTAACCTTGACTTTAGCCTGTTGTGGATTATACCTTCGAGCTCTTTGTACTGCAGGAAAATCTTAGCGCGCTCCTCTTCGGTTTGTTGTAGATCGTGAAGGGCGCTTTCTACTTCTTTTCTGAAATGTTAAATGCTATAAACGGTTTATGTTGAAAAGGCTCGGTTAGTGCGAGAGCGCTATCCAACGCCAGCTCCGGCAGGACTTTTGGCCCATGGGTTCTTCAAAACCGCTGGACTTCCATCGAGGCTTAGTTATAAAAATAACGTTACATACCTTAGGGAATCTGCCATCGTTGCTAGTCAATGGTGTTTTTGGCGTTTCTACAGCTGATTGGCTTTTTGCAAGAAAACTGAAACAAACAATACTTCAGGATTAAGCACCCACAACAATTGTCAACTCGATGCAAATGAATTTACGAAAGAGCTTTATGATATGACAAGGTGTTACGGTAGACGAAAAGGTGGCGGTTCAGGATAAATTATTAGAGCCTGAGAGATCTGGAAGAGATACATGGGATAATACAACAGACATGTTGAATGTCAGCTGTCTTAAGATATTCAAGGTTTACCAAGAACGTTCTTTATATGTACGTGTTGGGCGAGATATTAGATGAAAAAGTTGCAGCTCGATGGTACTTGAGGATACCAATATTCGCGTTTAAACCCAATGTAGTACCTTCGAGTGGAGCATTGAAGACGTGATCGCAAGTGTACCGGCTCTTACTCACATTATACGGCGATTGAGAATAAATTGCAGGCCTACAGAGAAAAGGAATACTTACAGGATACCAAATATGTTGGATCGAATTAAGTCATGCCTTTTTGATTATTGGATAACCAGTTTCCATATTATATTTAATAAATCTATTAATAATTGTATAAAAATCCCATTGTTTTCTGGTTCCGACCTTGAGTAGGTTATAAATTATCTACATTGTAGGTTTAAAATACTCGAATAAGTGTAAATATGCTAAGCTTGTCTCGGAAAAACAAAGTGGAATTATTGTACCTCGAACTGTTTTTGTTGGAAATTACAGATTTCGTTTTAGTACAAGGACTTGACTACAGAGGCTGTTTGGTCAAAGTGTCGTTTGGTGCGTGTTTTTAATGTAGTGACCCAACCATCGCCTCCAAGTTTCTTGTCTCTCTAGAGCACTACTAGAATTGGAAGATCCACGTGACAAAAATCTGATAACAACCTGAATCACGACTTGACAAAAACGCAAGTGAAACGTTAGCATAGAAATTTGCATGCCTGAATCTTAAAATTTATAATGTAAGGGTTAGTGGGTATTTAACGTGTAGCAATTGGCGCCCAACGTGGGCCCAAACAATACATGTTAAATACCCCTTTAACTTTTATTATTAGGCGTAAGTATTTCTATGCAAAGATTATCAAATCAAATTTATTGTGATAATGTACAATATCCACTGCTGCCTTTCACTTATTAAACCCTATTTTTAGTTTTAGTTTCTGTTTGATAAATTTTAAACCAAATGTAGTACCTTCAGGTGGAGCATTGGGGACGTGGCCGCAAGTATAGCGGCCCCCTTATTCAAATTATAATGCCTGTCACTTATTCCAATATGTCGTATGAGTAGTATAACACAAAAGAGAAACTTCTATTATTCAGGTCTTCCACTTTCCCTGGACTGGTGTGACCTGAACGCCACGTGTCGTATGTCATCCATGCTTCACAAAACGTCCAAAACTTAAGCGTAGTTTTATTGCTGTAACGTGTTCTATTTCTAATTTAAATAGAATTGGATTTAAATGAAGGAATTTAAGAGGGTTGGTTAGGGTAGGCTTACAACAGATATTTACTTACAGCTTCATGCTTCGGGAACGTACTCGAATCCTCACGAAGTCGTGGTCCGGGTCTCATCAAATTTTCCAATTCTAGTAGCGCCCCAAAAGGATAAGGTAAAGAGAGGAGAAGGTTACTACATTGAAAAACAAGCACTAAACGGCGCGGCACTCCGACCAAAACACAACCGCTCTAGTTGTCTCGGTACTAACGGCAAAAACAATTCAATTTTCCCGAGAGCGGTACAAAATCTCCGAGACAAGCTTAGCATATTTATACATATTCAATGATACTAACCTCAAAATGTATCATAACTATAACCTACTCAAGGTCAAATCCAAAAAACAATAAGGTTATTAAATATAAGAAAATGGAAACGGGTTATCCAATAAATAAAAGGCTTCTTACGGGTTATTTGACTTAACATTGTTGCGTTTTTTTGGTTTTACGTTTTATTTTAATATTGTAGGAGATTTTTAACTCAGAATGAGAAAGTTTTCCTTTCGCATCCTTAATTTAAGCTTTTACAATTATATTTTCCCACAGATTGCAGGACATACCCATGGTTTATAGCACGCAAATCGCCTACGTTGCATTCCCAGACGTTGCGTCTTTCTGGCTTTACTTATTTAATTTTAGGCGATTTTAAATCCAGCATGGGAACGTTCTCCTTCCGTTTGAAAAATGTTTGGCGAGCATTTTTCACAAAAATACAGCCTCATTCGGATGAGAAGTCCCGTGTGTGAGTGTTGTCACGCACGTTAAAGATCGATACCTTGCTTGGAACAGCAAGGGTTTGGCAAAATTCCAAATTTTCTAGGTAAAAAGAAACTCGCTTCCTTGCTAAAGTAGTACCATTGAGTGAAGCATTGAAAAATCACATGTAAAGAACGTTTTCCTTTCCCATCCTTAATTTATGTTGATTTATAGTTTCCCACGGATTTCAGGACATTAACCCATGGTTTATGCCATACAAACCGACGTTGTGTTCCTATGATAAATGAATGTGGAAGTTGTTGCGCAGCTGGCCGTGGGAAGCATGAAGCAGGCGCGAGAACTTGTTACATGCCAAAAATCGGTTATGTAAACATTTTTGATTTTAGTTTAAATAGGTGACTGAAATTGCGCCAATATTTCAAAAAATAAACTTGTGCATGCATTTCCGTCTCTTCAGACAGTTGCGTTGGCGCCAGAGAATGCGCAGACGCGGAGTGCGGAGGGAAGTGTGCGTTTTCCCGTCACGACAGGGACTAGTCAACGAGTAGTCGAACAGTGAGTTTATCTGTGTCTTTTTTGTCTTCTCTTTCAGGTAATGTAGGTTCCTTTGTCGTGTCTCTGCCCTGTATCGTTCCCTACCTTTATTGCTCCGACTTACCTACGATCAAGACGAGGGAAGACAGAGGGTCTGACTTCAACGGGGACGAAGACCGAACCACACCCAACTAACGCCGGGATCCTGCAGCCAATAGCTGCCATGTTGTGAAGAACTCCGCCTTTTACGTGAGTACATTTTGTCTATTTCCTTTAGGCGCCTCCGTTATCACGATAATATTTTTGGTATGTGATAACAATTTGAAACGCTTGTGACGTAATATCTTGTTGCGCAATATTATGAACGTGTTTATTATGTTACCAACTGTCGTAGTAGCTCTTATCAATTACGCGCGGGACTTTAACAGTATACCTTAGACTAGAACAGGCGTGAAGTATAACAAACTAAGCCTCTTAAAGGAAGAAACTTTACTATCGGCGTTTGACGAGGTCGGACGTGTTTGCGGTTGAGTTCGTCGAAGTGATCCTTTCCGTGTTACTTCCGTATATATAAAAAATTTCTCTGGGCTTCGTCGTTTTAAATTTAAACCGCACTCGAAAAAAACACAAGCCGAAGCCCCAGATCTAAGAAGCAAGAAGTGGCCTTGGGTTTAGTAAAACGCCAGATAAGCTCCTGGCCTGTATTTTATTAACTTGTGTACTTGGCTCGCGATGCTCACTCAAGCAGCCGAATTTGTAGGCGTCCTGGCTTTGCATGATAATCGACGCAAGAAAATTTTAATTTTACTTAATTTGTACCGTAATTTGTTACGTGCCAAATTGGCACTAAACACTCCTTAGCTTAATTTTGATGTGCGAGAATTTCGCGCCACAAATTCAAAAGACTTGGCGTGTATTTCCGTTACGTCAGAGTGCGTTTGCGCCAGATCGCGCGACGCGAGTGGCGGAGAAAAAGTGGGAGAAGTTTCCGGGGGACTCTGTAACGTGGTTTTTTTTGCCTGGCACTAAACACTCCTTAGCTTAATTTTGATGTGCGAGAATTTCGCGCCACAAATTCAAAAGACTTGGAGTGTATTTCCGTCACGTCAGAGTGCGTTTGCGCCAGATCGCGCGACGCGAGTGGCGAAGAAAAAGTGGGAGAAGTTTCCGGGGGACTCTGTAACGTGTTTTTTTTGCCTGGGACTTCGAGATGAGTGGTCGTGTTAGGTATCGTATCGTGTCTGTATCTTTTATTTATGTAGATCCTTGCCTTGCTTATCTTTGTTGTCGCCCTTATACCTGTTTCCTTATTCGCTCCCTACATAGGTAGAAGACAATTTAAAGCAGCCTAGGGCGAACCGGATGTCCATGACCGCGTAGCTAGTCGGAGCGCTTTGGAAGGACGCTAGGCGTACCCTCCGTTAATTATCTTAAAGGGGGCTCCAGCCATCCTGAAGGACGCTATCCTGTGGGACGCCATCATTGGCGTACTTCGTGGGAAGTTGGACCTATTTATGTGAGTACCTTATTGTCTATACTGCATTTGTAAGGTTTATTATGATATCTATTGCGTAATTGCGCAATTAAATTTGCTTATTGTGTGACGTCATTGACAGATGGGCGCGCTAAAATCTGTAACCAAGATGAGGGTTACCATCTGCCGGTGCGTTACGTAATCTTGCGCTTGCGGAATTGTAACTTTAACTTTTAAATTGTAAGAAATTAGTGGCGCCCAACGTGGTCGCCACTTATAATTACACTAATTACGGTACAAATTCAGTAAAATTTAAATTTCCACACGTCGATTATCATGCAAAACCCTACAAATTCGGCCGCATGTGTAACCGCTACAACTGAAGCACAAGTTAACAAAATACAAACCAGATCTGGTCTGGTTTGTTTCGAAACGCCAAGGTCACTTCTTGTTTCTCAGATCTGTGTCGTTGGGTAAAAGGAAAGGATCACTTCGCCGAAGTTACCCGCACACACGTTCGACCTCGTCAAGCGCCGATAGTAGTTCTCTCCTTGTTACCTTTTTCGTAAATCTAAAACTATTGTTGGGCTTCGTCGTTCTAAATAATTATACAAGCCGGGACTTACCTGGTTTGTTTCGAAAAGCCAAGGTCAATTTTTGCTTCTCAGGTTTGGGTCGTTGGCTAATGTTTTTCTGGTGCGGTCCAAATTATTTAGAACAACGATGCTCAAAGGTAGTTTTTAGATATACCAAGAAGGTAACAAGGAAAGTATCACTTCGCCGACTTCAACCGCACACACGTTCGATAGTATAGCATAGAGATAGTTTTTATATATACGAAGGGGGTAACGCGGAAAGGATCACTTCGCCGAACTCATCCGCACACACGTTCGACTTCGTTAAACGCCAATAGTAAAATCGTCAGGCTTATTTCTCACCAACTATTGTATCGCACCCTTTTTACGCTTCCAGCAACAACTGCACTCTAACGACATCCACATTCTTTTAGCATGGGAACGCAACGTATGCGTTTTGTATGTCATAAACCATGAATGTCCTGAAATCTGTAGAAAACTATAATCGTAAAAATATAAATTTAGGATGTGAATGGAAAACTTTCACATGCATAGTTTAAAAATCCCCTAAAATATTAAAATAAAATGTAAAACCAAAAAGGCGCAACAATGTTAAGAGGATTGACCCGTAATATGCCTTTTATTTATTGAATAACCAGTTTCCATTTTCTTATATTTAATAAATCTAATTTTTTTGTATAAGATCAAGTAATTCCCTTTGTTTCTTGGATCCGGCCTTGAGCAGGGTATAAATTATTTACATTGTACGTTTAGAATGATTGAACAAATGTAAATATGCTAAACCTTCTCGAGGATTTTTTTAATCGCACGCGGAAAAATAATGGTGCCTCAAGCTGCAGACTTCCTTTAGTACCGAACTCAACTAAAGCGGTCGCTTTGGTCGCAGTGCCGTTTAGTGCGTGTTTTTCGATGTAGTGACCTAATTATTGTATCCACCTTTATTTACAAATGCAGTATAGACAATAAGGTACTCACATAAATAGGTCCTGCCTCCCACGAAGCACGCCTAGCGTCCTTCCAAAGCGCTCCGACCAGCTACGGCGATGATGGACTCCAATTCATTTCTGGGGTCGTGGGCTGCTCCAAGGTCGTATCAAAATTCCTATATGTAGCGGAACGATAAGGAATAGGTTTATCAGGTAAAGACAGACAAAGATAAGCCAGGGAAATCTACATAATAAAAATAAAGATACGATACCAAGCATGACAACTGCACTCCTCGAAGTTCCAGGCAAAACAGCTACGTTACAGAGTCCCCCGGAAACTTCCCCACTCTTGTTCTCCCGGCACTCGCGTCGCGCGATCTGACGCAAACGCACTCTGACGTGACGGAAATACACGCCAAGTCTTTTGAATTTTAAGGCGCGAAAACTTCCGCACATCAAGACTAAACTAAAAAATGTTTAGTGCCAATTTGGCACGTAACAACCTGGGATTATTTTATCGAAAGTTACTGAAGAAAAAGTATGTAAAAACGTTAGGATTTTGTGGTAGACACAGCTGTTCTATTGCCAACTGCAATACAAACCTTAGGGAAGTATTCGAAAGGGGTCCCGTAAACTAGTCCAAGGCAAGCAAGGTTTGAGAAATCGAATTAATGCATCTCCAAGGCAATCGCTAAAGATTTGGAAGATTTTGTGAACCTGGGATCATTTTATCGAGAGTTATTGGAAAGAAAAGACATAAAAGGTTAGGTTTTTGTAATAAATGCGACAGTTAAATTGCCAACGCGCATTGTCTGTGCCAGTGTTCACGTTGATGTGTGTTTGGGTTTTGTTCGTTTCTATGTCGGCATGCGCGCTTCCACTTCCTTGTTCCGTGCCCGTATCCATATTTGTGTTCATACCTGCAGCGCGCATATGTGTTCATGTTGATGCTTCTCTATTTGTGTCTATGTTCGAGCATTTGTGTTTTCGTGGCAGTGACTTATTCATGATTGTCTCCGTGCTACGTGTCTGGATTGTTGTTCGTTTGTATGTCATCCGTGCCCGTATCCATATTTGCGTTCATTGTTACATGCCAAAATTGACAATGTAGAGTTTTTAGATTTAATTATAAATTATAAATTAATTACCGCGTATTTTTAAATTAATAACGCCAACTTCCGTCGTCCCTGACAGTCGCGTCTGCGCAGAGTGAATGCGAGGATGCGCGAGTGTCAAAAGCAGGGACTAAGCCACGAGACCTCGAGGAAGCAACTCTTTTTCTCTTTTTGCGTATAACAAACATATTTATAAAAATAAATATAATAACATTCTCAAATTACTAGTCTCCAACTTTCAAAAAGAACATCAGTCAACATGTCAGTGGAACCACATTTGGTACAGCAGTCAACTTCTGCTTAGAATAAAACTATTATAAGAAGAAGACGCAGACGCTTACAAGAAATCTGAAAATTGGGCATGCGACTCCGTTGAAATATTCTCAACAGACGAAAAGTTCTTTTATTCAGAACATTTTGTATGTTTTTAGGTGCTCTAACGAACTCTTCGTCAGTCGACGCTTCAGTAGTCACATTTGCTAAGAGTCAACTCAAGGATTTGTCGCTGCTTAAAGTAAAAATTATGAAAAGACGCAGATGCTCGTTGTTGACTCCATCGAGAGAACATTTTATGCGTTTTCAGGTGCTCAAACAAACTCTTCGTCAGTCAACGTTCCTATGAAATAATATTTATTTGCCTTTATTTAAGTCAATTGTAGTGTTTGCTTCTGTTTGCTTAGTATTGAACGAGAAGCAGAAACAAACGCTTCAAAAAAACATGAAAATAGTGGATGTGATTCCGTTGAAAAGTTCAACTGACATCAAATTTTTATCTCGTATGGGTTTGAAATAGGTAGCGGAACGATAGGGGGGGAGGGAGTAAAAGGAAACTACATACCTGTTTTTCTTTAAAAACTACACCGCAATTAGATACTTATGGTTTAGTCCATGTCTCGTTGCTTAATGTTGTTACCTCGACACGTGCACATCCGCATTCCCTCTGTGCAGACTTGACTGTCTGCAATAGCGGAAGTAAGCGTATCTTTTCAAAAATACGCGGCAATTGATCTACAAGGTATCTCTAAACCTAAAACATGATACACGACCATTTTGGCATGTAACACCCTAAAACATCAACTAACGAAGAATTCGTTTAAGAATCCGATCAACTCACAACGATGTTCGGAATATATAAATATCGAGTTTCTAAGCTTGCACCTTTGTCCGTTGTGAACAAACAAAAACAAACGCCTAGAAGAGACCTAAAGACAACAAATGTGATTCTTTTGAATCATCAACAGATGAAAAATTCCTTTAAGAATCTGGTGAGCTCACAACGATGTTCGGTATATATAAATATCGAGCTTGCTAAGCACTTGCACCTTTTGTTCATTGTGAAAACAAGTAAAAAACAAACGTTTAGAAGAGACTCAAAGACATCAAATGTGATTCCTTTGAAGCATCAACTGGCGAAGAATTCCTTTAGGAATCTGCTAAGCTCACAACGATGTTCGGAATATGTAAATATCAAGTTTTTTAAGTACTTGTCCTTTCATCTGTTGAGAACACAAGCAAAAACAAAGGCTTAGAAGAGACCTAAAGACTTTGAAACATCAACTGATGAAGAAATCCTTAAGATTCCGCTGAACTCACAGTGATATTCGGAATATATAATTTTTGAGTTTTCTAAGTACTTGCACCATTCGTCCGTTGAGAACACAAGCAAAAACAATTTTTATCAGAGACCTAAGGAGAGGAAATGTAAATTTATGAATTCCTTCAAGATTCCGATGAACTCACAATGGTGTGCGGAATATATATAAGTCGCGTTTTTAAGCACTTGCACCCTTCGTCTGTTGAGAACAATCAAAAACAAACGCTTAAAAAGACCCAAAGACAGCAAATATGAATTCTCTGAAACATCAACTGACGAAGAATTTCTTTAAGATTCCGCTGAACTGACAACAAAGTTCGGAATATATAAATATCAAGTTTTTAAACACTTGCACCTTGCATCCGTTGAAAACATAAGTAAAAACAAACGCTTAGAAGAGATCCAAAGGCAGCAAATGTAAATCCTCTAAAACATCAACAAAGAATTCCTTTAAGAATCCGGTGAACTCACAACGATGTTCGGAATATATAAATATCGATTTTTCTAAGTACTTGCACCGTTCGTCCGTTGAGAACACAAGCAAAAACAAATGTTTAGCAAAGACCTAAAGAGAGGAAAAATGAATCCTCTGAAACATGTTACGTGCCAAGAATTTTGGCACTAGACATTTTTGAATATAGTTTTAATATGCGGGAATTTCGCGCCACAAATTTAAAAGACTTAGTGCGCGTATTTCCGTTACTTCAGAAGTGCGTTGCACAAATTTCGCGCCGACGCGTGTGGCGGAGAAAAGGGTAAAGAGTTTCCGCAAAACGCTTAAGAACTAGCCTTTAAAACGTGAACAAGAACAGTTGGTCTGGTATCGTATCGTATCTTTGAATTATGTAGTTCCCTTTTTTTTTGTTATCTTTGAGTATCGTTCCTTGTAAACCCGTTCCTATCGTTCCCTACATAGAAAGAAGACGACGAATCTGGATACAACCTGGCCTAACAGCAGTCCACGACCCGAGATATAGTGACGAGTCCCGCAGCCGCCATCTTTAAATAATCCTGAAGGGAACCACGAGCCGCCATCAGGAAGTAATTCTGTGAGACGCTTTACATATTCACGTAAGTTCCCCGTGTGGGTTTTTTAGAATATATTTTAAGAATTTGAAATTTACGTGTAATCATTTGCATATTGTGTGACGTCATTGACAGATGGGCGCGCTAATTTCCACATTATGGATTATCGTTACCAACTGTTTTTTGTGACTCTTGTTCCGCGTCGACGGGACCGTCAGAACTTACACCTCATATCCATTGCGACCATCAGCAAAAATAACTCATGGAAGAGACCTAAAGACAGCAAATGTGATTCCTTTGAAACATCAAGTGACGAAGAATTCCTTTAAGAATCTGGTGAACTGACAACAATGTTCGGAATATATAAATATCGAGTTTTCCAAGCACTTGCGCCTTTCGTCCGTTGAGAACACAAGCAAAAACAAATGTTTAGCAGAGACCTAAAGAGAGGACAAATGAATCCTCTGAAACATGTTACGTGCCAAGAATTTTGGCACTAGACATTTTTTAATAGTTTTAATATACGGGAATTTCGCGCCACAAATTTAAAAGACTTGGTGCGCGTATTTCCGTTACCTTAGAAGTGCGTTGCACAAATTTCGCGCCGACGCGTGTGGCGGAGAAAAGGGTGGAGAGTTTCCGGAAGACGCTTAGGGACTTGCTTTGAACGTGGAACAAGTGTGGCGGGTCTGGTATCGTATCGTATCTTTTAATTATGTCGATCCCTTTTTCTTTGTTATCTTTGATTATCGTTCCTTATAAACCCGTTCCTGTCGTTCCCTGCATACATAGGAAGAAGATAACGAATCTGGATACAACCTGGCCTAACAGCAGTCCACGACCCGAGATATAATAACGAATCTACGGAGCCCCGCAGCCGCCATCATGAAATAATCCTGAAGGGAGCCACGAGCGCCATCAGGAAGTAATTCTGTAGGAAGCTTTACATATTCACGTAAGTACCCCGTGTGGGTTTTATAATATATTTTAGAAAATTGAACATTACGTGCCATAATATGCATATTGTGTGACGTCATCGAAATTTGAGCGTCGATTTTCACATTATGAAATATCGCTACCAACTGTCTTTTGTGTCGCATGTGCGGCGTTTACGGTAATGTAAGAAACATAAACTGACGAAGAATTCCTTTAAGATTCCGCTAAATTCACAACCATGTTCTTACGGTTTAAAGTTCATAATTGCACAATTTAAAGGTTTATAATAGCAATTGCGCAAGCGCGGAATAAGCGACGCCACGGGCGGTTGGTAACGCTAATCTTTGTACAGATTTCGGCGCGCCCATCTGTCAATGACGTCACCAATAACAAATTAAATACGCCATTTACGGAAAAAAAATAATTAAAATAGTGAACAAATTAAGCAATTAGAGTACTTACATAAGAAATCCGCCGTCCTGCGGGGTTGAGTTAAAGTTGGCTTCTGTTGAAGTCCATCAGGGTTACTGATGGCCCTTTTAAGGCAATTAACGGAGGGTACGCCTAACGTACATCCAAATGGCTTCGACGGGATCTCAGGGCTCCACTCCGGAGTGATTAAAGATGGTGCTCCGGCGTGGAGTGCGGTTCGGCCAACGGCTAAAAATTACCTCTGCCTATGTAGAGAAAGGCAGGAACAGGTATAAGGGCGACAAACAAAGATAATCAGGCAAGGAGGTCTACATAAATAAAGATAAGGCACGATACGATACCTGAACAACACCGCTCTTCACGAAGGTCAGCGGCAAAAAGCCACGTTACAGAGTCTCACGGAAACACTTCTCCCACTTTTTCTCCGCCACTCGCGTCGCGCGATCTGGCGCAAACGCACTCTGACGTGACGGAAATATACGCCAAGTCTTTTGAATTTGTGGCGCGAAACTTCCGCACATCAAAGCTAAAACTAGGGAATGTTTAGTGCCAATTTATTGACACGTAACAATGTTCGGAATATATATTAATATCGAGTTTGTTAAGTAATTGCACCTTTCATCCATTGAGAACACAAGCAGAAACAAATGCTTAAAAGAGCACAAGACAGGAAATGTGAATCCTCAGAAACATCAATTGACGAATAATTCGTTTAAGATTCCGCTGAACTCACAGCGATGTTCGGCATATATAAATATAAAGTTTTTAAGCACTTGCACCTTTCATCGGTAGTGAAGAAACAAAAACCAACGCTTACAAAAGTCCCAAAGAAAGCAAATGTGATTCCTTTGAAATATCAACTGACGCTGAATTCACAACGATGTTCACAATATATAAATATCAGTTTTTAAGCACTTGCACCTTTCGTCTGTTGAGAACAAACAAAAACAAACGTTTGGAAAAGACCCAAAAACAGCAAATGTGATTCCTTTGAAACATAAACTGACGAAGAATTCCTTTATGATTCCGCTGAACTCACAATGATGTTCGGAATATATAAATATCGTGCTTTTAAGCACTTGCACCTTTCGTCTGTTGAACAAACAAAAACAAACGCTTAAAAGAGACCTAAAGACAACAATTGTAATTCCTTTCAAACATCAACTGACCAAAAATTCGTTTAAGATTCCGCTAAATTCACAAAGATGTTCGAAATATATAAATATCAAGTTTTATAAGCACTTGCACCTTTCACCCATTGAGAACACAAGCAAAAACAAACGTTTAGAAGAAACCTAATGACAGCAAATGTAAATTCTCTGAAACATCAACTAACCAAGAATCCCTTTAGGAATCTGGTGAACTCACAGCGATGTTCGGAATATATAAATATTGAGTTTTTTAAGCACTAGCACCATTCGTCTGTTGAGAACACAAGCAAAAACAAATTTTAGCAGAGACTTGAAGAGAGGAAATGTAAATTTCTTAAGTTTCTGAATTCCTTCAAGATTCCGCTGAACTCACAATGATGTTCGGAATATATAAATATCGAGTTTTTAAGCACTTGTACCCTTCGTTTGGTGAGAACAAACAAAAACAAACGCTTGCAAAAGACCCAAAGACAACAAATTTGGTTCTTGAAACATCAACTGATAAAGAATTCCTTTAAGATTTCGCTAAACTCACAACAATGTTCGGAATATATAAATATCGAGTTTTCTAAGTATTTGCACCTTTCGTCTGTTGGGAACAAACAAAAACAAACACTTAGAAGAAACCTAAAGACAGCAAATGTGATTCCTTTAAAACATCTACTGATGAACAATTCCTATAGGAATCTTGTGAACACGCAGCGATGTTCGGAATATATAAATATTGAGTTCTTGAAGCACTTGCACCTTTCGTCCGTTGAGAACAAAAGCAAAAACAAACGTTTAGGAGAGACTTAAAGAGAATGCGAATCCTCTGAAACATCAACTGACGAAGAATTCCTTTAAGATTCCGGTGAACTGACAACAATGTTTGGAATATATAAATATCGAGTTTTTTAAGCACTTGCACCTTTCGTCCGTTCAGAACACAAGCATTTAGCGGAGACCTAAAGAGAAGAAATGTAAATTTCTGAAATTTCTGAATTCCTTCAAGATTCGTCTGAACTCACAACTATGTTCGGAATATACGAATATCGAGTTTTCTAAGTACTTACACCTTGTTACGTGCCGAAATATTCGGCACTAAACATTCTCAATTAAGTTTTAATTTGCAAGAATTTAGCGCCATAAATTTAAAAGGACGTGTGCGTTTTTCCGTCACTTCAGATAGTGCGTTGCGTGAGATTTGCGCCGGCGCGGTGTGTCAAGAAGAAAAGGGTGATTTCCGGTATAGACGACGGGACTAGCCTCCGAGACGTGAACAAGTGTAGTTGGCTGGTATCGTATCGTGTCTTTTTTTGATATGTAGGTTTCCTGTGACTCCAAATTATCGTACCTTTACCTGTCTCCCTTACCTTATTTGTATCTACATATAGAGAGAAGACAAATTGAATTTGCATTCAACCGGGCTCAAGAATTCCCACGCCCGAAAGATCAGCGAAGCAGTCGACGCCCGAAAGACTAGCAAAGCCGCCGCCGACATCATGGAGTATTTCTGCAAGAAGCCCTGCAAATTATGTGAGTAGCATTTCCGTTTCTTTTTTTATGTGATGGAGAAATTTTATAATTGTGATACGTCATCTATAATTTGCGCGTCAATTTTTACATTATCTAACATTGCTACCAACTGATTGCAGCGGCTCGCGTACCTCGCCGACGGGGCTATAATAACCTTTCGTCTGTTGGGGGACAAACAAAAACAAATGCTTACAGAAGACCCAAAGACATCAAATATGAATCCTCTGAAACATCAGTTGACGAAGAATTTCTTTAAGATTCCGCCAAATTCACAACGATGTTCGGAATATATAAATATCAAGTTTTCTAAGTACTTGTACCTTTCGTCTGTTGGGAATAAGCAAAAACAAATGCTTACAGAAGACCCAAACACAGCAAATGTGAATCCTCTGAATCATCAACTGACAAAGAATTTTTTTAAGATTCTGCTGAACTCACAATGATGTTTGGAATATACAAATATCGAATATTCCAAGCACCTTCCATCTGTTGAGAACACAAGCAAAAACAAGCGTTTAGAAGAGACCTAAAGAGAGGAAATGTAAATCCTCAAAAATTTCAACTGACGAAAAAATCCTTTAACATTTCGGTGAACTCACAGCGTTCGGAATATCGAGTTTTTTTAAGCACTGGCACCTTTCATCCGTTGAGAACAAACAAAAATAAACGCTTAGAAAAGAGCTAAAGACAGCGAATGTAATTCCTTTCAGATATATCAACTGAAAAAGAATTCCTTTAAGATTCCAGTGAACTGACAACAATGTTCGGAATAAATAAATATCATGTTTTCTAAGCACTTGCACCTTTCATCCATTAAGGAGACAAGCAAAAACAAACTCTTGGAAGAGACCTAAAGACAGCAAATGTGGTTCCTTACAAACATCAAGTAACGAAGAATTCCTTTAAGAATCCGCTAAGCTCACAACGATGTTCGGAATCTATAAATATCGAGTTTGCTAAGCACTTGCACCTTTCGTTCATTACGAACAGAAGCAAAAACAAACGCATAGAAGAGACCCAAAGACGGCAAATGTAAATGCTCTAAAACATCAACTAACGAAGAATTCGTTTAAGAATCCGATGAATTCACAATGTTCGGAATATATAAATATCGAATTTCTAAGCACTTGCACCTTTCGTCTGATGAGAATACAAGCAAAAACAAACGCTTACAAAAGACACAAAGACAGCAAATGTGATTCCTTTGAAACATCAACTAACGAAGAATTTCTTTAAGATTCCGCTGAATTCACAACGATGTTAGGAATATATAATTATTGAGTTTTCTAAGCTTGCACCTTTGTCCGTTGTGAACAAAGAAAATCAAACGCTTAATAGAGACCTAAAGACAACAAATGTGATTCTTTTGAATCATCAACAGATGAAGAATTCCTTTAAAAATCTGGTGAGCTCACAACGATGTTTGGAATATACAAATATCGAGTTTGCTAAGTATTTGCACCTTTCGTCTGTTGGAAACAAACAAAAACAAACGTTCAGAAGAGACCTAAAGAGAGGAAACGTAAATCTCTGCAACATCAACTGATGAAGAATTCATTTAAGATTCCGCTGTACTAACAACGATGTTCAGAATATATAAATATCGAGTTTTCTAAGCATTTGCACCTCTCAACCATTGAGAACATAAACAAAAACAAACTCTTGGAAGAGACCTAAAGACAGTAAATGTGATACCTTTAAAGCATCAACTGACAAAGAATTCCTTTAGGATTCCGCTAAATTCAAAGCGATGTTCGAGTTTTTTAAACACTTGCACATTTCGTCCGGTGACAACAAACAAAAACAAAAGCTTAGAAGAGACTTAAAGACATCAAATATAATTCTTTTGAAACATCAACTAACGAAAAATTCCTTTAAGATTCCGGTGAACAGACAACAATGTTCGGAATATATAAATATCGAGTATTTCAAGCACTTGCACCTTTCGTTCATTGCAAACATAAGTAACAAATGCTTAGAAAAAACCCAGACAGCAAATGTGATTGTTTTAAGATTCCGCTGAATTCACAACGATGTTCGGAATATATAATTATCGAGTTTTCTAAGCTTGCACCTTTGTCCGTTGTGAACAAACAAAAACAAACGCTTAAAAGAGACTCAAAGACATCAAATGTGATTCCTTTGAAACATCAACTAACGAAGAATTCCTTTGTGATTCCGCTGAACTCACAGCGATGTTCGGCATATATAAATATCAAGTTTTTAAACACTTGCACCTTTCATCTATAGAGAAGAAACAAACCAACGCTTACAAAAGACCTAAAGACAGCAAATGTGATTTCTCTGAAACATCAACTGACGAAGAATTTCTTTAAGATTCCGCTGAACTCGCAATGATGTTCGAAATATTAAATATCGAGTTTTCTAAGTACTTGCACCTTTCGTCCGTTGAGAACACAAGCAAAAAACAAACGCTTAGAAGAGACCCAAAGACAGCAAATTTGAATCTTCTGAAACATCAACTGACAAAGAATTCCTTTAAGATTCCGGTGAACTGACAACGATGTTCGGAATATATAAATATCGAGTTTAAAGTACTTGCACATTTCGTCCATTGAGAACAAACAAAAACAAACGCTTAGAAGAGACCCAAAGACAGCAAATGTGATTCCTTTGAAACATCAACTAATTAAGAATTCCTTTCCGAATCTGGTGAACTCACACCGATGTTCGGAATATATAAATATCAAGTTTTCTAAGCACTTGCATCTGTCGTCCGCTGAGAACATAAGCAAAACCAACGCTTACAAAAGATCCAAAGACAGCAAATGCGAGTCCTTTAAAATATCAACTGATGAAGAAATCCTTAAGATTCCGCTGAACTCACAACGATGTTCAGAACATATAAATATTGAGTTTTCTAACCACTTGCACCTTTCATCCGTTGAGAACAAACACAAACGCTTAAAAAAGACCTAAAGACAGCAAATGTGAATCCTTTGAAACATCAAATGACGAATAATTCCTGTATGATTCCACTGGTTTCACAACGATGTTCGGAATATATAAATATCGAGTTTTTAAGCACCTACTCCTTTCGTTCGTTGCAAACACAAGCAAAAAATAAACGCTTAGAAAAGACCCAAAGACAGCAAATGTGATTCCTTTAAAACATCTACTGATGGTTATTCCTTTAAGAATCAGGTGAACTCTAAACGATGTTCGGAATATATAAATATCAAGTATTCCAAGCATTTGCACCTTTCGTCCGTTGAGAACAAACAAAAACAAACGCTTTGAAGAGACCCAAAGATAGCAAACTGTTTCCTTTGAAACATCAACTGGCAAAGAATTCTTTTAAGATTCTGCTGAATTCACGATGTTTGGAATATATAAATTTCGAGTTTTTAACTACTTGCACCTTTCGTCCGTTAAGAACAAACAAAAACAAATGCTTAGAAGAGACCTAAAGACAACAAATGTGAATCGTCTGAAACATCAAATTTCGCAAAATTCATTTAACATTCCGCTGAATTCACAACAAAGTTCGAAAAATATAAATATCGAGTTTTTAAACACTTGCACCTTGCATCCGTTGAAAACATAAGGAAAAACAAACGCTTAGAAGAGATCCAAAGGCAGCAAATGTAAATCCTCTGAAACATCAACTAACGAAGAATTCCTTTAAGAATCAGGTGAACTCACAACCATGTTCGGAATATATAAATATCAAGTTTTTTACGCCCTTGCACCTTTCGGCCGTTGAGAACCTAAATAAAATTGAGCACTTAGAGGAGACTCAAAGATAATAAATGTGATTCCTTTGAAACATTAACTGACGAAGAATTCTTTAAAATTCCGCTAAATTCACAACGATGTTCGGAATATATAAATATCGTTTTTCCTAAGTACTTGCACTTTCGTTCGTTGAGAACACAAGCAAAAACAAATTTTAGCAGAGATTTAAAGAGAGGAAATGTAAATTTCTGAATTCCTTCAAGATCTCGCTGAACTCACAATGATGTTCGAAATATATAAATATCGAGTTTTCTAAGTACTTGCACCTACGTCTGTTGGGGACAAACAAAAACAAACGCTTACAAAAGACCCAAAGACAACAAACTTAGAGGAGACTCAGTCAACAAATGTGATTCCTTTGAAATATCAACTGATGAAGAATTCTTTTCGGAATCTGGTGAACTCCCTCCAATGTTCGGAATATATAAATATTGAGTTTTCTAAGTATTAGCACCTTTCGTTCGTTGAGACGAAAAACAAGATCAAACACTTAGAGGAGACTCAAAGACAACAAATGTGATTCCTTTGAAACATCAACTAAGGAAGAATTCCTTTAAGATTCCGCTGAATTCACTATGTTTAAAATATTTAAATATCGAGTTTTCTAAGCATTTGCACCTTTCATCCGTTGAGAACATAAGCAAAAACAAATTATTGGAAGAGACATAAACACAGCAAATGTGATTCCTTTAAAACATCAACTAACAAAGAATTCCTTTACGATTCCGCTGAATTCACAACGATGTTCGGAATATATAAATATCGAGCTTTTAAGCACTTGCACCCTTTGTCTGTTGAGAACAAACAAAAACAAACGCTTACAAAAGACCCAGAGACAGCAAATGTGATTCCTCTAAAACGTCAACTGATGAAGTATTTCTTTAAGAATCCGCTGAATTCAAAACGATGTTTGGAATATATAAATATCGAGTTTTCTAAACACTTGCACCTTTCGTTCATTGAGAACACAAAGAAAAAGCAAACGCTTAGAAGAGATCTAAAGACAGCAAATTTGAATCCTCTGAAACATCAACTGACGAAGAATTCCTTTGATTCCGCTGAATTTACAACGATGTTCGGAATATATTAATATCGAGTTCTTTAAGCACTTGCACCTTTCGTCCGTTGAGAACTGCTACACTTCGTTTACAGTTTTACCTGGTCGGTAATGCAGTTAACAAAATGTTACGCTTAGATTCTGGTACATTGAAATGGCGATAGATGGCTCTTAAAAGCCGGTAATACAATTACCAAAGTTCATAAGATACACATGACGTCACTGATAATTTATATTGCGCCATAATTAAGAGAAGGTACATAAAATTTAAACAATAAAAATTAGATAATCTACTCACGTGAAGGATCAGCTAACCGGCAGGAAATCACGCCACGGTAACCTCGGCATCGCTGCTGGTAGAGTTGGACATCCAAATTATCTCGGGGTCATGGGATGCTCCAGGGTCATCTCCGTTCCTATATGCAGTGGAAGACGGGAATAGGGAATTAAGGAAAGATACTCAAGATAAGGAAATCTACATAATAAGATAACACGACACCCGGCACGACTGTTCACTTCAAAGTTCGGCGTAAAAAAGCCACGTTTCCGCGCGAGAACCGCGGAACTCCCTACTCTTTGTAGCATTGCCTTACCCTATGGGGATAATTCACACTTGCCAATTGCACTATTGTGACGTACCGGAAGCCCCGCCCAGTTCATTTAAAAATGTTCGCGCGTCTTGCGTATTTAAAATTATGGCGGGAAGCTTCCGCACATTAAAAAACTACTTAACATAAAATGTTAAAGTGCAAATTCAGTTTGCACGTAACAGAACACAAGCAAAAACAAATTTTAACAGAGACCTAAAGAGAGGAAATGTAAATTTCTGAATTCCTTCAAGATTCTGTTGAACTCACAACGATGTTCGGAATATATAAATATCGAGTTTTTAAGTACTTTAGCCTTTCGTCTGTTGAGAACAAACAAAAACAAACGCTTACAAAAGACCCAAAGACAGCAAATGCTTAGAAGAGACCTAAAGACAGCAAAAGGGATTCCTTTGAAACATCAAGTGACGAAGAATTCCTTTAAGATTCCGCTGAATTCACAACAATATTCGGAAGATATAAATATCGAGTTTTCTAAGTACTTGCACCTTTCGTCCGCTGAGAACACCAGCAAAAATATACACCTAGAAGAAACCTAAAGAAAACAAATGCGATTCCTCTGAAACGTCAACTGGCAAAGAACATCTTTGAAGGGGTCGTTCGGAATATACATCGTGTGTTTTTTTAATGCTAGAGGACTTTTCGTCAGTTTTGTCGTTTCAACAGAATCGCATCTAGGTTTTGTAATTTTGTTGGGGACTTTCAGGGCCGGAGTCATTATAAAATGTATGGTTCCGTATCGGGACTGTTGATTTGTAGAAGTTACGATATTGTTTGTTGACACTAAGACAGTTTTCATGTCATTTTGCATGATATAGTATGCCTTGCGATTGGTAAGTTTGCTGTATGGTCGAATGTAGTTGCGAAGTGTATAATGATTTTGCATTCTAGCTAGTTTGCTATCTGCTACGAGTATTATTCGCTTCATCAGTTGCTTTAGGATTTCGTAGAACTTTTTAGGTTGCAATAGACTTTGGCTTCAGGTTTGAATGTATCAGCTTTCGAGTTATTACTTAAGAACTTTTGCTATGCTGCTATGCAAAGGTTATTTGTAAGCTTTCGTTACTAAGTTTCAGTTCGGTTAATTGTTTTTGCTTAGGTGCACAGGTATGTATGTTAGTTCGAGTTTGCTCAGAGTTGCTTATAGAACTTTTGTGCTTGCAAAGGTAGTATTGGTTTTTGTATCGTAGCTTTAGACTCAGAGTTTGTTAAGAATTTGCATCGTATACAGTTGCTTGTAGGTTGCTTGCTTGTAGCTTCGTAGACTGTTTGTCAAGAATGTTTGCTTTTGAGTTGTATATGTTTGCTTTTGCTAGTTTCTAAGGAATAGTTGTTCTAACTGTTTTGCTGCTATTGTAGCGAAAGTATAGTTGTGCTGTAGTTTTGTAGCTAGCTACTATCAGATGTATGATTGTTTTGTTGTGCTAAGTATATATTGCATTTGCTACTATCGTATATTTTCTAGGATTATTGATTTGCTTAGAACTATTTCACTTGTTCGATAAACTTGTTTAGCCTATGTATAGCAATTTGCTTGTACAAAGTTTGTGTATATGATAGCTAGTGTATGTTAAAGCTTGTTTAGTACTTTCTTTAGAAAAGTTATAAATGCCTTTCGGGTATTAAGTTGCTACCTTAGATTTAACAGAAAGCTATTTTGCATCTTTCAGAGTAAGCTTGTTATAGAGCTATTCTGTTTTGCTAAGCAGGTATAAAGTAGTGTTTGTAGTTTCTGCATCAGTAAGTTGCATATGAATCACGAGTTTTCGTTTCTGTAAAACGTCAATTTGTATAACGTTTGTTGCTTTTAGCTAGAGCTAGGTATAGGTAATATGCTTGTTTTGTTAGTTCTTTGCTAGAAGATCTAATGCTCGTTTGAGCAGTTTGATTAGCAGTTTTGCGTTCAGATAGTGTTTGCGATTAAGCTTTTGGTTAATAGTCTTGGATTGATTCTTAGTGCTCGCGTGCTAGTGTGATCTGATTTCTCTTTCTAGGTATGTTATTCATCTAGTTCTGGTTTGTACTGGTTTGTCTAAAGTTGTCTAGTTAACGTATTATGCTTTCAGTGAAGTTTAGCTGCTACATGCAGTTGAGTCTAAAGCTGTTTGCTTAGCAGGTCAGGTATGCTATGCTTGCTACGTAGAGCTCAGTTTGTGCTATCACCGAAACCGTTTACTTAGTGTACGTAGGTCAAGGGTTTGGTTGAAGTTAGATGCAAAGGTTGCTTATGCACAGGTTGAACTTGCTACTAGTAATGACTCGTGCTAGAACAGGCTTTTGCTACGTTTAAGCGCT
Organism: Platerodrilus igneus; assembly: GCA_036346225.1. Classification (NCBI taxonomy): domain Eukaryota; kingdom Metazoa; phylum Arthropoda; class Insecta; order Coleoptera; family Lycidae; genus Platerodrilus; species Platerodrilus igneus. The sequence goes on along the minus strand of JARFIW010000115.1, from coordinate 1,090,459 downwards.
TGACTTAGGTGTAAGAACTTATTTATTGCTAGGTTTAAAGGTTTTTAGTTTTTAATTTATATAGTTTATTAGTTAATTTTAATTTGTCTAGCAAATTTTCCTCGTTATGATCGCTTCGATCGTGGGCTGTCAATTCAGTCAAAGTTCTAGTAACTTTTCATTCTTTACACGATCGGGTACGTATCCGTTTATATCTTTGTACTTCGCGACTGCGTCTACAAGTCGTTCGGTGAAGCACTGTTTAAACGCTGTGACGTAAACGACTTTGCTGAACCACTGAGTGACATCGCTGTCGTTTAAACTAGTTACAAAAGTACAGACACTCTTCGTCTGCGTACGTCGTACATCAACCCCACAGAACATCGTTTTAACCTGAGGAACTACAACGGACCACAAACTGCCGCCCAACGCCACGTTCATCTTGGTAACGATATCATAGACTCTTCGTCTATTCGATACATCGTCCACCAAAACAGTCACACACGGTACTGGGTTTTTAACACAAAATATATGTTTGATAAGCGCTGTTGGATCATCACGCTTTGGAACCAAAACAAGAACAAACTCAACGTCTCTGTACGTAACCGAGCTTAACGCTTTTACATAAGCAGATTTCGTCGGTGAATCGATTGGTATTAAAAGTGGTACGCCGATTGTCATGCCTGTCGCATCCTGAAGGTGGTCGATGCTTCTGTACAGTACTTGAGCCGCTTCTAAATCGCTAGCTAAATGAAAAATCGCCCAACGTACCACAGTTACAGGCAAATAAAAATCACTTTTACGTTGTGCGTCGTCCCAGGTTGTATCTCGTGGTGCACACGTAGCACCATCGCCGAACAAAATCATCTCGCAATTTAAAACACGCCCTTTTAATTTTATAAAGCTGCTCGACTCTAAGTTCCACTCCGACGATAACCTCGTATGGAGGTCTCTCATATTCGACACACCGACGTTGATGTTTGTGACCGTTTGTTTAAGTCGTCTTACAAATGTACACGTATCAGACTTACACGTTACTTCCTGATTTCGCCACTGAAAACGAACGGTTTCTTTATCAAACTCGCTCGAGCTCAGCTCGAAGAGGTGCTTGAACGCTCCATTGTATACTAAATCACTACCTAGAAGGAATTTAGCGGCTTTCTGGTAGTCAGCGCAAAACTTAGTCGCAAAGTCTTCGATTACATCTAAAAAATTGTTAGTGAGTTTATACAAGCTTTCGCTTATGCCTAACATGTTACCACGCATTGACCCAGTGTACATACGTACCGCTTCTGTACTCTCAACAGTGCACTCTGACAAAAAAAGGTTAAGAACCTCTTGGTTAAAGAGGCTGCACCGTACGGGTTCTAGCGTAACCGTCACGAACGTCTGCAGAGTTCGGTTACTTAACGTAAACTCAAGTTGGTCGTCTTCTAACTTCCTGGATACATACAACGATTTTCCATTGTATACATAAGCAGTAGATTTAAGAGCCCCAAGGAATCGTTTTAGAAACGTACAACGACGTCCGATGTCAATCTCGACGTTGAAATTAGCCTCGTATAAGTAAACGTAACTTGGTGAAACAGTGACGTTGGTGGTTATTAAATTAATAGTGGTACCTTCGGTTCCGGTGTACGTAGGCGGCGGCTGGATTTGGTTTCTGTTTACATGCAGCAGTATGTTTAGCAATACACCTCTTCCTCGAGTAGGTGGTCGTTGGTCCATTAACGAAAGGCCGCGAAAGTTATTACACCAGGCTTCCATCGTGCTAAAAAATTAGTTTGAACTTTCGGACTTCGAATTTACATTGTGATGAAGCTATTAAAATTTTTTTTCATAACCTCAAAGACAATAATGCTACTAGTATACCTAAAGCTCTGTATGCAAAACGTCCGAATATGTCGCTGGTAGAGTAGAAATCATCGTAATTCTGCATTAGCTCTTAGACGTATCAGGTAAAAGCACTGCTAGGAAGTCCTCGCTAGCTGTTGAATTATAGCTTCAAGCTATTCTAATGTTGCTAACGCACTAAAATCTTTACAGTCGCTGAGCACAAAAGTATATTTTGCTATAAAGTTTTTATCGCTAGCAACGTTGCAGAGTTCATGTATATACCCATACTTCGAACTGAGCGCAGATGAGGTTGATCTAAGAAAACGTCGTTGCCAGATACGCTCATACTTGAAGCTAAGTACAGCAGTATCGTATTGGTTTTAAGCGTTTAAAAAAAGTATCGCGGCCAGCTTAAGATGCACTCATACTTCGAGCTGAGCACAGGTCAAGTTGATGTAACAAAGCGTCGTTGCCAGATACGCTCATACTTCAAGCTAAGTACAGCAGTATCGTATTGGTTCTAAGCGTTTAAAAAAAGTATCGCGGCCAGCTTAAGATGCACTCATACTTCGAGCTGAGCACAGGTCAAGTTGATGTAACAAAGCGTCGTTGCCAGATACGCTCATACTTCAAGCTAAGTACAGCAGTATCGTATTGGTTTTAAGCGTTTAAAAAGTATCGCGGCCAGCTTAAGATGCACTCATACTTCGAGCTGAGCACAGGTCAAGTTGATGTAACAAAGCGTCGTTGCCAGATACGCTCATACTTCAAGCTAAGTACAGCAGTATCGTATTGGTTCTAAGCGTTTAAAGAAAGTATCGCGGCCAGCTTAAGATGTACTCATACTTCGAGCTGAGCACAGGTCAGGTTGATGTAAGAAAACGTCGTTGCCAGATACGCTCATTGTTCAAGCTCAGTACAGCATATCGTATTGGTTCTAAGCGTTTAAAAAAAGTATCGCGGCCAGCTTAAGATGCACTCATACTTCGAGCTGAGCACAGGTCAAGTTGATGTAACAAAGCGTCGTTGCCAGATACGCTCATACTTCAAGCTAAGTACAGCAGTATCGTATTGGTTTTAAGCGTTTAAAAAAAGTATCGCGGCCAGCTTAAGATGCACTCATACTTCGAGCTGAGCACAGGTCAAGTTGATGTAACAAAGCGTCGTTGCCAGATACGCTCATACTTCAAGCTAAGTACAGCAGTATCGTATTGGTTTTAAGCGTTTAAAAAAAGTATCGCGGCCAGCTTAAGATGCACTCATACTTCGAGCTGAGCACAGGTCAAGTTGATGTAACAAAGCGTCGTTGCCAGATACGCTCATACTTCAAGCTAAGTACAGCAGTATCGTATTGGTTCTAAGCGTTTAAAGAAAGTATCGCGGCCAGCTTAAGATGTACTCATACTTCGAGCTGAGCACAGGTCAGGTTGATGTAAGAAAACGTCGTTGCCAGATACGCTCATTGTTCAAGCTCAGTACAGCATATCGTATTGGTTCTAAGCGTTTACAAAAGTATAGCAGCCAGCTTGAAATGTACTCATACTTCGAGCTGATGTTGCTTGGCGAAATTTTAAAAAAAAGCTTTATCGTCAACTTGCTAGCCTCAGATACAATCTACCTGCAGCTGACTGGCGGTGGGTCAATTACAAGCTCTCGTGAGTAACTAAAGCCTCACGCCAGTTTGATGATAGAAAAGGAAAAGTTTTTGCTTTTGCTAGTGCAAAGTTATGATATTGCTTTCAATTTTTTCAAAGGTAGCTTAGGATACACTCATACAATTATGTCTCTGACATGCCGGATAAGAGCACCCGTAGCTCACTAGAGACCTCGCCGAAGTTTGGTGATGAAAAAGAATTTTTTGCTTTTGCTAGGCGCAAGGGTTTGATATTGCTTCAGGGCTTTCAAAGCAACGCATATTGCTAGCTTCAATTGCACTCATAAGTGTTTGTCTCAGACATACCAGATAGAAGCACTCTTAGCTCGCTGGAGACCTCGTAGCGGTTTGGTGTTAGATAAAAAAAAATTTCCTTTTGTCAGGTGCAAAGATATGGTGTTGCTATCAGGTTTTGCAAAGCAGGCGCACTTAGTAACAGTGCTCGTCCCCAACATGCCAGGTAGGAGCATTTATAGCTCGCTAGAAACTTCACAGCAGCTTGGTGGTATAAGAGAATACTTTTTGTTTTTGCTAGGTGTAAAGGTATGACATTGTTTGGGTTTTCGTAGCTCATTAGAAACCTCACAGAAGTTTGGTTATTAAAAAACTGTTTGCTTGCTTTTGCTAGGTACAAGGGTATGAAGTTGCCTTCGGGTTTTTGTAGCTCGCTACAGACCTCACAGAAATTTGTCAACACCAAAGCAGTTTTTGCTTTTGCATTGTGCAAGAGTATGATATCGCCTTCGGGTTTTCGTAGCTCGCCAGAGACGGCACAGAAGTTTGGTGATAGAAAAGGAGTTTTCTTGCTTTTGCTAAGTCCTAAGGCATAGTATTGGTTTCGGCATTTCGTAAAGTCCTCACTGACGTTAGGTTATTAAAAAACCTTTTTTTTTGCTTTTGCTAGGTGCAAAGATATGATATTGCTTTCGGGGTTTCGTAACTCGTTAGAAGCCTCACACAAGTTTAGTTATTAAGAAACCTTTTGCATGCTTTTACTAGGTGCAAAGGTAAGATATTGCCTTCGGGTTTTCGTCATCACTGACGATAGGTTATTAAAAACCTTTTTGTTGCTTTTGCTAGGTGCAAAGGTATGATATTGCCTTTAGATTTTCGTAGCTCGCTTCAGACCTCACCGATGTTTGCCGATACGAAAGCATTTTTTGCTTTTGCTAGGTGCAAAGGTATGATATTGGTTTCTGGTTCTCGTAGCTCGTTAGAAGCCTCACAGAAGTTTGGTTATTAAGAAACTTTTTGCATGCTTTTGCTAGGTGCAAAGGTAAGACATTGCCTTCGGGTTTTCGTAGCTCGCTACAGACCGCACATATGTTTGTCGATATGAAAGCATTTTTTGCTTTTGCTTGGTGCAAAGATATGATATTGCTTTCTGGTTTTCGTAACTCGTTAGAAACCTCACAGAAGTTTGGTTATTAAAAAACCTTTTTCTTGCTTTTGCTAGGCGCAAAGGTATGATATTGGCTTTAGATTTTCGTAGCTTGCTACAGACCTCACCGATGTTTGCCGATATGAAATAATTTTGTGCTTTTGCTTGGTGCAACGATATAATATTGCTTTCTGGTTTTCGTAGTTGGTTAGCAACCTCACAAAAGTTTGATTATTAAAAAACTTTTTTGCTTTTGCTAGGTACGAAAATAAAATATTGCCTTCGGGTTTTCGTAGCTCGCTACAGACCTCACAAATGTTTGCCGATACGAAAGCATTTTTTGCTTTTGCTAGGTACAAAGGTATGATATTGCTTTCGGGGTTTCGTAACTCGTTAGAAACCTCACAGAAGTTTGGTTATTAAAAAACCTTTTGCTTGCTTTTGCTAGAGGCAAAAGTATGATATTGCCCCGGGTTTTGTATCTCCTTAGAAACGTCACAGAAGTTAGTTTATTAAAAAACCTTTTGCTTGCTTTTGCTAGAAGCAAAGGTATGACATTGCCTACGGGTTTTCGTAGCTTGTTACAGACCTCACAGATGTTTGCCGATATGAAAGACTTTTTTGCTTTTGCTAGGTACAAAGGTATAATATTGCTTTCCGGTTTTTGTATCTCCTTAGAAACCTCACAGAAGTTTGGTTATTAAAAAACCTTTTGCTTGCTTTTGCTAGAGGCAAAGGTATGATATTGCCTTCGGGTTTTCGTAGCTCGCTACAGACCTCACCGATGTTTGCCGATATGAAAGCATTTTTTGCTTTTGCTAGGTGTAAAGATATGATATATCTTTCGGGTTTTCGAAGCTCGCTATAGAGCTCACAGGAGTTTGCTGATCTGAAAGTCTTTCTACGTTTGCTCGGTGCATAGCTATAATCTGCTTTCTGGTTTTCGTAGTTGGTTAGAGATCTCACAGAAGTTTGGTTATTAAAAAACTTTTTTTTGCTTTTACTAGGTGCAAAGGTATGATATTGCTTCCAGGCTAGCATGTTGCTAGCGTCAGATGCACTCATAAGTCTTTGTCTTCGACATACCAGGTAGAAGCACTCTTAGCTCGCTACAGACCTTGCAGCGGTTTGGTGATAGAAAAAAGGTTTTTACTTTTGTCAGGTGCAAAGGTGTGGTATGGCTTCCAGGTTTTGCAAAGCTGACGCACCTAGTAACAATGCTCGTCTTCAACATGCCAGGTAGGAGCACTTTTAGCTCGCTAGAGATCTCGCAGCGGTTTGGTAGTAGAAGGGAACACTTTTTACTTTTGCTAGGTGTTAAAGCGTTTATTAGTTTATTAATTTATATTAGTTTAATTTGTATAACTTTCTACGCATTCTATGGTACGCCTATGAGTGCAAATGTTTCCTCCGTTCATGATCGGTAGTCTTGTCTTCGGACGGCTCCGTCAAAGTTCAGTAACAGTTCTTGTTCAATTTTCAGTGTGGTAGGACGTTCCTGCTACATTACAAAATGTCTTGTTTCTTTGTGTAAATAGTTTTTATATTAATAAATAAATGTAGTGTGTCAATTGAAACTCCTTTCATTAAAAGGCTGAGTTTATTGGTATTACAGTCCCCAGTAATCTCACGGCATGCTACACAACCAATTAGATAATTCCACATCAAGCAATCAACCAGCGCATATCGAAGGACAAGGTTAAATAATCGCTATTTATTCCGATAGCTTTACTAGCCGCCCTACACTAGGTGCAAAGGTATGATATTGCTTTCGGGTTTTCGTAGCTCGTTAGAAACCTTACAGAAGATTGCTTATTAAAAAACTTTTTTGCTTGTTTTTGCTAGGTGCAAAAGTATGATATTGCCTTCGGGTTTTTGTAGCTTGCTACAGACCTCACAGATGTTTGCCGATATGAAAACATTTTTGCTTTTGCTTGCTGCAAAGCCATGATTTTGTTTTCTAGGTTTCGTACCTAGATAGAAACCTCACAAAGGTTGGTTACTAAAAACTTTTGCTTGTTTGTGCTAGGTGCAAAAGTATGATATTGCGTTTGGGTTTTCGTAGCTCGCTACAGACCTCACAGATGTTTGCCGATACAAAACATTTTTGCTTTTGCTAGGTGCAAAGGTATGATATTGCCTTCAGGGGTTTTGTAGCTCGCAACAAACCTCACAGATGTTTGCCGATATGAAAACATTTTTTGCTTTTGCTAGGTGCAAAGGTATGATATTGTCTTCAGGTTTTCGTAGCTCACTGCAGACTTCAGGCGTTTGCCGATATAAAAGCATTTTTTGCTTTTGTTGATGCAAAGGTAGGATATTGCTTTCGGGTTTTCGTAACTCATTAGAAACCTCACACGGGTTTGGTGCTAAAAGAATTTTTTGTTGCTTTTGCTTGGTGCAAAGGATGATATTGTCTTCGGCTTTTCGTAACTCACTACAGACCTCACAGAAATTTGTCCATATCAAAGCAGTTTTAGCTTTTGCATTGTGCAAGAGTATGATATCGCCTTCAGGTTTTCGTAGCTCGCTAGAAACGGTATATAAGTTTGGTGATAGAAAAGGAGTTTTCTTGTTTTTGCTAGGTGCAAAGGTATAGTATTGCTTTCGGGATTTCGTAGCTTGCTAGAGACCCCACTGACGTTTGGTGCTTAAAAAACCTTTTTCTTGCTTTTGCTAGGTGTAAAACTATGATATTGCTTTCGGGTTTTCGTAGCTCGTTAGAAACCTCACAGAAGTTTGGTTATTAAAAAACTTTTTTCTTGCGTTTGCTAGGTGCAAAGGTATGATATTGCCTTCTGGTTTCTGTAGCTCGCTATAAATCTCATGGGAGTTTGGCGTTATAAAAGCATTTTTTGATTTTGTTTGATGCAAAGGTATGGTATTGCTTTTGGGATTTCGTAGCCTGCTAGAGACCTCACGAGAGATTGCCGGTATGAAAGCATGTCTTGCTTTTGTTAGGTGCAAAAGTATGGTATTTGCTTTCTGATTTCTGTAGCTCGTTAGAAACCTCACAGAAGTTTGGTTATTAAATAACTTTTTCTTGCTTTTGCAAGGTGCAAAGGTATGATATTTCTTTCGTGTTTTCGTAACTCACTATAGACCTCACAGGAGTTTACCTATATGAAAGCATTTTTTGCTTTTGTTTGGTGTAAAGCTATGATATTGCTTTCTGGTTTTCCTGCTTGGTTAGAAACCTCACAGAAGTTTGGTTTTTTAAAAAACCTCTTCCCTGCTTTGCTAGGTGCAAAGATATATTGCTTTCGAGTTTTCGTAGCTCTCTACAGACCTCACAGGAGTTTGCCGATATAAAAGCATTTTTTGCTTTTTCTTGGTGCAAAGCTATAATGTTGCTTTCTGGTCTTCGTAGTTCGTTAGAATTCAAACGATGTTCGGAATATATAAATATTGAGTTTTTAAGCCTTGCACCTGTCGTCCGTTGAGAACACAAGAATAACCAAATTTTATAAGAATACCTAAAGAAAGAACTGATAAATTTCTTAAATTTCTGCCATTCCTTCAAGAATCCGCTGAACTCATAACAATGTTCAGAATATATAAATATTCGAGATTTAACTACTTGCACCCTTTGTCTGTTGAGAATCAGCTAACCGGAGGAAATCAAACGCATACAGAAGACCTCAGAGCATCGCTGCAAATGGTAGAGTTGGACATCCAAATTATCAACCGTCATGAAGAATGCTCCTTTAAGGGTCATCTCCGTTCCTATATGCAGTGGAACGACGTTCGAATAGAATATAAATATCGATTTTTCTAAGATACTTTCGTTCGTTGAGAACACAAGCAAATCTACATAATTTTAGCAGAGATTTAACACGACACCCGGCACTGTAAATTTCTGAATTCACTTCAAAGATCTCGGCGTGAAAAGCTCACAATGATTTCCGCGCGAGATACCGCGGAACTATCACTCTTTCTAAGTACATTGCCTTACGCCTGTTGGGGATAATTCAAAACAAACGCTTACAAAAGACCCAATTGACAACTAACTTAGTGACGTACTCAGTCAAGCAAATGCCCAGTTCCTTTGAAAATATCAACTGATGAAGAATTGCGTATTTAAAATTATGGTGGAAGCTTCCGCACATGTTCAGAACTATACATAAAATGTTGAAGTTTTCTAAGTATTAGCACCTTTCGTTCGTTGAGACAGAACACAAGCAAAATCAAACACTTAACAGAAGACCTCAAAGACAACAAATGTGAATTCCTTCTGAAACATCAACTACAAGAATTCCTTTAAGAATCCGCTAAGCTCACAACGATGTTCGGAATATATAAATATCGAGTTTTTAAGTACTTTGGCCTTTCGTCTGTTGAGAACAAACAAAAACAAACGGTTACAAAAGAAACAAAGACAGCAAATGCTTAGAAGAGACCTAAAGACAGCAAAAGGGATTCCTTTGAAACATCAAGTGACGAAGAATTCCTTTAAGATTCCGCTGAATTCACAACAATATTCGGAAGATATAAATATCGAGTTTTCTAAGTACTTGCACCTTTCGTCCGCTGAGAACACCAGCAAAAATATACACCTAGAAGAAACCTAAAGAAAACAAATGCGATTCCTCTGAAACGTCAACTGGCAAAGAACATCTTTGAAGGGGTCGTTCGGAATATACATCGTGTGTTTTTTTAATGCTAGAGGACTTTTCGTCAGTTTTGTCGTTTCAACAGAATCGCATCTAGGTTTTTGTAATTTTGTTGGGGACTTTCAGGGCCGGAGTCATTATAAAAATGTATGGTTCCGTATCGGGACCGTGTCATTTTATAAATTAAGGTCGACGTTTGGCAAAACGTCTCCCTTAGTTTATAAAATGGCACGATCCCAACCCGAAACCACAAATATTTATAAAGAATCACATCCACTTCTGACTCTCATTATAATAGTTCTATTCTAAGCAGAAACAGAAGCAAACGACTCAAATAATGGCAAATGTAATCCCATCGAAACGTCGACTGACAAAGAGTCCGTTTAACAAATTGAAAAACGTATGAGGTGTTCTATCTGGAAAAAAAAAATTTTCGTTTTCTACGCTTCAACTATTCATCTCCAAACAAAATTATACATCAACAAAAGAACTGATCGTCAGTTGAGAATATTTCAGCGAGGTCACATCCACAATATCCAGATTTGTAGTAAGCGTCCGCATCTTCTTTTCACATTGGACGTGAATCCACCGAAATGTTCGTAACTGGCAATACTGGAATACTACTTGAAAGTTAGGTTAACACGCTGATGTAAAGTTGAATTTATCGATCTCTTCGCCTTAGAGTCCTAGTGATTCAATTGAGCATCTGAGTATCGATCGTCCATCCCGCCCACGACTTTTTAATTCTTCAAATTTAAGCCGACAGGCAGTTAACGCACCATCAAACGCAAGCGTTACAGGTAGAATAAACAACTATCGAGTTGCAGAGACGGAATATCAAGAATCGTCTTAACTACAAACTTCGAAAGCTTCCTTGCGTACATCAACGGTGCTGGCATTTTTCCAATTTTAGCATGTTTGTAGTAGACGTGGCATAGCTTGTAGGTTAGCGTCTGTATTTCATCAGGTTTTAAGTCGCACATATCTTTGATGATATTGTAATAGACGCATTGTGTTCCGTTCGCTAGTAGGTAAAAATCCTTAAGGTACTGGTCTGTGACTGTATGATCGACGACAGTACCAGGGAAAGCCGGATAGTAACTTCCAACGACGTCACTAGTGTAAAAAGTGGTATTGTTGGTCTGTACGAAGACGATGCAGATCTTAACATCGATTGCGTCGAACAGGTTCTCGGTTAAACAATAATTTTGATAAACGATAACACGATCGGGTACGTATCCGTTTATATCTTTGTACTTCGCGACTGCGTCTACAAGTCGTTCGGTGAAGCACTGTTTAAACGCTGTGACGTAAACGACTTTGCTGAACCACTGAGTGACATCGCTGTCGTTTAAACTAGTTACAAAAGTACAGACACTCTTCGTCTGCGTACGTCGTACATCAACCCCACAGAACATCGTTTTAACCTGAGGAACTACAACGGACCACAAACTGCCGCCCAACGCCACGTTCATCTTGGTAACGATATCATAGACTCTTCGTCTATTCGATACATCGTCCACCAAAACAGTCACACACGGTACTGGGTTTTTAACACAAAATATATGTTTGATAAGCGCTGTTGGATCATCACGCTTTGGAACCAAAACAAGAACAAACTCAACGTCTCTGTACGTAACCGAGCTTAACGCTTTTACATAAGCAGATTTCGTCGGTGAATCGATTGGTATTAAAAGTGGTACGCCGATTGTCATGCCTGTCGCATCCTGAAGGTGGTCGATGCTTCTGTACAGTACTTGAGCCGCTTCTAAATCGCTAGCTAAATGAAAAATCGCCCAACGTACCACAGTTACAGGCAAATAAAAATCACTTTTACGTTGTGCGTCGTCCCAGGTTGTATCTCGTGGTGCACACGTAGCACCATCGCCGAACAAAATCATCTCGCAATTTAAAACACGCCCTTTTAATTTTATAAAGCTGCTCGACTCTAAGTTCCACTCCGACGATAACCTCGTATGGAGGTCTCTCATATTCGACACACCGACGTTGATGTTTGTGACCGTTTGTTTAAGTCGTCTTACAAATGTACACGTATCAGACTTACACGTTACTTCCTGATTTCGCCACTGAAAACGAACGGTTTCTTTATCAAACTCGCTCGAGCTCAGCTCGAAGAGGTGCTTGAACGCTCCATTGTATACTAAATCACTACCTAGAAGGAATTTAGCGGCTTTCTGGTAGTCAGCGCAAAACTTAGTCGCAAAGTCTTCGATTACATCTAAAAAATTGTTAGTGAGTTTATACAAGCTTTCGCTTATGCCTAACATGTTACCACGCATTGACCCAGTGTACATACGTACCGCTTCTGTACTCTCAACAGTGCACTCTGACAAAAAAAGGTTAAGAACCTCTTGGTTAAAGAGGCTGCACCGTACGGGTTCTAGCGTAACCGTCACGAACGTCTGCAGAGTTCGGTTACTTAACGTAAACTCAAGTTGGTCGTCTTCTAACTTCCTGGATACATACAACGATTTTCCATTGTATACATAAGCAGTAGATTTAAGAGCCCCAAGGAATCGTTTTAGAAACGTACAACGACGTCCGATGTCAATCTCGACGTTGAAATTAGCCTCGTATAAGTAAACGTAACTTGGTGAAACAGTGACGTTGGTGGTTATTAAATTAATAGTGGTACCTTCGGTTCCGGTGTACGTAGGCGGCGGCTGGATTTGGTTTCTGTTTACATGCAGCAGTATGTTTAGCAATACACCTCTTCCTCGAGTAGGTGGTCGTTGGTCCATTAACGAAAGGCCGCGAAAGTTATTACACCAGGCTTCCATCGTGCTAAAAAATTAGTTTGAACTTTCGGACTTCGAATTTACATTGTGATGAAGCTATTAAAATTTTTTTTCATAACCTCAAAGACAATAATGCTACTAGTATACCTAAAGCTCTGTATGCAAAACGTCCGAATATGTCGCTGGTAGAGTAGAAATCATCGTAATTCTGCATTAGCTCTTAGACGTATCAGGTAAAAGCACTGCTAGGAAGTCCTCGCTAGCTGTTGAATTATAGCTTCAAGCTATTCTAATGTTGCTAACGCACTAAAATCTTTACAGTCGCTGAGCACAAAAGTATATTTTGCTATAAAGTTTTTATCGCTAGCAACGTTGCAGAGTTCATGTATATACCCATACTTCGAACTGAGCGCAGATGAGGTTGATCTAAGAAAACGTCGTTGCCAGATACGCTCATACTTGAAGCTAAGTACAGCAGTATCGTATTGGTTTTAAGCGTTTAAAAAAAGTATCGCGGCCAGCTTAAGATGCACTCATACTTCGAGCTGAGCACAGGTCAAGTTGATGTAACAAAGCGTCGTTGCCAGATACGCTCATACTTCAAGCTAAGTACAGCAGTATCGTATTGGTTCTAAGCGTTTAAAAAGTATCGCGGCCAGCTTAAGATGCACTCATACTTCGAGCTGAGCACAGGTCAGGTTGATGTAACAAAGCGTCGTTGCCAGATACGCTCATTGTTCAAGCTCAGTACAGCAGTATCGTATTGGTTCTAAGCGTTTAAATAAAGTATCGCGGCCAGCTTAAGATGCACTCATACTTCGAGCTGAGCACAGGTCAAGTTGATGTAACAAAGCGCCGTTGCCAGATACGCTCATACTTCAAGCTAAGTACAGCAGTATCGTATTGGTTCTAAGCGTTTAAAAAAAGTATCGCGGCCAGCTTAAGATGTACTCATACTTCGAGCTGAGCACAGGTCAGGTTGATGTAAGAAAACGTCGTTGCCAGATACGCTCATTGTTCAAGCTCAGTACAGCATATCGTATTGGTTCTAAGCGTTTAAATAAAGTATCGCGGCCAGCTTAAGATGCACTCATACTTCGAGCTGAGCACAGGTCAAGTTGATGTAACAAAGCGCCGTTGCCAGATACGCTCATACTTCAAGCTAAGTACAGCAGTATCGTATTGGTTTTAAGCGTTTAAAAAAAGTATCGCGGCCAGCTTAAGATGCACTCATACTTCGAGCTGAGCACAGGTCAAGTTGATGTAACAAAGCGTCGTTGCCAGATACGCTCATACTTCAAGCTAAGTACAGCAGTATCGTATTGGTTTTAAGCGTTTAAAAAAAGTATCGCGGCCAGCTTAAGATGCACTCCTCCTTCGAGCTGAGCACAGGTCAAGTTGATGTAACAAAGCGTCGTTGCCAGATACGCTCATACTTCAAGCTAAGTACAGCAGTATCGTATTGGTTCTAAGCGTTTAAAGAAAGTATCGCGGCCAGCTTAAGATGTACTCATACTTCGATCTGAGCACAGGTCAGGTTGATGTAAGAAAACGTCGTTGCCAGATACGCTCATTGTTCAAGCTCAGTACAGCATATCGTATTGGTTCTAAGCGTTTACAAAAGTATAGCAGCCAGCTTGAAATGTACTCATACTTCGAGCTGATGTTGCTTGGCGAAATTTTAAAAAAAAGCTTTATCGTCAACTTGCTAGCCTCAGATACAATCTACCTGCAGCTGACTGGCGGTGGGTCAATTACAAGCTCTCGTGAGTAACTAAAGCCTCACGCCAGTTTGATGATAGAAAAGGAAAAGTTTTTGCTTTTGCTAGTGCAAAGTTATGATATTGCTTTCAATTTTTTCAAAGGTAGCTTAGGATACACTCATACAATTATGTCTCTGACATGCCGGATAAGAGCACCCGTAGCTCACTAGAGACCTCGCCGAAGTTTGGTGATGAAAAAGAATTTTTTGCTTTTGCTAGGCGCAAGGGTTTGATATTGCTTCAGGGCTTTCAAAGCAACGCATATTGCTAGCTTCAATTGCACTCATAAGTGTTTGTCTCAGACATACCAGATAGAAGCACTCTTAGCTCGCTGGAGACCTCGTAGCGGTTTGGTGTTAGATAAAAAAATTTCCTTTGTCAGGTGCAAAGATATGGTGTTGCTATCAGGTTTTGCAAAGCAGGCGCACTTAGTAACAGTGCTCGTCCCCAACATGCCAGGTAGGAGCATTTATAGCTCGCTAGAAACTTCACAGCAGCTTGGTGGTATAAGAGAATACTTTTTGTTTTTGCTAGGTGTAAAGGTATGACATTGTTTGGGTTTTCGTAGCTCATTAGAAACCTCACAGAAGTTTGGTTATTAAAAAACTGTTTGCTTGCTTTTGCTAGGTACAAGGGTATGAAGTTGCCTTCGGGTTTTTGTAGCTCGCTACAGACCTCACAGAAATTTGTCAACACCAAAGCAGTTTTTGCTTTTGCATTGTGCAAGAGTATGATATCGCCTTCGGGTTTTCGTAGCTCGCCAGAGACGGCACAGAAGTTTGGTGATAGAAAAGGAGTTTTCTTGCTTTTGCTAAGTCCTAAGGCATAGTATTGGTTTCGGCATTTCGTAAAGTCCTCACTGACGTTAGGTTATTAAAAAACCTTTTTTTTTGCTTTTGCTAGGTGCAAAGGTATGATATTGCTTTCGGGGTTTCGTAACTCGTTAGAAGCCTCACACAAGTTTAGTTATTAAGAAACCTTTTGCATGCTTTTACTAGGTGCAAAGGTAAGATATTGCCTTCGGGTTTTCGTCATCACTGACGATAGGTTATTAAAAACCTTTTTGTTGCTTTTGCTAGGTGCAAAGGTATGATATTGCCTTTAGATTTTCGTAGCTCGCTTCAGACCTCACCGATGTTTGCCGATACGAAAGCATTTTTTGCTTTTGCTAGGTGCAAAGGTATGATATTGGTTTCTGGTTTTCGTAGCTCGTTAGAAGCCTCACAGAAGTTTGGTTATTAAGAAACTTTTTGCATGCTTTTGCTAGGTGCAAAGGTAAGACATTGCCTTCGGGTTTTCGTAGCTCGCTACAGACCGCACATATGTTTGTCGATATGAAAGCATTTTTTGCTTTTGCTTGGTGCAAAGATATGATATTGCTTTCTGGTTTTCGTAACTCGTTAGAAACCTCACAGAAGTTTGGTTATTAAAAAACCTTTTTCTTGCTTTTGCTAGGCGCAAAGGTATGATATTGGCTTTAGATTTTCGTAGCTTGCTACAGACCTCACCGATGTTTGCCGATATGAAATAATTTTGTGCTTTTGCTTGGTGCAACGATATAATATTGCTTTCTGGTTTTCGTAGTTGGTTAGCAACCTCACAAAAGTTTGATTATTAAAAAACTTTTTTGCTTTTGCTAGGTACGAAAATAAAATATTGCCTTCGGGTTTTCGTAGCTCGCTACAGACCTCACAAATGTTTGCCGATACGAAAGCATTTTTTGCTTTTGCTAGGTACAAAGGTATGATATTGCTTTCGGGGTTTCGTAACTCGTTAGAAACCTCACAGAAGTTTGGTTATTAAAAAACCTTTTGCTTGCTTTTGCTAGAGGCAAAAGTATGATATTACCCCGGGTTTTGTATCTCCTTAGAAACGTCACAGAAGTTAGTTTATTAAAAAACCTTTTGCTTGCTTTTGCTAGAAGCAAAGGTATGACATTGCCTACGGGTTTTCGTAGCTTGTTACAGACCTCACAGATGTTTGCCGATATGAAAGACTTTTTGCTTTTGCTAGGTACAAAGGTATAATATTGCTTTCCGGTTTTGTATCTCCTTAGAAACCTCACAGAAGTTTGGTTATTAAAAACCTTTGCTTGCTTTTGCTAGAGGCAAAGGTATGATATTGCCTTCGGGTTTTCGTAGCTCGCTACAGACCTCACCGATGTTTGCCGATATGAAAGCATTTTTTGCTTTTGCTAGGTGTAAAGATATGATATATCTTTCGGGTTTTCGAAGCTCGCTATAGAGCTCACAGGAGTTTGCTGATCTGAAAGTCTTTCTACGTTTGCTCGGTGCATAGCTATAATCTGCTTTCTGGTTTTCGTAGTTGGTTAGAGATCTCACAGAAGTTTGGTTATTAAAAAACTTTTTTTTGCTTTTACTAGGTGCAAAGGTATGATATTGCTTCCAGGCTAGCATGTTGCTAGCGTCAGATGCACTCATAAGTCTTTGTCTTCGACATACCAGGTAGAAGCACTCTTAGCTCGCTACAGACCTTGCAGCGGTTTGGTGATAGAAAAAAGGTTTTTACTTTTGTCAGGTGCAAAGGTGTGGTATGGCTTCCAGGTTTTGCAAAGCTGACGCACCTAGTAACAATGCTCGTCTTCAACATGCCAGGTAGGAGCACTTTTAGCTCGCTAGAGATCTCGCAGCGGTTTGGTAGTAGAAGGGAACACTTTTTACTTTTGCTAGGTGTTAAAGCGTTTATTAGTTTATTAATTTATATTAGTTTAATTTGTATAACTTTCTACGCATTCTATGGTACGCCTATGAGTGCAAATGTTTCCTCCGTTCATGATCGGTAGTCTTGTCTTCGGACGGCTCCGTCAAAGTTCAGTAACAGTTCTTGTTCAATTTTCAGTGTGGTAGGACGTTCCTGCTACATTACAAAATGTCTTGTTTCTTTGTGTAAATAGTTTTTATATTAATAAATAAATGTAGTGTGTCAATTGAAACTCCTTTCATTAAAAGGCTGAGTTTATTGGTATTACAGTCCCCAGTAATCTCACGGCATGCTACACAACCAATTAGATAATTCCACATCAAGCAATCAACCAGCGCATATCGAAGGACAAGGTTAAATAATCGCTATTTATTCCGATAGCTTTACTAGCCGCCCTACACTAGGTGCAAAGGTATGATATTGCTTTCGGGTTTTCGTAGCTCGTTAGAAACCTTACAGAAGATTGCTTATTAAAAAACTTTTTTGCTTGTTTTTGCTAGGTGCAAAAGTATGATATTGCCTTCGGGTTTTTGTAGCTTGCTACAGACCTCACAGATGTTTGCCGATATGAAAACATTTTTGCTTTTGCTTGCTGCAAAGCCATGATTTTGTTTTCTAGGTTTCGTACCTAGATAGAAACCTCACAAAAGGTTGGTTACTAAAAAACTTTTTGCTTGTTTGTGCTAGGTGCAAAAGTATGATATTGCGTTTGGGTTTTCGTAGCTCGCTACAGACCTCACAGATGTTTGCCGATACAAAAACATTTTTTGCTTTTGCTAGGTGCAAAGGTATGATATTGCCTTCGGGGTTTTTGTAGCTCGCAACAAACCTCACAGATGTTTGCCGATATGAAAGCATTTTTCTTGCTTTTGCTAGGTGCAAAGGTATGATATTGTCTTCAGGTTTTCGTAGCTCACTGCAGACTTCAGGCGTTTGCCGATATAAAAGCATTTTTTGCTTTTGTTGATGCAAAGGTAGGATATTGCTTTCGGGTTTTCGTAACTCATTAGAAACCTCACACGAGTTTGGTGCTAAAAGAATTTTTTGTTGCTTTTGCTTGGTGCAAAGGATGATATTGTCTTCGGCTTTTCGTAACTCACTACAGACCTCACAGAAATTTGTCCATATCAAAGCAGTTTTAGCTTTTGCATTGTGCAAGAGTATGATATCGCCTTCAGGTTTTCGTAGCTCGCTAGAAACGGTATATAAGTTTGGTGATAGAAAAGGAGTTTTCTTGTTTTTGCTAGGTGCAAAGGTATAGTATTGCTTTCGGGATTTCGTAGCTTGCTAGAGACCCCACTGACGTTTGGTGCTTAAAAAACCTTTTTCTTGCTTTTGCTAGGTGTAAAACTATGATATTGCTTTCGGGTTTTCGTAGCTCGTTAGAAACCTCACAGAAGTTTGGTTATTAAAAAACTTTTTTCTTGCGTTTGCTAGGTGCAAAGGTATGATATTGCCTTCTGGTTTCTGTAGCTCGCTATAAATCTCATGGGAGTTTGGCGTTATAAAAGCATTTTTTGATTTTGTTTGATGCAAAGGTATGGTATTGCTTTTGGGATTTCGTAGCCTGCTAGAGACCTCACGAGAGATTGCCGGTATGAAAGCATGTCTTGCTTTTGTTAGGTGCAAAAGTATGGTATTTGCTTTCTGATTTCTGTAGCTCGTTAGAAACCTCACAGAAGTTTGGTTATTAAATAACTTTTTCTTGCTTTTGCTAGGTGCAAAGGTATGATATTTCTTTCGTGTTTTCGTAACTCACTATAGACCTCACAGGAGTTTACCTATATGAAAGCATTTTTTGCTTTTGTTTGGTGTAAAGCTATGATATTGCTTTCTGGTTTTCCTGCTTGGTTAGAAACCTCACAGAAGTTTGGTTTTTTAAAAAACCTCTTCCCTGCTTTTGCTAGGTGCAAAGATATATTGCTTTCGAGTTTTCGTAGCTCTCTACAGACCTCACAGGAGTTTGCCGATATAAAAGCATTTTTTGCTTTTTCTTGGTGCAAAGCTATAATGTTGCTTTCTGGTCTTCGTAGTTCGTTAGAATTCACAACGATGTTCGGAATATATAAATATTGAGTTTTTTAAGCACTTGCACCTGTCGTCCGTTGAGAACACAAGCAAAAACAAATTTTAGAAGAAACCTAAAGAAAGGAAATGTAAATTTCTTAAATTTCTGAATTCCTTCAAGAATCCGCTGAACTCACAACAATGTTCAGAATATATAAATATCGAGTTTTTAAGCACTTGCACCCTTTGTCTGTTGAGAACAAACAAAAACAAACGCATACAAAAGACCCAGAGACGGCAAATGTGATTCCTTTAAAACATCAACCGATGAAGAATTCCTTTAAGATTCCGTTGAATTCATAACGACGTTCGAAAAATATAAATATCGATTTTTCTAAGTACTTGCACTTTCGTTCGTTGAGAACACAAGCAAAAACAAATTTTAGCAGAGATTTAAAGAGAGGAAATGTAAATTTCTGAATTCCTTCAAGATCTCGCTGAACTCACAATGATGTTCGGAATATATAAATATCGAATTTTCTAAGTACTTGCACCTACGTCTGTTGGGGACAAACAAAAACAAACGCTTACAAAAGACCCAAAGACAACAAACTTAGAGGAGACTCAGTCAACAAATGTGATTCCTTTGAAATATCAACTGATGAAGAATTCTTTTCGGAATCTGGTGAACTCCCTCCAATGTTCGGAATATATAAATATTGAGTTTTCTAAGTATTAGCACCTTTCGTTCGTTGAGACGAAAAACAAAATCAAACACTTAGAGAAGACTCAAAGACAACAAATGTGATTCCTTTGAAACATCAACTAACGAAGAATTCCTTTAAGAATCCGCTAAGCTCACAACGATGTTCGGAATATATAAATATCGAGTTTTTAAGTACTTTGGCCTTTCGTCTGTTGAGAACAAACAAAAACAAACGGTTACAAAAGAAACAAAGACAGCAAATGCTTAGAAGAGACCTAAAGACAGCAAAAGGGATTCCTTTGAAACGTCAAGTGACGAAGAATTCCTTTAAGATTCCGCTGAATTCACAACAATATTCGGAAGATATAAATATCGAGTTTTCTAAGTACTTGCACCTTTCGTCCGCTGAGAACACCAGCAAAAATATACACCTAGAAGAAACCTAAAGAAAACAAATGCGATTCCTCTGAAACGTCAACTGGCAAAGAACATCTTTCAAGGAGTCGTTCGGAATATACATTGTGTGTTTTTTTAATTCTAGAGGACTTTTCGTCAGTTTCGTCGTTTCAACAGAATCACATCCAGGTTTTTGTGATTTTGTTGGGGGCTTTCAGGGCCGGAGTCATTATAAAAATTTATGGTTCCGTATCGGGACCGTGTCATTTTTATAAATTAAGGTCGACGTTTGGCAAAACGTCTCCCTTAGTTTATAAAATGGCACGATCCCAACCCGGAACCACAAATATTTATAAAGAATCACATCCACTTCTGACTCTCGTTATAATAGTTCTATTCTAAGCAGACACAGAAGCAAACGACTTAAATAATAGCAAATGTAATTCTATCGAAACGTCGACTGACGAAGAGTCCGTTTGACAACCTGAAAAACGTACGAGATGTTCTATCTGAAAAAAAAAATAATTTTCGTTTACTACGCTTCAACTATTCATCTCCAAACAAAATTATACATCAACAAAAGAACTGATCGTCAGTTGAGAATATTTCAGCAAGGTCACATCCACAATTTCCAGATTTCTAGTAAGCGTCCGCATCTTATTCTCACGTTGGACGTGAATCCACCAAAATGTTCTTAACTGACAGCTGCAATACTACTTGAAAGTTAGGTTAACACGCTGATGTAAAGTTAAATTTATCGATCTCTTCGCCTTCGAGTCCTAGTGATTCAGTTGAGCATCTGAGTGTCGATCGCCAATCCTGCCCGCAACTTTTTAATTCTTCCAATTTAAGCCGACAGGCAGTTAACGCACCATCAAACGCAAGCGTTACAGGTAGAATAAACAACTATCGAGTTGCAGAGATGGAATATCAAGAATCGTCTTAACTACAAACTTCGAAAGCTTCCTTGCGTACATCAACGGCGCTGGCATTTTTCCAATTTTAGCATGTTTGTAGTAGACGTGGCATAGCTTGTAAGTGAGCGTCTGTATTTCGTCAGGCTTTAAGTCGCACATATCTTTAATTATGTTGTAATAGACACATTGTGTTCCGTTCGCTAGTAGGTAAAATTCCTTAAGGTACAGGTCTGTGACTGTATGATCGACGACAGTACCAGGGAAAGCCGGATAGTAACTTCCAACGACGTCACTAGTGTAAAAAGTGGTATTGTTGGTCTGTACAAAGACGATGCAGACCTTAACATCGATTGCGTCGAACAGGTTCTCGGTTAAACAATAATTTTGATAAACGATAACACGATCGGGTACGTATCCGTTTATATCTTTGTACTTCGCGACTGCGTCTACAAGTCGTTCGGTGAAGCACTGTTTAAACGCTGTGACGTAAACGACTTTGCTGAACCACTGAGTGACATCGCTGTCGTTTAAACTAGTTACAAAAGTACAGACACTCTTCGTCTGCGTACGTCGTACATCAACCCCACAGAACATCGTTTTAACCTGAGGAACTACAACGGACCATAAACTGCCGCCCAACACCACGTTCATCTTCGCAACGATATTGTAGACTCTTCGTCTATTCGAAACATCGTTCACCAAAACAGTCACACACGGTACTGGGTTTTTAACACAAAATATATGTTTGATAAGCGCTGTTGGATCATCATGCTTTGGAACCAAAACAAGAACAAACTCAACGTCTCTGTACGTAACCGAGCTTAACGCTTTTACATAAGCAGATTTCGTCGGTGAATCGATTGGTATTAAAAGCGGTACGCCGATTGTCATACCTGTTGCATCCTGAAGGTGGTCGATGCTTCTGTACAGTACTTGAGCCGCTTCTAAATCGCTAGGTAAATGAAAAATCGCCCAACGTACCACAGTTACAGGCAAATAAAAATCACTTTTACGTTGTGCATCGTCCCAGGTTGTATCTCGCGGTGCACACGTAGCACCATCGCCGAACAAAATCATCTCGCAATTTAAAACACGCCCTTTTAATTTTATAAAGCTGCTCGACTCTAAGTTCCACTCCGACGATAACCTCGTATGGAGGTCTCTCATATTCGACACACCGACGTTGATGTTTGTGACCGTTTGTTTAAGTCGTCTTACAAATGTACACGTATCAGACTTACACGTTACTTCCTGATTTCGCCACTGAAAACGAACGGTTTCTTTATCAAACTCGCTCGAGCTCAGCTCGAAGAGGTGCTTGAACGCTCCATTGTATACTAAATCACTACCTAGAAGGAATTTAGCGGCTTTCTGGTAGTCAGCGCAAAACTTAGTCGCAAAGTCTTCGATTACACCTAAAAAATTGTTAGTGAGTTTATACAAGCTTTCACTTATGCTTAACATGTTATCACGCATTGACCCAGTGTACATACGTACCGCTTCTGTACTCTCAACAGTGCACTCTGACAAAAACAGGTTAAGAACCTCTTGATTAAAGAGGCTGCACCGTACGGGTTCTAGCGTAACCGTCACGAACGTCTGCAGAGTTCGGTTACTTAACGTAAACTCAAGTTGGTCGTCTTCTAACTTCCTGGATACGTACAACGATTTTCCATTGTATACATAAGCAGTAGATTCAAGAGCCCCAAGGAATCGTTTTAGAAACGTACAACGACGTCCGATGTCAATCTCGACGTTGAAATTAGCCTCGTATAAGTAAACGTAACTTGGTGAAACAGTGACGTTGGTGGTTATTAAATTAATAGTGGTACCTTCGGTTCCGGTGTACGGAGACGGCGGCCGGATTTGGCTTCTGTTTACATGGTGCAGTATGTCTAGCATTACAGCTCTTCCTCGAGTAGGTGGTCGTTGGTCCGTTAACGAAAGGCCGCGAAAGTTATTACACCAGGCTTGCATCGTGCTAAAAAATTAGTTTGAACTTTCGGGCTTCGAATTTACATTGTGATGAAGCTATTAAATTTTTTTTCATAACCTCAAAGACAATAATGCTACTAGTATACCTAAAGCTCTGTATGCAAAACGTCCGAATATGTCGCCGGTAGAGTAGAAATCATCGTAATTCTGCATTAGCTCTTATACGTATCAGGTAAAAGCACTGCTAGGAAGTCCTCGCTAGCTGTTGAATTATAGCTTCAAGCTGTTCTAATGTTGCTAACGCACTAAAAGCTTTACAGTCGCTGAGCACAAAAGTATATTTTGCTATAAAGTTTTTGTCGCTAGCAACGTTGCAGAGTTCATGTATATACCCATACTTCGAACTGAGCGCAGATGAGGTTGATCTAAGAAAACGTCGTTGCCAGATACGCTCATACTTCAAGCTAAGTACAGCAGTATCGTATTGGTTCTAAGCGTTTAAAAAAAGTATCGCGGACAGCTTAAGATGCACTCATACTTCGAGCTGAGCACAGGTCAAGTTGATGTAAGAAAGCGTCGTTGCCAGATACGCTCATAGTTCAAGTTAAGTACAGCATATCGTATTGGTTCTAAGCGTTTACAAAAGTATAGCAGCCAGCTTGAAATGTACTCATACTTCGAGCTGATGTTGCTTGGCGAAATTTTAAAGAAATGCTTCATCGTCAACTTGCTAACCTCAGATACAATCTACCTGCAGCTGACTGGCGGTGGGTCAATTACAAGCTCTCGTGAGTAACTAAAGCCTCACGCCAGTTTGATGATTGCAAAGGAAAAGTTTTTGCTTTTGCTAGTGCAAAGGTACGATATTGCTTTCAAGTTTTCCAAAGCAATGCATTAGAGTCTTACGCTTAAAACGCGAATTCTTACGTTTTAAAAACGTCGATAATTAGAGTTAAAAAGTCGATAAATACATCGCGCAAGCGCGAAGAAAAAGCGACTCCACGGGCGGTTAGTAACGCTAACCTTATTACAGATTCTGCGCGCCCAACTGCCAATGACGTCACCAATGCACAAATTATATTGCGCAATAATCGGAAAATTTATATAAATTTAAGACAATAGGTAATACAATAATTACTCCCATGATAGGTCCAGATTTCCACGAAGTACGCCTATCGTCCTTCAGGATAGATAAAGATGGTGGCTGCACGTCCCTAAGGGCTGCTGCTAACCCTCTTACAAGAAACGGCAATTAACGGGGGTACGTCTTACGAACATCCAGATAGCTTGGACTCGATCTCAGGGCTCCACTCCAGCGTGGAATGCGGTTCTGCCTACGGCTGCAAATTTCGTCTACCTATGTAGGGAAAGACGGGAACATGGTAAAGGGTGACAAACAGATAAGCAAGCAAGGAAATATACATAGATAAAGATAAGGCACGATACGATACCTAAACGTCCACTCCACTCGAAGGTTTGGGCAAAAAAGCCACGTTAAAAAGAGTCACGGAAACACTTGTCCCTACTCCACTCGCGTCGCGCGATCTGGCGCAAACGCACTGTGACGTAACGGAAATATGCGCTTAGTCTTTTAAATTTATGGCGCGAAACTTCCGCACATCAAGATTAAACTAAAAACAATGTTTAAGTGCCAATTGGCACGTAACAAGAGCTACTTTAGGATTCGCTCATACTTGGTAACAATTATGTCTGGCTAAGAGCACCCGTAGCTTACTAGCAACCTCGCCGAAGTTTAGTGATAAAAAAGATTTTTTTTCTTTTGCGAGATGCAAGGGTTTAATATTGCTTCCGGGATTTCAAAGCAACGCATATTGCTAGCTTCAAATGCACTCATAAGTGTTTGTCTCAGACATACCAGGTAGAAGCACTCTTAGCTCGCTGGAGACCTCGCAGCAGTTTGGTGATAAAAAACTTTTTATTTTTGTCAGGTGCAAAGGTATGATATTGTTTCCAGGTTTTGCAAAGCAGGCGCACTTAGTAACAGTGCTCGTCCCAACATGCCAGGTAGGAGCATTTATAGCTCGCTAGAGACGTCACAGCAGTTTGGTGGAAAAAGAGAATACTTTTTGCTTTTGCTAGGTGTAAAGGTATGACATTGTTTAGGTTTTCGTAGCTCATTAGAAACCTCACAGAAGTTTGGTTATTAAAAAACTGTTTGCTTGCTTTTGCTAGGTGCAAAGGTATGATGTTGCCTTCGGATTTTTGTAGCTCGCTACAGACCTCACAGAAATTTGTCAACATCAAAGCAGTTTCTGCTTTTGCATTGTGCAAGAGTATGATATCGCCCTCGGGTTTTCGTAGGTCGCTAGAGACGGCACAGAAGTTTGGTGATAGAAAAGGAGTTTTCTTGCTTTTGCTAAGTCCTAAGGCATAGTATTGGTTTCGGGATTGCGTAGAGTCCTCACTGACGTTAGGTTATTAAAAAACCTTTTTTTTTGCTTTTGCTAGGTGCAAAGGTATGATATTGTCTTCGGGTTTTCGTAGCTCGCTACAGACCTCACTGATGCTTGCCGATACTAAAGCATTTTTTGCTTTTGCTAGGTGCAAAGGTATGATATTGCTGTCGGGTTTTCGTAGTTCGTTAAAGACCTCACAGAAGTTTGGTTGTTAAGAAACTTTTTACATGCTTTTGCTAGGTGCAAAGGTAAGATATTGCCTTCGGGTTTTCGAAGCTCGCTACAGCCCTCACATATGTTTGCCGACACGAAAGCATTTATTGCTTTTGCTAGGTGTAAAGATATGATATATCTTTCGGGTTTTCGTAGCTCGCTATAGACCTCACAGAAGTTTGCCGATCTGAAAGCATTTCTACGTTTGATCGGTGCATAGCTGAGATCTGCTTTCTGGTTTTCGTAGTTGGTTAGAAATCTCACAGAAGTTTGGTTATTAAAAAACGTTTTTTTGCTTTTACTAGGTGCAAAGGTATGATATTGCTTCCAGGCTAGCATGTTGCTAGCGTCAGATGCACTCATAAGTGTTTGTCTTCGACATACCAAGTAGAAGCACTCTTAGCTCGCTACAGACCTTGCAGCGGTTTGGTGATAGAAAAAAGGTTTTTACTTTTGTTAGGTGCAAAGGTGTGGTATGGCTTCCAGGTTTTGCAAAGATGACGCACTTAGTAACAATGCTCGTCTTCAACATGCCAGGTAGAGCACTTTTAGCTCGCTAGAGATCTCGCAGCGGTTTGGTAGTAGAAGGGAACACTTTTTGCTTTTGCTAGTTGCAAAGGTATGATATTGCTTTCGGGTTTTCGTAGCTCGTTAGAAACCTCACAGAAGATTGCTTATTAAAAAACTTTTTGCTAGGTGCAAAAGTATGATATTGCCTTCGGGTTTTCGTTGTTTGTTACCGACCTCACAAAAATTTGCCAATATGAAAGCATTTTTTACTTTTGCTAGGTGCAAAAGTATGATATTGCTTTTGGGATTTCGTAGCTCGTTAGAAACCTCATAGAAGTTTGATTACTAAAAAACTGTTTGCTTGTTTTTGCTAGGTGCAAAGGTATAATATTGCATTCGGGTTTTTGTAGCTCGCTACAGACCTCATAGATGTTTGCCAATATGAAAACATTTTCTGCTTTTGCTTGGTGCAAAGCTATGATATTGCTGTCGGGTTTTCGTAGCTCGTTAGAAAACTCACAGAAGTTTGCTTATTAAAAAACCTTTTTCTTGCATTTGCTAGGTGCATACGTATGTTATTGCATTCGAGTTTTCGTAGCTCGCTACAGACCTCATAAATATTTGCCGATACGAACGCATTTTCAGCTTTTGCTAGGTGCAAAGCTATGATATTGCTTTCGGGTTTTCGTAGCTCGTTAGAAACCTCACAGAAGTTTGGTTATTAAAAACTTGTTTCTTGCTATTGTTAGCTGCAAGGGTATGATATTGCCTTCGGGTTTTCGTAGCTCGCTACAGACTTCAGGTGTTTGCCGATATAAAAGCATTTTTTGCTTTTGTTTGATGTAAAGGTAGGATATTGCTCTCGGGTTTTCGTAGCTCATAAGAAACCTCACAGGATTATGGTAATAAAAGAATTTTTCGTTGTTTTTGTTGGTGCAAAGGATGATATTGCTTTCGGCTTTTCGTGGCTCACTACAGACCTCACAGAAATTTGTTCATATCAAAGCAGTTTTTGCTTTTGCATTGTGCAAGAGTATGATATCGCCTTCGGGTTTTCGTAGCTCGCTAGAGACGGTATAGAAGTTTGGTGATAGAAAAGGAGTTTTCTTGCTTTTGCTAGGTGCAAAGGTATAGTATTGCTTTCGGGATTTCGTAGCTTGCTAGAGACCCCACTGACGTTTGGTTCTTAAAAAACCTTTTTCTTGCTTTTGCTAGATGTAAAACTATGATATTGCTTTCGGGTTTTCGTAGCTCGTTAGAAACCTCACAGAAGTTTGGTTATTAAAAAATTTTTTTCTTGCGTTTGCTAGGTGCAAAGGTATGATATTGCCTTCGGGTTTCTGTAGCTCGCTATAGATCTCATGGGAGTTTGACGTTATAAAAGCATTTTTTGATTTTGTTTGATGCAAAGGTATGGTATTGCTTTTGGGATTTCGTAGCCTGCTAGAGACCTCACGAGAGATTGCCGGTATGAAAGCATGTCTTGCTTTTGTTAGGTGCAAAAGTATGGTATTTGCTTTCTGATTTCTATAGCTCGTTAGAAACCTCACAGAAGTTTGGTTACTAAATAACTTTTTCTTGCTTTTGCTAGGTGCAAAGGTATGATATTTCTTTCGTGTTTTCGTAACTCACTAAAGACCTCACAGGAGTTTACCTATATGAAAGCATTTTTTGCTTTTGTTTGGTGTAAAGTTATGATATTGCTTTCTGGTTTTCTTGCTTGGTTAGAGACCACACAGAAGTTTGGTTTTAAAAAACCTCTTCCCTGCTTTTGCTAGGTGCAAAGATATGATATTGCTTTCGGGTTTTCGTAGCTCTCTACAGACCTCACAGGAGTTTGCCGATATAAAAGCATTTTTGCTTTTTCTTGGTGCAATGCTATGATGTTGCTTTCTGGTCTTCGTTGTTCGTTAGAAACCTCACAGAAGTTTGGTTATTAATAAACTTTTTTCTTGCTTTTGCTAGGTGCAAAGGTATGATGTTGCTTTCGGGCTTTCAAAGCAACGCCTATTGCTATCTTCAGATGCACTCATAAGTGTTTGTCTCCGACATACCAGATAGAAGCACTCTTAGTAACAGTGTTCGTCTTCAATATGCCAGGTAGGAGCACTTTTAGCTGGCTAGAGACCTCGCAGCGGTTTGGTGTTAGAAGAGAACACTTTTTGCTTTTGCTAAGTGCAAAGGTATGATATTGCTTTTGGGTTTTTGTAGGTCGGTAGTAGTAAAAAGGATTTCTTGTTTTACCTTGGCTAGGTAAAGTATGATATTGCTTAAGGATGTTTCGAGACTTCAAACGAGGCACTATAGCGGTTGCTATTAGAAAAAAGGGTTTCTGGCCTTGGTTTTGCTAGGCAACGTATGATATTGCTTAGGGGTGTTCTAAGACTTCGATGAGGTATTACAGTGGTTGCTGGTAGAAAAAAGGATACATTGTGTTACTTTTGCTGGACAAAGTATGATATTGTTTAAGAATGTTACAAAACTACAGACAACGCATTATAGTGGTTGCTATTAGAAAAAAGTCTTCATTGTCTTACTTTTGCTAAGCAAAAAATTATATTGCTTAAGGATATTCCGAGACTTCAGTCGTGGTATTATAGCGGTCGCTATTAGGAAAACGGCTTCCTAGAGTAGCTTTTGCTATGCAAAGTATGATATCGCCTAAGAATGTTCCAATACTTCAAACGAGGCGACATCATAACGGTCGCTATTAAAAAGGATTTGTGGTCTTACCGTGGCTAGGCCAAGTATGATACTTCTTAAGCACATTCCAAGACTTCAGACGATGCATTATAGCGGTTGCTATTAGAAAAAAGAGCTTCATTATCTTGCTTTTGCTAGGCAAAGTATGATATTGCTTCAGGATATTCCGAGACTTCGGCCGTGGCACTACAGCGGGCGCGATTATAAAAAAAGGGTTTCTGGACCTGCTTTTGCTAGGCAAACTATGATATTCCATAGGGGTGTTCTAAGACTTCGACGAGGCATTACAGCAGTTGCTGGTAAAAAGAGGATACATCGTCTTACCTTTGCTGGGCATCTTACATTTTAAAGTTCATAGCTACAATCCCGCAAGCGCGGTATACTAGACACCACCGGCAGTTGGTAACGCTAATCCTTATACAGATTTCGGCGCGCCCATCTGTCAATGACGTCACACAATGCACAAATTAAATGCGCAACTGACGGAAAATATTTATTTAATTCGCGAACAGATTAAGCAAATAAAGTACTTACATAAGAAATCCGACGTCCTGCGGGGTTGAATTAAAGTTGGCTTCTCTTGACGTCCATCAGGGCTACTGATGGCCCCTTTTAAGGCAATTAACGGAGGGTACGCCTTCCAGATGGCTGGAGCCCCCTTTAAGATAGTTAAAGATGGTGACTGCTAGCAGAGCATGGCCTCCTCCGGGGTCGTGAACTCGGTTCGCCGTAGGCTGCGACAAATTTATCTTCTACCTATGCAGAAACGAATAAGGAAACAGGTATAAGGGTCGACTAACAGATAAGCAAGGCAAGGAAATCTACATAGATAAAGATAAAGGCACGATACGATACCTAACACGACCACACTATTCGAAGTTACAGGCAAAACAGCCACGTTACAGAGTCTCACGGAAACACTTCTACCACTTTTTCTTCGGCACTCGCGTCGCGCGATCTAGCGCAAACGCACTCTGACGTGACGGAAATATACGCCAAGTCTTTTGAATTTGTGGCGCGAAACTTCCGTACGTCAAAATTAAACTAAAAAATGTTTAAGTGCCAATTTGGCACGTAACAGGCAAAGTATGATATTGCTTAAGAATATTCCAAAACTCCACACGACGCATTATAGCGGTTGTCTTGCTTTGCTAGGCAAAGAATTATATTGCTTAAGGACGTTCCGAGACTTTAGCCGTGGCACTATAGCGGTCGCTATTAGAAAAAAGATTTCCTGGACTAACTTTTGCAATGCAAAGTATGATGTTGTTGAGGGATGTTCCAAGATTTCGACGAAGAATTATAGCGGTTGCTGTTAGAAAAAAAGGCTTCCTGGTCTTGCATTTGCTAGACAAAGTATGATGATGTTGCCTAAGGATGTTTCAAGACTTTAAACGAGGCACTATAGCGGTTGCTATTGGAAAAATGGCTTCATGGTCTTGCTTTTGCTACGCAAAGTACGTTGCTTATGGGCGTTCCAAGACTTCGACGAGGTATTATTGTGGTTGCTGTTAGAAAGAAGGAGGCCTAGTCTTACTTTTGCTGGGCAAAATATGATATTGCTTAAGAATGTTCTAAAACTTCAGATGACGCATTATAATGGTTGCTATTAGAAAAAAGAGTTTTGTTGATTTTCTTTTGCTAGGCAACGCATGATACTGCATAAGGATGTTCCGAGACTTCAGCCGTGGCACTATAGCATTTGCTATTTAAAAAAGGTTCTCATCCTTTGCTTTTGCTAGGCAAAGTATGATACAGCTTAGGGATGTTCTAATACTTCGACGAGGCATTCTGGTGGTTACTGGTAGAAAGAATGTTACATCGTCTTACCTTTGCTGGACAAAGTATGATATTGTTTAAAAATGTTCCAAAGCTCAGACGACGCACTATAGCGGTTTCTATTAGAAAAAAAGGGCTTCGTTGTCTTTCTTTTGTTAGGCAGAGTATGATACTGCTTAAGGATGTTCCGATACTTCAGCCGTGACACTGTAGCGGGCGCTATTAGAAAAAAGGCTTTCTGCCCTTGCTTTTGCTAGGCAAAGTATGATATTGCTTAGGAGTGTTCTAAAACTTTGACGAGGCATTACAACGGTTGCTGGTAGAAAAAAAAGGATACATCGTCTTACCTTTGCTGGGCAAAGTATGATATTGTTTAAGAATGTTTCAAAACTTCACACGACGCATTATAGTGGTTACTATTAGAAAAAGGGATTTCTGGTCATATCTTTGCTAAGCAAATTATGACTTTGCTTAAGGGTGTTCAAGACTTCAAACAAGGCATCATAACAGTTGCTATTAGAAAAGGGTTTATGGTCTTACCTTGACTATGCCAAGAATGATATTGCTTAAGGATATTTCAAGACTTTAAGCGATGCATTATAACGGTTGCTATTAGAAAAAAGGATTTCTCGTCTTACCTTTGCTAGACAATGTATGACATTGCTTATGGATGTTTCACAACGTCAGACTAGGCATTATAGCGGTCGCTATTAGAAAATAGGATTCCTGGTCTTGCCTTTAACAGAGTAAGTATGATATTGCTTAATCATGTTCACATACATCAGATGTCACATTACAGCGGTTGCTATTAGAAAAAAGCTTCCTGGTTTTGCTTTTGCTAAGCAAAGTATGATATTGTTTAAGAATGTTCCAAAATTACAGACAACACATTATGGCGGTTTCTATTAGATAAAAGGATTCGTGGTCTTACCTTAGCTAGACAAAATATGATATTGTAAATGGATGTTTCGAGACTTCAAACAAGGTACTATAGCGGTCGCTATTTGAAAAAATGATTCCTGGTCTTACTTTTGCTAGGCAAGTATGATAATGCTAAAGGACGTTCCGAGACTTCAGACGTGGCACTGTAGCGATAGCTATTAGAAAAAAGGCTTCCTGATCTTGCTTGTGCTAGGCAAAGTATAATATTGCTTAGGGATGTGCCAAGACTTCGAAGAGACTTATAGCGGTTTCTATTAAGAAAAAAGATTACTTTTGCTAGACAAAGTATGATATTGCTAATAGATATTTCGAGACTTCAAACTAGACATCATAATGGTTGCTTGGCTAGGCAAAGTATGATATTGCTTAAGAATATTCCAAGACTTCAGACGAAGCATTATAGCGGTCGCTATTAGAAGAAAAGATTCCTGGTCTTGCCTTTGGCAAACAAAGTATGATATAGCTCAAGGATGTTCATAGACCTCAGACGAGGTATTATAGCAGTTGCTATTAAAAAACTTTCTGGTCTTACTTTTGCTAGGCAAAGAATGATATTTTTTAAGAATGTTCCAAAACTTCAGACGACGCATTATAGCGGTTACTATTGGAAAAAAGGATTCCTGGTCTTATCTTTGCTAGACAAAGTATGATATTGATAATGGATGTTTCGAGACTTCAAACAAGGCATTCTAGCGGTCGCTATTAAAAAAAAGGATTCCTGGTCTTGCTTTTGCTAGGCGAAGTATGATATTGCTTAAGGATGTTCCAACACTTCAGACGAGGCATTACATCGGTCGCTATTAGAAGAAAGAATTTCTTGTCTTACCTCGGCTAGGCAAAGTACGATATTGCTTAAGGATGTTTAGAGACATCAACGAGGCACTATAGCGGAAGCATGTTCATATACTACGTACGTCGCATTACAGCGGTTGCTATTAGAAAAAAACCTTCCTGGTCCTACCTTTGCTAGGCAAAGAATAATATTGTTTAAGATTGTTTCAAAATTTTAGACGACGCATTATAGCAGTCGCTATTAGAAAAAAGGGTTCTTGGTCTTGCTTTGGCTAGGCAAAGTATGATATTGCTTAAGGATGTTCCGAGACTTCAGACATGGCACTATAGCGGTAGCTATAAGAAAAAAGGCTTCCTGATCTTGCTTGTGCTAGGCAGAGTATGATATTGCTTAGGGATGTGCTAAGATTTTGACAAGGCATTATAGCGGTTGCTATTAAAAAAAAAGATTCCCGGTCTTATTTTTGCTAGACAAAGTAAGATATTGTTCATGGATGTGTTAAAACGTCAACGAGGAATTATAATGGTTGCTATTGAAAAAAGGATTCGCGGTCTTACCTTTGCTAGATAAAGTATGATATTGCTTAAGAATGTTTTGAGACCTCAGACGTGGCATTATAGCGGTTGCTATTAAAAAGGATTTATGGTCTTACCTTGGCTAGGCCAAGTATGATAATGCTTAAGAATATTTCAATACTTCAGACAAGGCGTTAAAGCGGTTGCTATTAGAAAAAAGGATTCCTGGTCTTACCTTTGCTAGGCAAAGTATATTGCTTAGGGATATGCTAAGACTTCGACTAGGCATTATAACCGTTGCTATTGGAAAAAGGATTGCTGGTCTTACCTTTGCTAGGCGAAGCATGATATTGCTTAAGGATGCTCCAAGACATCAGACGAGTTATTACAGCAATCGCTATTAGAAAAAAAGAATTTCTGGTCTTGCCTTTGGTAAGCAAAGTATGATGTTGTTTAGGGATGCTCCAATACTTCGAACAACGCATTACAGAGGTTTGCTATTAGAAAAACGTGGTTTTGCTTGGCAAAGTATGATTTTTCACAAAGCTGTTCCAGTTTGCAATATTGCTAGACTCATACAAGCTGATAGTATGGTGTATTTTATCCGTGATTCATCGATGCAAGCGCTCACGAAGCTCGCTGCAAAAAAACAGAACTTCTGTTTTACTTTTGCTGAGCACAGGGTGTTCCGAAGCAGTGTATTATCGCCAGCAATGTTTTCGTTTTGGCATAACTGCAAGGCACCACCAAAAACGCATGATATTAGAACTTGTAGAAGCACACGTAAAGTGTATACCACCAGTAGGTGTACGTGTAGGCTTCGTCAGTGACTGAGAAACAACAGCGCACAAAGTGGAAGGTAGAATCGAGTATTAAATGCGCGCGCAAGGGTAGTATTGCTGCTTTACTCTTAACAGTGCCAAGGAGCGCGAGCTACTGTAACACCGGTTGCATATCAGCTCCGCACGCGCAATGGGGTAGCCCTGTTTTGGTTCTAAGACGATTTACAATTAGTGTACGACTGGGTTAACATACCCAACCAACGTATTACCTCCGGGTGGAGCTTTGGAAGGTCAAATGTAAGATAAACATATCCAGTAGAAAATATCAAAGCCACATTGCGTCTCTATACAAACCTTTTATCAAATAGCAAGGTTATACTTTCCCGTGACGTATATGTAAATAAAACATCAAATTTAAATATTAAGGTCGTTAACCTTGTTCCCGACTGCTTAATTAGCGCCTTACTCTATGATTGTAAAGGAATTAAAAACAAATGTACTTACAGTTTTAATCAGGACCAAAAAACGTTTCACTTTTGACTACAATAAAATAACACTGCTTGTATAAGTACTGCACACTTGTATAACTAGTGGCCATAATTTCAAGGGTTAAAGTCTAGGTCCTCTATAAAGCACTTTCAAACAAGGGATTATCTCAAGAAGCTTGAACCGTCGAAGCTCGGCTGGATTGAAACTAACTATACAACAAGTATAACCTCAAACAGTGAAATGGGGCAACCCCAATACCATCTTGGTACCTAACTCGAGGTTCTTTTTCTTATATTCTTGTACCACATTTGAGCTTTGGCGAAATCTGAAACGTACAAATATACCCCCAAATTTTACTGTTTTCTTTTTCTTTACGTCAACACACCCTCTTTTTCTTGCGGTCTTTGTATAAACTAAAATCCCTTTTTTTTAAGTCTATGTAAAAGTACCTACCGTAAATAAACAAATTCTTTAATAATATCTTTTCTACCCTGTTTATAATATAGAACCCTTATACTTTGTAGGAGGTTCTCGTAAATATATTAAAAACAATTTACGCTTAAATCTATGAATGTGTTCATTATACGAAAGCCAACTTTTTAACTTAGTGTCGCAATTCTTTTATGCCACGTGTAATTTTTCTTCCCTTATCGACAAATAAATGGCTTTTATTAGAAACGTTCAATTCGTGCACAAAGTACAAACTTGTCAAGAAGATTTTTATGCATGTAAATATCCAGTCGTTATATTTACAAACAATCGAGCGCTGTCAAATCGTCAATCATCACGGGTGCAAATTATCAACCGAGAAAGGTCAACTGTCGAAATCACTCAGACACAAATTGTTGATTGACCAATTCACATAGACAAATTGTCTGTCGAGAATAATTGACTATCAACTCAAAAACAAATTGTTCACCGTCACAATCACTCAATTAAATTGTCGGTCGAGAAAAGTCGACTATTGAAATCACGCGGAGAAAATTGTTGACTCAAATCCACCTAGATTGTCAGTCAAAAGAAGTCTATCTCAATCACTCTGACAGAAATTGTTGACTGTCGAAACCACTCATACAAATTGCCGACAGTCGAATTTACTCAAATTGTCGGTAAAGAAAAGTGGACAGTCGAAATCAGACAAATTGCCAACTGTCGAATTCACTCAGGCACAAACTGTTTGGTCAAGAAAAGTCGACAATTGAAATCACTCGAATAAAAATGGTTGATTACAGAATGCAATTGAACTAATAGTCGGTCACGAAAAGCTGACTATCGAAGTCACTCAGACAGAAGTTGTTGGTAGTCGAATTCACTCAGACAAATTGTCTCAAGTTGACCATCAAATACATTCAGACAGAAATTGTTTTGTCAAATTAACTCATACAGATGGTTCATCAAGAAAATTCGACTCTCAAAATCACTCAGACAAATTGTTGACTCGAATTCACTGAGAAATTATTATCCAAGAAATGGACTATCAAAATCACGCAGACACAAATTGTAGACTGTCCAATTTGCTCAGACAAATTCTCAGTCAAAAATAATCGACTATCAACTCATACACAATTGTTCACCGTCAAAATCACTCTCAAATTGTCGGTCGAGAAAAGACGCGAACTGAAATCACTCGGAGAAAATTGTTGACTCAAATCCACCTAGATGGTCAGTCAAAAGAAGTCTATCTCAATCACTCGGACAGAAATTGTTGACTGTCAAAACCACTTAGATAAATTGCGGGTCAAGTAAAGTCGACTGTCGAAACCACTCATACAAATTGTCAACAAATCAGACAAACTGCCGACTGTCGAATTCACTCAGATACAAACTGTTTGGTCAAGAAAAGTCGACTATTGAAATCACTGGAATAGAAATTGTTGATTACTGAATCCAATTGAACTAATAGTAGGTCACGAAAGGTGGACTATGTGGTCGAATTCACTCAGACAAATTGTCGGTCAAGAAGAGCCAATTATCAAAATCACTGATAAATTTTTGAATGTCGAATTCACTCAGACAAATTAAATTGTCTCAAGTCTACTATCAAATACATTCAGTAGAAATTGTTTTGTCAAATTCACTCAAACAGATTGGTGATCAAGAAAAGTCGACTCAAAATCACTCAGACACAAGTCTGTCGAATTCACTGACAAATTATCATCCCAGAAATCGACTATCAAAATCACGCAGACACAAATTGTCGACTGTAGAATTCACTCAGATAAATTGTTGGTCAAGAATAATCAATTAATTATAACAAAATGGCTGCCAAGCAACAGCATGTTCAAAGTGATGATCTAAAATTGTGTAACTATTGTAATAAAAATGTAAATAAATTCATTGAATGTGGTAAATGTAAAGCAAAATATCATAGTTCATGTAGTGAAAGAAGTGGTGCATATCTAAACTCTAAAAATGGTGAAAAAAAGTTTTTGTGGGATGTTTGCTATAAACTTGAAAAATTAAATGGTAATAAAAGTTCTGATAAAGTTAGTGATGTCCAAAATGTGGATGTAAATGTATGTAGTGAAAACAAAATTGCAGTACTTTCTGCTGAAAATAGTAATCTAGAACAAATGGTTAAAACTTTAATGCAACAAGAAACACAGATATTGCTCAAGGCAATACAAGATTTGAAAACTCAGGTTAGGAATCTTACTGATAGTAACGAAGATTTAATTACATTACTTACAAAAAATGTCCAAATATCTAAAATGCCACATGCTAGTAGTAATACTGCCATGATAAAAGATAAAACACTAAGCAAACCAATTTTTGTAAACAACAACAAAACTGCAGTTTCTAAAACCTGTGTTGGAATCTCTCCACATACTGATAACTTAATAAACACTTTATCAACATATGCAAGTGTAACTAAGGATACATCAATAATAAATAAACATAGTAATGATTACATAAGTACCGTTTCAAAATCTAGTACATCTCAAATTGTGAATGGTGAGCAAAGAAAAAATGATAATAGGAACAGCTTGTAGGAATCCAACTGATGCAGAGAAAGGATGTATAGATGGCTTTGTTGCAGTTCCGCGGAGGCGTAGAAATACTGATTTGCATAACGAGAGTCAACCCAGCAGTTGATATAAATAAAATAACGCAATATGTAGAAGCAAAACTAAATTTATCTGACTCTGACAATGATAAATCATATTTGAGAATACAACCTTTAACGTCTCGATATCCGAATACTATAGTTCATTTAAGATCACAGTAGATTCAGAGCAATTTTCAACCCTTATGAATCCTGAATTCTGGCCAAATGGAATTGCAATTAGAAAATTTTTTAATAAAACAAATATTGCACATAAGACTCTTATTACTCAGTCTGAACAGGATTTTCAAAACCATGTTCTCCAAACAGAGCCAGTGTAAATCCAAAATCCCAATTTAAATGGAATATATACTACCAAAATATGAGAGGGATAAAAACTAAGCTTATTGATCTAAAATTAGCCCTATTAGCATGTAACTATGATTGTGTAGCAGTGTCAGAAACGTGGTTAAATTCGTCTATTCTTACATCTGAATTTTGTCAAAATTATTACGTATACAGACATGACCGAGATAAATTGGTATCTGGTAAATCTCAAGGAGGAGGGGTTTTCCTAGCTATTGGTAAACAGTACATAGCTAGTCAAGTTTCTATTTTTGATAACAACATAGAAGGAGTATGTGTAAAAGTCAATTTCGGCAGCAGCAGTGTGCACATAGTCGTTGTATATATTCCACCAGGAAATAAACTACAGCTTCTTGAGAAAATCTTTGAAACAATTGAAAATGCTCTATATGGGAAACAATGTATCATATTGGGAGACTTTAATATCCCTAAGTATTATGACTATCAGTCATTTAATGGCATAGCAATTTCAGATGAGGCTAAAGAACTCAATGACTTTATAGTATATAACGATTATAAACAACATAATTGTATATTAAATTCTAACAATGTCCTATTAGACTTAGTGATTAGTAATATCATTTCAGTTTCTGTAGAACGTGAAGATAACAGTCTTGTTACTGAAGATAAGTATCATCCATCCCTAAGAATCAGTTTTACATGTTATGAAATAATAAAGGAAATAAGATCGCCACATAATGAAAATTTTAATTTTAAGAAGGCAAACTTTGAAAAATTATACTTCAACATGATGGAAATAAATTGGCAAGAGATTTACACAGTACTAGAACAGGACTATTCTATAGATGATGCACTAAACAAGTTTTATATTAAAGTTTATGATGTTTTTCGAAAATGTGTCCCCATAGCAAGACACTCCAAAGTAAAGTACCCAGTATGGTACAATAATGAAATCATAAAGAATATTAGAGAAAAAAGTAGGTACCGAAAGTATCACAAAAGGTTAAATGATGAAGCTTGGAAATTAAAATGGGATTCTTTACGATGTTCTTTAAAATAAAAATCAAAAAGCTTACACAACTTACATAGAAAACTTACAAAAGAAGTAAAATCAAACCCATCTGTTTTTGGGATTTCATTAAAGGCCTAAAACGAACACCAGGTATACCTGAGGTAGTACTAAATGTTAACGGAGAGTCATCAGAAGGATTGCAGAATGTGGTTAATGCATTTTCAGATTATTTTAAGGCTATATATAAGCCTCAGACGAATATTGATGTCAATATTAAGCAGATGACAAAAGTAATTTCTGCTTTAAACAAATTACTACATATGAAATTAATGAATCTATTAAAAGGCTAAGTAATACAAGGGCAGTGGGACGGATAAGGTTCCGGCGTATATTGTAAAGGATGTGCAAATGCTTTTATTGAACCACTGAAATATATTTTTAATTATTGCTTAAAAATAGTATATTTCCCACAACATGGAAAGTTAGTAAAGTTATTCCTATACATAAAGCAGGAAACAAAACAGATGTAAAAATTACAGATCCATTTGTATCAGTTCCGCTTTTCAAAAGTTTTGAAATAATTATTCAAGCAAGACTTTTTCTCAAATAAAACTTTTATTAGTGATCAACAACATGGCTTTTATCCACAAGGTCAACTACAACCAATCTTATTAATTTTACCCAATTTGTGCATAATTCTTTTAGATGTGGAAAACAGGTTGATGTTATTTATACAGACTTGGAAAAAGCTTTTGATACTGTCTATCACACTGAAATAATCCAAGCTTTACATAAATCAGAGGTGGATGAGTCATTGATATTATTATTAATATCATATCTAAGGAAAGAAAATTATATGTTGAAATTAAGGGATGCAAATCAGATACATACATTGCAACATCTGAGTTCCAAGGGTCCAATCTTGGCCCATTACTTTTCTAATTGTAATAAATCCCATAATAAGTAACCTTATAAGTTCTGAAGGATTAATGTATGCTGATGATTTTAAAATTTTAAGGCCATTCACAGCATGCAGGATTGTGTGTCATTGCAAAATGACTTAAATAATGTGGTACGCTGGTGTGACCTACATCACTTTACATTTAATATAAACAAGTGTGTGGTGGTGTCATTTACAACAGGTAGATATATTACAACATATGACTATAAAATAGAAGATGCAGTATTGAGTAGAAAGGCTAG
Source organism: Platerodrilus igneus (assembly GCA_036346225.1). Classification (NCBI taxonomy): domain Eukaryota; kingdom Metazoa; phylum Arthropoda; class Insecta; order Coleoptera; family Lycidae; genus Platerodrilus; species Platerodrilus igneus. Next base: position 1,051,061 of record JARFIW010000115.1, on the reverse strand, counting down.
TCATAAAGATCTTGGAATTATATATGATAGTAAATTACTATTTAATCAACATGTTTCAGCTATAACAAGCGAAGCCTATAAGATACTAGGATTTGTTGTAAGAAATACAAAATATTTCAAAGACTCTTTAGCAATTACATCATTATATAATTCACTTGTTGTTCCTAAACTTGAGTATGCATCAGTAATTTGGAATCCACAGTATGCAGTAGGCATCGCTGCTATTGAGAAAATACAAAGAAAATTTTGAAGTATTTGCACTATAAAAAGCACGGACTATACCCACCAAGAGGATATGATCAGCAACTATTAGAAACTATACTTGAATTTAAAAGCTTAAGAAACAGAAGGAAATACTTAGATGCTATCTACATTATTAAACTTTTATTAGGCATGATAGACAATAATAAGTTTCTTGCAGTTATCTTTACATTGTCCATCAATAAATACAAGATGCTCATCTATGTTTTATGCAGTAAATGTTCCAACAACAAATACATATCGCAATAGTCCATTATTAAGAACCTGTGCTACAATAAACAAAATTGACATAGATATATACTCCAGAGACTTGAAATCAATTGAAGAACACTTAAAAACAGTTGACTGGTGTTAATAAAATTAATTCTGTTATTAGTTGCTAGAACTTGTATGATAAATGTGTTTTATTGAATATTTATACCTGTAATTGGCTGATGCTGTTGGTATGAAATAAATAAATTATTCAAACAGTAATTATTCAAACTATCAACTCAAAAACAAATTGCTCACCGTCAAATTGTCGGAAGAGAAAAGTCGACTATTGAAATCACTCGGAGAAAATTGTCGACTCAAATCCACCTAGATTGTCAATCAAAAGAAGTCAACTATCTCAATCACTGAAACAGAAATTGTTGACTGTCGAAATCACTTAGACAAATTGCGAGTCAAGAAGAGTCGTCTGTCGAAACCAATCGTACTAATTGTCAACAGTTGAAATCAGACAAACTGCCGACTGTCGAATTAACTCAGACTCAAACTATTTGGTAAAGAAAAGTCGACTATTGAAATCACTCGAATAGAAATTGTTGATTACTGAATGCAATTGAACTAATAGTCAGTGAGGAAAGGCGAACTATCAAAATCGCTCAGACAATAGTTGGTGGTCGAATTCACTCAGACAAATTGTCGGTCAAGAAGTCAACTATCAAAATCGCTAACAAATTGTTGAATGTCGAATTCACTTAGACAAATTGTATGAAGTCGATTATCAAATACATTCAGACAGAAATTGTTTTGTCAAATTCACTCACACAGATTGTTAATCAAGAAAATTTAACTCTCAAAATCACTCAGACAAATTGTTGACTCGAATTCACTGACAAATTATCATTCAAGAAATCGACTATCAAAATCACGCAGACACAAATTGTTGAATGTCCAATTCGGTCAGACATATTGTCGGTCAAGAATAATCGACTATCAATTCAAAAACAAATTGTTCACTGTCAAAATCACTCAGTTAAATTGTCGGTCATGAAACGCCGACTATTGAAATCAATCCGAGAAAATTGTCGACTCAAATCCACCTAAATTGTCAATCAAAAAAAGTCAACTATCTCGATCACTCAAACAGAAATTGTTGACTGTCGAAATCAATTAGACAAATTGCGAGTCAAGAAGAGTCGTCTGTCGAAACCACTCATACAAATTGACGACAGTCAAAATCAGACAAACTGCCGACTGTCGATTTCGCTCAGACTCAAACTATTTGGTAAAGAAAAGTCGACTATTGAAATCACTCAAATAGAAATTGTTGATTACTGAATGCAATTGAACTAATAGTCGGTCACGATAGGCAGACTATCGAAATCACTCAGACAGAAGTTGTTGGTGGTCAAATTGTCGGTCAAGAAGAGTCAACAATCAAAATCACTGACAAATTGTTGAATGTCGAATTTACTCAGACAAATCGTTTCAAGTCGAATTTACTCAGACAAATCGTTTCAAGTCGACTATCAAATACATTCAGAGAGAAATTGTTTTACCAAATTCACTCACACAGATTGGTGATAAAGAAAAGTCGACTCTCAAAATCACCCAGGCACAAATTGTTGACTGTCGCATTCACTCAGACAAATTATCATCCAAGGAGTCGATGATTACAGTCCCTCAGTCAACAATTGTTGATTGTCCAATTCACTCAGACAAATTGTCTGTTAAGAATAATCGACTATCAACTCAAAAACATTTTTCACTCGGTCAAATTGCCGGTCGAGAAAAGTCAACTATTGAAATCACTCGGAGAAAATCGTTGACTCAAATTCACCTAGATTATCAGCCAAAAGAAATCGACTATCTCAATCGCTTAGACAGAAATTGTTGACTGTCGAAAGCACTTAGACAAATTGCGGATCAAGAAGAGTCGACTGTTGAAACCACATACAAATTGTCGACAGTTGAATTCACTCAAATTGTCGGTAAAGAAAAGTGGACAGCCAGAAACAGACAAACTGCCGACTGTCGAATTCACTCAGACACAAATTGTTTGGTCAAGAAAAGTGCTGACAGAAGTTGTTGGTGGTCGAATTCACTCAGACAAATTGCCTCAAGTCGACTATCAAATACATTCAGACAAGTTGTTTTGTCAAATTCACTCACACATTTTGGCGATCAAGAAAAGTCGACTCTCAAAATCACTCGGACACAAATTGTTGGCTGCCGAATTCACTCAAACAAATTATCATCCAAGAAGTCGACTATCAAAATCACGCAGACACAAATTGTTGACTGTAGAATTCACTCAGATAAATTGCCGGTCAAGAATAATCAACTATCAACTCAAAAACAAATTGCTCACCATCAAATTGTCGGCCGAGAAAAGTCGACTATTAAAATCACTCGGAAAAAAGTGTTGACTCAAATTCACCTAGATTGTAACTCAAAATAAGTCGACTATCTCAATCGCTTAGACATAAAATTTTGACTGTCGAAATCACTTAGACAAATGGCGATTCAAGAAGAGTACACTGTCTAAACCACTCATACAAATTATCGACAATCGAATTCACTCAAATTGTCGGTAAAGAAAAATGGAATCAAAACCAGACAAATTTCTGATTGTCGAATTCACTCAAACACGTTTGGTCAAGAAAAGTCAACTCGAATAGAAATTGTTGATTACTGAATGCAACTGAACTTAATAGTCGGACTATCGAAATCGCTCAGAGAAGTTGTTGATGGTCGAATTCATTCAGACAAATTGTCTCAAGTCGACTATCAAATACATTAAGACAGAAATGGTTCTGTCAAATTCATGCACACAAATTGTATATGAAGAAAATTCTACTATCAAAATCACAAACTGTCAAATTCACTCTAACTGCCGGTCAAGAAAAGTCCACTATCAAAATCACACACAGAAATTGTCAACAGTCAAATTCACTAGACAAATTGTTGGCCAAGTAAACATCGAAATCACAGACAGAAACTGTTGTGTCGAATTCAGTCGGCTAAATTTCAAGAAAAGTCGGCTGTCAAAATCACTCAAATTGTCGGTCAAAAATGTCGACTATTAAAATCACTCGCATAAAAGTTGTAGACTGCCCAAATTGTTGATCAAAAAAAGTCGTGTATCAAAATCACACATAAAAACTGTTGACTGTCAAATTAACTCGGACAAATTGTTCGTCACGAAAGGTCAACTAGCAAAATTCAAAATCATAAGACAGAAATTGTTGGCCGCCGAAATTGAAAAATGTTAGACGAGTATTTTTCACAAAAAAACGCTCTTGTTCGGATGAGAAGTAAAATGGAGGACCTGTATGCGTGTTGTCATGCACATTAAAGATCCTACCTTGTTTGGAACAGCAAGAGTTCCATAAAATTCAAAATTTTCCAGGTAAAAAAACTTGCCTTGTCCAATATCACTCCTGTTAGAGCAGTGGAAAAAAATAGTTTCCAATTCACTTAAGCAAACTGTTGGTAAAGAACAGACGACTATCAAAATCACTCAAACACAGAGTGCTGACTGACGACTTCACTCAAGACAAATTGATGACTGTCAAATTAACTCAAAGTGTCGTCCAAGAAAAGGTCAAAATCGCTCAAACTAAAATTGTTGGCTGCCGAATTCAGTCAGGCAAATTATCTGTCAAGAAAAGTCCACTATTGAAATCACTCAAACACAGATTGTTGACTGTCGAATTTACCCAGACAAATTGTCAGATAAGAAAAAACTATTGAAATCATCGGCTACAAGTTGTGGACTGTCGAATTCCTTCGAACAAATTGTTGACTGTCAAATTCGCTCAATCAAATTGTCAGTCAAAACAGTGGACAATCAAAATCACACAGACACAAATTGTTGACTGTCAAATTCAATGAGACGAATTGATAAGAAAAACGACTAACGAAATCACTCGAGCACAAATTATTGAATGTCGAATTGGCTCAGACAAATTATTGGTCAAGAAAAATCAAATACCGAAATTACTCAAGCACAAGTTGACTGTTGAATTCGTTTAAAATGTTGGTCAGGGAAGTAAACAGTCAAAATCAATCCGACAGAAATTGTGAGCTATCGAATTCACTTGGACAAGTTGTCGGTCAAGAAAAGTCAACTCTCAAAGTCATTCAAATTGTTCACTGTCGAATTCACTCGCACACATTGTTGGTCAAGAAAAATCAACTATCTAGATTACTCAGACACAAGTTGACTGCTGATTCGTTCAAATTGTCGCTCAGGGACAATACATTCGAAATCCCTCAGATTTCGTGGGCTGTTGTATTCGCTGAAGTTGTTGATTATCGAATGCACTCAGATAAATTGTCGGTTATGAAAAGTTGACTATGGAAATCACTAAGGACAGAAATTGTTGCCAGTCGAATTGTTGGTCAAGAAAAATGAACCAAGCGAATTCATTCAGACAAATTGGTGATCAAAAAAAGTCGTTTATCAGAATCACTCTGACACAAATAGTTCACTGTCGAATTCATTAAGACAAATTGTCGGATACAAAAAGTCTATCGAAATTACTCGGGTACAAGTTGTTGATGGTCGAAGTCGCTCAAATAAATGGTCAAACAAGAAAAATCAACAATCGAAATCACCCAAATACAAAGTGAAGACTGTCAAATTCACTCAGACAAATTGATCAAGAAAGTTCAACTATCGAAATCACTTAGACAACACTTGAATGTCCAATTCATTCAAATTGTCGATCAGTAAAAGTTGACTATCAAAATCACTCAAACACAACGCCAACTGTCAAATTGACTTGGACAAAGCAACAGTCAAGAAAAGTCGACTATCAAAATCACTTAGACACAAATTGTTGACTGTCGAATTCACTCTCAAAAACTGTTGGGCAAGAAAAATCGACTATCGAAATCTCTCGGACACAAGTTGTTGACTGTTGAATTTATTCCAAGTGTCAATCAGGAAAAGTTAGCTAACGAATTCATTCAAACACAAATTGTCGACTGACCAATTCACTCCAACAAATTGTGAGTTGAGAAAAGTCGACTGTTGAAATCACTTAGAAAGAAATTGTCCACTATCCGATTCACTCAGACAAATTGGTGGTCAAGAAAAATCAACTATCGAGATTATTCAGACACAAGTTGACTGTTGAATTCATTCGCAGTCAGGAAAAGTCAACTATCGCAATCACCCAGTCAAAATTTGTAAACTGTTTAACTCATGCAAATTGTCGGCCAACAAAATTCGACTGTCAAAGTCACCCAAATTGTTGACTGTCGAATTTGCTGATAAATTGTTGACCAAAAAAAGTAGAATATTGAAATCACTCAGACAGAAATGGTTGACTATCGCATTCACTCGAACAAATCGTCAGTCAAAAAAGGTATCAAAATCAGACACAAATTTTCGACTGCCGAATTCACTCGTACACATTGTCGGCCAAGAAAAGTCAACTAGTAAAATCACTTACACAAGTTATTGATTGTTGAATTCGTTCAGAGAAGTTGTTGGTCAAATAAAGTCGACTTGTCGACTGTCAATCATACAAACTGTTAGGCAAAAAAGACGACTATTAAAATCACTAAGACGTATGGAATTAACTACGACAAATTATCAGTCATAAAAAAATTTACATTTGAAATTGTAGACTGTCAAATTCCCTCAGGCAAAATGTCAGTCAAGAAAAGTCCACTATCGAAATTATAAATTGTTGACTGTCAAAATTACTCTGGTAAATTGTTGGTAAAATTAAGTTGGCTAACGAAATCACTCAGACAAATTGCCCGCCAAGAAAAGACGACTATCAAAATCAGACACAAATTTTTCACTGTCGAATTCACACACAAATTGCCGGAAAGAAAAAACTACCAAAATCATCTGACACAAGTTGACTGTCGAATTCACTCAGACAAATTTTGTTGACTTTCGAGCTCACTCAAACAAATTGTCGGTCAAGAAAAGTCAACAATCGAAATCGCTCAGATACAAATTGTCGACTGTCAAATTCACTCGCACAAACTGTTGGTCAAGAAAAATCGACTATCTAAATCACTCAGACACACGCTGTCAACTGTTGAATATATTCAAATTGTCAGTCAGGAAATGCCAACTATTGAAATCACTCAAACACAAATTGTTGAATGTAGAATTCACTCAAACAAATTGTCATTCAAGAAAAAACGACAATCGACATAACTTAACAGATAATAGACAAATTGTTGGCAGTCGGACTCACTCTGACAAATTGGGCAAGAAAAATCAACACAAGTGGGCTGTCAAATTCATTCAAATTGTCGGTTAGGGAAAGTCAACCATCGAAATCACACAGACAGAAATTATGAGCATTCGAATTCACTTGGATAAATTGTTGATCAAGAAAAGTCGACTATCGGCCCCTTAAATTGTACACTGTCGAATTCAGTCAGATAAATTGTTGGTCAAGAAAAGTGGACTATTGAACTGACTCAGACAAACTGTCAGTCGAGAAAAAACTATATCAAAATCAGACAGAAGCTTTAGACTGACAAATTCACTCATACAAATTGTCTGTCAAGAAAAGTCAACTAGTAAAATCACTGAAACAAGTTATAGACTGTCGAATTCACTCAGACAAATTGTCGGTTAAAAAGACTGAAATTACTGATATAAGTTGACACCTGGAATTAACTACAACAAATTGCCGACTGTCAAATTCACTCAGGCAAACTGTTGATCAAGAAAAGTTGACTATCGAAATCACTCAATAGAAATTGTTGACTGTCGAATTTACTCTACAACTTTTAGCGACAATTAGATAAGTTGTCGATTAAGAAAAGTCCAGTATTGAAATCATTCAGAAAGACTATCCAACTCACTCGGACAAATTGGTCAAGAAAAATCAACTATCGAGATGACATTACTCTGGCACAAGTTGGCTGTAGAATTCATTAAAATTGTCCGTCAGGAAAGTCTATCAAAATCACTCGGGCAAAAATTATGGTCAGTCGAAATTACTCGAACAAATTATGGCAAGAAAAATCGACTATCAGTCCCTCAAATTGTTGACTGTCGAATTCACTCAGACAAATTGTCAAGTCGAGAAAAACAATATCGAAATCAGACAAATTTGTGGCTGTCAAATTTAGTCATGCAAATCGTCGGTCAAGAGCAGTTGACCAGCAAAATCACTGACACAAATCAACTGTCAAATTTATCCAGAGAAACTTTTATTAAGAAAAGTCGACTATCAAAATTGTCCACTGTTAAATTGTCAGTTGAAAAAGGACAAGTATCGAAATCACTCAGACACAAAGTGTCGACCAAGAAAAGACAATTATCGAAACCATTCGAACAGAACTCGTTGGCTTGAAAACCTCAAAATTACTCAGTTACAATTTGTGACACAAAAGTCAAACTGTTGATAGAAAAGTCGATTCTTGAATTTCACTCAGACAATTTGTTAGCTGAGAAGGTCGGCTATCGTATTTAGACAAATTATCGGCCGAGAAAAGTCGATAATGAATATTGTAATTATTTGCCATTTTTGTGAATTTTCATTGTGATTTTGATGAAAACCGTAAAATATCGACCATTGCAAATATTTAACATTTTCGAGAATATTATCGGGATTTTTCCGAACACAAATTGTCGGCCGAGAACAGTCGATTATCGAAATCACTTAGACTGTCGAACAACTAAAGTCTGTAAAATTCATATAGACCATAAGCACCGCCGCTATTAAATATAAACATGCTGAAAAACAGACTGCAATCATTTTATTATGTACAAATATAATTCAAAACATTTATAATTAGCGTTAAACCAATTCGGGAAATTCTGAGAACGTCTCGTCTGGTTCGTTTCGCACACATGCGTCAGTGAAAAATAAAATCTTTCTAATAAAATGAACAGTACATTATTATCATCTAATACACTTAATCTTATTATTAATTTATTTACAAACTTATCGGTAAAAAACAATTTTTAATAAAAATTAGGTAAGTTCAAAGAAAACTTACAAAATATAAATAATCTAAAGCCATTCTAAAAAAAATTCCAAGAGTGTATTGCGCATTATTTACATACATGCAACAGTTCCTAGAATATAAAGTAATAATATTGCATAAAATAATAAACATAAAGATATATTATATGTGAAAACGTGACAGACAATTAATAAAGTTTGGTTTATATTGAATACAAAGTTAAAGAAAGTGCTCTTACTAGTCAAAATAATAAAATTTGAATTTGTACCAAAAAGTCCATTTGCTTTAAAAACAACAACGACACGTAAGAACTTACTTGCTTTGCAAGATATAATTTGCGAAATTGGTTTGACATTCGTTGCTCGTCCAATGCTGAATTAACATACGCGATTCTGATTTAAGAACTGGTTCGACATTTAACAGTAACTGGTGTCGGAGTTGCTGCTTTATCGCTTCCATACTCTGGAAAAACTAACAACATTTAATTCATATGCAGTTGCTATATCAAAGCTAACTACACGCTGAAATTCTGATAAAATAAAAACAAACATATTGAACCTTGATATCGACGATTGGTAACACTGACAGTTGTTAATAAATTTTTACATCGATAGTTGTTACTAAACTTAAATATCGATAATTCTTAGACCCTTGATATTGGCAGTTCCTTACAAACTTGACATCGACTGTTATTAACACGAACATTCATAATAAACCTTGATATCGACAATTGTTAACAAAGTTTGCTACATCAACAGTTGTTAGTAAACTTTTATCAATGGTTGTTTTAAACCTAGATACCGATAATTCTTAGCAAACTCTGATTAACACAATTATGAATAGCATTCATGTGAGCAGCGCCTAAGTCAATATCAACAATTGTTAACAAACCTTAATATCGACAATATTTAACAAACCTTGATACCTAGATACCGATAATTTATAGCAAACTCTGGTTACGATTGTTAGCTTTGAAATCAACACCTGTTAACAAACCTAAATACTGATAATTTATAGCCAACTCTGAATTAGACGATTGTTACTAGCATTGAAATCAATAGTTGTTGATAAACCTAGATATCGATAATTCATATCAAGCTCTGAATTAAACGATTGTTAAGCTTGATATCAACGACTGATAACGCATAGCAAACTCTGATTTAGAGGATTGTTAACTTTGGTATCAACAGTACTTAATAAACCTTAATACCGATAATTCATGGCAAACTGATTTAAACGATTGTTAGCTTTGATATCAACAGTTGTTAACAAACCTAAATACCGATAATTTATAGACATTTATCAACAGCATTGATATCAACAGTTGTTAATAAACCTCCATATGGATGGTTGTTAAAAAAACTAGGTATTGATAATTCATAGCAAACTCAGATTTAGGCAATTATTAATAGCATCGATATCGGCAGTCGTTGAAAACCTAGATACCGATAATCTATAGCAAGCTCTGAGTTAGACGATTGTTAAGTTTGATATCGACAATTGATAACGCACAGCAAACTCTGATTTAGAGCATTGTTAACTTTGATATCGACAGTTGTTAATAAACTTGGATATCAATAATTTATAGCAAACTCTGACTTAGACAATTATTAAGAGACTTTGATATCGGCAGTGCTTAACAAACCCGACATCAACAATTTCTTAATAAACCTTAAAATGACAGTATTTGACAAACATTACAGATGATTGCTAATAAACCTTGATATCGACAGTCGTTAGTAAATCTAGATACCGATAATTTTTTAACAAACTAGTCGATTATTAATAACCTTGATATCGCCAGTTCCTAACAAACTTAATATAGACAATTGTTGACAAACCTTAGTATCGACAATATTTAAGAAACCCTGATATTGACAGTTATTAATAAACTTTCATATCAAGAGTTGTTAACAAACCTAAATACCGATAATTTATAGCAAACTCTGAATTAAACAATGATCAACAGCATCGATATCGACAGTTGTTATAAACCTTTATATGGATGATTGTTAATAAACCTAGATATCGATAATTCAAAGCAAACTCTGATTTAAACAATTATTAATAGCATCAATATCAGTAGTCATTAATAAACCTAAATATCGATAATTCATAGCAAACTCTAATTTAGACAATTATTAATAGCATCGATCTAAGCAGTCGTTAATAAACCTAGATATCGATAATTCATAGCAAGCTCTGAATTGGATAATTGTTAAGTTTGATATCGACGACTGATAAGGCACAGCAAACTCTGCTTTAAAGGATTGTTAACTTTAGTATCGGCAGTTGTTAATAAACCTAAATATCGATAATTCAGAGCCATCTCTGATTTAGACAATTATTAATAGCATCGATATCGGAAGTCATTAATAAACCTAGATATCGATAATTCATAGTAAGCTCTGAATTATACGATTGTTAAGTTTGATATCGACGACTAATAATGCACAGCAAACTCTGATTTAGAGGATTGTTAACTTTGATATCGACAGTTGTTAATAAACTTAGAAATCGATAATTTATAGCAAACTCTGATTTAGACAATTATTAAGAGACGTTGATATCGACAGTGCTTAACAAACTTGATATCAACAATTGCTAATAAACCTCGACATCGACATTTGTTAGTAAACCTTTATATTGATGGTTGTTAATAAATCTAGATACCGATAATTCTTAGCAAACTATGATTTACACAATTATTAATAATAACGTTGATATTAGCAGTGCCTAACAAAGTCATTATCAACAATTGTTAACAAACCTTAATGTCGACAATATTTAACAAACCTTGATATCGATAGTTATTAGTAAACCTTCATATCGATGGTTGCTAACAAACCTATATACCAATAACTTATGACAAACTCTTATGTAAATGATTTTTAGTTTTGATGTCAACATTTGTTAACAAACCTAAATTTTATCAATAATTAAAGCAAACTTTGATTTAAACAAAACCTGAATACCGATAATTTATACAAACTTTGATATAGACAATTATTAATGGCCTTGATATCGGCAGTTCCTAACAAATCTTAATATCGAAGATTGTCAACAAACCTTAATATCGACAATATTTAACAGACTCTGATATCGTCAGTTGTTAATAAACTTTCGTATCGATGGTTGCTAACAAACCTATATACCGATAATTTATGGTAAACTCTTATTTAAACGATTGTTAGCTTTGATATCAACATTTGTTAACAAACCTAAATATCGATAATTTATAGCAAACTTTGATTTAAACAAAACCTGGATACTGATAATTTATAGCAACTTTGATCTAGACAAGTATTAATGGCCTTGATATCGGCAGTTACTAACAAATCTTAATATCGATGATTGTTAACAAACCTTACTATCGACAATATTTAACAAACCTTGATATCGACAGTTATTAATAAACTTTCGTATCGATGGTTGTTAACTAACCTAGATACCGATAATTTATAGCCAACTCTGATTACGATTGTTAGCTTCGATATCAACAGTTGTTAACGAACCTAAATACCGATAATTCATAGCAAACTCTGACTTAGACAATTATTAATAGCATCGATATCGGCAGTCGTTAATAAACCTAGGTACTGATAATTCCTAGCAAGCTCTGAATTAGACAATTGATAAGTTTGATATCGACAACTGATAATGCACCGCAAACTCTGATTTAGAAGATTGTTAACTTTGGTATCGACAGTTGTTTATTTATTTATTTATTTTATTTAAATGTATGATAATACATGTTACAATTACTTTATAGTATTAAATATATTACATAGAGAATACAACCACATAAATAGTTGATACGATAGTTTCACATCCTTGTCGTCATTGATGTCCTCAATTGACGTTTAAATAATCGCAAAGATGATGATTGTTTAATATTGGCAGCGGCGCATTAAATTCTCGGATGCCGTCAATAAATAAGGATCTTTTAGTACATGTTTTCTTAAAAGGATAAATATAAAAATTAGGCAATTGCAGTGGTGTAGTTATGGATTCCGTGAACCATAACTAACTTACATTGTAGGTAAGTAGGCAACAAGTTTCTGGTAATCTTATATATAAAGCACATAACTAAAAAATACAAATGTTGTTGCACTGACAAAAATTTTAAACAATCCAACATAAAATGTACCTTTGTATAAATATTGCATTTTAATATTATACGGAGAGCACGATTTTGAAGGACCTGTAGTTTATTTATCACTGTTTGACTCTGAAAGTATAAAATAGACGAGCAGTATATAAAATGTGGCGCAATTAGCGCTTGGTAAACTTTTAATCGAGTTAGCATATTAAGATTATGACTGATACGATAAAAATAATTAATTTTACCAGTAAGTTGTATTATCAATTTATCCGAATGTGTTTTAAATGAAAGCGATGAATCTATAGTTACACCCAAGTACTTAATTTCATCAACATAATGCAGCCTGTCACAATTGAAAACTATGGGAGGTAACATATGCATTTTTCCATTATAACGCAACCCTAAAATCATTGCTTTGCTTTTCTTAGTATTAATAACTAATTTATTACTAATCAACCACTTTGAAACAGCATTGAGCAAACTGTTCATCCTATGTATTGCGTTATCTATATTTGTATCTGAGATTGCTATAAGGGTATCATCTGCAAATAAGTTCAGTAAAACTGCAGAGTCATCAATTGCATCTGCTATATCATTGATATACAGTATGAAAAGCAATGGGCCTAGAATAGTTCCCTGTGGTACACCGTGGTTATTTAATATAGCACTAGAGGTATGATTATTAATTTTAGTCATTTGCTTTCGCTGATATAGGTAGTCCGAGAACCATTTCAAGGATTGGTCCGTAAAACCGTAACATTTTAATTTATTTATTAGAATCAGTCTATCAACCGTTTCAAATGCTCGTTTAAAATCTAGAAATACATAACTATAACATTAGAACTATTATCCAATACTCTTTTCCATTCTGACAGCACAAGTTGTAGTGAAGACTCACAGGAATGTTTGCCACGAAATCCTGATTGTTCTTTGATGAGAATGTTATTCACTTCAATATGTTTAATAATTTGGTCGTATATTAGTTTTTCAAATACTTTTCCAAGGAATGGCACTGTAGCTATTGGCCTGAATTCTATAGGGTTTAGGGCACCTCTTACTTTAGGTATTGGTTTTATTACAGTTTCCTTCCATTGAGATGGAAAAAATCCAGTAGTTATAGATTTATTATAAAGTTCCGTTATCTTACCAACTAGATAAGCCCGCCAGCCAAAACTATATTTTTATTTAATAAGTCTGTATTAGAATCTTTTGTATTGTAAATCGCCTTATACACACAACCCGTTGAGAATTCATTAAAAGTAAATTCATTCCTACAACCTATCTTATTTATCTTGTCAATGTTTGTAATATTGGGAATGTCACTTATAATTTCCTCTATACTATCCACCACAAATTTGTTAAACTTTTCAGCCACTGTTTGTGGATCACGTTGTAGCATCATCAAATTTCATTACCACAGTAGGTGTATTTTGTAGACCATCAATTGATTCTTTAATAATACGCCAAAGGTTCTTAGGATCGCGTTTGTTTTATCAATCAATTTTGTATAGTACCTCTTCTTTTACTTTGTATCATAGTAGTAACAGCGTTTCGTAATTTTTATAAGTAATCCAATCCTTGTTATTATCTGTAAATATAGCTTGTTGGTATGTTATATCTCTTTGTTTAGCCAAATGACAAATTTCAGAGTCATACCATTTACTCTTCTTCTTGTTAGATACTGTGAAGATTTTTTGGGGCCTGTTCATCCATAACAGTAGTAACATTGTTGTACAAAACATCTATCATTTCGTGAAGTGACGTATTTTTATCCATGGCAACTGCGATAGACGAGTTTCAAAAGTTAATTTATCAATGTTTTTAACATCACGAACAGAGATCACTCTATCGAGCATTACAGTTGTGAATTTGGAAACAGACTTACGTGCACGAGTAATTTTCAGTATTGCATGATCAGATATTTTAGGAGAATTTAAAACATCAGAACATATTGACTTACAGTTTGTAAATACTAAGTCAATCAGTGTTTTACTATTATTTACTATGAGTGCATTCATTAATAATTTGAAAAATCCTCTATCATCCATTCGAGTCTTAAGTCTATTTGAGTAAGTTGTTACTTTATACCAGTTAATGTTAAAGTCTCCCATTATAATAAACTTTTGATCGAGATCTTGGGCATCGACAAATGCCTCCAATTCATCCAGAAATTTTCTTAAATTACCACTTGGGGATCTATATAGACATACATAATTGCAACCATCTGTGGATATGCCTACAACCCACCACTCATTGTTGAAGCTTTTGTTTATAATTATCTTATAATCATAAGGTTCTCTCAGATATATAAGTACTCCCCCAGTATGCTTACTATGTGAATTGCATCTAATTAATATATATCCTGGTATGTATATTTCATTGTCACTAATGTCCTCCGTAATGTGTGTTTCAGTTATACATAATAATAACGGATAGTTCTCTTTTACAAAATGATGTAATTCATAACGATTTGTTAAAAATCCTTGAATATTTAAGCAATATCGCTAAATTGATGCTGTAATTGCTATGCTCCATAATCAATTTTCCTAGCAATGGTATTTAAAATCATTTTATAAGTAGAACAGTCAGAGTAATAAACTGCATGATTAGTATTCTGATTAGTTTTTAGTTTGGAATTGTTTTGAATACAATTAATACATTTATGCTCGGTTACTTGCTGTTTGTTATTGCAGTCTTTAGAAAGATGACTACCAGCGAGGTCCCACAAGTCTCTTTATTATCACAATTTCTTGCAAGATGTCCGTATTGACAACACCGATAGCATCAAATACAGAGAATGTCTCTTGAATTCTACATTTATTAAGAGCTACATATAAATATTGATTTTTTATTAGATTCTTAAAAGTTAATGCATCTACTTCTGCCACAATGTTAAAAGAATTATTAATAGGTTTACTCTTGTGCTTAATATCAAATACAAAATCTTGTTGCTTTGCCTGTATATCATTTTGATTTATTATATTATCTCTTAAGTGCTCATCATTTAAATGAATTCCATCTATATTCATAATTTTAATCCTAGGACGAATCTTATTCTGTATACGTGCTTGAATATTTTCACCACATGACTTTGTTATAGTCTTCTGTAAATCGAGTAAGGTTTCTTTGTTGTCACTTTTATAACTAAACCAGGAAATTTTCTAGCATTATTAATTTTACCAGATTGAACATTTTATGATTTATATTTTCTAATAAACTTTTCTTAATATCAGATGAGGATGTGTTATTAGTACCCTTCAATATAAGGGTTTCTTGTTTGACAATTTCACTATAACTAGGATTTATGAATACATTGTTTTGTTGATTATCAATACCATGCTGTGGCTTATCATTCATATCCATTAATGTACTTTGTTTACCAATTAGCAATTCCAGATTTTTATTTTATCTTCCATTAGTTTGATAATAATATCCTTATCTCCAATTATTACATCCTTTTGATGGTTTACTTCCTTTAATAATAGAATTTGTTCTTTTAGGTAGTAATCATTTTCAAATTGTGAGGTTATTTTAGTTTCACAGCACAATAACTTGTTATTACTAACAATTTTTACATTCTTTGACCTTTCAGCACAGCTTTGATGATAAACTCCATCACAATTGACACAGACTAATATGTTACAAACTTTATTCCTGCAGCATTTATAATGTTTGGCAGAGGCATCATCACATATACTTACACCTTCAGCCATCTTGTGAGGAATAAACCTAGAAATCGATAATTTATAACAACCTCTGATTTAGACAATTAATAAGAGGCGTTGATATCGACAGTGCTTAACAAACTCAATATAAACAATTGCTAATAAACCTTGACATCGACATTTGTTAGTAAACCTTTTTATTGATGGTTGTTAATAAATCCAGATACCGATAATTCTTAGCAAACTATGATTTACACAATTATTAATAATACGTAGATATCGGCAGTGCCTAATAAAGTCAATATCAACAATTGTTAACAAACCTTAACATCGACAATATTTAACAAACCTTGATATCGACAGTTATTAATAATCCTTCACATCGATGGTTGCTAACAAACCTAGATACCGATAATTTATAGCCAACTCTGATTTAAACAATTATTAATAGCATTGATAACAACAGTTGTTAATTTAAATTTTATACAGATGGTTGTTAATAAAGCTAGATATTGATAATTCATAGCAAACTCTGATTTAGACAATTATTAATAGCATTGATATCGACAGTCGTTAATAAACCTAGATACCGATAATTCACAGCAAGCTCTGAGTTAGACGATTGTAAAGTTTGATATTGACGACTGATAACGCACAGCAAACTCTGTTAACTTTGGTATCGACAGTTGTTAATAAACCTAGATATCGATAATTTATAGCAAACTCTGATTTAGAAAATTATTAAGAGGCGTTGATATCGACAGTGCTTAACAAACTCGATATCAACAATTGTTAACAAACCTTAGTATTGACAATATTTGACAAACCTTAATACAGACGATTGCTAATATACCTTGATATCGACAGTTGTTAGTAAACCTTTATATCGATGGTTGTTAATTAACCTAGATACCGATAATTTTTAACAAACTTTGATATAGTCGATTATTAATAGCTTTGATATCGGCAGTTCCTAACAGCCTCAATACAGACAATCATTAGCAAATCGTAATTTCAACAACTCTTAACAAACCTTGATATCGACTGTTGTTAACAAACTTTGATATCGATTGTAGTTAATAAACCTAGACACCGATAATTTATAGCAAACTTGTGGTGCCTTTTTTACACAAGGCCACACGTATTATCTTACTATTTAATTTTACGGGAGTTTTAAACCCGGCATGGGAAAGTTCTTTATTATTTTTAATTTACGTTATACGCGTAATACCCACAAATATTAGGCTCTCACGCATTTCAAGACATTACCCTACGATTTGTGGTGTAAAAAACCGCAAAGGATACGTTCTCAAGGCATGAAAATGCAACTACGTCTAGCAGTTTTAACCGTGGGAGCATGAAAATCATGGAGGGACTTAAAGGGTGACATTTTTTGAATAAAAGTAGATTTCGAGCAACTGCAAAAATCAGTTGCAAAAAAGCTTCAGAAATTTTCAATTTTGACTTTTTGAAATTTTATTTTATCGTAAATAAAAAAGCAGAACAATTTTTTTAAATAGGCGGAAATTTGGAAAGTCCGAAACGGCTACTTGTAAGGAATTTTGTTAGAATTGTCACTGAATTGATTCTTTTCTGATTTTAGGATTTGTAATTTTTTTTGAAAAAGAATGCGTGAAAATTGTTAAAGCAGGCAGTGGAAATTCTCAGCGGCTCAAAATGTCGCTATTTCTTTTTTTTAATTTATTGGGATTTTAAATTTTTCGAAAACAAAAAAGTGAACATTTTTGGAATAAAAGCACCAAAAATTTACACAATTTTAATTTTTTGATGGATTGTTTTGAGTTTTTAATTTTTTACGAGATTTGAATTATTTCAAAGAAAGAAAACCAAAATAAAATTTTTTGGACTATGCGGAAATTCTGAAGGCTACTTGTAAGAAAAACTTGTTAAAAATTTTCATTATTTGAGACCATTTTTCCTGATTTCTACAAATAATAAATTTTTCTCGAAACAAAAGAAGGCGTGAAAATTGTTGAAGCAGGCAGTGGAAATTCTAAGGAGCTTCTCTAGTATTTATTTTTCTTATTTTTTTGGAATTTAAGATTTTTTTACAAAAAAAAAGAAAGAAGTTGAGATTTTGAGAAGCTAAAAATCTTATCAAATATTTTCGCTATTTTATTTTTTTTATCATAATTTTTTTAAAACAAAATGTGAAAATTTTGATTTTCTCTAAACACAAAATTTTAATTGGTTTATTCTTAGTTTTTTAGGGTTTTTTTTTACAATAAAATGGAATACATTTTTTTTTGGAAAAACAGTAGATATTGAAGAATTCAAAAAAGTAAAAATTTTTTGAAACTTAATTCTTTGGGAAAATTGTTGAAGCAGACAGTGGAAATTCTAAGGGGCTTCTCTAGTATTTATTTTTTCTTAATTTTTTTGGAATTTAAGATTTTTTTACAAAAAAAAGTTAAAAATTTTTTGGGTAGAAGTTGAAATTTCGAGAAGCTAAAAATCTTATCAAATATTTTCGCTATTTTATTTTTTTTATCATAATTTTTTTTAAACCAAATTGTGAAAATTTTGATTATTTTCTAAACACAAAGTTTTAATTGGTTTGTCCTTAGTTTTTTGGGGTTTTTTTAAAATTAATTTGGAATAACAGTAGAGATATTGAAGAATTCAAAAAAGTAAAAAATTTTTGAAACTTAATTCTTTGGGAAAATTGTTGAAGCAGACAGTGGAAATTCTAAGGGGCTTCTCTGGTATTTGTTTTTTCTTATTTTTTGGAATTTAAAATTCTTTTACAAAAAAAAAAGTTAAAAATTTTTTGGGAAGAAGTTGAAATTTCGACAAGCTAAAAATCTTATCAAATATTTTCGCTATTTTATTTTTTTATCATAATTTTTTTTAAACCAAATTGTGAAAATTTTGATTTTTTCTAAACACAAAGTTTTAATTGGTTTGTTCTTAGTTTTTTAGGGTTTTTTTAAAATTAATTTGGAATAACAGTAGAGATATTGAAGAATTCAAAAAAGTAAAAAATTTTTGAAACTTAATTCTTTGGGAAAATTGTTGAAGCAGACAGTGGAAATTCTAAGGGGCTTCTCTAGTATTTATTTTTTCTTAATTTTTTTGGAATTTAAGATTTTTTTACAAAAAAAAGTTAAAAATTTTTTGGGTAGAAGTTGAAATTTCGAGAAGCTAAAAATCTTATCAAATATTTTCGCTATTTTATTTTTTTTATCATAATTTTTTTTAAACCAAATTGTGAAAATTGTGATTATTTTCTAAACACAAAGTTTTAATTGGTTTGTCCTTAGTTTTTTGGGTTTTTAAAATTAATTTGGAATAACAGTAGAGATATTGAAGAATTCAAAAAAGTAAAAAATTTTTGAAACTTAATTCTTTGGGAAAATTGTTGAAGCAGACAGTGGAAATTCTAAGGGGCTTCTCTAGTATTTATTTTTTCTTAATTTTTTGGAATTTAAAATTTTTATAAAAAGTTAAAATTTTTGGGTAGAAGTTGAAATTTAGAAGCTAAAATCTTATCAAATATTTTCGCTATTTTATTTTTTTTATCATAATTTTTTTTAAACCAAATTGTGAAAATTGTGATTATTTTCTAAACACAAAGTTTTAATTGGTTTGTCCTTAGTTTTTTAGGGTTTTTTTAAAATTAATTTGGAATAACAGTAGAGATATTGAAGAATTCAAAAAAGTAAAAAATTTTTGAAACTTAATTCTTTGGGAAAATTGTTGAAGCAGGCAGTGGAAATTCTAAGGGGCTTCTCTGGTATTTGTTTTTTCTTAATTTTTTGGAATTTAAAATTCTTTTACAAAAAAAAAGTTAAAAATTTTTTGGGAAGAAGTTGAAATTTCGACAAGCTAAAAATCTTATCAAATATTTTCGCTATTTTATTTTTTTATCATAATTTTTTTTAAACCAAATTGTGAAAATTTTGATTTTTTCTAAACACAAAGTTTTAATTGGTTTGTTCTTAGTTTTTTAGGGTTTTTTTAAAATTAATTTGGAATAACAGTAGAGATATTGAAGAATTCAAAAAAGTAAAAAATTTTTGAAACTAAATTCTTTGGGAAAATTGTTGAAGCAGACAGTGGAAATTCTAAGGGGCTTCTCTGATATTTGTTTTTTCTTAATTTTTTGGAATTTAAAATTCTTTTACAAAAAAAAAAGTTAAAAATTTTTTAGGAAGAAGTTGAAATTTCGAGAAGCTAAAAATCTAATCAAATATTTTCGCTATTTTATTTTTTTAGCATAATTTTTTTTAAACCAAATTGTGAAAATTTTGATTTTTTTCTAAACACAAAGTTTTAATTGGTTTGTTCTTAGTTTTTTAGGGTTTTTTTAAAAATGAAATGAAATAATTTTTTTTTGGAAAAACAGTAGAGATATTGAAGAATTCAAAAAAGTAAAAAATTTTTGAAACTTAATTCTTTAGGAAAATTGTCAAAGCAGTGGAAATTGGAGAGTTTGATAAAAAAAATTTTAAAACAAAAGCAAGAAATTTTGGAATAAACAAATGTCTTCAACGGGTAATTCCAAATAAACAGCGATTTCTTGCGATGAAGCTTTAAGTGTTCATTTCAAAAAACTATAGTGAGCATAAACTCTTCCAATAAAATCAAAAAATTGTATTTTCTGCATCGTTTCTTTTCCTTTTTTGAATTTTAACATTTACTTTGTAAATCCATAACATCGCGTGCGTTCTCATATTTAAATTTTTTGACTTAAGGCACATTACATTTTTTCGATTAGGTTCTTGGTGTCCAGCAGTTCAAAAATAATTTTAAAAAAATTGTATCCACATCGCACGGCAGCTTGATCATTTTATACCTTAAGCAGAGACAAAAAACAACTAGTAAAACATACATTACCTGTAACGACTGGCACGACATAACTTTTATAGTAGATATAAGTTCGTCCTGAAATTTGGCAGGCCACAAAATACGAGTGACAAGTCCTAGACGGAACGCTTCGGCTGCTGTTATCGCTCGAGGTGCGAAGAATAATTCACAAGCCTGAAAAAAATTATCGTACATCAATTTTAGGAAAACTAACAAGTGCGAGTAGTTATGAATATGGAATCACAGTCGCATGTACAATCAAAAGCGCAAGTTGGTTTTTAAAATGTTTTGTATGTAAATGTTTCTAATGAACGTTTTAAAAATGTCATAACGGTCGATAGTGTTCTTATATATGCTCGTAAAAATAAAAAAATAAAAAAGAGATTTCCTAAAATATAGTATTCTGATCTCCGTTTGCGCAAGTTAAAAGTTTCTTGGGTTTTAAGGTCTAACAAAGAAATCCTACCTCAAAATCCTCAGTTTAATAGATTTGCGTAAGACAAAGTACACACTCCGGCCTTGTACAGATAAAATTTACATACGTAAAGGCTTGCAAAAAACCGAACTGTCAGTTTAAACTTAAGATTTCAAAGTTTCAGACTGTAAAATCAAAAACATACACAAACGTGCAAGCACGCACATGCACTCACACGCTTCCACCCACCAACCCACCCAATCCTTGATGTGATTTAAATTTCACGCCGTGTTAGTCACAGATGTAACGCTTAAGAGTAAGCGTTTTTGGTAGTAGTCGGTAAGTTAGGAATTGGAGAGGTTTTAGTTAGTGAGTTGGGCTTGCTACACTAAATTAGCCTACATTGAATATCCGGTATTTCTCGTTACTAATGTAGATATTGCAGTTGCGGTGGAAGCAAAAACTCAAAAGGTCAAACAGCAGGTTATGTCGCCAGTTAAAATGAATGGGGTAGAAATAGAAGTGGTGTCTATTCTTAATAAAACTTTTCTTGTAGGTTGTGACTGGTTAACGAAGCACAAAAATGACTTAAATTTAACATTATTAGTAAAAGATCGTCAACATAGGATAAAGTTGAAGCATGACAGAAGTGAGGAGATGGGTTTTAACATTAATCAGAGGGGCGAAGAATGGATAAGGGTTAAGATTGAAATGTTAAGGGTGTTAGAAAGCCGGATGGGAAATCTAAAAAAGGAAGCAAAGGATCAGAAGGGTAAAGAATAGATAAGAGTTAAGATTGAAATGTTAAGAGTGTTAGGAGGAAAGTCGGGGAGTGGGGGGTACTGGTTAAGAAATGATTTGCAATTCATAATGAAATTTTATTCAGAGCTGGGATGTTTCAATAAATTTTCTAAAAGTTACTATTGAATTTAAAAGGGTAAAAGAAAACCTCCAACAATTAGGGAAGATCAGAGGGGTGAAGAATGTATAAGGGTTAAGATTGAAACGTTAAGGGCGTTAGAAAGAAAGCTGGAGGGGCAATTTAATAAAAGGGAACAAAGAATTAGAAGGGTGAAGAATTGATAAGGGTTAAGATTGAAATGTTATGAGCGTTAGAAGTTACTAATGAATTTAAAAGGGCAAAATAAATCTTACAACAATTAGGAAAGATCAGGGAACACAGGATCAGAAGGGTGAAGAATGAATAAGGGTTAAGATTGAAATGTTAAGGGTATTAGAAGTAAGGCCGGATGAAGAATTTAATAACGGGAGCAAAGGATCAGAGGGGCGAAGAATGGATAAGGATTAAGATTGAAATGTTAAGGACGTTAGAAGGAAAGCCGAATGAGGAATTTAATATCGGGAGCAAAGGATCGGAGGGGCGAAGAATGGATAAGGGTTAAGATTGAAATGTTAAGGGCGTTAGAAGAAAAGCCGGATGAGGAATTTAATAACGATGAGCAAAGGATCAGAAGGGTGAAAAATGAATAATGCTTAAGATTGAAATGTTAAGGGCGTTAGAAGCAAAGCCAGATAAGGAATTTATTAACGGGAGCAAATGATTAGAGGGGTGAAGAATGGATAAGAGTTAAGATTGAAATGTTAAGGGCGTTCGAAGAAAAGCCAGTGGGGAATTTAATAACGGGAGCAAAGAATCAGAAACGTGAAGAATGAATAAGGGTTAAGATTGAAATGTTAAGGGTGTTAGAAGAAAAGCCGGATGACGAATTTAATAACGAGAAGCAAAGAATCAGAGGGGTGAAGAATTGATAAGGGTTAAGATTGAAATGTTATGAGCGTTAGTAGGAGGGGAGGGGGAGCAAATGGTTAAGAATCATGATGAAATTTAATTCACATCTGGGGATGTTTCAATAAATTTTCTAAGAATTACTAATGAATTTAAAAGGGCAAAAGAAACCTTACAACAATTAGGAAAGATCAGAGGGGGTGAAGGATAGAAAAGGGCTAGGATTGAAATATTAAGGGAAGGAAAGCCGAGGGAGAATTAAATAAAAGAGAGCAAAGATCAGAAGGGTGAAGAATGGATAAGGGTTCAGATTGAAATGTTAAGGGCGTTATAAGGAATGCCGTAGAGGGAATTTAATAACAGGGAGCAAAGGATCAGAAGGGTGAAGAATCGATTACGGTTAAGATTGAAATGTTAAGGGTGTTCGAAGAAAGGCAGGATGGGGAATTTAATAACGGTGAGCAAAGGATCAGAAGGGTGAAAAATGAATAATGCTTAAGATTGAAATGTTAAGGACGTTAGAAGGAAAGCCGGATGGGGAATTTAATAACGAGAGCAAAGGATCACAAGGGTGAAGTATTGATAAGGGTTAAGACTGAAATGTTAAGGGTGTTGGAACAACAGCCGGATGAGAAATTTAATAACGAGAAGCAAAGAATCAGCGGGGTGAAGAATTGATTGAAATGTTATGAGCGTTAGGAGGAGGGATAAAAGGGGAGCAAAAGGTTAAGAATCATGATGAAATTTTATTCACATCTGGAGATGTTTCAATAAATTTTCTACGAGTTACTAATGAATTCAAAAGGCTGAAGCATTCCTCTTTGATCTCCTGTCCTTTAATAAGAATTGGTACTAAAAAGAAAACACCACACTCGATCTTCAAACACTTAAAGAAAACTTTATTCATTAAGTACAGAACTGTGAGCAACAAGATTCTCGCATTTTCTAACCTACGTGTATATAAAAAATAATCATAATCTAACATCCGCGGCTGCCAAAACACAAGTCCCATTCACCGCTCCCCCACTCTCTTTCTTCCAACTAGTTCCAGCTTGCGCCACTTAAAAACCCGCACTATTTAAATATTGGCGGCACCGTATCCCATTGTAGACATGTGCCCACTACATAACCCCCCAAAATTTATGACTAATTACAAGGAGTAAATTTTACATGTACAACAGCTTAAGTTTTACTAAACTATACCAATCAACGAATAATGAGATAAAAGAAAAGTAGGTTAAAGGCCTGGTGAATAATTCACTCTTTTCTTTAAATTAATGATATTGTGAGGACCGACAAGACGTCCCTCTGAATCGTGCAACATATAAGCATTTGACCCCACCCGCTGATATATCTTATAAGGACCTTCATAGAGGAAAAATAACTTCTGAATCTCTGCATTAAGAGAAGATGATTGAGGATGGGTTTTAACCAACACTTCATCTCCCAACTGGAAAACAACAGGTCGAATTTGATTATTATATTTTACCCGCCGTTTCTCTGCTTTAGTCGAAACTTTATTTTTGACAGCTAACCAAACCTCTTGTAAATTGCGAGAATCCTCCTTCCCCAGTGGGTATTCAATGAGTTTCCGAATATTGTTTAATTCCACCGCACCAAATTGCAAATATGATGGGGGATACCCGGTAGTCTCATGTATCGCACTGTTAATACATAGCTCTATTTCCTTTAACGTATAAGCCCACTTGGTATGCTTTGTATTACAAAACATCCTTAATAACCTACCGATCTCCTTATTCACCCGTTCAGTAACGTTTCCCTGTGGAAAATACACAGAAGTGTGCCTGATTTTTACCCAATTCATTTAAAGTATTCACCCATTTTTCTGAATGAAACTGAGTTCCGTTGTCGCTCAGGATCGCTTTTGGAACCTGCACAAGAGAAATAATCCTTGACCAACCTATTCGTAATCGCTAGTGCCGTATGCGTTTTAGTGCGTATAACTTCACATACCTGGAAAAGACATCAATAAATACTAATAATTGTGTGGTACCCCCTCTGGAAGGAGGGAGTGGCCCCATTAAGTCAGTGCAAACCAAATCGCCTGGTTGGTCTACCGAGACCATATTAAAAGTTCCGTGCAAACGTGGAGACGCCTTTGACTTTTGACATATCAGACAAGATGCTACTATCTGCCTTATCAGCTTTCGCATCTTTGGAAAATAAAAAGATTTTCTCATATGAAGATATGTTTTAGAACAGCCAAAATGCCCTATGTCTGCATGCTGCTGTTCAATCAATGCCTGTATTTGCTGCTTTGGGACTACCCATTTGAAACCTTTATTGTCTGCTTCACCTCTCCTGAATAATATCCCTTTATGTACGGTATACCATTTATTGTCCGAACTATCTCCCCGAGAATCCCCTCCTCGTTCTATTATTTCTATTTTACTCCTTATTCGTTCATCATTATTCTGATCCTCTCGTATTGTTTTCAAATTCTCCTTCACACCTTTAAACTCATTAGTGTACTGGAGCATCCATACCCTCAACTCTGTATTCACCTCTGGAACGTCCGGTCCTATAGCTTCGTGCGGATGCCTAGACAGCCAATCTGCAACGATATTGTCCTTGCCCGGACAATATTCAACCACAAAACTAAACTCTTGAATACGTAAAGTCCATCTGGTAAGACGGGCATTTTTAAAAGGACACGTCATCAAGAATGAGAGAGATTTATGATCTGTTACGATCACTAACGGATTTCCCAAAACCAACACTCGCCACTGCTCTAAAGCATATACGATGGCTAACGCCTCCTTTTCTGTGACGGTGTAATTTACCTCAGCTCCCTTCAGGGTTCTACTACTGTGTCGACCACCTTACGATCACCTGCTTCTCCCCTTTGATACAGGCAGCAACCTAGACCATATCCAGAACTGTCTGCCTGAATGTAAAAGTATCATCTAATTTTGGATGCTGCAACATTGTAGCATCGAGGTAGGCTTTTAATTGCTTGAAAGTTTCTTGGTGGACAGAAGTCCAGGTCCAAGGAGTGTTTTTCTTTAATAGCTGCACTAACGGTAGTGCCAGATCTGCAAATTTTTCAACAAACCGTCGTTCGTAATTTACTAAACCCAGAAAACTACGCAACTCTCGTAAATTACGAGGTGGCGGCGAATCGGTTATAGCTACCGTTCGTTCAGGGTCCATTTTGATTCCCTCTGCCGAAATTACATGACCCACATATCTTACCTCAGTCGGTAGAGCATGAGACTCTTAATCTCAGGGTCGTGGGTTCGAGCCCCACGTTGGGCGCCATTGAAGCATTCCTCTTTGATCTCCTGTCCTTTAATAAGAATTGGTACTAAAAAGAAAACACCACACTCGATCTTCAAACACTTAAAGAAAACTTTATTCATTAAGTACAGAACTGTGAGCAACAAGATTCTCGCATTTTCTAACCTACGTGTATATAAAAAATAATCATAATCTAACATCCGCGGCTGCCAAAACACAAGTCCCATTCACCGCTCCCCCACTCTCTTTCTTCCAACTAGTTCCAGCTTGCGCCACTTAAAAACCCGCACTATTTAAATATTGGCGGCACCGTATCCCATTGTAGACATGTGCCCACTACAAGGCCAAAAGAAACCTTACAACAATTAGGGAAGATCAGAGAGGGTGAAGAATAGAAAAGGGCTAAGATTGAAATGTTAAAGGAAGGAAAGCCGA
Source organism: Platerodrilus igneus (assembly GCA_036346225.1). NCBI lineage: Eukaryota > Metazoa > Arthropoda > Insecta > Coleoptera > Lycidae > Platerodrilus > Platerodrilus igneus. The sequence goes on along the minus strand of JARFIW010000115.1, from coordinate 1,024,176 downwards.
GGGAGATATAAATAAAAGAGAGCAAAGGATCGGAAGGGTGAAGAATCGATAAGGGTTAAGATTAAAATGTTAAGGGCGTTAGAAAAAAAACCAGAGGGGGAATTTAATAAAATGGAGCAAAGGGTTAAGAAATGGCTTGTTATTCATGATGAAATTTTATTCAGAGCTGGGGGTGTTTAAATAAATTTTCTAGAAGTTACTAATGAATTTATAAGAGTAAAAAAAACCTTAAATAATTAGGGACAATCGCAGGGGTAAGTAATGGATAAGGATTAAAATTAAAAAGTTAAGGGAGATAGAAGAAAAGCCGAAGGAGGAATTTAATAACGGAGAGCAAAGGATTAGAGGGCTGAAGAATGGATAGGGGTTAAGATTGAAATGTTAAGGGCGTTAGAAGGAAAGTCGGAGAGGGAATTTAATAAAAGGGAGCAAAGGGTTAAGAAATGGTTTGTTATTCATGATAAAATTTTATTCAGAGCTGGCAATGTTTCAATACATTTTCTAGAAGTTACTGATGAATTTAAAGCAGTAAAAAAAACCTTAAATAATTAGGGACGATCACAGAGGTAAGTAATAGATAAGGGTTAAAATTAAAAAGTTAAGGGCGATAGAAGAAAAGCCGAAGGGGGAATTTAATAAAATGGATCAAAGAATCAGAAAGATAAAGAATGAATAAGGGTTAAGATTGAAATGTTAAGGGTGTTAGAACGAAAGCTGGAGGGGAATTTAATAAAAGGGAGCAAGCAGTTAATAAATGAATTGTTATTCATGATGAAATTTTATTCAGAGCTGAGGATGTTTCAATAAATTTTCTAAAGGTTACTAATGAATTTAAAAGGGTAAAACAAAACCTTAAAACAACTATGGAAGATCAGAAGGGTAAAGAATGGAAAAGGGTTAAGATTGAAATGTTAAGGATGTTAGAAGAAAAGTCGAAGGGAGAATTTAATAAAATCGAGCAAAGGATCAGAGGGGTGAAGAATGAATAAGGGTAAAGATTGAAATATTAAGGGCGTTAGAAGAAAAATCCGAGAGGGAATTTAATAAAAAGGAAGCAAAGGGTTAAGAAATGGTTTGCTAATGATGAAATTTTATTCAGAGCTGAGGATGTTTCAGTAAATTTTCTAAAAATTACTAATGAATTTAAAAGGATAAATAAAAGAAAACCATAAAACAATTAGGGAAGGTCAGAGGAATAAATAATGGATAAGGGGTTAAGATTAAAATATTACGGGCATTAGAAGGAAAGCCAAAGGGGGAATTTAATAAAAGGGAGCAAAGGATCAGAGGAATGAAGAATGGATAAGAGTTAAGGTTGAAATGTAAAGGATGTTAGAAGGAAAACTGAAGGGGGAATTTAATAAAATGGAGCAAAGGGTTAAGAAATGGTTTGTTATTCATGATGAAATTTTATTCAAAGCTGGGGATGCTTCAAATTTTCTAAAAGTTACTAATAGATTTAAAAGGGTGAAACAAAATCTTAAAACGAGTAGGGAAGAACAGAGAGCTGAAGAATAGATAAGGGTTGATTGAAACGTTAAGAGCGTTAGACGAAAAGCAAGAGGGGGGAATTTAATGAGAGAGAGAAAAGAATCAGAGGAATGAAGAATGGATAAGGATTAAGATTGAAATGGCAAGGACTTTAGGATGAAAGTCGGAAAGGGATTTAATAAAAAGGGGGCAAAGGGTTACGAAATGGTTTGTTATTCATGAAGAAGTTTTATTCAAAGCTAGAGATTTTTCAATAAATTTTCTAAAAGTTACTAATGAATTTAAAAGGGTAAAAGAAAACCTTAAAACAATTAGGGAAGAACAGAGGGATAAAGAATGGATAAGGGTTAAGATTGAAATGTTAAGGGCGTTTGAAGGGAAGTCTGACTAACATAAATCAAGTGTTATCCACCTAGGAGCTAGTGAAAGAAAGGATGGTGCAATAATTCACTTTTCTGTAGTACAGCCAGCCTGTATTTACATAAACTAAGCGTTATATACCTCAAAGTAGGGAATGAAAGGATGATGCAATAATTCACATTGTCCGTTTCACAACAGCTAGTCTGTATTTCTTTAAACCAAGCGTTATTTACCTCAAAGTGAGGGAATAAAAGAATGACACGCAATGATTGGCTCTGTCCTTTCCACAGGCGGACTAACATACATCAGGCGTTATCCACCTAGGAACTAGGGAATGAAAGGATGATGCAATAATCCACTTTGTCTGTTCTACAGCCGGGTTGTATTTACATAAACCAAGCATTATCCACCTCAGAGCTAGGGAATGAAAGAATGATGCAATAATTCACTTTGTCCTTTCCACAGCAGGACTGTACTATCATAAACCAAGTGTTATTCACCTCGGAGCTAGGGAATGAAAGCATGGCGCAATAATTCATTTGTCCGTTCTAGAGCCAGGGTATTTATATGAACCAAGCATTACTTACCTCAAAGCTAGAGAATGAAAGGATGATGCAATAATTCACTTTGTCCATTCTACAGCCGGGCTGTACTACCATAAACCAAGCGTTATTCACCTCAGAGCTAAGAAATGACAGCATGATGCAATAATTGACTTCTTGTTACACAGCTGGACTGTACTAACATAAATTAAACGTTATCCACCTCGGAGCTAGGGAATGAAAGCATGACGCAATAATTCACTTGTCCGTTCTAGAGCCAAGCTGTATTTAGACAAAGCAAGCGTTATTTATCTCAAAGCTAGAGAATGAAATGATGACGCAATAATTCACTTTGTCCATTCTACAGCCGGGCTGAACTAATATAAACCAATCGTTATCCACCTCCGGAGCTAGGGAATGAAAACATGATTCAATAATTCACTTGTCCGTTCAACAGCCGGACCTGTACTAACATAAATCAAGCGTTATCCACTTCGGAGCTAGGGAATGAAAGCATGACGCAATAATTCCCTTGTCCGTTCTAGAGCCAAGCTGTATTTAGACAAAGCAAGCGTTAGTTATCTCAAAGCTTGAGAATGAAAGGATGATGCAATAATTCACTTTGTTCTTTCCACAGCCAGACTGTACTAACATAAATCAAGCGTAATCCACACCTCAGGCTAGGGAATGAATGTCTCGCAATAATTAGCTCTGTTCTTTCCACAACCGGACTAACAGGCGTTATCCACCTAGGAGCTAGGGAATGAAAGGATGATGTAATAATTTGTTTTGTCCTTAATCAGTTGGGGTGATGCAATAATTTACTTTGTCCGTTCTACAGCCGGGCTGTATTATAAACCAAGCATTATTTACCTCAAAGCTAGGACTATGAAAGGAAGATGCAATAATTCACTTTGTCCTTTCCACAGTCGGACTGTACTATGATAAACCAAGTGTTATTCACCTCAGAGCTAAGGAATGAAAGCATGACACAATAATTCACTTGTCCGTTCAACAGCCAGACTGTACTAACACAAATCATGCGTCATCCACATCAGAGCTAGGGAATGAAAGGATGATGCAATAATTCACTTTGCCCTTTCCACAGCCGAACTGTACTAACATAAAGCATTATCCACGGCAGAGCTTGGGAATGAAAGGATGACGCAATAATTCACTTCTCCGTTCCACGGCCGAACTGTACTAACATAAATCAAGCGTTATCCCCCTCAGAGCTACAGAATAAAAGCATGATGCAATAATTGACTTCTCCGTTCCACAGCTGAACTGTACTAACATAAAGCGTTATCCACCGTAGAGCTAGGGAACGAAAGCATGATGCAATAATACAGTTTTCCGTTCCACAGCCGAACTGTACTAACATAAAGCGTTATCCAACGCAGAGCTTGGGAATGAAAGCATGACGCAATAATTCACTTCTCCGTTCCACAGTTGGACTGTACTAACATAAAGCAAGCGTTATCGACCATAGAGCTTGGGAAAGAAAGGATGACGAAATAATTCACTTCTCCCTTCCACAGCCGAACTGAAATAACATAAATAAAGCGTTATCTACCTCAGAGCTAGGAAATGAAAGCATGATACAATAATTCACTTTTCCATTCCACAGCCGAACTGTACCAACATAAATCAAGCGTTATCCACCTGAGCGCTAGGGAATGAAAGGATGACACAATAATTCACATCTCCGTTCCACAGCGAACTGTACTAACATAAATCAAGCGTTATCCCCCTCAGAGCTACAGAATAAAAGCATGATGCAATAATTGACTTCTCCGTTCCACAGCCGAACTGTACTAACATAAAGAGTTATCCACCACAGAGCTAGGGAATGAAAGCATGACGCAATAATTCACTTGTCCGTTCCACAGCCGGACTGTACCAACATAAATCAAGCGTTATCCACCTCAGAGCTAGGGAATGAAAGCATGATGCAATAATTCACTTTTCCGTTCCACATCCGAACTGTACTAACATAAATCAAGCGTTATACCCGTCAGAGCTACAGAATAAAAGCATGATGCAATAATTGACTTCTCCGTTCCACAGCCGAACTGTACTAACAAAAAGCGTTATCCACCGCAGAGCTAGGGAATGAAAGCATGACGCAATAATTCACTTGTCCGTTCCACAGCCGGACTGTACCAACATAAATCAAGCGTTATCCACCGCAGAGCTAGGGAATGAAAGCATGACGCAGTAATTCACTTGTCCGTTCCACAGCCGAACTGTACCAACATAAATCAAGCGTTATCCCCCTCAGAGCTACAGAATAAAAGCATGATGCAATAATTGACTTCTCCGTTCCACAGCCGAACTGTACTAACATAAATCAAGCGTTATACCCCTCAGAGCTACAGAATAAAAGCATGATGCAATAATTGACTTCTCAGTTCCACAGCCGAACTGTACTAACATAAAGCGTTATCCACCGCAGAGCTAGGAATGAAAGCATGACGCAATAATTCACTTGTCCGTTCCACAGCGGACTGTACCAACATAAATCAGCGTTATCCACCGCAGAGCTAGGGAATGAAAGCATGACGCAGTAATTCACTTGTCCGTTCCACAGCCGGACTGTACCAACATAAATCAAGCGTTATCCACCGCAGAGCTAGGGAATGAAAGCATGACGCAGTAATTCACTTGTCCGTTCCACAGCCGAACTGTACCAACATAAATCAAGCGTTATCCCCCTCAGAGCTACAGAATAAAAGCATGATGCAATAATTGACTTCTCCGTTCCACAGCCGAACTGTACTAACATAAATCAAGCGTTATAAAGCATGATGCAATAATTGACTTCTCAGTTCCACAGCCGAACTGTACTAACATAAAGCGTTATCCACCGCAGAGCTAGGGAATGAAAGCATGACGCAATAATTCACTTGTCCGTTCCACAGCCGGACTGTACCAACATAAATCAAGCGTTATCCACCGCAGAGCTAGGGAATGAAAGCATGACGCAGTAATTCACTTGTCCGTTCCACAGCCGAACTGTACCAACATAAATCAAGCGTTATCCCCCTCAGAGCTACAGAATAAAAGCATGATGCAATAATTGACTTCTCCGTTCCACAGCCGAACTGTACTAACATAAATCAAGCGTTATTCCCCTCAGAGCTACAGAATAAAAGCATGATGCAATAATTGACTTCTCAGTTCCACAGCCGAACTGTACTAACATAAAGCGTTATCCACCGCAGAGCTAGGGAATGAAAGCATGACGCAATAATTCACTTGTCCGTTCCACAGCCGGACTGAACCAACATAAATCAAGCGTTATCCACCTCAGAGCTAGGGAATGAAAGCATGACGCAATAATTCACTTTTCCGTTCCACAGCCGAACTGTACTAACATAAATCAAGCGTTATACCCCTCAGAGCTACAGAATAAAAGCATGATGCAATAATTGACTTCTCAGTTCCACAGCCGAACTGTACTAACATAAAGCGTTATCCACCGCAGAGCTAGGGAATGAAAGCATGACGCAATAATTCACTTGTCCGTTCCACAGCCGGACTGTACCAACATAAATCAAGCGTTATCCACCGCAGAGCTAGGGAATGAAAGCATGACGCAGTAATTCACTTGTCCGTTCCACAGCCGAACTGTACCAACATAAATCAAGCGTTATCCCCCTCAGAGCTACAGAATAAAAGCATGATGCAATAATTGACTTCTCCGTTCCACAGCCGAACTGTACTAACATAAATCAAGCGTTATACCCCTCAGAGCTACAGAATAAAAGCATGATGCAATAATTGACTTCTCAGTTCCACAGCCGAACTGTACTAACATAAAGCGTTATCCACCGCAGAGCTAGGGAATGAAAGCATGACGCAATAATTCACTTGTCCGTTCCACAGCCGAACTGTACCAACATAAATCAAGCGTTATCCACCGCAGAGCTAGGGAATGAAAGCATGACGCAGTAATTCACTTGTCCGTTCCACAGCCGGACTGTACCAACATAAATCAAGCGTTATCCACCACAGAGCTAGGGAATGAAAGCATGACGCAGTAATTCACTTGTCCGTTCCACGGCCAAACTGTACCAACATAAATCAAGCGTTATCCCCCTCAGAGCTACAGAATAAAAGCATGATGCAATAATTGACTTCTCCGTTCCACAGCCGAACTGTACTAACATAAATCAAGCGTTATAAAGCATGATGCAATAATTGAATTCTCAGTTCAACAGCCGAACTGTACTAACATAAAGCGTTATCCACCGCAGAGCTAGGGAATGAAAGCATGACGCAATAATTCACTTGTCCGTTCCACAGCCGGACTGTACCAACATAAATCAAGCGTTATCCACCGCAGAGCTAGGGAATGAAAGCATGACGCAGTAATTCACTTGTCCGTTCCACAGCCGAACTGTACCAACATAAATCAAGCGTTATCCCCCTCAGAGCTACAGAATAAAAGCATGATGCAATAATTGACTTCTCCGTTCCACAGCCGAACTGTACTAACATAAAAGTTATCCACCACAGAGCTAGGGAATGAAAGCATGACGCAATAATTCACGTTGTCCTTTCCACAGCTGGACTGTACTATCATAAACCCAAGATTTATTCACCTCGGAGCTAGGGAATGAAAGTATGATGCAATACTTTACTTGTCCGTTCAACAGCCGAGCTGTACTAACCTAAATCAAGCATTATCCACTTCAGAGATAGGGAATGGAAGGATGACGCACTAATTCACTTTTCCATTCCACAGCTGGACTGTACCAACATAAACCAAGTGCTATCCACCTCAAAGCTAGGAAATGAAAGGATGGCACAATAATTCACTTTCTGCTCTACAGCCGAACTTTATTTACATAAATCAAGCGTTATTTACCTCAAAGTTAGAGTTTCACACTCGCAACGCTGCTCTTTCGATGGTTAAACAGAAAGTTCATTCTCTCTGTTGCGTTTGTTCGTCTGTGTGGTTTTTAAGGAGAAAACGGAGGAGAAAGGGCGTACAGATTGCAAATACACTTACCAATACATTGTGCAACATATGCGGCAATTTCAACAACATGCCACCTTCAGCCGCACAACCTAACCGTGCATAAGGCGCTTCAAATGTTGCTGTATCACTAGCCATAACCATATCAAACAACGGTAACATCGTAACGCCCAATCCAACTGCATTCCCTTGAACGCCTGCTATTATAAGCTTAGTAAACTTCGAGAGCGTCAGTAGGAATGTCCTGAAACAATTGTTTAAGGACAAACTACGTTATTAAGTTCACTTACCTGACGGCAATCGCATACTGTTTAGCGATAGAATTCCGTTCTTTGTAGTTTGATGACGCTAGCTCTTTGTAGTCGATTCCAAGGCAGAAAGTCGTACCGGCAGATGTTAGAACAACGACTCGACATGTTTCATCAACTTGTAGTAAGTTTAATATTTCAGTTAGTTCTTCAAGGACGTCTAACGTTAAAATGATGTTTGCAGCGGGCGTTTCCGGTATCAATATAATCTGTACCATATTATCGATTTTACGAATTTGAAGCGTTTTGAATTCGGAATACTTTGAAGAGTTAGCGGCATTTTCATTTGTGGCATTGATTTCGGAGATATTAATAACCTTAGGTGAGTTTTCGCTTTTGATTCTTTCAGATAAAGACACTTCATCTGCGCTATCTTCATCTTCAGAATCTTGGCTTGTGAATGAACTACTGGAATGCCGCCTAATTATTCTAGAGACTTCGTGAAATGCATATGCAGGTGAAGCAGGCGGTGTGTGTGTATGAACCGATCCTTCTGCCGAGTCCTTCGACTTTTTACGGTTCATAATAAGAGCGGCTGGATCTTTGAAAACTCCCTTACCGCCCTTTTTACGAAGTGAAATTGGCGTGTCGATCACAGTATTGTGTTGTAATAAATCATTTTTAATTTCGTTAGTCCTGTTCATTAGCTCCCGCTCGTATTTATCAATGGAAATAACAGATTTCGTTCGTTTCCTGACAGGGTCTGCGTTTTTAACGGAGTACAACAAGTTAATAGCACCTTCGTCCATCAGAAGACGATCAATTTCAGTCCGTTTCGCCCGTTGTTGTCTTTTCTTAGCAACCCCTCTTTTGAAAATCCTCCTAACAGGCTTTTGGGTTCTTTTCTCAAACGTCGTTGACGTTTTCTCAACAAGGAGCTTTTCGTCTTTATCCGAGTCTGTTTCACTTTCAACAGGGGCCTTTCCGACTGTTGTTTTGTTTTCAACCGACGGCTTCTTTTCGACAGGTGCAGGTTTTTTCCCGACCGGCGTTGCATTCTTCTCAACTGGCGTTGCCTTCTTCTCAACTGGCGTTGCATTCTTCTCAACTGGCGTTGCCTTCTTCTCAACTGGCGTTGCCTTCTTCTCAACTGGCGTTGCCTTCTTCTCAACTGGCGTTGCCTTCTTCTCGGTAAGTGCTGCTTTCTTCTCGATAAGCGAAGCAGCAGGCGATTTTAAAAGCTTAGCCGGTGTTGTAACTTCATCATCAGGGTCCCAGATTTTTTTACGCTTTATGATGCGTGAGCTTTTGCTTATGTAAGTGTTGGGTAATAGCGGCGTGGCGACTGGTGTTTTTGTTTCAGTAACGATCTTGTCGATTTTGGGACTAGGTGGTTTTGTAGAGTCATCGATGCGTGGAGGCGATGATAAAATTATAATTGCTTTTTTGTCTGAACTAAACTTGGCGTGAGGTGGTAACGAGGCGGGTGACGGTGGCGTTGCTTGAACTGCAGACATATTTCGAATGTTTTGAATTGATTTTTGAATACTAGGTTTCGGTGGTGTTTTTGGGGTGACTACGGGTTTTTGAGCGGCTGGTTTTGGCATAGACGACAGTTGTTTCAGACTGACAACCGGTTTCAAACCAGGAAGAGGCGGTCTCGACTCCGTGCTTTTAATGACTTCCTGTTTTTGAGTCACACCAGGTGTACTCTTTGGATCGTTTGGTTTTTGTTTCAGTACTGAAGATGTCGATGGCTTTTGTTCCGGTATCTCTTTTTGATTGCTATGTTTTTGTGCAAGCGGTGTTCGCACATCTTGTTTAAGCTCGACGCCTTTTTTTTGTTCGGTGAATTTTGGCTTTTGGGTTACCAATGTCTTTTGATTTGACGATACTTTTTGCGGTGTTAACACCACTCTTGGTAATTCAGACGATGCCTTCGGAACAGTCGGGGTGGATTTGGAAACGCTCGGTTTATGAAGAGCAGGTGTCGATGGTTTTACATTAGGGGTTTGTGCAGACAACGGTTTTGCTGGTGTACCTAGAGTGGGTTTCGACGAATGTTGATGCAAAGCCGGCTTTTTAGCGGCATCGATAATCCCTTTAAGATCGTCAGAAGTTTTGCGTTTTCGGGTGTACGTCTTAGTAACGGGGTTCAACGAAAACCGAGGTTCTTCGTCCATATCTTTTTTACCGAGTTTGGGTAATTCTTTCAATTGTTTAAGGGCTGTTTCTCGTTCCCAATCTGCATCTCTAATGGGCGTTTTTTTAGAATCAAGTAGACTCCAATCGGTATCATCGTCGCCTTCTAAAAGTGCAATTAAATCGGAATTGTTAGCAATACGATCAGATGGCGGTAACGGTGGCCGCACTGAAACTGTCGAAACCGTTGTTGTTCCTTCAGTTGAAGGTTTCGATTTTGAAGGCAGTAATTTATTCGCTAAACGATTCGTCAGCTTCTTCGCGAATAAAACACTACCGGTAGGAGGGTCCACCACACCCTGCCGCTGCCTCGACCTTTCCATAATTTCATCGGTGATATCCTGTTTAGACACAATCTGACTTGTTAAATTTCTGTATGGAACTTTAACTCCCAGTCGCGGTTTAACAGTGACTCGGCCATTTTTAATCGATTCAAGAGGTTTTTCTAAATTATGGCCAATTATATGCGAAGGAATTTTAATCGGCTTTGATGTTTCTCGATCACTTACCGAAGGTTTACTTGAAGTTGACGATTCTAAAGCCCCGTCGGTATTATGCAACTTATCATCGACACCGTTAACATTTTCATTTACGACGTCTGAAGTGGTTTCTTCAGATGACCGTTCTAAGGCTGCAATTTCGTTTTCTATACTACAAGATGTCTCTGTGAGTTCTGGTGCTTTTGAGCTATCGTTTGATCGATCACTTTCAACGACCTTCTCTGGGTTTGACCGATCACTTTCGGTCTTCTTGATTTCGCCCAGGACCTTTGATCGATCACTTTCGACCGTCTTGATTGTGTTAGAGACGCTTGGTTGATCACTTTCGACCGTCTTGATTATGTCAGAGCCGCTTGGTCGATCACTTTCGACCGTCTTGATTTTGTCAGAGCTGTTTGGTCGATCACTTTCGACCGTCTTGATTTTGTCAGAGCTGTTTGGTCGATCACCTTCGGCCGTCTTGATTTCGCCAGGGACGTTTATTCGATCGCTTTCAACTGGCTTAACTTTGTCAGAGCTGTTTGTTCGATCACTTTCGACCTTCTTGATTTCGCCCGGGACGTTTGGTGGATCACTTTCGACCGTCTTGATTTTGTCAGAGCTGTTTGGTCGATCACTTTCGACCTTCTTGATTTCAACAGGAACATTTAGTCGATCACTTTTGATCTTTGTTTCGTCAGGAAGGTTTGGTCGATCACTTTTGACCTTCTTGATCTCAGGAAGGTTTGGTCGATCACTTTCGACCTTCTTGATTTCGTCAGACTTCTCAACAGTGCTTGTTGCATCCGACTCTTGGTTTTCAGTAACCGCAGAATTTTCGGTAACGTTTGTGACTTCTTCTACGGGCGTTTGTGTTGTTTCTTCAGGTACGACGGGGTTTTGAGCGACTTCTGTGGATTGTTCGTCTGAATTAACAGATTGTACGTTATCGTCTGTTGTGGTTTTAATTTCGTCGATTTCGTCAGGTTTTTTAGGTCCCTTGAGACTATCGTCATCTGTTTCATCAAGTTTATTAGTAGGCTCATCGGGCGCATCTTCAGCATCATCGACAAACTCGACTACAAAATTATCACCAGCTGGATCGGTTATTTCGATGATATCAGCCGACTTTGGTTTGGTTACGGTAGTGGAAGCAGCTGGAAGTGTGTCGTCTGGATCGATGATGATCACTTTTGTACTAGAAATGTCAGTAGCGATCGAGCTGTTTGAAGTATCGTCTGTAATTTCAACAATTTCAGATATGTGTTCTGATGTTTTATCGCTGGTGTTATATTTATTTTCTTGGACGACATTCGGTAGTTCATTTTTTTCAATAACGGGTTTGTTTTCCTTATCTTTCTGCTTTTCCTTTGCGTTCTCTTTTTCTTTCTCATTATCTTCGTTATCGTCTATTACAATTACAGGGATGGTAGTTTGGTCCATTTTTAAGCTAGAACAGAAAATAAATTAGTCTTATAATTATAATTAAATTTGTTGTCGCAAACCAGTTTATTAATTTAGTTTGCGATTTATATAGAAATAGGAATTTGGCATCACACTGTCATTTGTTTTATTTTTAAATACAGAGCATGTTACATGCCAAAAATCGGCTATGCATCATATTTAGTTTAAGTTTAAATTTGTGACTAAATTCCCGCCATTATTTCAAATAAACTTGTGCATTTCCGCCATCCCGGACAGTTGCGTCGGCGCAAAAAAATGCGCAGACGCGGAGTGGTGGCGTAAATGCGCGGTTTGAACACGAGAAGATTATTAGCCAACGAGACGTTGTTACGTGCCAAGGGTCACTTTAACATTGTGTTAGTAGTTTAGTTTTTAATGTACGGAAGTTTCCCGCCATAATTTTCAAATACGCGAGACGCGGGAATTTTTAAATAGACTAGGCGGTGCTTCCGTATGTCATAATAGTAGTGAGTCTGCGTAGTGCGCTGATCCCTAGAGGGTTAGGACTATACTAGACAAGGAGTTGGGGTGACGCGCTGAATCGTGGCCATTTTGCCTTTGATCGTGAAGTTATGTGCACGTGATTGTCTGGTAACGTATCTATCTTAGGGTTTACCTATGTAGAAATCCCTGCCTAATTGTCTTTGTTGTCTACCTCTACCTTCTTCCTGTCCAAACCTTACATAGGTAAAAATTGCTGCCACCTGGGACTACCGAACTTCACGCCTGAGGAGGACTCATGATTACCTTGGCTAGCGAGCCGAGCTGTAGCTGTTCCTTACGCATTTGATGGCGTCGACGGATGATCTCTCATTCCGCCGGATACCGGATCCCTTATGTAAGTAACCTTTTACTTATTTTGTGTCAAAACGGATTAATTTGTTGTTAAAATGACTCTCGTTTATCTTTAATTGTTTAATTTTTATATGCAAATTATTGTGCAATATCGGTGACATCACCAGTAGTTGACGCGCCGAAATCCGTATAAGAGTCGGCGCTGCCAACTGTGATAGTGTCTCTTACACCACGTTACCGGTGTAGTAATTATCGAACTTTAAATTTTAACTACCGTTTTTCGTATAACAACGTCGAACAGTGACGTTTACCTGTGTCGTTCCTTTGTCTTTTATCTTTCAGAAAATGTAGGTTTCCCTTTATCTCTACCTGATATCGTTGCCTTCACCTTATTCCTCCGTCCTGCCTATAAACAGAAGAAGAGGGAAAACATTAAATCTGAACTCAAAGATGGTCTAACGAAACTGAAACCCACGCCCAAACAACGCCAAACGAGATACATGGAAATCAACACGGCTCCTGTGCAAGGATGACCGCGAAGTCGTGAAGCGTTCCACATTTTTAAGTAAGTACATTCTATCTTTTTAGGGTGCATCTTGTATCACTGTAAACATATTTGGTATATGATACAACTTGTCACCAAATTATGACGTTATATCTTTATTGCGCAATATTTGAACGTGGATCGTATCAGTGTTGCCAACTGTAGTAGTGGCTCATAACAGTTGCGCGGGACTATAACAGTGGCGCCCAACGTGGGCTGTTATAGTCCTGCCCAACCTGTTATGAGCCACTACTACGTTGGCAACACTGATACGTTCCACGTTCAAATATTGCGCAATAAAGATATTACGTCATAATTTGGTGACAAGTTGTATCACATACCAAATATGTTTACAGTGATACAAGATGCACCTTAAAAAGATAAAATGTACTCACTTAAAAATGTGGAACGCTTCACGACTTTGCTGTTATCCTTGCACAGGAGCCGTGCTGATTTCCATGTATTTCGTTTGGCGTTGTTTGGGCGTGGGTTTCGTTAGGCCATCGTTGAGTACAGATTTAATGTCTTCCATCTTCTTCTGTTTGTAGGCAGGACGGAGGAATAAGGTGAAGGCAACGATATCAGGTAAAGATAAAGGGAAACCTACATTTTCTGAAGGAGAAAAGATAAAGGAACGACACAGGTAAACGTCACTGTTGGACGTCTCGTTGGCTAATAGTCTTCTCGTGTCCAAACCGCGCATTTACGCCACCACTCCGCGTCTGCGCATTCTTTTGCGTCGATGCAACTGTCCGGGATGGCGGAAATGCTCAAGTTTATTTGAAATAATGGCAGGAATTTAGTCGCAAATTTAAACTTGAACTAAATATGATACCTAGCCGATTTTCGGCATGTAACAAGCAATCGACAGCTTGAAGTTTTTATATTAGTGCAGTTCTATTGTTCTATTCTACGCTCACGGTCACACAACGCACACGGTGAAGAACACAACAGAAAAATAACTACTAGCTAATTTGAACCTGCCAGTTAATTTATAAACAACATAGATACATTAAACCGTCGATCAGTATTTTTACGAACTGTCAGTATTTATAATGTAAACGGTGTTGCGGTATAGTGGGGCAGGCAAATGATCTTTTTCTCTTTGTAAAAATCCTACTACGTCCATTTGGTTTTGGTGAAAATTGTTACGGTTCCCGCGTTTTGAATTATTGAGCAATCATCAATATAACGTGATTGCGCGGCACATTGTATCAAATACCAAACACGTTTAAAAGTGATACAATGATCATTTTACAATAGAAATGAAAGCAATGTACTCACGTATATTCCTTTTACATCTCAGGGCCCTCATTGTTTCTGGGTGGGTTACATCACGCCATTGTTGAGTTCAAATTTATCCGTCTATCCTCTTTTGTTCGTTCGTAGGTAGGGCGTTAATGATACAGGTAGAGGTACAATAAGATAGAGGAACCTACATCCTAAAAAAGAGAAAAGACAAAAACACGACACAGGTAGCTGTTTTCGGTTTCAGGCCTCGTAGTCTAATGACGTCGTATTGCACACCGCGCACTTGCGCCATTCACTCCGCACCTGCGCATTCTTTTGCGCAAACGCGACTGTCCGGAATGACGGAAATTAACAAGTTTATTTGAAAATATTCGCGGGAATTTGCTAACATAATTAAAAAATGTACATTGCCAAATTTGAAATGTAACAAATTCTTCATTCAAAATTATCGTCACAAGTCTTCGGTTCTTTAAACAATCCTTTTACTTATTAAATATTCTGTAACAAATTACGTAGTTTCAATTGCTTCGCAAATGTTTGTCTGGATGTTATTCAATTTTTGCAGCCCCTGGCTTATTATTCCTGTGGTCTCTAGCTAACACAGAAATACCCCTGCCACAGCAGGTCCTGCGTTCCGTATTTGTAATCGGTCAGTATAACACACCGGCGGCTCCGTGGCGTAGTGGTATGTGTGCGACTACTACGCCCAAGGTCCCGGGTTCAAATCCCGACACGGTCCACTTGAAAAATGTTAGGCGAGAATTTTTCACAAAAATACACCCTCGTTCGGATGAGAGGTAAAATGGAGGTCCCGTGTCTGATTTTTGTCACGCACGTTAAAGATCCCTACCTTGCTTGGAACAGCAAGGGTTAGGCAAAATTCCAAATTTTCCAGGTAAAAAAATCGCTTTCTGGCCAATGTAGTACCTTCGGGTGGAGCATTGGAAAATCACATGTAAAGTATAACATACCAGGCGGCTCCGTGACATAGTCGGTATGTGTGACTACTACGCCCAAGGTCCCAGGTTCGAATTCCGACACGGTCAGTTTGAAAAATGTTAGGTGAGCATTTTTCACAAAAATACACCCTCGTTCGGATGAGAGGTAAATGGAGGTCCCGTGTGTGTGTTGTCATGCATGTTCAGATGAGAGGTAAAATGGAGGTCCCGTGTGCGAGTGTTGTCACGCACGTTAAAGATCTCTACCTTGCTTGAAACAGCAAGGGTTCAACAAAATTCAAAATTTTCCAGGTAAAAAAAACTCACTTCCTGGCCAGTGTAGTACCTTCGGGTGGAGCATTGGAATCACATGTTATTACATGTCAAACTGGTCATGTTTCATACTTTAGGTTTAGAGATGCATTTGTAGGTTAATTGCCGCGTATTTTTGAAATGATACGCAAACTTCCGTCGTCGCTGACAGTCGAGTCTGCACAGAAGGAATGCGGATGTGCACGTGTCGAAGAAGCGACATTAAGCCACGAGACATGGACTAAGCAACAAGTATCGAAGCGCGTGGTAGTTTTTTAGAAAAAGGTATGTAGTTTCCCTTTACCTCTACCCCTATCGTCCCGCTACCTATTTTCTTTCAACCCCCTACGAGATGCAATAGAAGTTCAGTGACAGATGACAATTTGATGTTCAAAATGGCGTAATGACAACCCTTAACCACGTGGTGGACCCTGAGATGAAGTTCCGAGATACATCACTTAAGTAATTTGATTTTTACCTAAATTGTGTTTGCAAATTGACTTAGACGGTGATAGCATCAATCTGTAAAAAATTGATATGTAGATGTAATAAGAATGGCGTTAGAGCCACGCCTAAAATGTAAAAATAGCGTGTAAATGGCGGCGCGGTAAATATAACAATGTCCACGTTGGGCGCCGTTGTTATATTTACTGCGCCGTCAATTACACGTTATTTTTACACTTTAGGCGTGGCTCTAACGCCATTCTTATTACATCTACAGATCAATTTTTTACTGATTGATGCTATCACTGTCTAAGTCAATTTGCAAGCACAATTTAGGTAAAAATCAAATTACTTAAGTGATGTATCTCGGAACTTCATCTCAGGGTCCACCACGTGGTTAAGGGTTGTCATTACGCCATGTTGAACATCAAATTGTCATCCGTCACTGAACTTCTATTGCATCTCGTAGGTGGTTGAAAGAAAATAGGTAGCGGAACAATAGAGGTAAAAGATATAGGGAAACTACATACCTTTATCTTAAAAAAACTACCACGCACTTCGATTCTTGTTGCTTAGTCCGTGTCTCGTGGCTTAAAGTCGCTTCCTCGACACGCGCACATCCGCATTCCTTCTCCGCAGACTCGACTGTCAGCGACAACGGAAGTTAGCGCATCATTTCAAAAATACGCGGCAATTAACCTACAAATGTATCTTTAAACATAAAGCATGATACATGACCAGCTTGGCATGTAACAATGTAAGTGTAACACACCACTTGGTCCTAGAGGAACGAACCTCATTAGTTTGCCATTTTCCATCGAAGAGATTGCGAGAGTGAATTGCCTCTGTAATATTAATTTATCCTCTGCTTCCTTGCTTTGATAGCAGAAATGTGAAACTCCTTTTCTGCTATAACAGCGACTACCTCCCCCCTGAACACTGCCTCCTGTCCGAATCTCGAAGTCTGAGATGTCAGAGCTTCACACTGGATTCAGATGGGAAGAGCTGGGAGCTCTGGAAATTTTTTTAGAAATTTGGCAGGTGTGTTACATGCCGAAAATCGGCTATGTAAACATTTCTGATTTCAGTTTTAAATATGTGAAAGAAATCGCGCCAATAATTTAAAAATAGACTTGTGCATGCATTTCCGTCACTTCAGACAGTTGCGTAGGCGCCACAGAATGTGCAGACGCGGAGTGTGGAAGGAAGTGCGTGTTTTTCCGACACGACGAGACTAGTCAATGAAACATCGAACAGTGAGTTTATCCGTGTCTTTTTTGTCTTCTCTTTCAGGTAATGTAGGTTTCCTGTTTCGTACCTTTTATCGCTCCCTACCTTATTCCTATCGTATCGCTACAACAAAAGAATAGGGAAGACAGATTAATTTGGTCTCAACGAGGGCGAAGGCCGACCCACGCTAACTAACGCCGAAGTCCTGCCGCAAGAATAGCTGCCATGTTGTAAAGAGCTCCACATTTTACGTGAGTACATTTTATCTTTTTCTTTTGTATGTGATATAAATTTGAGACGCAATAATTACGTAATACCTTGTTGCGCAACATTTTGTACGTGTTTATTATGTTGCCAACTGTCGTAGTGGCTCATCAATTACGCGCGGGACTTTAACAGTATACCTTAAACTAGAATAAGCGAGAGTATAACAGGTGTTGTCATTGATCCTCAGATTCACAGATAGGCTAGCCTTTGGATGCAGTGGAAGCGTGTCTCCAATTACGTTCCGATTTGTCCCCATGCGATTTTCATGTGTTTGCCCTATAAAAAGAATGAAGGTTCAATTCAGATGCTGAGGAAGAGATTGTAGTTATAGAATGATTCAGCAAACGGCTGGAAGAATTTTGTATAGACTAGTATACTGGTGGGACCTCGTGTTTTAATGTTAATGGC
Source organism: Platerodrilus igneus (assembly GCA_036346225.1). Classification (NCBI taxonomy): domain Eukaryota; kingdom Metazoa; phylum Arthropoda; class Insecta; order Coleoptera; family Lycidae; genus Platerodrilus; species Platerodrilus igneus. The sequence continues at coordinate 1,006,214 of JARFIW010000115.1, read as the reverse complement.
GACTTCTTTTAAATTCGTTGAATAAACACTACTTTACAGCCTCATATAGACAAACACATTGTTAGAAGTGTTTGATACTCATAATTGATATAGCAAAAATACAGTGCCAGTTAAATGGCGGAAAAGTTATACAGATACTCTGCCATTTGCAACCACGAAATATCAACTAACTTCCACCGTTCATGAATTGACAAAATTTAATGTGTCTCAAAACTTTCCCGGTATACGGTAGGGGCACAAAATTCGGGGCTACAATGACTAATAAGCACATGATTGCTTTTAGATTACAATTTTTTTCTATATGTGGTGTGAGGCACAGGCGTCTTCATCATAAAGTGCTCCCTCCCTCAAATTTAATTTCCCGTTAAACGGTACGAGCACAAAATTCGAGGCTACAACAACTAATAAGTATATAAACCAAGCATGCTTTTTTATTGCACAGCTTTTATGGAGGGGAGGAAGCATTTTCAAATTTAAATTCCTGCTAAAGGATTAGGGCACAAAAATTCATACCAAAAGCAAAGCACATAAATCGGCACATTAATTTTTCAGCTATAGCATTCCCTGTGGTGGTGGTGGTGGGGGGGGCATAAAGTGCCCCTCCGTCAAATTTAATTTCGTGGTAGACGATTGGGGCACAAAATTCGGGACTAGAGCAATTAATAAGCACATAAACCAAGCATGAATATTTTTTTTTTGTTACAGGGTTTATATATATGGCAAGGGAGGATTAAGTTGATCCCATTTTCAAATATAAGTTCCTGCTAAACGATTAGGGCACAAAAATTCAGACTAGAAGAACTAATTAACACATAAATAAAGTATGTTTGGTTTGGGGGGAGGGGGGGCTAAAGTGCCCTTCCCCCAATTTTATTTTCTCATAACCGTTTGGGGCACAAAATTCGAGACTAGAGCAACTAAAAAGCATATAGACAAGCAGGTTAGGTTTTTCATTGGAGATGTTTTATATTAGGGAAGAGGAGGGGCGTCAAGTTGAGTCCCATTTTCAAATTTAAATTCCTGCTAAACGATTAGAGCACCAAAATTCAGACCAGAGCATCTAAAATCACACATGATTGTTTTTATATTACAGCGTTTTTTATCCGGTGTAGGGTGGGGGTGTTTTCACTATAAAGTGCTCCACCCCCATTTAATTTCCCTGTAAATGGTAGGGGACCAAAATTCATGATTTTGTGCTTTAACTGTTTACCAGGAAATTAAAGGGAGGATAGAGGGCTTTAATGTACTCAACTCCTTTCTTTCATGTATATAGGAAAATGCTGTATGTGCTATTGAAATTTGAAAAAACATTTTGCAAAAGTTCAGCGGTTTTAGAGAATTTCGCAATCAAGACATAACTTGTCAAATAATTTGTTGCTACGACGTGCTTCGTGTCTAAATGCTCGCAAGAAACCCATTTTCGGAATACATAAAGCACTGAATTAGTTGCTCGTTACGAGGTGTTGAAGAATGAAAAGGAGACGGCTGCGCTTAGCTCACGAAGAAAATTACATTTTCTTCGTGAGCTAAGTGCAGCCGTCCCATTTCATTCTTCAACACTTTGTAACGAGCAACTAATTCAGTGCTTTATGTATTCCGAAAATGGGTTTCTTGCGAGCATTTAGACCCGAAGTACGTCGTAGCAACAAATTATTTGAATTGGAAGGCCGTGAAAGTCACACCTGCAAAATTTTGTAAAACCACTGAACTTTTGCAAAATGTTTTTTGACATTTCGATAACACATAAATCAAGCATGTTTGTACAGTATGCCCTGAAGATTAAAAAGAATAACTTACACAGGTTAATACTCACTATCACGCTGGTGTACTTCTAAATGTATGCTGTTGATATCTTCGAGTTTTCGATTTGGACTGTAGTTAAATAGGTTGATTATAAAGTGAAGCACTAATGTTTTAATGCCGATACTAAATATTATTCACAACGAAAACGACACGCACTTGGGCGAATTGCTACCTTCATGTAGGTTCTAACAGGTCGTATATAACACACGACTTGTTGCGCACAAAGTTCGAGAACGACTCTTTTGTAAAGTTACGCCAAGAACCAACAGGAAATAAAGTTCGGGTTGGTTCGTATTGGATCGTGAATGATGGGGGTTACTTATGTACAAGTCAAGGAGGTATTTAATAATTTCTACAAATAATATGCAATTTATATGTATAATAAATTAAACTATTAAAAGGCATTAACAATGTTAGTTTTTTCAATTACAGCGTTTTCCTATATCCGTGAAAAATAGGAGTTGTCCACATTAAAGTGCCCCCCTTCCAATTTAATTTCCAGGTAAACGATAAAAGCACAAAATTCGGGGCTAGGGCAACTAATAAGCATATTTGATTGCAGGTTTTCAGCGCACGGGACGGGGATCAAGTTGATTCTAAATTTTCAAATTTAAATGCCTGCTAAACGATTAGGGCACAAAAAGTCAGACTAGATCAGTTAATTAGCACATAAATCAAGCATTTTGTTTTTTTCTTTCCGATTACAGCTTGGGGGAGAGGTTCAAGTATGCCACCTATCGGTTTTAAAATTTAATTTCCCGAAAAATAGTTGGAGTACAAAATTCGAAACTACAGCAAGTAATCAGCACATAAATCAGGCACGTTAATTTTTCTGTTATAGTATTCCCTATGGGGGGCATAAAGTGCTACTCTGTCAAATTTAATTTCCTGGTAAACAGTTGGGGCACAAAATTCGGGACTAGAGCAATTAATAAGCACATAAACCAAACACGTATCTTTTTTTTTTGCGGTATTTATATATATGGAGAAGAAGGATCAAGTTGACCCCATTTTCAAATAGAAGTTCCTGCTAAACGATTAGGGCACAAAAATTCAGACTAGAGGAACTAATTAACACAAAATCAAGTATGTTTGTTTTTTCGGTTACAGCATTATTGGGGGAGGGGGAGAGGCTAAAGCGCCCTTCCCTCCAATTTAATTTTCCGATAACACAAAATTTGAAACTAGAGCAACTAAAAAGCACATAAACAAGCAAGTTAGGTTTTTCATTAAAAATGTTTTATATGGAGGGGGTGGGATGACGAGAGGGGAGATGTCAAGCTGAGCCCCATTTTCAAATTTAAATTCTTGACAAACGATCAGGGCACAAATTAGTACATAAATCAATTTTTTACAGTTATAGCATTCTCTATGGGGGTGGGGGTGGGGGCCTAAAATGCCCCATCTCTCAAATTTAATTTTCCGGTAACCGTTTGGAGCACAAAATTCGAGACTAGCGCAACTAAAAAGCACATAAAAAAGCAGGATATTTTCATTGAAGATGTTTTATATTGGACGAGGGGTGTCCAGTTGAGCCCCATTTTCAAATTTAAATTCCTGCTTAACGATTAGGGCACAAAAATTCAGACTAGAGTAACTGATTAGCACATATACAGCAAATAAATCAGACATGTTTGTTTTTCTATTAAATTTGGAGGGGGGAGGGCTAAAGAGCCCTTTAAATTTAATTTTCTAACAAACATCAGGGCACAAAATTCGGGACTAGAGCAACTCAACTAAAAAGCACATAAACAAAGCGGCTTAGGTATTTCATTGTTAAAAGTGTTTTATTTGGAGGGAGGATGGAGGATCAAGTTGAGTCCCACTTTTAAATTTAAATTTCTGCTAAACGATTAAGGCACAAAAATTCAGACTAAGGTAGCTAATTAGCACATATGCAACACATAAATCAGGCATGTTTGTTCACAAAAATAAGTCCTCGTTAGAATGAGAGATAAAATGTAGGTCTCATGCTTTGTCACGCACGTTAAAGATCTCAAGCTTGCTTGGAACAGTAAGGGGTAGGAGTTTGATTTAGCAACCATGTTTATTTAAGGAGTCGTATATATATTTTGACGTAGAATTCAATGCTGAGTACGAAAATGGTAACCATTTTTGTAGGAAATAAAAAATTATGAATTTTTTTATTTCCCATGTTAAGTCTATGGGAAAATTATTTTTGAAATTTATAATTAGTAAATATTACCCTAAAAAAGCCATCCCCAACATAACCTAACCTAACGTAACGTAACCTAACCTAACCTAACCTGTTACGTGCCAATAAATTGGCACTTAAACATTTGTTAGGTTAATTTTGATGTGTGGAAGTTTCGCTCCATAAATTCAAAAGACTAGGCGTGTATTTCCGTTACGTCACAGTGCGTTTGCGCCAGATCGCGCGACGCGAGTGGAGTAGGGACAAAGTGGGGAGAAGTTTCCGTTAGACGCTTTAACGTGGCTTTTTTGCCTGAACCTTCGAGTGGAGTGAACGTTTTTAGGTATCGTATCGTGCCTTATCTTTATTTATGTAGATATCCTTGCCTGATTGTCTTTGTTTGTCGCCCTTTACCATGTTCCCGTCTTTCCCTGCATAGGTAGAGATAATTTGCAGCCGTTGGCGAACCGTACTGCACGACCCTGGATGAACGAGCCCATGACTGCCGGAGCTGGTCCGAGCGCTTTGGAAGAGCGTTGGGCGTACCATCTTTAACTACCTTAAAAGGGCCATATGTAGCCCTGATGAACTTTAATAGAAGCCAACTTTAACTCAACTCCGCAGGACGCCGGATTTCTAATGTAAGTACTCCATTGTTTAATTTGTTCGCTGATATGACTATTGTCTTAAATTTATATTTTCCGATTATTGCGTAATATAATTTGTGCATTGGTGACGTCATTGTCAGATGGGCGCGCAAAATCTGTACAAAGGTTAGCGCTACCAACCGCCCGTGACGTCGCTTATTTCGCGCTTGCGCGATGTATTTATCGACGTTTTTTAAAACGTAACAATGCGTTTTTTTAAATTGTAAGAAACCTTATGAATATAATAATAAATTTGAAAATAAGCAATTTTTATTCGGACTTAGTTTTTCTAAGGATGAAAGAAAACAATTTTTGGTTATGCACGAAAGTCACCAAATTCGCAACGAATACCTTGCAGGATTTAGTGCGCGGAAGAAGGCCCTGCTCGAAAGCCCAAGATGTCGCCGTTTATCGGGTTAGGTTGTAGGCAATCTTTGGCAGTTCCATAATGCTACGAAGTTGGCCATGACCTTAAGGAATAATAATCAAATAAAGTACGATCAACTCTCCGGATAATAAACATTGTCCAACTTCTAGTTAATAAACATTCTCTTTAATGACGGTTGAAGCAAGAGTGAAAGGTTAGAGACGCCAAAAATAATGTAAACAACAGAAGGGGACGCCACCTATTAAATAATTTTCATTTAAAATAATTTTCCCATAGACTTGGAAAATAAAAAAAATCATAACTTTTCTATTTTTCATTTCCTAACAAAATGGTTTCCATTTTCGTACTCAGCATTGAATTCTACGTCGAAATATATATACGATCCCGTAAAAAAACATGGTTGCTAAATCAAACTTGAGCCCAGCAAGGGTTCGGCAAAATTCCAACTTTTTCAGGTACAAAAAAACTCGCTTCCTGGCCAATGAGTACCTTCAGGTGAAGCATTGGAAAATCACATTTAGGGTCAATGAAGTACCTGCGAATAAAGCATTGGAAAATCAAACGTAGTATCGAAAAAGCGAACATACTGCAATGATGTGCTATTTAGGTGCTCTTAAAGAGTGGAAAAGCGTCCGAAGAAATTAAAACGAGTTTGCAAGATACACTACCTTACCTTGTTCGCACATTAAGTACAACCGTTTCCGGTCCGTTTAACACTTTGTAACGAATAACTAATTCAGTGCACCATATATTTCAAAAGTGTTTTATTACAAGCATTTTGACTCGAGCACGTCGGAGCAACAAATTATATGACAAAATTACATCTTGATATTTGTCGATAGAATAATTGTGAGAGTGATACATACAAATTTTTGTATAACTGTTTAACTTTTGCAGAATATTTATTAACATTTCGATAACACAGAAATCAAGCAGGTTTGTTTTTTCAATTACAGCTTTTCCTATATGCGCTTTGGGGAAAGGAGGGTTGTTCACGTTAAAGTGCCCACCCCCCTCGAATTTAATTTCCCGGTAAATAGTCGGGACACAAAATTCGGGGCTAGAGCAACTAATAAGCACATAAACAAAGCATGTCTGTTTTTTTAATTGCAAGCTTTATAGTGTCAAGTTGACCGCCGTTTTCAAATTTAAATTCCTGCTAGACGATTAGGGCACAAAAATTCCGACTAGAACAGCTAATTAGCACATAGATACCACATGAATTAGGTATGTTTGTTTTTTTTTATTGCAACATTAAACATCAAACTGGCCTCCCTCCCCAAGCACTCAAAAAATAAAAAATATTTAGTACTGCTATCGCAACAGAAGCAGCTCCGAGTCTTAGTTTGCATGTGGCTACTAATTCCAAGGTTGCGGGTTCAAATCCTGACATGGACCGCTTGAGAAAATACCCATATTCGGATGAGAGATAAAATGTAAGTCTTGTTTGTGTTGGCATGGACATTAAACATTCCTACCTTGCTTGGAATACCAAGAGTTCGGCAAAATTCAAAATTTCCAAGTTAAAAATATTTCTTCCTAGCCGATTTAGTAGCTTCGAGTGGAGCATTGGAAAATCAAATCTATTATTAAAAAGTGAAGGTACTGAAATGATGTGCTATTTATGTGCTTTTAAAGAGTGGAAAAACATACAAAGAAAATAATGATAGTTTGCGAGATATGCTGCGTTATCTCCGGCTAAGCAAAGCAGCCTTTGGCCCGTTTTTTGGCACTCTGCAATGAACAACTAATTCGATGCTTAATTTATAACAAATCAGGTTTTTGTTTACGATTTGAGCACTAAGTGCAATTCTCATTATTGCACATTAATTTTAAGCCAGCCATCCCACTCCTCAAAAAATTTAAAAAATATATAGTGTTGTGTGTGGGTTCAAATCTCAACACGAACGGCTTGAAAAAAATGTTCTCGTTCATATGAGAGTAGAATATAAGTCCCATTAGTAAAAGCTGCCAAACACGTTAAAGATCTCGACCTTGCCTGGAACAGCAAGGATTTGGCAAAATGTAAAAATTTCCAGGGAAAAAAACTCTCCTCTTGGCCAATGTAGTAAGTTCGGCTGGAGCATTGGAAAATCAAATGTAGTATCGAAAAAGAGAACATACAAGAATTATGTACTATTTATATGCTTTTAATAAATGGAAAACATCCAAAGAAAATAAAGCAAGTTTACGAGATACGATTACATTTTCTTCGTGAGCTAAGCGCAGCCGTCTCCTTTTCATTCTTCAACACTTTGTAACGAACAACTAATTCAATGCATTATATATTCCGAAAGTGGGTTTCCTTGAGCATTCAGACACGAAACACGTCATAGAAACAAATTATTTGAAAAAGTTATGTCTTGATACTTCTGAACTGGAAGGTCAAGAAAGTCGCATCTACAAAACTTTGTAAAGCTGCTCAACTTTTGCATTTTTTTTTGACATTTCGATGGCACATAAATCAATTACAGTGGTTTCCTATATTCGCGAAAGAAAGGACTTGCTCACGCTAAAGTGCCTTTCCCCCCTCTCCTCCCCCAAATTTAATTTCCAAGCAAACGTTTGGGCCACAAAATTCAGAGCTAGAGCAACTAATAAGCACATAACAAAACATGCTTCACCTTAATTTTCAAATTTAAATTGTTTACGCCTTGCCTAATATAAATTAAAAGCATGCTCCTCTTATGTCTCGACTACGATTTGTTACTCGCGCATCGCCAAAGGTGAGCGCTGATTACAACCAATAAGATAAGTAAGTCGACACAGCTTTCTCTTAGAACACAGTCCATTTTTAAATATCACATTCGCGCCGGTTTGTCGGCATTAATTATTAATTAATTAACAACGTGAGCACCTCTATTTCTCTTCCTTCACCAACCCTCTCCTGCCTAACCAATTATGTATTTAGTGGTGAGTGTAAAGTGATAATTGAACACGGGGTAAGTTTTTTATGCAACCACATTTTATTACACGTTTAATTTTTGTTATTGTGAACCAGCCGTTCCGCTTAGGCGTGAACAAAATTCACGACTAGTGCACAAAAATTCAGACGAGCATCTAATTAGCACATAAATCGCACATGATTGTTTTTAGATTACCGTTTTCTTTTATATGTAGTGCGTGGCGGAGCTCTTTCACCATAAAGTTCCCCGTCCCTAAATTTAATTGCACTGTAAATGGTAAGGGCACAAAATATGTAGCTAGAGCAACTAAACACAAACCAAACATGCTTTTATATATCGGGAGGATCAAACTGACCCCATTTGCAAATTTAAATTCCTGCATTTTTTTTGCTTCGAATACACCGCGGGGTGGGTGGGAGGGGGGGAATATGTCACCTACCCGTTTTAAAATTTAGTTCTCCGATAAATGGTTGGTGCACAACATTCGAGACTACAGCAACTAATAAGCACATAAATCAAGCACGTTTGGTTTTCTTGATTGCAAGTTTTGTATATATGGGGGAGAATAAGTTGACCCTCATTTTAAATTTAAATCCCTGCTAAACGATTACGGCACAAAAATTTAGACCGGAGCATCTAAAATCACACATGATTGTTTTTAGATTACAGCGTTTTCTTTATGCGGTACAGGGCAGAGGTGTTTTCGCTATTTCCCTAATTTACCTGTAAACGGTAGGGGGACAAAATTCGGGACTACACCAACAAGCAAGTATGCTTTTTGATTACAGGTTTTTTATATATCGAGAGGGATCAAACCGACCTCCATTTTCAAATTTAAATTCCTGCTAAACAATAAGGACACAAAAATTTAGACTAGAGCTCTTAATTAGTAGGTATATAGCACATTACTCAGGCATGTTAATTTTTCAATTATAGCATTCCCTATGGCGGGGGATAAAGTGCCCCTTCCGTAAAATTTAATTTACCTGTAAACAGTTGGGGCACAAAATTTGGAATTACAGCAATTAATAAGCACATAAACCACACATGTTTCCTTTTTTTGTTGCAGGGTTTATACATATGGGGACGGCAAATCAAGTTGACCCCAATTTCAAATATAAGTTTCTATAGTAAGAACCACGAAGAAGTCCTCTACGTCATAGGTGTCTAACTCAATTCAATACATACGTTTAAAATTATTTAAAAGCTTAACTAATGTATATGATAAAGATAGTAATACGATTTGTACGTGTTTTAAATAAAGACATATGTGAACACGTTCATCTGGGAAAACGACAGAGAAGAGTATATGTCGTTTGTTTTGAATACTTAACAGGTTATCCTTTGGTAATATGAACGATGCTACATTAACGTAAAATTTTCAACTTAGTTCGTACGAATACAAGTGATGACGCAGACGACTTCTTTCATGGTTTCGACTATACTAAACGATTAGGGCACAAAAATTCACACTAGAGGAACTAATTTACACATAAATCAGGTATGTTTGTTTTTTCGGTTACAGCAGGGGGGGGGCTAAAGTGCCCTTCCCCCCAATTTGATTTTCCGGTAACTGTTCGGAACACATAATTTGAAACTAGAGCAACTAAAAAATAAAAAACAAGCAGGTTAGGCTTTTCATTAAAGATGTTTTATTTGGAGGGGGTGGAGTGAGGGAAGGGAGATGTCAAGCTGAGCCCCATTTTCAATTTTAAATTTTTGCCAAACGATTAGGGCACAAATTAGCACATAAATCAACAATTTTTTACGGTTATAGCATGGGGGGGGGTGTCCCTCCCTCCAATTTAATTCTCCTGTAACCATTTGGGGCACAAAATTCGGGACTAGAGCAACTAAAAAGTACATAAACAAAGCAGGTTTGGTATTTCATTAAAGGTATTTTATATTGGGGGTGAGGGAATCAAGTTGAGTCTCCATTTGCAAATTTAAATCCCTGCTAAACGATTAGGGCACAAAAATTCGGACTAAGGTAGCTAATTAGCACATAAATCAGACATGTTTGTTTAAAAAAAATAAGTCCTCGTTAGAATGAGAGATAAAATGTAGGTCCCATGTGTTGTCACGCACGTTAAAAATCTCTAGCTTGCTTGGTACAGCAAGGATTGGACACAATTCTAAATTTCCAAGTCAATGAAGTACCAGGGTCTCGGGTTCAAATCCCGACACGGTCCGCTTGAAAAATGTTGGGCGAACATTTTTCACAAAAATACGACCTCATTCGGATGAGAAAAAAAGCGAACACACTGGAATGTTGTGCTATTTATGTGCTCTTAAAGAGTGGAAAACGTCTAAAGAAAATAAAACAAGTTTGCGAGATACGCTACCTTACCTTCTTCGCAAATTAAGTACAAACGTCTCCGGTCCGTTCTTCAACAGTTTGTAACGAATAACTAATTCAAGACACCATATATTCAGAAAGTGTGTTTTATTGCGAGCATTTTGATTCCAAACACGTCGACGTGACAAAATTACATCTTGATACTTGCCGATGAGTTGTGAGAGTCATACATACAAATTTTTGTAAAACCGCTTAACTTTCGCATGTTTTTTGACATTTCAATAGCACAAATCAAGCACGTTAATTTTTTCGATTACAGCTTGGGGTGGGAGCGCTCTCTCTCGACAATTTAATAGTGATTTTGAGCACACAATTCAAAGCTAGAAAAACTAGGCACATAAAACTAGCATGCTTGTTTTTTGATTGCGGGGGTCAAGTTGGACCCCTCATGCTAAACAATTAGTGCACACGAATATAGACTACAACAACTAATTAGCACGTAACTAGCATTAAATCCCGCCCAAAATTTCGCTGGTGGGGAGCTTAACAGACACGAATTCGTTAGAATTGCCTCACGTTCACTTTCGTACATCCAACTGCTTTCAGCTTAAAGCCCGCTTCATATTATTTTATTTGTTGTCAACATGTTCTTACGACACGAGCATAAATACTAAAAGAAACTACGATAAATACGATAAGTAGGGAGCGATAGCATGCACCAAGTAGGTACAATACACAAACTTATACCACACGATCGCCCGACCATCGCGAACGCGAACAAGGGTTACTGATAGATTTAAAGCACAAACACTAGTGCGATTTTTACGAATATTATTAAAAATTTTGACAAAATTCTAAAATTAAGTGCCGTAAACGACCGTAATTTATTGAACATATATAAATGTTAGGTTATGTTGCACCAACTGTCAGATGTAACAGGTTATAATACTTTTCGATACAAAATACTAGTTCGTTGCGAACACAAGCTTTGCTAAAACCTACTCCAACCTGTCACTTCGTTTGTTAATTCAACTTGTACAAGCAAACGTTCATTTGCACGTAGGGCTTGTAAACGCGCCAGCTAGTTTACGTTCACTCAAAATCGGCCTAGAACTACGATATGAAACAAATTAGGACGCTAACAAACTCAATTTTTATTTGCAACTTGAAGCTTTATTAAACATATAAAACTTGTCGGATTTTAAACTTCAAACTAGCATTTCGCGTTGTAAATACTCACTTTTCCTAAAAAGAAAGGTTTAACAGTACAAATCAGGTTGCCAAGGGTTCTTTAAAGAACAACATCGACTGATAAACAACCCAAATTAACACTAATTAAAAATGCCCGCCAAGTTCCTTGCATGTTATCAACCATTTACAAGAGTTCAATTATATGAATAATTAAAAATAGGAAGGGGTTCTAACAATTTTAAAAACTAGAATGGGGGTGAAAGCTACCCACAACAACCTATTATTTACCAACAAAACCTAACAACAAACAAACTCGTACACAAACATCCACCGCCAAAGGCGGGTAAAATTACATGTACGCCAACTCCTATAAAAAATAAAAGAAACTTACCGACGCTTCTTTGTGGCTGATAAATACAAGGTAAATGACCCTTGTGGTGCACCCTCCTTCACACGCAGTTATAGCTGGGTAATTTTACACGGTGCAAATTACATTCCAGTACAGGATTCTCGCAATAGGAAGGTCGGTAGAGACTTACTGATTTAGCGCTTCTACAACAACGTCAGCCATTTTGGATTTGCTAGTTTCACAGGATTTGATTAAACGGGACGCGTGCGTTACGTCAATGAGGATAAGAACCGCCAATAGTTCAACGATAAATGTAACTAGGCGTAAAAAGGGCAATAGTTCAGAAACGTCCAATTTTTAGGAATTTTTCAAACGCGAATAAACGCTATTTACGATAGCGTCCTTTTAAAATCTTGATTATTAAGCGTTTTTCACTGACATGGGCTACACTATTCGTTCTATTAGTGAATGACCTTGTTGCGTTGTGGCAGTGTTTCACATTACGGCGCTGTCGCAATTCCAAAGAGTTGTATTGAGAAAAATAATTCGATCTGCTTGCGATCGCTTTAGTTTTTTTTTAATTTCACTTTTATCCGCTTTCACCTTTACAGTTATTAGCGGATGCTTTAGTTTGATAATATTTTAATACAGTTTGTGAAGCTACACGTCATTTATATGACATTTGCTATTTAATTAACTGACCAACAATCATTTACTCAATACATAAGTTAGAATAAACGAATATTCGGATTACAACAGAAGTGTGGCAAAACCACGCGCGCTTAGGCCAGTGCTACCTTTTTACGTTCGGCCTGTCCTTCATTGAAAGCTGGTCGAAGAAAAATGTCATCCGAAAATATTTTTAATTGCAACTTTTGTGGTGCTTCCTATACCTGGAAAAAATGCTCTCAAGCGGCACCAGAACAAATGTCGTGGTGTAACATCGTCCACGGTTAAGCTTATACATCCGTCAGCAGCAAAGTACTTAAACTGTGGGTCTTGCGGTATCGTTTTTACGAGAATGGACAACTTACTGCGACACAAGGAAAAACAGCACGGTATGTCATAAAGCCGTAAACGTTCAGCTCCGCCAGCTGTTAAAGGGTTTTGTACGAAACAACCACGAATTATGTGTAAAGTATGCGATTTCGAAATGGGAAAGACTACCTATGCCGCACACTTGAGGAGCAACAGACATAAAAATGCAACAGTTACCGCTACTGGCGAAGATGGTGTAGAAATGGTTAGCACAGCGTTTAACAACCGTATGGCTAGCTATCGCATAAAGAACGCCAGTGTCGACGATAGAGTGTCCGAGTTTCTTTGGAAGCAGAAAGAACGGTTTATTCGATTAATTAATGAAAAAAGAGCACAACATACAGCATAAAAGTCTATTGCCAACTCTACAGCTTCTACAGAAAAATGGGAGAAGAGACTACCGATGTGAAATCCTTTAACATAAAAAATATGGTTATAGCATCTCCTAGTAATCTCGAAAATATGTACGAGGTCTTAAGCGAAACCATGTAAACAGAATCAGACGAATTTGAAACACGTGAGTCCGGTTGGTCTTTGGAAAAGGTGCTCTATTTAGAAATAAATATTAATAAGTATAAGCCGATGTGAGGAGTTCTAGGTTAAGAACAAAAATTATGAATATGTATTTAGAAATGTGGTTTACAAAATTTAAAATGTATTAGTAAAAATTGTCTGTAATAAAAAGTTTTAATAATGGTTTTTAGATTTTCTTTTAGGTATGAGCTGCAGGAAAGTTATAATTTAGAGAGTATGTGTGTTAAACGGTAAGGGGTGGTCGGATTTTAAATCTATTTACAGATTCGGATTCTGCGTGAAATTCTAGACTAATTTGATGTGTTGCATGACTAAAAAATTTATAAAAACGGTCAGAAATCGTTACCGGTAAAAATTCTCAAAATGAGAGTAGCTCCCTCGGGGAGGATGCTTCTAAAAAATTACTAGAAATTCAGGTAGCTGAGAAAAATTCGCTTCAACACCCAACCCTGTTACATATTAATGTAATCAGCGTTGACTTGGTGAAGATACATAATAATAATAAATGAGTAAATATAAGAAGAATATCTTAGTACTTTTATCTTCACAATAATAAAGTTATTATAATGTCAATTTAATAAAAATAGGACGAGCGCTTTCGACTATTAAGTCATTATCAAGTCTAACAGAAAACTAAAATTGAGCTAAAATATATAAAAGCTAATCACATGTAGAGAGGGATAAACAGGTTACAATCTTGAAGCAAAGTCAATTATTGGAGACGCATTTGTAAATGTAATATCATTAACAATATTTTGTCCAAGTGCCAACGCCTTCTTAATTTCTATATTTTCCAAACTGTCCAGCTTCTTACCTTTATTTAAAATGCGAAGAATTTCAAAATTTGAATTAAAATCACAAGTATGATTATTGTCATTTAAGTGTCTAGCGAATGCACTAGAAGCCATATTTTTACCAATATCACGTTTGTGTTGGTCAAATCGTAGTTTAAAGCTGGTGCCAGTTTGTCCAATATAAAAACTATTACAAGTATTACATTTTAATTTATATACCCCAGTTTGATGGAGTTTGTCCATTTTTGGCCAACCCTGTTGATGAACTTATGAATGTCAGACCAAGGCACATTCTTATTCTGGAGGTGTCCGACTTGTATTCACTCAATTAGGATCCGCGAAGTTTGGCAAACTCCGGGCCACCGTCCCGTCCGACCTGCCCTTCATTCGCTCCACCACCCAACCCTGTGGATGAACTTCAGATTGTCAGACCAAGGCATATTCTTATTCAGGAGGTGTACGACTTGTATTCACTCAATTAGGATCCGCGAAGTTTGGCAAACTCCGGGCCACCATCCCGTCCGACCTGCCCTTCATTCGCTCCACCACCCAACCCTGTGGATGAACTTCAGATTGTCAGACCAAGGCATATTCTTATTCAGGAGGTGTACGACTTGTATTCACTCAATTTGCATCCGCGAAGTTTGGCGAGCTCCGGGCCACCGTCTTGGCCGGCCTGCCCTTCATTTGCTCTACCACCCAACCCTGTGGATGAACTTCAGAATGTCAGACCAATGCATATTCTTATTCTAGAGGTGTCCGACTTGTATTCACTCAATTTGGATCCGCAAGGTTTGGCGAGCTCCGGGCCACCGTCTCGTCCGGCCTGCCCTTCATTCACTCCACCACCCAACCCTGTGGATGAACTGAATGTCAGACCAAGGCACATTCTTATTCTGGAGGTGTCCGACTTGTATTCACTCAATTTGGATCCGCGAAGTTTGGCGAGCTACTGGCCACCGTCTTGTCCGGCCTGCCCTTCATTCGCTCCACCACCCAATCTTGTAAATGAACTTCTAAATGTCAGACCAAGGCACATTCTTATTCTGGAGGTGTCCGACTTGTATTCACTCAATTTGGATCCGCAAAGTTTGGCTAGCTCCGGGCCACCGTTTCGTCCGTCCTACCCTTCATTCGCTCCACCACCCAACCCTGTTAACGAACTTCTGAATGTCAGATCAAGGCACATTCTTATTGTGGAGGTGTCCGACTTGTAGTCACTCAATTTGGATCCGCAAAGTTTGGCGAGCTCCGGGCCACCGTCTCATCCAGCCTGCCCATCATTCGCTCCAACACCCAACTCTGTGGATGAACTTTAGAATGTCAGACCAAGGCATATTCTTATTTTGGAGGTGTCCAACTTGTATTCACCCAATTTGGATCCGCGAAGTTTGGCAAGCTCTGGACCACCGTCTCGTCCTACCTGCCCTTCATTCGCTCCACCACCCAACCCTGTGGATGAACTTATAAATGTCAGACCAAGGCATTTTCTTATTATGGAGGTGTCCGACTTGTATTCATTCAATTTCTATCCGCGAAGTTTGGCGAGCTCCGGGTCACCGTCTCGTTCTCCCACTGACAGCTACGACAGATTGGGTTCGCGGGTAGCCTTATACTAAGCGTTTCTTTACCTTGCAGTGCCCGTACAGAACACCCACAAATAACCGTAGTATCTGCCCAGGCAGAAACATGCAGAATCTGCAATTGCCTTGTTATGGAGACTTTATAAGTATTCGCCCACCTGTCGAAACGGCGACGTGGGTTCTTTGACTTATCAGATGGGGACATGAAGACGTATGATTCTGGGCCGAATCCCACCTAACCAACTCGTCAGCGTGCTATTTTCCATACTGACCTGAATGTCCTTTGATCCAGACCAGCTCTAGAACATTGTTGTTGGCAGCCCTTTCCAGGATACAGTGGCGCTAGTGAACCACACCTAAAAAAGGTTTTGTTTGTTTAAAGCCAGTAAAACTGCTTACTATCGCTAGAAATGCAAATAATTTTATTTTGGAATCTAAGTTTCAAGATGGCGTTGGCACCAAGCATGATGGCGACATGAGGAGGGTTGGTTCTGGTCCCACAAACGCCTAACTAATTTATTAACGCGCTCATTTCCATGACGACCTGAATGTCCTTAGATCCAGGCCAGTTCTAGGACATTGTTGTTGGCAGCCCTTTCCAAGGTACGGTGGCATTGGTGAACCACACCTGAAAAGAGCTTGTTTATTTAGGACTAGTAAAGCGCTCCTACTATTGTTAGAAATGCGAATAATTTTATTTTGAACTGTAAGTTCCAAAATGGCGTTGGCATCAAGTATGAAGGCGATATGGAGACGGATGGTTCTGGTCCCACAAACGCCTAACTAACTCGTTAGCGCGCTCATTTCCATGACGACCTAAATATCCTTTAATCCAGACCAGCCCTAGGACATTGTTGTTGGCAGCCCTTTCCATGATACAGTAGCACTAGTGAACCACGCCTGAAAAAGGTTTTGTTTGTTTAAAGCCAGTAAAACTGCCCTACTATCGCTAGAAATGCGAATAATTTTATTTTGGACTCTAAGTTTCAAGATGGCGTTGGCACCAAGCATGATGGCGACATGAGAAGGGATGGTTCTGGTCCCGCAAACGCCTAACTAATTCATTAGCGCGCTCATTTCCATGACGACCTGAATGTCCCTAGATCCAGACCAGTTCTAAGACATTGTTGTTGGCAGCCCTTTCCAAGGTACGGTGGCATTGGTGAACCACACCTGAAAAAAGCTTGTTCATTTAGGGCTAGTAAAGCGCTCCTACTATCGTTATAAATGCGAATAATTTTATTTTGAACTGTAAGTTCCAAAATGGCGTTGGCATCAAGTATGAAGGCGATATGGAGACGGATGGTTCTGGTCCCACAAACGCCTAACTAACTCGTTAGCGCGCTCATTTCTATGACGACCTAAATATCCTTTAATCCAGACCAGCCCTAGGACATTGTTGTTGGCAGCCCTTTCCAGGATACAGTAGCACTAGTGAACCACGCCTGAAAAAGGTTTTGTTTGTTTAAAGCCAGTAAAACTGCCCTACTATCGCTAGAAATGCAAATAATTTTATTTTGGACTCTAAGTTTCAAGATGGCGTTGGCACCAAGCATGATGGCGACATGAGAAGGGATGGTTCTGGTCCCACAAACGCCTAACTAATTCGTTAGCGCGCTCATTTCCATGACGACCTGAATGTCCCTAGATCCAGACCAGTTCTAAGACATTGTTGTTGGCAGCCCTTTCCAAGGTACGGTGGCATTGGTGAACCACACCTGAAAAAAGCTTGTTCATTTAGGGCTAGTAAAGCGCTCCTACTATCGTTATAAATGCGAATAATTTTATTTTGAACTGTAAGTTCCAAAATGGCGTTGGCACCAAGTATAAAGGCGACATGGAGACGGATGGTTCTGGTCCCATAAACGTCCATGTCGACCCTCGTTAGCGCGCTCATTTCCATAGTGACCTAAATGTCCTTTGATCCAGACCAACCCTAGGACGTTGTTGTTAGCAGCCCTTTCCAGGATACGGTGGCACTAGTGAACCACACCTAAAAAAGCTTCTGTTTGTCTAAGCCAGTAAAGCTGCCCTGCTGTCGTTAGAAATGCGAATAATTTTATTTTGGACGACCCTAAGTTACAATATGGCTTTGGCTCCAAGCATGATGGCGACATGGGGACGGATGGTTCTGATTCCACAAACATCTGTGTCGACCCTCGTTAGCGCGCTAATTTCCATGATGACCTGAATGTCCTTTGATCCAGATCAGCCCCAGGACATTGTTGTTGGCAGCCCTTTCCAGGGTATGATGGTACTAGTAAACCACACCTAAAAAAGCTTCTGTTTGTTTAAAGCCAATAAAGCTGCCCTGCTGTTGTTAGAAATGCGAATAATTTTATTTTGGACGACGCTAAGTTCCAAGATGGCGTTGGCACCTAACATAATAACAATGACTTCTGCCTGAAAGACAGTAGCCAGTGTCTCTAGTGCAATATTTTCCTGAAGGTTTAGGTCGTTCGAAAAGATGCCCGTCCGAGTACCTACGTTTGTTTTAGAACCATCTGTGTAGGTGAGTGCGGTCAATACAGATCCTGAACTGCTGCCCGAAAATCATTTTGAAGTCATGGAGTCAACTGATTCACCAAAGAGAGGTAGTGCAAGCACCGCCTCTCTGAAAATGTCTTGGTGTCTTCACTTCCACTTTTGTCATTCCACAGTCCTTTGAACCGTTGCCTTAGTGACGCTCTTAACACCATCCCCTCCATGTGCAGATCCAACGGAGGAGATATAAGATGACTTCTAAGGCTGTGATAAATGCGGATCTCATTGCAGCCGCGACGCTTAGACAGGCCACTCTCTAGATGTAAATAAGTTCTTTAGCTGCTATAAACGGTTTGGTTCTGGGCCACCAGACAATAGCACTTTTGCATAGCATGGGTCGGATAACAGCAGTAACAGTCTTTTGGGAAGACCTTAGAGTTTGCCTATTACACGCCTGCACTGTCAAAACACAATGCTAGCTTTCGCAATTCTTGTTTGTAGATGTTTAGTCTAGTTCTACTTCTTGTCAAGTATAATACCCAAGCACTTGACTTCATCCACGATGGACAGCAACGTTTGAAAGGGTAATGGGAACTTCTTTTTGTTTGTGAACAAACAAATTCTATTTTGTTGGAGTTGATGGACAGAAGGTTCTCGACACACCAGTGATCGGTTATCACCTGCATCATTAAGTCTCTAAAACAGGCCAACGTACTAGTGGTGACAAAACGCTCCCCAGAGGACGGCCTTTGCCAACCAACCTTCTTATAGTTGAAGACTTCTTAACCCTGTTAACGCTTCAGGTAATCAAGATAAGCCTTTAGAAATAGCTGAAGACCTCCTTAACTCTGTTAACACTTTAGTAATAAAGATAAGCCTTTGAAAATAGCTGAAGATCTTTTCAACTCTGCTTACACCTCAAGTAATTAATATAAGCCTTTAAAAATAGCTGAAGACCTCAACTCTGTTAACGCTTTAAGTAATCAAAATAAACTTTTAAACTAGCTGAAGATCTCCTCAACTCTGCTAACGCCTCAAATAATTAAGATAAGCCTTTAAAAATAGCGGAAGACCTCAACTCTACTAACGCTTTAAGTAATCAAAATACGTCTTAGAAATAGCTGAAGACCTCAGACCTGTTGACGCCTCCAGTAGCCGAAATTTTCCTCAACTCTGTTAATGCTTTAAGTAATCAAATAACCCTTAAAAAATAGCTGAAGACCTCCTCAACTCTGTTAATGCCGCAAGCAATCAAGATAAACCTTTAAAAATAACCGAAGACCTCCTCAACTTCATTAACGCTTTCAGTAGTCAAAATAAGCCTTGAAAAATGGTTCAAGACTTCGTCAACTCTGTTAACGCCTCAAATAATCAAAATAAGTCTTAAAAATAGTTGAAGACCTCCTTAAATTTGTTAATACCTCAAGTAATCAAGATAAACCTTTAAAAATAGCCGACAATTTCCTCAACTCTGGTAGCGCTTTAAGTAATGAAGATAAGCTTTTGAAAATAGCTAAAGACCTCATCAACTCTGTTAACACCTCTAGTAATCAAAATAAGTCTTTAAAAATAGATGAAGACCTACTCAAATCTGTTAATGCCTCAAGTAATCAAGATAGACCTTTAAAAATAATCAAAAACCTCCTCAACCCTGTTAGCGCTTTAAGTAATGAAGATAAGCTTGTGAAAATAGCTGAAGACTTCCTCAACTTTCTTAACGCCTCAAGTAATCAAAATAAGTCTTTAAAAATAGCTAAAGACCTCTTCAAATCTGTTAACGCTTTAAGTAATCAAGATAAGCCTTTAAAAATTGTCGAAGACCTCCTCAACTCTGTTATCGCTGCAAGTAATCAAGATAAGCCTTTGAAAATAGCTGAAGACGCAAACTCTGTTAATGCTTTATGTAACCTAGATAAATTTTTAAAAATAGCTGAAGACCTACTCAACTCTATTAACGCCTCAAATAATCAAGATAGACTTTTAGAAATAGCTGAAGGCCTTCTCAACTCTGTTAACGCCGCAAGTAATCAAGATAAGCCTTTAAAAATAGTTGAATACCTCCTCAACTTTGTTAACGCTTTGAGCCTTTGAAAAAAGCTAAAGATTTTAATCCTCTTAATGCTTTAAGTAATCAAGATAAATCTTTTAAAATAGCCAAAAACCTCCTCAACTCTGTTAGCGCTTTAAGTAATGAAAATAAGCTTTTGAAAATAGCTGAAGACCTTTTAGCTCTGTTAACGCCTCGAGTAATCAAAATAAGTCTTTAAAAATATCCGAAGACTTCCTCAAATCTGTTAATGCCTTAAGTAATCAAGATAAGCCTTTAAAAATTACCGAAAATCTCCTCAACTCTGTTAAAGCCTCAAGTAATCAAGATAAGCTTTTAAAAATAGATGAAGACCTCCTCAACTCTGTTAACGCTTTAAGTAATCAAGATAAGCCTTTAAAAATAGCTGAAGACCTCCTCGACTTTGTTAACACCTCAAGTAATCAAAATAAATCTTTACAAATAGTTGAAGATCTCCTCACCTCTGTTAACGCCTCAAGTAATGAAGATAAGCTTCTAAAAATAGCTAAAGACCTCCTCAACTTTATTATCGCCTCAAGTAATCAAAATAAGCTTTTAAAAATAGCTTAAGACCTCCTCAACTCTGTTAACGCCTTAAGTAATCAAGATAAACTTTTGAAAATACTTGAACACTTTCTCAACCCTAGGTAATGCCCTAAGTAATCATGGTAGATTTTTAAAAATAAATAAAAAATTAAGTCTTGAAGACGTGTTCAACTCTGTCAGTGTTAAAAAATTAAAATAAACTTTTGAAAGCATTTGAGAACTTCCTCAACGCTGTTACAGTTTTAAAAACCAAGACCAACTTTTGAAAACTTTCTCAAACTTGTTGACGTTTTAAATTAGCAAGATAGGATTTTGAAAACATTTGGAAACTTCTTCAACGATGTTAAGGTTTCCAAAACAAGGATCTGGATACTTCCCCAACTCTGTTGGAGTGCGTTAAATAATTAGGATTAAATTTGAAAATATTTGAATACGTCTTCAATTTTTATAAGGTTTGAAATAATCATGAAAAACTTTGGAAAATATTTGATAACCTCCTCAACTCTGTTATGGTTTTAAATCAAGATCAGAAGACTCTTTCAACTCAATTGGAGTTTTAAATAACCAAGATAAACATTTGAACATTTCTTCAACTCTGTTAAGGTTTTAAAAAAACGAGTCTGAAAACTTCCTCAAGTTTGTTGGAGTTTTAAATAATAAAGATTAACTTTTGAAAACATTCAGAGACTTTCTCAAATTTGTTACAGTTTTAAATAACGAAGACACGCATTTCAATTTTTTTCAAACTCTGTAAAAGTTTTAAAAAATTAAGATCTGAAAGCTTCCTCACTCTGCTGAAGTTATAAATAATTAAGATAAGATTTTGAAAATATTTGGAACCTTTCTCAACTCTGTTACGGACTTAAATAATCAGAGTAAACTTTTAAAGATACCCGAAAACATCCTCACGGCTGTCAGGATATTAAAAATTAAAGATTTGAAAAATTTGTCAACTTTGTTAGCGTCATAAATATTCAGGATAAACTTTAAAAATATTCGAAAATATCCTCAACTCTGTTAAGGTTTTAAAAAATCAAGATATGATTTCTTCCTCAACCCTGCGAAAGTTTTAAATAATCAATATAAACTTTTGAAAACGTTTAGAAACTTCCTCAACTCTGCTAACATGTTAAGTAACTAGGTTAATCTTTTAAAAGTATTCGGAAACATTTTCTATTTTGTTAAGGTTAAAGAACAAGGTTTGAGGACTTCTTCGGCTCAGTTGGAGTTTTAAATAATCAAGTTAACTTTTGTAAACATAGAAATTTCTTCAACTCTGTCAACATCTTAAATCATCAGGATAAGCTTTCAAGAACATTCGTAAACATCCTCAACTCTGTTAAGGTTTTAAAAATTAAGATTTGAAAACTTCATCAACTCTGTTGAAGCTTTAAATAATCAAGATAAACTTTTAAAAACGTTTGGAAACTTCTTCAACTCTATTAACGTATTAAATAATCCGGACAAGCGTATAAAAATAAGCGAACTCAGCCTCAACTCTGTTAAGGTTTTAAAAAAATTAAAATTTGATGGTGTTGAAGCTTTACGTGTTCAAGTTAAACTTTTGGACTCGTTCAGAAACTCCTTCAACTCTGTTATGGTTTTAGATAATTAAAAAAAGCTTCCAAAAGATATTCCGAAACATCCTCAACTCTGTTAGGGTTCTAAATAATCAAGATTTCAAGATTTCCGTAGCTCTGTTAAACCCATAAGTAGTCGAGATCAAGTTTTGAAAACTTTCAGAATCTTCTTCGATTCTGTTAACGTTTTAAATAAACACGACAACCTTTCAAAAGTATTTGAAAACATCCTCAACACAGTTAAGGCTTTAAGGTTTTAAAAAAACAAGGTTTAAAGACTTCCTCAAATCTATTAAAATTTTTAAATATTTGAAACGAACTTTTAAAAGTTTCTTCAACTCTGTTGAAGTTTTAAGTAACCAATATAAACTTTTGAAGTCGGTTCGAAACGTCCTCAACTCTGTTAGTGTCTTAAAAGGTCAGGAGAAGCTTTTAAAAGTATTCGAAAACTTCCTCAACTTTGTTAAATTTCTAAAAATCAAGACTTGAAGACTTCCTGAACTCTGTTGAAGCTACAAATCATCAAGATTAACTTTTGAAACTGATTAGAAACTTTCTTAACTCTGTTCACGCCTTAAAAAATCAAGAGAAGCTTTTAAAAGTATTCTCAAATATCTAAAATTCTGTTAAGGTTCTAAAGAACCGGGATTTGAAGACCTCCTCAACTCTACTGAAGGTTTAAATAATCGGGATAGACGTTTAACAACAGTTGGAAACTTCCTCAAACGTTTTAAATTATCAGGAGAAGCTTTAAAAATATTCGAAAATATCCTCAACTCTGTTAAGGTTCTAAATAATCAAAATTTGAAGACTTTCACAACTCTGTTTAAAAAAAACGTTTAAAAACTTCGTCAACTCTTGTTAACGTCTTAAATAAACACGACAAACTTTTAGAAATACTTGAAAACATCCTCAACACTGTTAAGGTTTAAAAAAACAAGGTTTAAGCACTTCCTCAAGCCTATTGAAATTTTAAATGTTCAAAACGAACTTTTCAAAGCTTCCTAAACTCTGTTAAAGTTTTAAATAACCAAGACAAACCTTGAAACTGATTCGAAACTTCCACAACTCTGTTAAGGTTTTAGAAAATCAAGATTTGAAAACTTCCTCAACTCTGTTGAAGCTATAAATAATCAAGATAATCTTTTGATAACGCTTGGAAAATTCTTCTACTTTGTTAACGTATTAAATAATCAAGATAAGCTTCCAAAAATAACCGAAAATATTCTCAACTCTGTTAAGGTTCTAAAAAAATCAAGAGTTGAAGACCGCCTCAACTCTGTTGAAATTTAAATAATCGGGATAAGCTTTGGAAAATATTTGGAGTCTTTTTAACTCTGTCTACGTTTTAAATAAACAGGATAAGCTCTTAAAAATGTTCGAAAACATCTTCAACTCTGTTAAGGTTCTAAATAATCAAAATTTGAAGATTTCCAGAACTCTGTTGAACTCTTAAATAATCGAGATCAACTTTTGAAAACGTTTAGAAACTTCTTCAACTCTGTTAACATCTTCAATAATCATAACAACTTTTTAAAAATATTTAAAAATATCCTCAACACCGCTAAGGTTAAAAAAAAAGGTTTAAAGACTTCCTCAAGCCTATTAGAATTTTAAATATTCAAAACGAACTTTGAAAAGCTTCCTCAACTTAGTTCAAGATTTAAATAACCGACATAAGCATTTGAAACCGATTCAAAAGTTCCTTAACTCTGCTAGAGTCTCAAAAAGCCAGAAAAAGCTTTTAAAATTATTTGAAAATTGCCTTAACTTTGTTAAGGTTCTAAAAATTAAGACTTTAAGACTTCCTTAGCTCTGTTGAAGCTCTATATCGTTAAGATTAACTTTTAAAACCGATTAGAAACTTTCTTAACTCTGTTCACGCCTTAAGAAATCAAAAGCAGCTTTTAAAAGTATTCGCAAATATCTAAAACTCTGTTAAGGTTCTAAAGAATAAAGATTAGAAGACCTCAACTCTGCTGAAGTTTAAAATAATTGGGATATACGTTTGAAAATTTTTAGAAACTTTCTCAAACGTCTTAAATTATCAGGAGAAGTTTTAAAAATATTCGAAAACATCCTCAACTCTGTTAAGGTTCTAAATAATTAAAATTTGAAGACTTCCATAACTCTGTTAAACCCTTAAATAACCGAGATCAACTTTTGAAAACGTTTAAAAACTCTGTTAGCGCCATAAATAAACATGACAACCTTTTTAAAATATTTCAAAACATCCCCAACACTGCTAAGGTTTAAAAAAGACTTCCTCAAGCCTTTTGAAATTTTCAATATTCAAAACGAACTCTGTTGAAGTTTTAAATAATCAAGATAACCTATTAAAACGATTTGGGTACTTTTTTAATACTGTTGATGTTTTAAATAATTGTTCACGCGCGGGGGGTCTTATAAATGTATACATTGACTTACCTCCGCGGTTTTTTTGTTGTTCTAAACTGCAGTTCCTATTCCTTCAACCAAGTGGACTGTATGCGAAATTTAGTCTGTGTTACGTTGCACTTGCACTGTGTTTTTTAGGGGTTTAACAAATAAAGTCCGCGGCACTTGACTAACTTACGGTACTGAACGAAAATCCGACGACTGTTCTGCTTCGATATCCATAAGAAAGTGTTTGTTCATTGCTACCCTTAGTTCCACTTATTCACACATGCACCAGGAATTTTTACGGCAGGATATAAGGGAACAAGGGATGACAGTTTTACTATTAGATTTACGACTACAAATTTACGACTTAAAATTAAACACGCAAACGTGCGACAAAGAGACCGAACAATAATCATGATAAACTTTTGAAAATTTTTGTAGACCTCCTTCTTAAACAAGCAGGATAAGCTTCCACAAATAATCGAAAATACCCTAAACTCTGTTAAGGTTCTAAAAAAAATCAAGATTAGAAAATTTCCTCAATTCTGCTGAAGCTTTAAATAATTAAGGTAAACTTTTAAAACCATTTAGAATCTTCGTCAACTCTGCTAACGTCTTAAATAATCAGGATAAACGTTTAAAAATATTCGAAAACAACCTCAACTCTGTTAACGTTTTAAAGAATCAAGATTTGAATATTCTCTCGAGCCCTTTGGAATTTTAACTAAATGAGACGAAGTTTTGAAAGCTTGCTCGAGCTTGTTAACGTTTTGGACAAGCAAGACAAAGCTTTTAAAACATTTGAACACTTCCTCAATTCTGCTATGGTCTCGAATAACTAGATTAGGTATTGGAAACTTCTTCAACTTGGTTGAGGTTTACAAAAGCAAGACTGTGATGAAATTTTCAATTTTAAGGACAAGTAATTGAAAACTTTCCCAACTCTGTTAAAATAAACTTGATTAGTAAATTATCTGTACCTATTCTACCTTGTTCTAGCTCCAAAAAACAATTTTCCGTTTATATCAACGTCTTTTCTTTTCCTCTGCAGCTTATCAATCTTTCAGTCCTGCTTTTCATTACTGCAATATCAATTTTCCCTTAAGCCATTGATGCTTATTTTACTTTTACAAAGACGTACCTGCAGTTTCCCATATGGTTTATTAGGTTATCGACAATTGTTAACCTTACGAACACCAACACTAATTTACACGTCTTTGACTACCCTTGAGAAAATTAATCTTTTGTAAAATAACAGAAATAAATTATTTAGCGTTGTTTTCATCCTGGGGAACTTGAGCCAAAGATATAGTTTAGTATGCCAGTGTAAACTAAGGGGTATTCAACAGTCGTAAGTCGTACGTGGCTGTGGAATCAAACAAACGTCTTTCAACCTGACGTTTCCCATGTTTAATACTAATTTAGACGGGGTTTTCTATTTATGCACGTAAGTACAAGTACAAATAATTCCAGAGAAGACTCCTTTTGAGCGGTTTTATTGTAATTTTGTGTAAATGCCAAAAGATACGTGCAGACAGACATCGATTCATCGTCATTGCTGTTTGATTACACAGCCGCTTTGTATCGACACCCGTTGCTCTCCCAACGACTCCACGTCTTGATGTTTACTACGGAACGTATCTGCAAGAAAAATGAATAACAATAAAATGACAAGTGAAGTTTGTAATGTCATTTTTGTTCATGATGCGTCTCCATATTTTTTAAGTTTTTATTGGTTTTTCAACAGGAAACATTCATTTCCCATTTAATTCCAGCATTTAGCAATAATGTTAACCTGAGTGAAATGATCAACAAGTTTTAATCCATTGATTTAAGTAATTATGCCCAAGTGCGATGTAAAGACTCGTTACATACCCGCTACGTTCGCTTGGGCCCTACTACTCGGTGCTACAACACTTTTTTTTTACTTTCCGTAAGTTTCCTAAAAGCCATTTGGGTTGTTTTTTAATTTTATGGTTGTAGGGCTCAGTATTACATTCTTCCGCATCCATGGGTGCCTGCATATCAAGCTCTTATTACGTTCTTTGTACTTGCAAATTTTACTTTGGCAACGTTTATGGACCCAGGAGTAATCCCCAAAGGTACTGTACGTGTTTGTTGATGTGTACATTGCATACGAATGTTTTAGCTCCTCCTGACGAAGATCGCGAAGATGACTTTAGGGCACCACTGTATAAAAATGTTGATATTAATGGTATTACTGTTCGGATGAAGTGGTGTGTTACTTGCAAATTTTATCGTCCACCTCGATGTTCACACTGTAGCGTTTGTAATCATTGTATAGAGGTAGGTTTGGCTGATTATCGCCTGCGTATTAGTGTTATGCTTTAGATTCCGGTTTATTTTTGAGGTGTCATAGGTTGTTGCAACCTAACAAGGAGGTGGATTATATACGAAAGGTTAAACGATACGAAGGCAGTTGAACCGGTTCTGTGCCGTATCGCCTGTCCCGAATGTCATATTAAACGATACGAAAGCAGTTGATCTGGTTTTGGGCCGTGTGGCCGTGTGCAACGTCTAATTAAATGATACAAAAGCATTGATACGATCTACAATGTCAGGTTAAACGATATGAAAGTAGCTGAACCAGTTCAGAGCCATGCTGGCTCTCACGTGTGTGAGGTTAGCATCTCATAAAACAACTTCATATTTATTTGCATCCAGCATAGTTCTACAGTTCTTGATAAGTTTTACCAATAGTTCCGTTGAATTAACCGTAAAAATGAATTTTCACAAATGAGATGCTAACTTCCAAAAACACATTTTAGCATCTCAGCGTATTTCGAACATTTCGAACTCGGGGGAGATATAATCCGTGGAGTTCTATAGCCAAAACGCATTACCTCAATAGTTCTGACGATTAAGCTTGGCCGAAAACATTTTATTGTCAAAAAACTCGACCGCGAGTGGTATACGTGTATAACATTGAGATGTTGTCGGAGTTCAGACAGTTATGACGGGATTGAAATAATTATTTTGTAACCAGCGAGTCAATTTACGATATTAAAACCTATTCTGTATTTTTGTACACTTTCCTGGTGGCAAAAAATGCGGTTTAAATTTGATCTTTACTGTTTTGACTTGTTGAAACTTGAGATTACACGTTCAACATCACAAAGGCATAAATGTGGCCCATTTTCAAGTGAATTTACGATACCTAGTCTGTATTTTTGTACAATTTCCTGGTGATGACGAATACGATTTATACTGTATCTTCACTGTGTCAACTGTTGCTCAAACTTGAGATCACACGTTCAATGACACAAAGACATCAATGTGACCGTGTGGCCTTTTTTGAGTCAATTTATGATATTAAAACCTTTTCTGTATTTTTGTACAATTTCATGGTGATGAAGAGTGCAATTTAAACAGGATCTTCACGGTGTCGACTGTTGCTCAAACTTGTGATCACACGTTCAATGACACAAAGGCATGAATATGGTCTTGTGGACCTTTTTCGAATTTATGACATTAAAACCTAATATATATTTTTAGACAACTTCCTGGTGATGAACAATATGATTTTTATACCGAATTTTGACGGCGTCGAGTGTTACCAGTACTTGTGACATGTTCAAAGACAAAGGCATTAGTGTAGCCTTGTGAACCATTTTTGAATCAATTTTTATACAACTTCTTGGTGATGAAAAGTGTGATTTAAACTAAATCTTCACTGTGTCGACTTTTGCTAAAACTTGTGATCACATGTTCAATGACATAATTGTGACCTTGTAGTCTTTTTTCGAGTCAATTTACGACATTAAAACCTAATCTGTATTTTTGTACAATTTCATGGTGACGACTAGTGTGATTTAAACCTGATCTTCACAGAGTCAACTGTTGCTCAAACTTGTGATCACACGTTCAATGACACAAAGGCATGAATATGGTATTGTGGACTATTTTCGAGTCAATTTATGACATTAAAACCTAATATGTATTTTTATACAACTTCCTGGTGATGAATTGTTACGTGCCAATAAATTGGCACTTAAACATTGTTTTTAGGTTAATTTTGATGTGCGGAAGTTTTGCGCCACAAATTCAAAAGAGGCGGTACGCGTATTTCCGTTACGTCAAAAGTGGGTTGGACGAATAATTTCGCGCCGACGCGTAAAAGGACAGAGAAGTGGGGGTTTTCCTGTGCTCTCTGTAACGTGGCTTTTTTGCCTGAACCTTCAAGGAGTGTGGACGTGTAGGTATCGTATCGTGCCTTATCTTTATCTATGTAGATTTCCTTGCTTATCTGTTTGTCGCCCTTATACCTGGTTTCCTGTCCATTCCCTACATAGGTAGGAGACAATTTGCAGCCGTTGGCCGAACCGTACTGCACGACCCTGGATGAACGAGCCCATAACTGCCGGAGCTGGTCCGAGCGCTTGGGAAGAGCGTTGGGCGTACCATCTTTAACTGCCTAAAAAGGGCCCTCCGTAGCCCTGATGGACTTCAATAGAAGCCAACTTTAACTCAACTCCGCAGGACGCCGGATTTCTGATGTAAGTACTCTATTGTTTAATTTGTTCGCTGATATAAACTATTGTCTTAAATTTATACTCCGATTATTGCGTAATATAATTTGTGCATTGCTGACGTCATTGACAGATGGGCGCGCAAAATCTGTACAAAGGTTAGCGTTTCCAACCGCCCGTGACGTCGCTCTTTCCGCGCTTGCGCGAGGTATTTATGAACTTTAAAACGTAAGAACTGTCGTTTTTTTAAACTGTAAAAATTGGTTTTAAACCATAAGAAAATGGCGCCCTCAACGTGGAAATGGTGAACTTAAGAATTTTCCTTTGTTTTTATGACTATATAATGTATTCCCTAATGTAATTTATAGCTTTTTCACTAAAAGAAAAAAAATCAATTATCATTCCTTTAGATGTCAAAATCAGTTGCTATGGTAATTTGAACGTAGGCGGCCATTTTGACATTGAAATATACAGCTGGTGTGTTTAAAATGGTTGGTTGTTTTAATGTTTTCCCAATTTAAATATGGCGTGCCTTTGATAACTGAAATTATCTGATATATGTGTTTAGTTGTTCTAAACAGAACTGCAAGTTTTTAGGATTTATATCTTCACCCTGCTTTTAAATTATACAGGTGAGTGCATCATTTTTATATGAATAAATACTAATACATAAGCATTTTAAGTAATTGCATGCTTTAAACACGGTTTACTATGAAATTATCTACTTTATATTAAATTAAAATATAACCCTTGTTTGTTTTTTCGACTTTAAAAGATCGTTTTTGAAACCGTGAATACACTGTCTTGTGTTACATTTAAAAAAAAGTGCCTTAGTGATTTACTTATTTAATTAATGATATTTCGAATTACCTTTACAAGAAAACCTTGTGTTTAAAAGCACTTAACGAAATAAATGTTTTTTTTTAATATCTTTTTAGGAAACGTTAAATTACGGGGTGTTGCTTTTGTTAAATAACACAGTACCTACGTGTTTTTTATAATTTGGAGTGTTTTTTTGTAGTTTATCAATAATATATTCCCTTATTAAACACTAACCTTGCCCTCGTACTGTTCTAAACGTGTTTCTTCAGTGTTTTGATTACTTAGCGTGATAAAATTTGAATATTATTCCTTACGAATGCTTTTACAGGAAGTTTCTATCTTAAAATATCTTTACCGTATTGACTTGAAGTAGCTTTACCGTTTTTTACCTTCTGATTTACCTCAGTATTGTAAACCTGATATATTTTGTCTCAAATATTAATTCAAAATGAATATAGCACACCTTAAGTCTCTCGAGCTCATCTACGAGATTGAGTGTAGAAATATTACTCCTGCTCCTAACCAAAATGATAGACGATCACAACTTAGAGCCATTTTAGCCCAGGAAATGAAAGGCGGCCCTATCTTAAAGAAAATCGTTTTCGATTGGCCTCTTAACGTATCTGAAATTAAACTGTCTTTGGACGACATAACTGGTATAATAAATAGATTAGATCCTGGCCCCAGCGATTTCGAGCTTGGTTTCGAGAATAACGCATGTCAAACAGCGTATAGAATTATTGTCCTTGTATGACGATGAACAAGCGAACCAAGCTAAACAAAATTTATTGTCAGAAATATTATTACTTGAAGGGATTGTTCTTGAGAGACTCAATCCAAACGCAGACGCAGATATATCGTTACCGTTTTCAAATCTCGTACTTGCTCAACCTCAACCAGTAGGAAAATCCATACCTGTTTACAAATGGGGTCTAACTTTTTAAGGGTTTGACTCGCAAGTCCTTTATCGTTCTTCCTTGACCGAATTAATGATTTCAAAATTTCTCGCCAGTGTACCGATCAGGATTTATTTGTTTCAGCAGGTGAATTGTTTTCCGATTCCGCGTTAATCTGGTACCGAAACATTCGGGATCAAATTTTTACCTGGGAGGAGTTAGTTGCGTGTTTGAAACGAGATTTTCTTCCGCATGGTTATATTACCGACTTTTGGAACGAGATACGAAATCGAACCCAAGGTCCTGACGAAAATGTTGTTTCCTTCATTACCTCATTAGAAGCCTTATATAGTAGACTCGATAATAAACCCTCAGAATCTGAAATTTAAATCCTTATTTCTCTGAACGTCTGACCTTACAACACATCTCTTCTTTAGGCCACTTTAAAGATCCCACGTTGGGCGCCATTTTCTTACGGTTTAAAACCAATTTTTATAGTTTAAAAAACGACATAAATACCTCGCGCAAGCGTGGAAAGAGCGACGTCACGGGCGGTTGGTAACGCTAACCTTTGTACAGATTTTGCGCGCCCATCTGTCAATAACGTCAGCAATGCACAAGTTACATTACGCAATAATCGGAAAATATAAATTTAAGACAATAGTTTATATCAGCGAACAAATTAAACAATAGAGTACTTACATCAGAAATCCGGCGTCCTGCGGAGTTGAGTTAAAGTTGACTTCTATTGAAGTCCATCAGGGCTACGGAGGGCTCTTTTTAGGCAGTTAAAGATGGTACGCCCAACGATCTTCTCAAGCGCTCAGATCAGCTCCGGCAGTCATGGGCTCGTTCATCCAGGGTCGTGCAGTACGGTTCGGCCAACGGCTGCAAATTGTCTCCTACCTATGTAGGGAATGGACAGGAAACCAGGTATAAGGGCGACAAACAGATAAGCAGGCAAGGAAATCTACATAGATAAAGATAAGGCACGATACGATACCTACACGTCCACACTCCTTGAAGGTTCGGGCAAAAAAGCCACGTTACAGAGAGCACAGGAAAACTCCCACTTCTCTGTCCTTTTACGCGTCGGCGCGAAATTATTCGTCCAACCCACTTTTGACGTAACGGAAATACGCGCACCGCGTCTTTTGAATTTGTGGCGCGAAACTTCCGCACATCAAAATTAACCTAAAAACAATGTTTAAGTGCCAATTTATTGGCACGTAATGATTTTTAAACCGAATTTTGACGGCGTCGAGTGTTGCTGGTACTTGTGATGACACCTTCAAAAACAAAGGCATTAATGTAGCCTTGTGGACCATTTTTGAGTCAATTTTTATACAATTTCTTGGTGACGAAATATGTGATTTAAACTAAATCTTCACTGTATCGACTGTTGCAAAAACTTGTGATCACATGTTTAATGACACAAAGGCATTAATGTGACATTGTGAACTTTTCTCTGGTCAATTTATGGCATCAAAGCTTAATCTGTATTTTTATACAACTTTTTTGTAATGAAGATTGTGATTTAAACTGAATCTTCATAGTGTTGACTATTGTGGTGTGATCACACGTTTAATGACACAAAGGCATGAATGTGGGCATGTGGACCTTTTTCGAGTCTATCTATGACAACAGTACCTAATATATATTTTTATACAATTTCCTGGTGATGAAGAATGTGATTTAAACCGAATCTTCAATGTGTGGACTGTTGCTAAAATTTGTGATCACACGTTTAATGACACAAAAAACATGAATGTGAACTTGCAGCCATTTTGCGAGTCAATTTACGATATTAAAATCTAATCTCTATTTTTTGTATACTTTCCTGATGGCAAAGAGTGCGGTTTAAACTTGATCTTCACCGTGTCGACTGTTGCTGATACTTGTGATTATGTGTTCAATGACACAAAGACATGAATGTGCCCTTGTGACCCTTTTTCAAGTCACTTTACGATATTGAAACCTAATCTGTATTTTTGTACAATTTCATGGTGATGAAGAGTGCGATTTAAACCAGATCTTCACTGTGTCGACTGTTGTTCAAACTTGTAATCACACAGTCAATGACACAAAGGCACAAATGTGGCCTTGTGGACCATTTTTGAGTCAATTAATGGCATTAAAACCTAATCTCAATTTTTGTACAACTTCTTGATGATGAAGAATGTGATTTAAACTGAATCTTCACTGTGTCACATGTTGTTAAAACACATCTTGCTAAAACTTGTGATCACATGTTTAACGACACAAAGGCATGAATGTGGCCTTGTGGACGTTTTTCAAGTCAATTTATGGTATTAAACCTAATACATATTTTTATACAACTTCCTGGCGATGTAGAATGTGATTCAAGCAGAATCTTCAATGTGGCAACTTGCTGAACCTTATGATCACACGTTCAACGACACAAAGGCGTGAATGTGGCCTTGTGGACCTTTTTAGAGTCAATTTATATTATTAAAACCTAATATGTATTTTTATGCAACTTCCTGGTGATGAAGATTGCGATTGAAACTGAATCTTCACTGTGTCGACTGTTGCTAAAACTCGTGATCACTTGTTTAACGAAACAAAGGCATGGATGGGAGCCTTGTGACCCATTTTTCGAATCAATTTATGGTATTAAAACCTAATATATATTTTTATATAACTTCCTGGTGATGAGGAATGTGATCCAAGCAGAATCTTCACTGTGGCAACTTGCCGAAACTTATGATCATACGTTCAACGACACAAAGGCGCGAATGTGACCTTGTGGATCTTTTTCGAGTCAATTCATGGCATCAAAGCATAATCTGTATTTTTATACAACTTTTTTGTGATGAGGATTGTGATTTAAACTGAATCTTCATAGTGTTGACTATTGCTGAAGCTTGTGATCACACGTTTAATGCCACAAAGGCATGAAAGTGAGCATGTGAACTTTTTCGAGTCTATTTATGACATCAATACCTAATATATATTTTTATACAACTTCCTGGTGATGCAGAATGTGATTCAAGCAGAATCTTCACTGTGGCAACTTGTCGAAACTTATGATCACACGTTCAACGACATAAAGGTGTGAATGTGAGCTTGTGGATCTTTTTCGAGTCAATTTATGACATTAAAACCTAATATGTATTTTTATACAATTTCCTATGAAGAATGTGATATAAAGTGGATCTTCACTGAGTTGACTGTTGCTAATAAACTTGTGATAACACGTTCAACGACACAAGGGCATGAATGTGGCCTTATGGACCTGTTTCGAATCAATTTATGGTATTAACACCTAATGTATTTTTAAACAACTTTCTGGGGATGAGGAATGTGATTTAAACTGAATCTTCACTGTGTCGACTGTTGCTAAAACTTGTGATCACACGTTTAAAGACACAAGGGCATGAACGTGACCTTGTGGAACTTTTTCGAATCAATTTATGGTATTAAAACCTAAAATATATTTTTATACAACTTCCTGGTCATGAAGAATGTGATTCAAGCAGAATCTGCACTGTGGCAACTTGCCGAAACTTATGATCACACGTTCAACGACACAAAGACGTGAATGTGACTTTGTGGACCCTTTTCGGGTCAATTTATGATATCAAAATTTAATATGTATTTTTATACAACTTGTTGCTGATGAAAAATGTGATTTAAACTGAATCTTCACCGTGTCGACTGTTGCTAAAACTTGTGATCACATGTTTAACGATACAAAGGCATGAATGTGGCCTTGTGGACCTGTTTCGAATCAATTATGACATTAAAACCTAATATGTATTTTTATACAACTTCCTGGAGATGAAGAATGTGATTCAAGCAGAATCTTCACTGTGGCAACTGTTGCTAAAACTTATGATCACACGTTTCAATGACACAAAGGCGCGAATGTGACTTTGTGGACCCTTTTCGGGTCAATTTATGATATCAAAATCTAATATGTATTTTTTATCAACTTCCTGGTGATGAAGAATGTGATTTAAACTGAATCTTCACCGTGTCGACTGTTGCTAAAACTTGTGATCATGTGTTAATGACACAAAGGGCATGAATGTGACCTTGTGGACCTGTTTCGAATCAATTTATGGTATTAAAACCTAATATGTATTTTTATACAACTTCCTGGAGATGAAGAATGTGATTCAAGCAGAATCTGCACTGTGGCAACTGTTGTTCAAACTTATGATCACATCGTCAATGACACAAAGGCGCGAATGTGACTTTGTGGACTCATTTTCGAGTCAATTTATGATATCAAAATTTAATATGTATTTTTATACAACTTGTTGCTGATGAAAATATGATTTAAACTGAATCTTCACTGTGTCGATGTTGCTAAAACTTGTGATCACATGTTTAACGACTACAAAGACATGAATGTGGCCTTGTGGACCTGTTTCAATCAATTTACGGTATTAAAACCTCATATGTATTTTTATACAACTTCCTGGTGATGAAGAATGTGATTCGAGCAGAATCTTCACTGTGGCAACTTGCCGAAACTTATGATCACACGTTTAACGACACAAAGGCGTGAATGTGACCTTGTGTACCTTTTTTGAGTCAATGTATGACATTAAAACCTAATAAACAAAACCATGAATGTGGCCTTGTGAACTTTTCTCCAGTCAATTTATGGCACCAAAGCTTAATCCGTATTTTATACAACTTCTTGTGATGAAGACTGTGATTTAAACTGAATCTTCATAGTGTGGACTGTTGTGAAGCTTGTGATCACATGTTTAATGACATAAAGGCATGAATGTGGCTTGTGGATCTTTTTTGAATCAATTTATATATCGACTGTTGCTGATACTTGTGATCACACATTCAACGACACAAAGATATGAATGTGGCCTAGTCGACCATTTTTGAGTCAATTAATGGCATTACAACCTTATATGTATTTTTTTACAACTTTTTGGCGATGAAGAATGTGATTTAAACCGAATTTTCATAGTATCGACTGTTGATGAAACTTGTGGTCACACGTTCCATGACACAAAGGCATGAGTGTGACCTTTTGGACAGTTTATGATATTAAAACCTAATCTCTTTTTACACAACTTCCTTATGATGAAGAATGTGATTTAAACTGAATCTTCACTGTGTCGACTGTTGGTAAAACTTGTGATCACGCGTTTAACGGCACAAGGTATTAATGTGGCCTTGTGGACCTGTTTCGAATCAATTTATGGTATTAAAACCTCATATGAATGTGGCCTTGTGAACTTTTCTCCAGTCAATTTATGGCACCAAAGCTTAATCTGTATTTTGTACACCTTTTGTAATGAAGATTGTGATTTAAACCAGAATCTTTATAGTGTTGACTATTTCTGAAACTTGTGATCACACGTTTAATGACACAAAGGCATGAATGTGGCCTTGTGGATCCTTTTTCGAGTCAATTTATGACATTAAAATCTAATAGTTATTTTTACAGCTTCTTGGTGATGAAAAATGTGATATAACTGAATCTTCACTGAGTTGACTGTTGCTAAAAACTTGTGATCACATGTTTAACAACACAAGGGCATGAATGGTGGCCTTGTGGACCTATTTTTAGTCAATTTATGACATTAACACCTAATCTCTATTTTTATACAACTTCCTGGTGATGAAGAATATGATGTAAACTGAATCTTCACTGTGTCGACTGTTGCTAAAACTTGTGATCACATGTTTAACGACACAAGGGCATGAATGTGGCCTTGTGGACCTGTTTCGAATCAATTTATGGTATTAAAACCTAAAATATATTTTTATACAACTTCCTGGTCATGAAGAATGTAATTCAAGCAGAATCTGCACTGTGGCAACTTGCCGAAACTTATGATCACACGTTCAACGACACAAAGGCGCGAATGTGACTTTGTGGACCCTTTTCGGGTCAATTTATGATATCAAAATCTAATATGTATTTTTATACAACTTCCTGGTGATGAAGAATGTGATTTAAACTGAATCTTCACCGTGTCGACTGTTGCTAAAACTTGTGATCACATGTTTAACGATACAAAGGCATGAATGTGGCCTTGTGGACCTGTTTCGAATCAATTTACGGTATTAAAACCTAATATGTATTTTTATACAACTTCCTGGAGATGAAGAATGTGATTCAAGCAGAATCTGCACTGTGGCAACTTGCCGAAACTTATGATCACACGTTCAACGACACAAAGGCGCGAATGTGACTTTGTGGACCCTTTTCGGGTCAATTTATGATATCAAAATCTAATATGTATTTTTATACAACTTCCTGGTGATGAAGAATGTGATTTAAACTGAATCTTCACCGTGTCGACTGTTGCTAAAACTTGTGATCACGCGTTTAACGACACAAGGGCATGAATGTGACCTTGTGGACCTGTTTCGAATCAATTTATGGTATTAAAAACCTAATATGTATTTTTATACAACTTCCTGGAGATGAAGAATGTGATTCAAGCAGAATCTGCACTGTGGCAACTTGCCGAAACTTATGATCACACGTTCAACGACACAAAGGCGCGAATGTGACTTTGTGGACTCTTTTCGGGTCAATTTATGATATCAAAATTTAATATGTATTTTTATACAACTTGTTGCTGATGAAAAATATGATTTAAACTGAATCTTCACCGTGTCGACTGTTGCTAAAACTTGTGATCACATGTTTAACGATACAAAGACATGAATGTGGCCTTGTGGACCTGTTTCGAATCAATTTACGGTATTAAAACCTCATATGTATTTTTATACAACTTCCTGGTGATGAAGAATGTGATTCGAGCAGAATCTTCACTGTGGCAACTTGCCGAAACTTATGATCACACGTTTAACGACACAAAGGCGTGAATGTGACCTTGTGTACCTTTTTTGAGTCAATGTATGACATTAAAACCTAATAAACAAAACCATGAATGTGGCCTTGTGAACTTTTCTCCAGTCAATTTATGGCACCAAAGCTTAATCCGTATTTTTATACAACTTTTTTGTGATGAAGACTGTGATTTAAACTGAATCTTCATAGTGTGGACTGTTGTGAAGCTTGTGATCACATGTTTAATGACATAAAGGCATGAATGTGGCTTGTGGATCTTTTTTGAATCAATTTATATATCGACTGTTGCTGATACTTGTGATCACACATTCAACGACACAAAGATATGAATGTGGCCTAGTCGACCATTTTTGAGTCAATTAATGGCATTACAACCTTATATGTATTTTTTTACAACTTTTTGGCGATGAAGAATGTGATTTAAACCGAATTTTCATAGTATCGACTGTTGATGAAACTTGTGGTCACACGTTCCATGACACAAAGGCATGAGTGTGACCTTTTGGACAGTTTATGATATTAAAACCTAATCTCTTTTTACACAACTTCCTTATGATGAAGAATGTGATTTAAACTGAATCTTCACTGTGTCGACTGTTGGTAAAACTTGTGATCACGCGTTTAACGGCACAAGGTATTAATGTGGCCTTGTGGACCTGTTTCGAATCAATTTATGGTATTAAAACCTCATATGAATGTGGCCTTGTGAACTTTTCTCCAGTCAATTTATGGCACCAAAGCTTAATCTGTATTTTTGTACACCTTTTTTGTAATGAAGATTGTGATTTAAACCGAATCTTTATAGTGTTGACTATTTCTGAAACTTGTGATCACACGTTTAATGACACAAAGGCATGAATGTGGCCTTGTGGACCTTTTTTGCGTTAATTTATGACATTAAAATCTAATAGTTATTTTTACAGCTTCTTGGTGATGAAAAATATGATGTGAACTGAATCTTTACCGTGTCGACCGTTGCTAAAACTTGTGATCACATGTTTAACAACACAAGAGTACGAAGGTGGCCTTGTGGACCTATTTTTAGTCAATTTATGACATTAAATCCTAATCTCTATTTTTATACAACTTCCTGGTGATGAAGAATATGATGTAAACTGAATCTTCACTGTGTCGACTGTTGCTAAAACTTGTGATCACATGTTTAACGACACAAGAGCATGAATGTGGCCTTGTGGACCTGTTTCGAATCAATTTATGGTATTAAAACCTAAAATATATTTTTATACAACTTCCTGGTCATGAAGAATGTGATTCAAGCAGAATCTGCATTGTGGCAACTTGCCGAAACTTATGATCACACGTTCAACGTCACAGGCAAGAATGTGACGTTGTGTACGTTTTTGAGTCAATTTATGACATTAAAATGTAATGTGTATTTTTGTAACTTCCTGGTGATGAAGATTGGTTTTAAAGAGAGTCTTCACTGTATCAACTATTGCTGAAACTTGTGATCACGTGTTTAACGACATAAGGGCATGAAGCGCGGTCTTGTGTTTTTTTAGATCAATTGCGATTAAAATTTTTACTTGTCTATTAATTTAACACATTAAAACTTAATCTCTAGTTTTATGCAATTTCCTGGTGATTAAAAATGAAATTTAGGCCAGTTGCACTGTGTCGACTGTTGTCAAAACTTGTGATCACATGTCCAACGACACAAAGGCATGCAATGTATGCTTGTATTGCTTTCTTGACTCAATTGCATTTAAAAGTTTGTACGTGCTTATTAATTTAGTACATTGAAACCAAACCTCTATTTTTGGACAATTTTCTGGTGATGAACGGGTTTTAAACCCCATTTTCAATGTGTCGACTGTTGTCAAAACTTGTGATCACATGTTCAATGACGCATTGCCATGAAATGTACCCTTGTAGTGCTTCCTTAAGTCAATTGCATTTAAATTTTCGCTTTCGACAGTAAAGTTGTACAAATTTTTGGTGATGAAGGGGTTTTAACCCCATTTTCACTGTGTCGACTGTTGTCAAAATTTTAGATCACACGTTCAATGACACAGCCATGAAATGTGTCCTAGTAGCGTTTTCGTGAGACAATTGCGTTTAAAATTTCGCACTTGCTTATCAATTTACGACATTGAAATTTAACCTGTAATTTTGTATAATAATCTGGTGGTGAACTAGGGGATTTAAACCCCGATTTTCACTATCGATTGTTGTTGAAACTTGTAAACGTTCAACGACACAAACCTACGAAGTGTGTCCTTGTAGGACATTGGTTCAACTGCTCCTCTCCGTATCTAGGTAATAGCGCTTTATGAGTTAAATTAATAAACGCAAGCCTACGTGCTTCATTTGGGGTTTGTTACGACAGAAGTACCAATATACGTTTATCAAACATTTACGTAAATGAAGTCACTTATAATTTTAGTACAGTGTTTTAATTAATTTTTAAATCGTTTCTTTGTTTCAGACGTTCGATCATCATTGTCCATGGGTAAACAACTGCATCGGCAGAAGAAATTACAGGTTTTTCTTTTTCTTTTTGATATCTTTAAGCTTACACATGATCAGCATTTTTACTTTAAGCCTAATATATGTATTACATAATAAGGAGAAACTATCAGAAGTAACATCAATAATAGCGTATCCTTTTTAATTACTCGTTAAATTCTCTGACGTCCGTTAGGTATTTTCCTTATGCAAAGTTTTAGTATGGTTTTAATTGGAATTGTGGTACTACTTTCCATTCCTATATTTGGACTAACTGGCTTCCATATGGTGTTAGTATCGAGAGGACGAACCACGAACGAACAAGTCACCGGTAAATTTAAGGGTGGTTATAATCCATTTTCTAGGGGGTGTTGGGATAACTGTTGTAATACTCAATGTGGACCACAATTTCCAAGGTTTGTATATATTACGATTTGATGTTTTATATTTATTTCTGTTAGTTATTGTGCAAGGTCTGTCCTAGAATTTCCCTTTCTATTAACGTACGATGGCTCGAACTCGAGTGCAAACATACGGCTACTAGCTCTCTCGAATGTGCGTTGCGATGGAGGAATTTAAACTGAGCTTTCGCGAAATTGCTACTTTGACGTATGGAAAATAAAATGTATATAATGTGCAGTCGATTAAATTATATAGAAATAAACAGAATGCAAGAGAAAACGTGGTGGGAAAGTTAAACTCTTACATTTAAACGTTCATAATTACAATTCCGCAAGCGCGGTATACTAGACACCACGGCAGTTGGTAGCTCTAATCCAATAAGTGGAAATTAACGCGCATATCTGTCAATGACATCATCCAATGTGCAAAATTAAACGCGCAATTACGGAATATATAACTGTTCGAAATGCAGTATAAACAAATAAGGTACTTACATAAAGAGGTACGGCTTCCTTGTTACGTGCCAAAGTGGCACTTAAACATGTTTTAGGTTAATTTTGATGTGCGGAAGTTTTGCGCCATAATTTCAAAAAACTCGGGGCGCGTATTTCCGTCACGTCAGAGTGCGTTTGCGCCAGATCGCGCGACGCGAGTGCAGTAGGGACAAAGTGGGGACAAGTGTTTCCGTGACTTTATGTAACGTGGCTTTTTTGCCTGAACCTTCGAGTGGAGTGGACGTTTGAGGTATCGTATCGTGCCTTGTTTTTATCTATGTAGATTCCCTTGCCTAATTATCTTTGTTTGTCGCCTTATACCTGGTTTCCTTGTCCATTCCCTGCATAGGTAAAGATAAATTGCAGCCGTTGGCGAACCGTACTGCACGACCCTGGATGAACGAGCCCATGACTGCCGGAGCTGGTCCGAGCGCTTTGGAAGAGCGTCGGGCGTACCATCTTTAACTACCTCAAAAGGGCCCTCCGTAGCCCTGATGGATTTCAGCAGAAGCCAACCTTAATACAGGGACATATTCATGTGAGTAATTGCTGTATAACCTATTGTCTTAACTTTATATATTTTTCCGATATTGCGTAATATAATTTGTGCATTGGTGACGTCATTGATAGATGGGCGCGCCAAATCTGTAAAAAGGTTAGCGCTACCAACCACCCGTGACTCGCTTATTCCGCGCTTGCGCGATGTATTTATCGACTTTTTAACTGTAGATTATCGACGTTTTTAAACTGTAAGAATTCGGGTTTAAATCGTAAGATCCTGCGGGGTTAAGTTAAAGTTGGCGTCTGCTGACGTCCATCAGGGCTGCTGATGGCCCCCTTCAAGACAATTAACGGAGGGTACGCCTAGCGTTCCTTCCAAATGGCTCCGACTAGCTACGGCGGTCGCAGTTGCTCCTAGGACTCGTTCGTCTAGGGTCGTGGACTACTCCCAGGCCGTATCCAAATTCCTATATGTAGAGAACGGCAGGATCAGGTTATAGGGACAAATAATCAGAGGCAAGGGAATCTACATAATAAGATAAAGACACGATACGATACGTTACCAAGCACGTCCACTGCACTCGAAGTTCAAAGGCAAAAAGCCACGTCACAGCGTCTCCCGGAAGAACTTCCCCACTCTCGTTCTCCCGCCACTCGCGTCCGCGCGATCTGGCGCAAACGCACTCTGACGTGACGGAAATACACGCCAAGTCTTTTGAATTTAAGGCGCGAAAACTCCCGCACATCAAAATTAAACTAAGGAATGTTTACGGCCGATTTCGGTGCGTAACAAAACGATACCTTCAAACGTATTTGTTTAGTTATGCATAGCCTTGTGTTCGGTGAGGTTCAACCTGGAATGTCAG
This sequence comes from Platerodrilus igneus, assembly GCA_036346225.1. Lineage (NCBI taxonomy): Eukaryota > Metazoa > Arthropoda > Insecta > Coleoptera > Lycidae > Platerodrilus > Platerodrilus igneus. The sequence goes on along the minus strand of JARFIW010000115.1, from coordinate 963,701 downwards.
ACGCTACATACAGAACGAAGGCGTACTAGATTAACCGTACGGTGTTTGTTTGCGATTTATTCGGTTTAATTTTATGCAGTTTTCGGAATGATAGACCCAATTATACAAAATCTAGCAAATTACTAAGAGGGCGATGGAATTTAATGTAGAAGCAGTAAATTTACAGCAAACTAATTATTAAAATCGGAAACGTGGAAATGTCGAATTGTTAAAATATTTTGTAAAGATTTCATCTAAAGAAAATTGCGCATCACAACTAATCGTAAAAACTATTTTGAAAATGTATGTATCGATGCTAAAGCATGAATGAATCGTTTAGTTTAAGAAAAGTAAATCGTCATTGACACTTAACGGCATAGCTAAATTACAGTGCTGCATTCTGTGGTCGATGAGTCGTAATATTCTATAGATTTCTAATAATAAAAACATTTTGACAATTTGCATGCAACTGCTAAATGCCGAAATTCAGCCTGTAAACATTTCTGTCAGTTTCTAATTTGCAAGTGATTTCGCGCCAATATTTTAAAAGACTTGTGCGTGCATTTCCGTCCCTTTCGATAGTTGCGTCGGCGCTGGAGATTGCGCAGACGCAGAGGGATAAGTGAGAGGTGATTTCCGTCACGTCGGGACTAGTCAGCCAGACGTCTTACGGAGTGGTTATCTTTGTGTGCCGTTATCTTGTCTTCTCCTTCAGGTAAAGTAGGTTTCCTTTCATCTCTGCCTGATTATCGTTCCTCACCTGTATTCCTTAACGTTCCGCTACAAACCAGAAGAGAAGACAAATTTTAATCTGGATCCAACCGAGGGCAAAAAAATGACCCACGCCCATAACGCCCTACTGCCGTGAGAGTAGTTGCCAGGCTGTCAGAAGTCCTACAGTTTACGTGAGTACCTTTTGTCTTCTCTTATAATTAAAATAAACATTTTCTGCATGTGATAATAATTTGATCATAAGTATGACGTAACCGCTTATTGCGCAACATTTTGCAAATATTTATCATTGTTACCAACTGACATAGTGGCTCTCGTACATTACCGCCGCGATTTTAAAAGTTATACCTTAGAGTGTAGTCCGGAAGTATAACAGTGGCGCCCCGCGTGGGGTGCCACTGTTATACTTTACGTGTAAACTCAATTGTATACTTTTAAAGTCCCGCCGGTTAATGTGTGAGAGCCACTACGACAGTTGGTAACACAAAAGATATTTGCAAAATGTTGCGCAATAAGCGGTTATGTCATACTTATGATCAAATTATTATCACATGCAAAAAATGTTTATTTTAATTATAAGAGAATACAAAAGGTACTCACATAAACTGTAGGACTTCTCACAGCCTGGCAACTACTCTCACGGCAGTAGGGCGTTATGGGCGTGGGTCATTTTTTTGCCTTCGGTTGGATCCAGATTAAAATTTGTCTTCTCTTCTGCTTTGTAGCGGAACGTTAAGGAATACAGGTGAGGACCGATAATCAGGCAGAGATGAAAGGAAATCTACTTTACCTGAAAGAGAAGACAAGATAACGGCACACAAAGATAACCACTTCGTTAGACGTCTGGCTGACTAGTTCCGACGTGACGGAAATCACCACTCACTTTTCCCTCTGCGTCTGCGCAATCTCCAGCGCCGACGCAACTATCGAAAGGGACGGAAATGCACGCACAAGTCTTTTAAAATATTGGCGCGAATTCCTTGCAAATTCAAAACTAAAATTAGAAGTGTTTACAGGCCGATTTCGGCATGTAACTCAACATCACCCGTGTAGGAGAAGTAAAGCTTCATTTAATGGCATACCAAAATTTACGTATTGCACCATGTGGTCGACTCATTATATTGTATAGATTTCATCTATAGATGACGAACCGTAAAATTATTTTACAAATTTATGTGGGTGCTGTAATATCAACCGTTTAATGTAGGACATACCAAAATTCCGGTGTTGCACCCTACAGTCGGGGAGTCACAATATTCTGTAGATTTCGTCTAAACTTGACTAATTGTAAAACATTTTAAAAATTTACATGTGGCAGCCGTAACACCAACTGTTTAATATAGAGTAAAACATCATGGCCATTTAGTGGCATACCAAAATTCTGCCCCCTGTAGTCGACGGAGTCATAGTATTCTGTAGATTTCGTCTAAAGCGACTAATCTTAAAAACATTTAAAAAATTTACATGTGGATGCCGTAATACCAGCCGTTTAATGTAGAGTAAAACATCATGGCCATTTAACGGCATACCAAAATTCTGCCCCCTGTAGTCGACCGAGTCGTAGTATTCTGTAGATTTTGTCTAAAGTTGACTAATCTAAAACATTTAAAAATTTTACATGTGGATGCCGTAATACCAACTGTTTAATGTAAAGTAAAACATTATGGCTATTTAACTGCATATCAAAATTCTGGTGTTGCCCCCTGTAGCCGACGAGTCATAATATTCGTAGATTTCGTCTAAAGTTTAATGTAGAAGAAATAAAACGTTTGATTCAACATCTCGTAAATTTGTCTCAGTGTCCCTCAGTGCTTGTGAGGTGGGGTCCAGTTCGCGTAATGTTGAATTAAATTACATCAGTCTTTCCTGTAGCTTCGGTGCTCGTAGGGGAGTGACGGGATTAGGTACAGGTACACAAAGGCAAGGTACAAGGAACCTACACAACTAAAAAGAAAAGACACCACACATGAGCGTCTCGTGGCTGTAATGTCGTGGCTGCAATGACAGGTTAGGTTACTGTTAGAAATAGATATTATTATTAAAAAACACAAATCACTTAACACGCATATCAGAACAGTTTGCAGTAGTTTTAGCAACAACTGTTCTGATATGCGTGTTAAGTGATTTGTGTTTTTTAATAATAATTTCTATTTCTAACAGTAACCTAACCTATCATTGCAGCCACGGCATTACTGCTGTGAGACGCTCGTCATCACACAGGTAGACGTTGCTTCGTCAAGGGCTCGTAACTAATGGCGTCTTTTAACACCACGCGCGCACTCCGCATCCTTTTGCGCAGACGCGGCTGTCAGGGACGACGGAAATTGACGTCTTCATTTAAAAATATACGCGGGAATTTATTTACAAATTAAATCTAACGTGATGCATGCCAGTTGGCATGTAACAATTGCCATTTAACGTCATACCAAAATTCCGGTTCTGCTCCCTGTAGTCCACGAGTCGTAATATTCTGTACATTTCGTCTAAAGTAGACTAATCATACAAACATATTAAAAATTTGTAAATGGATGTTGGAATATGAACTATTTAATGTTGAAGAAGTAAAACATCACGACCATTTAATGACGTACCAAAATTCCGGTGCTGCACCCTGTAGTTGACGAGTTATAATATTCTGTCGATTTCATCTACAGACGACTAATTTTTTACAAATTTATATGTGGATGTTGGAACACTAACTGTTTAATGTAGAAAAAATAAAACGTCATTACCATTTAACGCCATACCAAAATTCCGGTTCTGTATCCCAAAGTCGACGAGTCATAATATTCTATAGGTTTCACCTAAAGTCGACTAATCATACAAACATTAAAAAAAAAATTGTATGTGGATGTTGGAATATCAACTATTTAATGTAGGAGAAGTAAAACATCACGACCACTTAATGTCATATTAAAATTTCGGTGCTGCACCCTGTAGTTGACGAGTCATAATATTCTGTAGATTTCGTCTACAGACAACTAATCATAAAAATATTTTACAAATTTGCATGTGGATCTTGGAACATCACCCGTTTAATGTACAAAAAATAAAACGTCTTTGCTATTAAACGCCATACTATAATTCCGGTACTGCACCCTGTAGTCGACGAGTCATAATTTTCAGTAGGTTTCACCGAAAGTCGACTAATCATACAAATATTTTAAAAATTTATTTGTGGATCTTGGAATATCAGCTATTTAATGTAGGGGAAGTAAAACATCACGACCATTTAATGGCATACCAAAATTCCGGTGCTGCACCCTGTGGTTGACGAGTCATAATATTTTATAGATTTCGTCTACATGCGACTAATCATAAAAATATTTTATAAATTTACATGTGGATGTTGGAATATCAACTGTTTAATGTAGGAGAAGTAAGACATCACGACCATTTAATGACCTGCCAAAATTCCGGTGCTGCACCCCGTAGTCGACGAGTCATAATATTCTATAGATTTTGTCTACAGACAACTAATCATAAAAATATTTTACAAATTTCCATTTGGATCTTGGAACATAACCGTTTGATGTAGGAGATATAAAACATCTTGGTCTTTTAACGGCATACCATAATTCCGGTTCTGCACCCTGTAGTCGACGAGTCATAGTACTTTGTAGATTTCACCTAAACTCGACTAATCATACAAACATTTTAAAAATTTATGTGGATGTTGGAATATTGACTATTTAATGTAGGAGAAGTAAAACATCATGACCATTTAATGTTTACCAAGATTCTGGTGCTGCACCCTGTAGATGACGAGTAATAATATTCTGTCGATTTCGTCTACAGACAACTAATCATAAAAATATTTTACAAATTTGCATATGGAAGTTGGAACATCAATCATTTAATGTAGAAGAAATAAAACGTCATTGCGATTTAACGTTCTGCACCCTGTAGTCGACGAGTCATAATATTCTGTAGGTTTCACCTAAAGTCGACTAATCGTACAAACATTTTAAAAATTTATGTGGATGTTGAAATATCAACTATTTAATGTAGGAGAAGTAAAACATCATGACCGTTCAATGGTATACCATAATTCCGATGCTGCACCCTGTAGTCGACGAGTCATAATATTTTGTAGATTTCACCTAAACTCGACTAATCATACAAACATTTTAAAAATTTATGTGGATGTTGGAGTATCGACTATTTAATGTAGGAGAAGTAAAACATCATGACCATTTAATGGTTACCAAGATTCTGGTGCTGCACCCTGTAGATGACGAGTAATAATATTCTGTCGATTTCGTCTACAGACAACTAATCATAAAAATATTTTACAAATTTGCATGTGGATGCTCAAACATCAACTGTTTAATGTAGAAGAAATAAAACATCATTGTCATTTAACGTCATACCAAAATTCCTGTTCTGCAACTTTTGGTCGCGAGTCATAATATTCTGTGGTACATATCTCCTAAATTCGACTAATACAAAGAATTTCTATGTGGATGTTGGAATATCAACTATTTAATGTAGGAGAAGCAAAACATCACGACCATTTAATGGCATACCAAAATATCGGTGTAGTCGACGAGTCATAATATTCTATAGATTTCGTCTGCAGACGACTAATCATAAAAATATTTTACAAATTTGCATGTAGATGCAACCGTTTAATGTAGAAGAAATAAAACGTTATTGCCATTTAATGTCATATCAAAATTCCGGTTCTGCAATCTTTGGTCGACGAGTCATAATACTCCGTAGTAGATATCACCTAAATTCGACTAATACAAATATTTAAAAAATTTATTTGTGGATGTTGGAATATCAACTGTTTAATGTAGGAGAAGTAAAACATCACGACCATTAAATGGCATACCAAAACTCTGGTGCTGCACCCTTGTACTTGACGAGTCATAATACTTTGTAAATTTCGTTTACAGAAAATTGGTCGTTGTGACTGATCGTTACAAATATTTCGAAAATTTACACCTCGGTAGTGAAGCACCACCCGTTTAATATAGAACTACAAGTAAAACATGATTGCCGTTTAACATTAAGTCGACAAGTCAAAATATTCCGTACATTTCGTCTTAAGAAAATTGGGCAAAACCACTAATTGTATAAATATTTAGAAAAATTACTTGTCGATATTGTAGCATCAATTGGTATGGTAGAAGAGGTGAAACTAAATCGTTATTGCTCTTCAGAAGTACAAACTCCGATGCTATATCCTGTACTCGACCAATTCAAAATATTCCATAAATTTCGTCTAAAGAAAGCTCGTAAAAATATATCGAAAATTAATACATCGATGTTGAAGCATCAATCGTTTAATATAGAACTACACGTAAAAGCTCGTTGCCATTTAATATTATGTCGACAAGTCAAAGTATTATGTAGAATTCGTCTAAAGAAAGTCGCACATCGCCACTAACCGTAAAAACATTTTGAAAAATTACTTGTAGATACTGTAGTAAAAGTCAAACGCCGTTGCCATTCGAAAGTATGTTACGTAAACATTTCTGTAAGGCCCTAATTTGAAAGTGATTCGCGCCAATGATTAAAAAAGACGTGCGTGTATTTTCGTCACTTTAGACAGTGCGTTTGCGCAAAGGATTGCGCAGACGCGGAGTGAAAGAAAGGTGGTGATTTTGGACACGTCGGGACTAGTCAGTGAGACGTCGTGTTGAGTGGTTATCCCTGTGTTTTTCTTCTCTTTCAGATTTTGTAGGTTCCTTTGCCATGTATCGTCCCTCACCCTATTCCCGTGTTCCGCTAAAGAAGAGAAGACATATTTTAATCTGACTTCAACCGGGGGCAGACGAATGACCCACGCCCGCAATGCTCCGCGACGTCCAGCTGCCGCCAAAATAGCAGTAATGCTGTGAGAAGTCCTACAGTTTACGTGAGTACCTTTTGTTTTTTCTTGTAATTAAAATAAACATTTTTTGTATGTGATAATAATTTAAAACATTCATATGACGTAATACCGTTTATTGCGCAACATTTTGTGAATATTCATTTGTGTTACCAACTGACGTAGTGGTTCTCATACATTACCGCCGGGACCATAAAAAATATACCTTGACTTTAGACGGTAGTATACTTTTTAAAGTCCCGGCGGTAATGCAGAAGAGCCACTACGTCAGTTGGTAACACAAATGAATATTCACAAAATGTTGTGCAATAAACGGTATTACGTCATATGAATGTTTTAAATTATTATCACATACAAAAAATGTTTATTTTAATTACAAGAAAATACAAAAGGTACTCACGTAAACTGTAGGACTTCTCACAGCATTACGGCTATTTTGGCGGCAGCTGGGCGTCGCGGAGCATTGTGGGCGTGGGTCATCCGTCTGCCCCCGGTTGAAGTCAGATTAAAATTTGTCTTCTCTTCTGTAGCGGAACACAGGAATAGGGTGAGGGACGATACAGGGCAGTGATAAGGCAAAGGAACTTACAAAATCTGAAAGAGAAGAAAAAACACACAGAGATAACCACTCAGCACAACGTCTCGCTGACTAGTCCTGACGTGTCCGAAATCACCACCTTTCTTTCACTCCGCGTCTGCGCAATCATTTGCGGAAACGCACTGTCTAAAGTGACGGAAATACACGCACGTCTTTTTAAATCATTGGCGCGAAATTACTTTCGAATTAGAGCCTTACAGAAATGTTTACGTGTCGATTTTCGGCACGTAACAAGTACAAAGGTTCAGATGTTGTACCCTGTATAGTCGACAAGTCAAAATGCAAATCAAAATATTCAGTCGAATCCATCTAAAGAAAATTGCGCATCACCACTAATTGTAAAAATATTTTGAAACATCACATGATGATGCTGTGGCTTCAATTGTTGTGGTAGAAGAAGTAAAAGTAAAACATCGTTGCTATTTGAACATATAACAATCCACTTGTACCCTGTAATAGACAAGTCAAAATATTCTATAAATCTCGTCTAACTAATCGTAAAAATATTTTGAAAATTTACATATCGACGCCAAAGCATGGATTGTTTAATATAAAGCTCTTAGTAAAAGATCATTGCCATTTAACATTATGTCGACAAGTCAAAATATTCCGTAGATCCCGTTTGAAGCAATATTGCACTTCACCATTAATCATTAACCGATTTTGAATAATCACAACGATGCTGTGGCATCAATTGTTGTGGTAGAAGAAGTAAAAGTAAAACATCATTGCTATTCGAACGTATAAAAATCCACTTGTTGTACTCGGTAGTCGACAAGTCAAATAAATCTCGTCTAAAGAAAATTGTTCATTGCGACTAATCGTAAAAATATTTCGAAAATTTACATATCGACCCCAAAGCATGGATTGTTTAATATAAAACTCCTAGTAAAAGATCATTGCCATCTAGCATTATGTCAACAAGTCAAAATATTCCGTAGATCCCGTCTGAAGCAATATTGCACTTCACCATTAATCATTAACCGATTTTGAATAATCACAACGATGCTGTGGCATCAATTGTTGTGGTGGAAGAAGCAAAACTAAAACATCATTGCTATTCGAACGTATAAAAATCCACTTGTACCCGGCAGTTGACAAGTCGAAATATTCTATAAATCTCATCTAAAGAAAATTGTTCATTGCGACTAATCGTAAAAATATTTAGAAAATTTACATATCGACGCCAAAGCATGGATTGTTTAATATAAAACTCTTAGTAAAAGATCATTGCCATCTAGCATTATGTCGACAAGTCAAAATATTCCGTAGATCCCGTTTGAAGCAATATTGCACTTCACCATTAATCATTAACCGATCTTGAATAATCACAACGATGCTGTGGCATCAATTGTTGTGGTGGAAGAAGCAAAACTAAAACATCATTGCTATTCGAACGTATAAAAATCCACTTGTACCCGGTAGTCGACAAGTCGAAATATTCTATAAATCTCGTCTAAAGAAAATTGTTCATTGCGACTAATAGTAAAAATATTTCAAAAATTTACATATCGACCCCAAAGCATGGATTGTTTGATATAAAACTCTTAGTAAAAGATCATTGCCATCTAGCATTATGTCGACAAGTCAAAATATTCCGTCGATCCCGTCTGAAGCAATATTGCACTTCACCATTAATCATTAACCGATTTTGAATAATCACAACGATGCTGTGGCATCAATTGTTGTGGTGGAAGAAGCAAAACTAAAACATCATTGCTATTCGAACGTATAAAAATCCACTTGTACCCGGTAGTCGACAAGTCAAAATATTCTATAAATCTCGTCTAAAGAAAATTGTTCATTGTGACTAATCATAAAAATATTATGAAAAGTTACTTGTCGATGCTGTAGCATCAATTGTTGTAGTAGAAGAAGTAAAAGGAGAACGCTATTGCTGTTCAAAGTAAAAAATTCAGGTGCTGTTCTGTTGTCGACAAGTCGGACTATTCTATAAATTTTGTCTAAAGAAGTACTCATTATGACTAATCGCAAAAATATTTCGAAAATTTACACATTGATGCCGAAGCATGAATCGTTTAATACAAAACTACAAGTAAAAGATCGTTGCCATTAACATTACGTTGACAAGTCAAAATATTCCACGGATCTCATCTAAAGAAAATTGCACATCAACACCAACTGTTAAAATATTTTGAAAAATTACTTGTCATCGTTGTAGCATCAATTGTTAAGGTAGACGTAGTAAAAGTAAAACGTCATTGCTATTTTAAAATACAAAAAGTTAAATGCTCGACCGTGTACTCGACAAAGTCAAAATATTCCATAAATTTCATTTAAAGAAAATTTTACGTTTTGACCAATTGCAAAAATATTTCGAAAATTTAAGCATTGATGCCACAGCATCAATCGTTTAATACAGAACTTCAAGTAAAAGATCATTGCCATCTAATATTATGCCGACAAGTCAATATATTCTGTAGATTCCGTCTGACGAAGATTGCACTTTACCATTAATCATAAAAATATTTTGAAAAAACACTTGACGATGCTGTGGCATCAATTGTTGTGGTGGAAGACGTAAAAGTAAAACATTGCTATTTGAACGTATAAAAATCCACTTGTACTTGGTAGTCAACAAGTCAAAATATTCTATAAATCTCGTCTATAGAAAATTGTTCATTGCGACTATTCGAAAATATACATATCGACGCCAAAGCGTGGATTGTTTAATATAAAACTCTGAGTAAAAGATCATTGCCATTTAATATTATGTCGACAAGTCAAAATATTCTGTAGATCCCTGTTATACTCCTGGGTGCAACTATTATAACCCCGGCGTCGCGTGTTCAGAGCCACTTCCACAGTTGGCAACACGGATACTATCCACGTTCACATTATTGCACAACAAAGATATTATGACATAATTTCGTGTCAAATTGTATCACATGCCAAATCTGTTTACAGTGATACAAGATGCATCCTAAAAAAGATAAAAAGCACTCACCCAAAAATGTGAAACTCTTCACGATTTCGCGATCATCCTTGCGCAGGGGCCATGCTGATTTCCATGTATCTCGTTTGGGCGTCTCGTTTGTTGGGGATGGATTACGTCATGCCCTCGTTGAAACCAGATTTAACGTCTTCCCTCTTCTTTGTTCGTAGGTAGGATGAAGGAAAAACCAGGTAAGGAACGATAAGGGAAAAACCTACATTTTCTGAAAGAGAAAAGACAAAAGAAAGATACCGGCAAACGTTACCGTTCGACGTCTCGTTGATTAATCCTCTCATGTCCTGTCCAAACCGCGCACTTACCCACTCCGCGCCTGCGCATTCTTTTGCGCCGACGCAACTCTCCGGGATGGCGGAAATGCACAAGTCTATTTTAAAAATAATGGCTGGAATTCACTCACAATTTTAAAAGTGTACATGTCCAAATTAGGAATGTATCATCCCGTCTGAAGAAAATTGCACTTCACCATTAATCATAAAAAGATTTTGAAAAATCACTTGACGATGCTGTGGCATCAATTGTGGTAGAAGTCAAAGTAAAACGTTATTGCTATTCGAACATATAAAAATTCACTTGTTGTACCCGGTAGTCGACAAATCGAAATATTCTATAAATCTTGTCTAAAGAAAATTGTTCTTTGCGACTAATCGTAAAAATATTTCAAAAATGTACACATCGGTGCTGAGCTATTAATCATTTAGTGTGAGAAAAAGTAAAACAATTACTGTTTAACCGCATATCAAAACTCTGTTGCTGCACACTGGAGTCGACGAGTCATAATATTCCATAGATTTTGTTTAACGACGACTAATTTTAAAAGTATTTTGAAAAATTACCTGTCAGTGCTGTAGCATAAATTGTTATGGTAGAGAAAGTAAAAGTAGAGCGTCATTCATATTCGAACGTACTATAATTCAGACGCTGCATCCCGTAGTCGACAAGGTCGGCCTTCGCCCTCGTTGAGACCTAATTAATCTGTCTTTCTTCTTCTTTTGTTGTAGCGATACGATAGGAATAAGGTAGGGAGCGATAAAAGGTACGATACATGAAACCTACATATCTGAAAGAGAAGACAAGATAAAAAGACGACACAGATCAACCTCACTGTTAGACGTTTCGTTGACTAGTCCCGTCGTGTCGGAAAATGCGCACTTCCTCCCGCACTCCACGTCTGCGCATTCTCTGGCGCCAACGTAACTGTCTGAAGTGACGGAAATGCACGCACAAGTCTATTTTTAAAATATTAGCGCGATTTCAGTCACATATTTAAACTAAAAACAGAAATGTTTACATAACCGATTTTCGGCATGTAACACCTGTAGTCGACTGGTCGTAATATTCTATATATTTCGTTTAACGACAACTAATCTTAAAAATATTTTGAAAAATTACCTGTCAGTGCTGTAGCATAAATTGTTATGGTAGAGAAGGTAAAAGTAGAACGTCATTCATATTCGAACATACTATAATTCAGATACTGCATCTCGTAGTCGACACAGTTTAACTAATCTATAAATTTCGTCTAAAAAAAATTGTTTATTACGACTAATCGTAAAAATATTTCATGAATTTATACGTTGATGCTGAAACATGAACTGTTTAGTGTAAGAAAAGTAAAACATTGTTATCATTTAACGATATATAATGTTTCGGTGCTGCACCCTATGTTACATGCCGAAAATCGGCTATGTAAACATTTCTGTTTTTAGTTTAAATGTGGGTGAAATCGCGCCAATATTTTAAAAAAATAGACGTGCGTGCATTTCCGCCACTTCAGACAGTTGCGTCGGCGCCAGAGAATGCACAGACGTGGAGTGCGGTAGGAAGTGCGCATTTTCCAACACGACGGGACTAGTCAACGAAACGTCGAACAGTGTGGTTATCTGTGATGTGCCTTTGTCTTCTCTTTCAGATATGTAGGTTTCCTGTATCGTACTTTTTATCTCTCCCTACATTATTCCTATCGTATCGCTACAACAAAAGAATAGGGAAGACATTAATTTGGTCTTAACGAGGGCGAAGGCCGACCCACGCCCAACTAACGCCGAGATCCTACCGCCAGAATAGCTGCAATGTTGTGAAGAGCTCCACATTTTACGTGAGTACATTTTATCTTTTTCTTTTGTATGTGATACAAATTTCAGACGCAATAATGACGTAATACCTGGTTGCGCAATATTATGTATGTGTTTATTATGTTGCCAACTGTCGTAGTGGCTCTTATCAATTACGCCGAGACTTTAACAGTATACATTAGACAATAATAGGCGTAGACTATAATAGAAGCGCCCAACGTGGAGCTCTTCACAACATTGCAGCTATTCTGGCGGCAGGATCTCGGCGTTAGTTGGGCGTGGGTCGGCCTTCGCCCTCGTTGAGACCAAATTAATCTGTCTTCCCTCTTCTTTTGTTGTAGCGATACGATAAGAATAAGGTAGGGAGCGATAAGAGGTACGATAAGGAAACCTACATATCTGAAAGAGAAGACAAAGGCACACCACAGATAACCACACTGTTCGACGTTTCGTTGACTAGTCCCGTCGTGTTGGAAAATGCGCACTTCCTCCCGCACTCCACGTCTACGCATTCTCTGGCGCCGACGCAACTGTCTGAAGTGACGGATATGCACGCACGTCTATTTTTTAAAATATTGGCGCGATTTCACTCACATATTTAAATTAAAAACAGAAATGTTTACATAGCCGATTTTCGGCATGTAACACCTGTAGTCGACTGATCGTAATATTCTATATATTTCGTTTAACGACAACTAATCTTAAAAATATTTTGAAAAATTATCTGTATGTGCTGTAGCATAAATTGTTATGGTAGAAAAAGTAAAAGTTGAGCTTCATTCATATTCGAACATACTATAATTCATTTGCTGCATCCCATAGTCGACTAGGTCAAACTAATCTATAAATTTCATCTAAAAAAAATTGTTCGTTTCGAGTAATCGTAAAAATATTTCAAGAATTTACACATTGATGCTGAAACATGAACTGTTTAGTGTAAGAAAAGTAAAACATCGTTATCATTTAACGATATATAATGTTTCGGTGCTGCATCCTGTGTTACATGCCGAAAATCGGCTATGTAAACATTTCTGTTTTTAGTTTAAATATGTGACTAAAATCGCGCCAATATTTTAAAAATAGACTTGTGCGTGCATTTCCGTCACTTCAGACAGTTGCGTCGGCGCCAGAGAATGCGCAGACGTGGAGTGCGGGAGGAAGTGCGCATTTTCCGACACGACGGGACTAGTCAACGAAACGTCGAACAGTGTGGTTATTTGTGGTGTGCCTTTGTCTTCTCTTTCAGATATGTAGGTTTCCTGTATCGTACCTTTTATCTCTCCCTACCTTATTCCTATCGTATCGCTACAACAAAAGAATAGGGAAGACATTAATTTGGTCTTAACGAGGGCGAAGGCCCACCCACGCCTAACTAACGCCGAGATCCTACCGCCAGAATAGCTGCAATGTTGTGAAGAGCTCCACATTTTACGTGAGTACATTTCATCTTTTTCTTTTGTATGTGATACAAATTTGAGACGCAATAATGAAGTAATACCTTGTTGCACAATATTATGTACGTGTTTATTATGTTGCCAATTGTCGTAGTGGCTCTTATCAATTACGCCGGGACTTTAGGGTATACATTAGACAATAATAGGCGTAGACTATAATAGTGGCGCCCAATGTGGGGCTCTTCACAACATTGCAGCTATTCTGGCGGCAGGATCTCGGCGTTAGTTGAGCGTGGGTCGGCCTTCGCCCTCGTTGAGGCCTAATTAATCTGTCTTTCTCTTCTTTTGTTGTAGCGATACGATAGGAATAAGGTAGGGAGCGATAAAAGGTACGATACATGAAACCTACATATCTGAAAGAGAAGACAAGATAAAAAGACGACACAGATCAACCTCACTGTTAGACGTTTCGTTGACTAGTCCCGTCGTGTCGGAAAATGCGCACTTCCTCCCGCACTCCACGTCTGCGCATTCTCTGGCGCCAACGTAACTGTCTGAAGTGACGGAAATGCACGCACAAGTCTATTTTTAAAATATTAGCGCGATTTCAGTCACATATTTAAACTAAAAACAGAAATGTTTACATAACCGATTTTCGGCATGTAACACCTGTAGTCGACTGGTCGTAATATTCTATATATTTCGTTTAACGACAACTAATCTTAAAAATATTTTGAAAAATTACCTGTCAGTGCTGTAGCATAAATTGTTATGGTAGAGAAGGTAAAAGTAGAACGTCATTCATATTCGAACATACTATAATTCAGATACTGCATCTCGTAGTCGACAGTTTAACTAATCTATAAATTTCGTCTAAAAAAAATTGTTTATTACGACTAATCGTAAAAATATTTCATGAATTTATACGTTGATGCTGAAACATGAACCGTTTAGTGTAAGAAAAGTAAAACATCATCATCATTTAACGATATATAATGTTTCGTTGCTGCACCCTGTAGTCGACTAGTCGTAATATTCTATAGATTTCGTCTACAGATTGTGCATTAGGACTAATAAAAATATTTTGAAAATGTGTGTCGATGTTGTGTTACATGCCAAAATGGCAATGTATCAGGTTTTAGATTTATAAGTTAATTGCCGCGTTTTTTTTAATTAATAATGCCGACAGTCGCGTCTGCGCAGAGTGATTGCGGAGGTGCGCGAGTGTCGAAAGCGGGGACTAAGCCACGAGACCTGAAGGAGGCAACAACTATCTGAGTGGTGTGTTTTTGCTTTTTAAAAATAGGGATGTAGGTTCCCTGTATTTTGCCCCTATCGTTCCGTTACCTTATCTCCTTTCATCTTCCTACGAGTGCAGTGGAGGTTTAGGACGGATATAAAATTTGATGGTCTACATGGCGGAACCCACAAATCACCGCTAGATCCTGAGATTAAGTTCCAAGATACACCTCACGTGAGTAATTTGATTTTACTTAATTTGTGCATGCAAATTTGACTTCGACAGCGATTGCATCAAATACGTGATCTGTAGAAATATAACAATGGTGGGTAAATATGTCGTGTAATTATGTCGCGCGCGTAATTATATCAGTTGATGCATCAACATTTAACATAGGGGAAGTGAACGTAAGCGAACTTTACCGTTTGACATCAGATGTAGTTGACAATTTAAAATATTTTGCATATTTTGTATAAATAAATTGCGCCTAAGGACTAATTGCAAAAATACTATGAAAATTTGTGTAGATATCGTCGAAACAGCGATCGTTTAGTACAGAAGTACAAATAAAAGGTCAAGGCTATTTCACAAAACACCAAAACTCAGACATGACGCAAGGTCAAAACATTCTAAAGAAAATTGCGCAACGAAGATGCCAAACAATCCATAACGCTTTGATTTATCTCGTAATTCTAGGACAGACAACCTAATACGTTTTATTATTTATTTTTCTATTTTTCAGTTTAATTAAGCCAAGTAAATACAGTGTCAAAAGGAAACATTGTTCCCACGGTCCAATTGCTACTATAACAAATGACAATCAGGTCAAAACGTACATGGATAACAGCAACGGTATTAGAAATCTAAACTCAAACGCATATAATAAGGTATGTTCACTTTTTTTTAACATAGATTAGACCCAGACGTTCGTTAATAGGTCGTGACGTAAGATTTAGTTAACGCACGTTTTAAAATTTTTAATTAGTCGTCATCTCGGAAACCGTTTTTTGTGTTAAAGGGTAACTCTACTATTGATAAGCTCTAGATCGTTCTATCTCTCTTTCTCTCTCCATTGTTTCTGCATATATATTGCTCAAAATTATCCGGATTATCTGGGTCGATTATTCTAGCCCCACAAATTGGGCGCCATAAATCCTCTGCATCTACTCTGGAAACGAGCTCTTCCACTTAGCTTTCCATTTCCCCTTTCAACCAATGTCTTATACAAATACGCTACATCTCCGTCTACCTTATTTACCTTTAAAAATTTCTTTGTCTTACAGACGTTTCAAAGTCAATGACAACTAACCATATGATATCTTCCCTTCCTTGCTACCTCATATAAAACACAGTCTTTCTCTTTATATTATCGAACCATTTTTGTTTGTAACGTTCAACACCTTATCTAACATACACCTGCTGTTAGTTTTAACGATCTTTTCGTAAGAAACCTTGATACTTACTTGTTGACAGGCTTTTAAATCACTACCAAGAACGTATTTACAATGCTAAACCGTACTGGAAATATTTCTTTCTTAGAAGCTCCTAATAGTTAACTTGTATATTGACTACACGTTTATATTTTATGCGAAACCTTTGAAAAATTATAAATGTTCTCGCTTCATATTACCTTACACAAATAAAATAATTACGCTTTGAATATCCGTTACTAACCCATTCACCCTTTTCAATTATCGATTTGCATGCTACAAAATGACAGCTTTCCTGTCACTAACTTTGCATGATAGTTATACATTTAAACACACGGACTTATGCTTCCTATATCTAAAAATGGTATCTAATCTCCACCCCAATTCTAAAATGAAGTAAAATTAATCTTGAGGCGTATCTTAAATAATAAATTCCTGTTTTAGCTTTGAAAAATGTTATAACTAATTACTGGCCTGCTATATACATGGTGTACCCTATTAAAATATTTAACTGACCTTGTGCTAACCTAAAAATTCATAGAAATATATATTGCCGTGGAATCGTGGATTTAAACTTTTAACACCGAGCTAGCACTATATTTACTGTATCAACACATCTAATACTCTCAAAAAAAAACTCTACTATAATGTTGGCCAGCATTCAGTACTTTATCGTAGTAAAGTAGTATAGAAGCAAAGAGAAGACAAGATAACCTTAATAATTTCGATTCAGTATTTATATTGTTTCAAAATCCTACCCCCGGACACACTTCACGTGAAAAGCTTATTTTCAAATCTAAATTCTACGAATTTTGAATACAACCGTCTTGAAAATTCCTGAAATTTACTCCGTCTACGTGCCGTATGTATCCGAAAGCGCTCCCAACCTTCGCGTTTGTCTACTGTCCATTTTTAACCAATTATAAAATTCTCTGTCGTCACAAATTCCGCCTAAACTATCTTTATCTCTGTCTGATGCTTGTCTGCTGTCGTGTTTAAAACCCCACTTGAGTTATAGAAAATCGATATTGATGACAGCTTATCTCCACTCCACGTATATATGGTACGTGCGTTTTCAATATCAACGCTTTTATATCTGTCTCTATCTGTAGTATATAACCGATCGTGCATTTCCTTGCTCTTTAAGAACTTTGTTACCTTGTTGTTCAAACTAAACTGGCGGTTGAAAATGTTTTCTATGAAGTCCTATCTTAATATGCTCATAATTTCGACGAATGTAACCTTTTTTGCAACGCAGGTGTTTGTTAATTATCGACCGTTTAGCACAATTTTTAGATTTTATATTTCGTTGTATCAGATAAAACTGACGTTTACTTGTTACAACGAAAACTTTTGCCTTGGAATTGTTGATTTTCTTATCCTAGTGGGTTTTCTTATGCTTTTACGTGTTGGATTAAAATTAATTAAAATTAATTATGAACTTCTATTTGCTTTAAAACTGTTTTTTCTTTATGTACTTTTAACCTTTCAATTATCAATTATAAAAATACATCAATACCTGTCCGTTCTCCCTAGATGAATTAAATAAATTTTGCGCATAAATAATTTGTTCTTTTCTCTATACAGGGTGGTTGAAATTTGTGTTTACCCCAAATTAAACCCTTTGAATCCATAACATATATATATATATATATATATATATATATATATATGCGACAAACAAAAAAAAGGGAGAGACATCTTTGAACTTGGTATTTATCCAAAGATTTTGAATATATTGCGGCAAACAGAAAAAGAGAGAGGCGCCTTTGAACTTGGTATTTATCCGAAGAATTTGAAATATTAACAAACCATACTAACACCGTCCAGTCTGGGTCTGATACAAACAAACGAATAATACAAGTAACTACCCTTTTTATTTCTATAAGATTTTTACCCTTCCGACATCCCACCTTGTGCAAAAGGCTCCACCTTAATATCACCCGATCCTTGTTTCCGTTCCACGTACGTACCATTCACAACCTGCATCACGTTATACTTACTAATCTGTGTTACAGCTTTCGCCTGGTCGAGATGGCTCAGATCTTGATATGGAACCGACTGCATCTCAATCACAAGACTGCGAACCAACACCACCCCTACAACGACACGGTTCAAAAAGCAACTTTTTTCTTCCACCCGTCGATGGCGAATCACCTCGACACCCAAGGCATTACCCGAGATGTAGCCCGCACCCACGACCTAGAGGACTCGATCCTGTACGTAGCGGAACACCTGAAACTCATGGTAATCAAAGGCCTTCGCCTACAATGCAGCAAAGGATTAAAGCTTTGGGGGTTCCTACGCCTTTGACTTTGTCTAGTCCTGTTCGGAGGTTAGTTGGGTTATGTTTGCAATGTTTTTTGCATGGATTAAAAAATATTAAATGCTTTGCCGTTAGTGCGTGCATTGACCAATGCAGGTTTTATTTGTAGATGTAGTAAAGTGGGTTTGGTGATGGTGTTTAACAATCGTGTTGGACAACATGAGCCGGTCGTGTCAGCTACGCAAAAGGTGCGCTTGGTTTTTTGTTTATCGTGCACAAATGCTTATGTTTGACACGTTTTTGTGTTTGTCAGCTTTGTGGTGGTATTGATATCTCAAGCAGTAGCGTACCTGATTAAATATCGGTTCGGTACAGCTTGATACATCAAATATCATATTCAAATTATAATTATGTTAGACAATCTAAAGTATAATTGTATGATTATTAATTAACTGTCTTGGTAGCTGTACGAAATGTTAGTCGGGACGAATTATATAACGTGGCACAAGCTGTAAATCGAAACATTGGCCCCAAAGAGAATGTCGAATGCAGTATGCAACGTGCGTTGACTGATCCTTTGAAAGATCAACGATCATCAGCGCTAGTCAGTTATAAACAAAGTAATCCCCAAAATGCTGGTTAATAATTAGCCGTTTTAAACTTTACATACGGAATTTTTTTTTCATATAGGTCTGCGGATAAATAAATATTGCTCAATACGTGAAATACGAAAGCAAATTTAAATTACAATCTTTGAAACCCTCAAACATAACACCTTTTTTGTTTATGTATAAACAAAGTTAATTCAAAAAATTGTAACCCTTCACGCTAGACAAAACGTTTGTTCTGAAATTTGTACGTTACAATTTAAATTGCCCAACGTTGGATGACACTAATATTTTTTAAAATGTAACGGAACAATTTTTACGTAAAAACGTTCAAATTTATTTTAATTTAAGTATGCCTACAAATCGGGTTGTATAATTGGTGCGGCAGGTGGTACACAAAAACTTAGCGGGTGAATCACCAAAGGCTTATTTGCGTTTACATCTCAAGGGTAATTCATTAGCTCTTGGATTCTTCGATGCGGTCCAGCTGTCTTGTCGTGAAGCCAAGATAATTTTGTAGATACAGGAAAGAGGTAACTTGCAAAGGATTACTTCGTCTAACGGAACTTCACCCCGTTGACTGATTTTTTGTACCTCGAAACTCGGCTCGACAAAATTGTAATATGATTGGCAGGTTCTTCAAACTCGACACTTTTATACATTTCGTTGCACTCGGTTAAACTCCAAAGTTTGAGCTCGGTAAAATTTTTAACTTCTAACACGTTTTACCGAGTTTATTTTGTTTAAAAATTTCAAATTTCTTTCAAAACTCGTCACTTCCATACACTTCTCTGTATTCTTTCGAGAACTGTAATCTGCTACATAACTCCGAATTCTGACCTCAACAAAATTTTACCGAGTTCATTTTGCTGCAAAATCACTTCGAAGCACCAAATTTAGCAATATCCTTATCGATTTCTTCAAAACAACGCCTGGTTGCTCTTCATTGTACTCACTTGAGTAACATAATGAGTTACATGATTCCAAACTGAGCTCGGTAAAATTATAAGCTTTTAACGCATTTTACCGAGTTCATTTTACTCCAAAATCACATTGTAGCAAAAAATTTAAACATTTCCTTAGCGATTTCTTCAAAACTCAATATCTGGTTGCTCTTCATCGTACTCATTTGAGCAACATAATGAGTTAGATTATTCCAAACTGAGCTCAACAAAATTATGAGCTTTTAACACATTTTATCGAGTTCATTTTGCTGCAAAATCACTTCGTAGTATAAAATTTAAACATTCTTACCGATTCCTTCAAAACTTAACACCTGGTTGCTCTTCGCCCTACTCAATTGAGCAACATAAAGAGTTAGATTAATCCAAACTGAGCTCGGCAAAATTATAAGCTTTTAACGCATTTTACCGAGTTCATTTTACTCCAAAATCACTTTGTAGCATAAAATTTAAACATCTTCGTACCGATTTCTTCAAAACTTGACACGTGCTTGCTCTTCGTCGTACTCAATTGAGCAACATAATGAGTTTGATTATTCCCAACTGAGCTCGGCAAAATTATAAGCTTTTAACACATTTTACCGAGTTCATTTTTCTGCAAACTCACTTCGTAGCATAAAATTTAGCAATATCCTTATCGATACAAAACTCAATACCTGGTTGCTCTTCATCGTACTCAATTGAGCAACATAATGAGTTAGATTATTCCAAACTGAGCTCAACAAAATTATGAGCTTTTAACACATTTTATCGAGTTCATTTTGCGGCAAAATTACTTCGAAACATAAAATTTAGCAATATCCTTATCGATAAAAAACTCAATACCTGGTTGCTCTTCATTGTACTCAATTGAGCAACATAATGAGTTATATTATTCCAAACTGAGCTTGGCAAAATTATAAGCTTTTAACACATTTTATCGAGTTAATTTTGCTCCAAAATCACTTTGTAGCATTAAATTTAGCAATATCCTTATCGATTCAAAACTCAATACCCGGTCGCTCTTCATCGTACTCAATTGAGCAACATATGAGTTGTATTATTCCAAACTGAACCCGGCAAAATTCTAAGCTTTTAACACATTTTATCGAGTTAATTTTGCTCCAAAATCACTTTGTAGCATTAAATTTAGCAATATCCTTATCGATTCAAAACTCAATACCCGGTCGCTCTTCATCGTACTCAATTGAGCAACATATGAGTTGTATTATTCCAAACTGAACCCGGCAAAATTCTAAGCTTTTAACACATTTTACAGAGTTCATTTTGCGGCAAAATCACTTTGAATCATAAAATTTAGCAATATCCTTATCGATACAAAACTCAATACCTGGTTGCTCTTCATTGTACTCAATTGAGCAACATAATGAGTTAGATTATTCCCAACTGAGCTCAACAAAATTATGAGCTTTTAAAGCACTTTATCGAGTTTAATTTGGCCCAAAATCACTTCGTAGCATAAAATTTAAACATATCCTTACCGATTTCTTCAAAACTCAACACCTGGTTGCTCTTCGCCGTACTCAATTGAGCAACATAAAGAGTTACATTATTCCAAACTGGGCTAGGCAAAACTATAGGTTTTTAACACATTTTAGAGTTTAATTTGGCCCAAAATCACTTGGTAGCATAAAATTTAAACATTCTTACCGATTTCTGCAAAACTCAACACCTGGTTGCTCTTCGCCGTACTCAATTGAGCAACATAAAGAGTTACATTATTCCAAACTGAGCTCGGCAAAATTATAAGCTTTTAACACATTTTATCGAGTTCATTTTGCGGCAAAATTACTTCGAAGCATAAAATTTAGCAATATCCTTATCGATACAAAACTCAATACCTGGTCGCTCTTCATTGTACTCAATTGAGCAACATATGAGTTGTATTATTCCAAACTGAACCCGGCAAAATTCTAAGCTTTTAACACATTTTACAGAGTTCATTTTGCGGCAAAATCACTTTGAATCATAAAATTTAGCAATATCCTTATCGATACAAAACTCAATACCTGGTTGCTCTTCATCGTACTCAATTGAGCAACATAATGAGTTAGATTATTCCCAACTGAGCTCAACAAAATTATGAGCTTTTAAAGCATTTTATCGAGTTTAATTTGGCCCAAAATCACTTCGTAGCATAAAATTTAGACATATCTTACCGATTTCTGCAAAACTCAACACCTGGTTGCTCTTCGCCGTACTCAATTGAGCAACCAACATAAAGAGTTACATTATTCCAAACTGAGCTCGGCATAATTATAAGCTTTTAACACATTTTACCGAGTTCATTTTTCTGCAAAGTCACTTCGTAGCATAAAATTTAGCAATATCCTCATCGATACAAAACTCAATACCTGGTTGCTCTTCATTGTACTCAATTGAGCAACATAATGAGTTAGATTATTCCAAACTGAGCTTAACAAAATTATGAGCTTTTAACACATTTTATCGAGTTCATTTTGCGGCAAAATCACTTCGAAGCATAAAATTTAGCAATATCCTCATCGATACAAAACTCAATACCTGGTTGCTCTTCATTGTACTCAATTGAGCAACATAGTGAGTTAGATTATTCCCAACTGAGCTCAACAAAATTATGAGCTTTTAACACAGTTTACTGAGTTCATTTTGCGGCTAAATCACTTCGAAGCATAAAATTTAGCAATATCCTCATCGATACAAAACTCAATACCTGGTTGCTCTTCATTGTACTCAATTGAGCAACATAATGAGTTAGATTATTCCAAACTGAGCTTAACAAAATTATGAGCTTTTAACACATTTTATCGAGTTCATTTTGCGGCAAAATCACTTCGAAGCATAAAATTTAGCAATATCCTCATCGATACAAAACTCAATACCTGGTTGCTCTTCATTGTACTCAATTGAGCAACATAGTGAGTTAGATTATTCCCAACTGAGCTCAACAAAATTATGAGCTTTTAACACATTTTATCGAGTTCATTTTGCGGCAAAATCACTTCGAAGCATAAAATTTAGCAATATCCTTATCGATACAAAACTCAATACCTGGTTGCTCTTCATTGTACTCAATTGAGCAACATAATGAGTTAGATTATTCCAAACTGAGCTTAACAAAATTATGAGCTTTTAACACATTTTATCGAGTTCATTTTGCAGCAAAATCACTTCGAAGCATAAAATTTAGCAATATCCTCATCGATACAAAACTCAATACCTGGTTGCTCTTCATTGTACTCAATTGAGCAACATAGTGAGTTAGATTATTCCCAACTGAGCTCAACAAAATTATGAGCTTTTAACACAGTTTACTGAGTTCATTTTATGCTAAATCACTTGAAGCATAAAATTTAGCAATATCCTCATCGATACAAAACTCAATACCTGGTTGCTCTTCATTGTACTCAATTGAGCAACATAATGAGTTAGATTATTCCCAACTGAGCTTAACAAAATTATGAGCTTTTAACACATTTTATCGAGTTCATTTTGCGGCAAAATCACTTCGAAGCATAAAATTTAGCAATATCCTCATCGATACAAAACTCAATACCTGGTTGCTCTTCATTGTACTCAATTGAGCAACATAGTGAGTTAGATTATTCCCAACTGAGCTCAACAAAATTATGAGCTTTTAACACATTTTATCGAGTTCATTTTGCGGCAAAATCACTTCGAAGCATAAAATTTAGCAATATCCTTATCGATACAAAACTCAATACCTGGTTGCTCTTCATTGTACTCAATTGAGCAACATAATGAGTTAGATTATTCCAAACTGAGCTTAACAAAATTATGAGCTTTTAACACATTTTATCGAGTTCATTTTGCAGCAAAATCACTTCGAAGCATAAAATTTAGCAATATCCTCATCGATACAAAACTCAATACCTGGTTGCTCTTCATTGTACTCAATTGAGCAACATAGTGAGTTAGATTATTCCCAACTGAGCTCAACAAAATTATGAGCTTTTAACACAGTTTACTGAGTTCATTTTGCGGCTAAATCACTTCGAAGCATAAAATTTAGCAATATCCTTATCGATACAAAACTCAATACCTGGTTGCTCTTCATTGTACTCAATTGAGCAACATAATGAGTTAGATTATTCCAAACTGAGCTTAACAAAATTATGAGCTTTTAACACATTTTATCGAGTTCATTTTGCGGCAAAATCACTTCGAAGCATAAAATTTAGCAATATCCTCATCGATACAAAACTCAATACCTGGTTGCTCTTCATTGTACTCAATTGAGCAACATAGTGAGTTAGATTATTCCCAACTGAGCTCAACAAAATTATGAGCTTTTAACACAGTTTACTGAGTTCATTTTTGCTAAATCACTTGAAGCATAAAATTTAGCAATATCCTTATCGATACAAAACTCAATACCTGGTTGCTCTTCATTGTACTCAATTGAGCAACATAATGAGTTAGATTATTCCAAACTGAGCTTAACAAAATTATGAGCTTTTAACACATTTTATCGAGTTCATTTTGCGGCAAAATCACTTCGAAGCATAAAATTTAGCAATATCCTCATCGATACAAAACTCAATACCTGGTTGCTCTTCATTGTACTCAATTGAGCAACATAATGAGTTAGATTATTCCCAACTGAGCTCAACAAAATTATGAGCTTTTAACACAGTTTACTGAGTTCATTTTGCGGCTAAATCACTTCGAAGCATAAAATTTAGCAATATCCTTATCGATACAAAACTCAATACCTGGTTGCTCTTCATTGTACTCAATTGAGCAACATAATGAGTTAGATTATTCCCAACTGAGCTCAACAAAATTATGAGCTTTTAACACATTTTATCGAGTTCATTTTTGCGGCAAAATCACTTGAAGCATAAAATTTAGCAATATCCTCATCGATACAAAACTCAATACCTGGTTGCTCTTCATTGTACTCAATTGAGCAACATAGTGAGTTAGATTATTCCCAACTGAGCTCAACAAAATTATGAGCTTTTAACACAGTTTACTGAGTTCATTTTGCGGCTAAATCACTTCGAAGCATAAAATTTAGCAATATGCTTATCGATATAAAACTCAATACCTGGTTGCTCTTCATCATACTCAATTGAGCAACATAATGAGTTAGATTATTCCCAACTGAGCTCAACAAAATTATGAGCTTTTAACACATTTTATCGAGTTCATTTTGCGGCAAAATCACTTCGAAGCATAAAATTTAGCAATATCCTCATCGATACAAAACTCAATACCTGGTTGCTCTTCATTGTACTCAATTGAGCAACATAGTGAGTTAGATTATTCCCAACTGAGCTCAACAAAATTATGAGCTTTTAACACAGTTTACTGAGTTCATTTTGCGGCTAAATCACTTCGAAGCATAAAATTTAGCAATATCCTTATCGATACAAAACTCAATACCTGGTTGCTCTTCATTGTACTCAATTGAGCAACATAATGAGTTAGATTATTCCCAACTGAGCTCAATAAAATTATGAGCTTTTAACACATTTTATCGAGTTCATTTTGCGGCAAAATCACTTCGAAGCATAAAATTTAGCAATATCCTTATCGATACAAAACTCAATACCTGGTTGCTCTTCATTGTACTCAATTGAGCAACATAATGAGTTAGATTATTCCCAACTGAGCTCAACAAAATTATGAGCTTTTAACACATTTTATCGAGTTCATTTTGCGGCAAAATCACTTCGAAGCATAAAATTTAGCAATATCCTCATCGATACAAAACTCAATACCTGGTTGATCTTCATTGTACTCAATTGAGCAACATAGTGAGTTAGATTATTCCCAACTGAGCTCAACAAAATTATGAGCTTTTAACACAGTTTACTGAGTTCATTTTGCGGCTAAATCACTTCGAAGCATAAAATTTAGCAATATCCTTATCGATACAAAACTCAATACCTGGTTGCTCTTCATCGTACTCAATTGAGCAACATAATGAGTTAGATTATTCCAAACTGAGCTCAGCAAAATTATAAGCTTTTAAAGCATTTTATCGAGTTTAATTTGGCCCAAAATCACTTCGTAGCATAAAATTTAGACATATCTTACCGATTTCTGCAAAACCTAACACCTGGTTGCTCTTCGCCGTACTCAATTGAGCAACCAACATAAAGAGTTACATTATTCCAAACTGAGCTCGGCATAATTATAAGCTTTTAACACATTTTACTGAGTTCATTTTTCTGCAAAGTCACTTCGTAGCATAAAATTTAGCAATATCCTTATCGATACAAAACTCAATACCTGGTCGCTCTTCATTGTACTCAATTGAGCAACATATGAGTTGTATTATTCCAAACTGAACCCGGCAAAATTCTAAGCTTTTAACACATTTTATCGAGTTCATTTTGCGGCAAAATCACTTCGAAGCATAAAATTTAGCAATATCCTTATCGATACAAAACTCAATACCTGGTTGCTCTTCATTGTACTCAATTGAGCAACATAATGAGTTAGATTATTCCCAACTGAGCTCAACAAAATTATGAGCTTTTAACACATTTTATCGAGTTCATTTTGCAGCAAAGTCACTTCGAAGCATAAAATTTAGCAATATCCTCATCGATACAAAACTCAATACCTGGTTGCTCTTCATTGTACTCAATTGAGCAACATAATGAGTTAGATTATTCCCAACTGAGCTCAACAAAATTATGAGCTTTTAACACATTTTATCGAGTTCATTTTGCGGCAAAATCACTTCGAAGCATAAAATTTAGCAATATCCTCATCGATACAAAACTCAATACCTGGTTGATCTTCATTGTACTCAATTGAGCAACATAATGAGTTAGATTATTCCCAACTGAGCTCAACAAAATTATGAGCTTTTAACACAGTTTACTGAGTTCATTTTGCGGCTAAATCACTTCGAAGCATAAAATTTAGCAATATCCTCATCGATACAAAACTCAATACCTGGTTTATCTTCATTGTACTCAATTGAGCAACATAATGAGTTAGATTATTCCCAACTGAGCTCAACAAAATTATGAGCTTTTAACACAGTTTACTGAGTTCATTTTGTGGCAAAATCACTTCGTAGCATAAAATTTAAACATATACTTACCGATTTCTTCTAAACTCAATACCTGGTTGCTCTTCATCGTACTCAATTGAGCAACATAATGAGTTAGATTATTCCAAACTGAGCTCGGCAAAACTATAGGTTTTTAACACATTTTATCGAGTTCAATTTGGCCCAAAATCACTTCGTAGCATAAAATTTAAACATATCTTACCGATTTCTTCAAAACTCAATACCTGGTTGCGCTTGATTGTACTCAATCGAGCAACATAATGAGTTAGATTTTTCCAAACCGAGCTCGGCAAAATTATAAGCTTTTAACGCATTTTATCGAGTTAATTTTGCTGCAAAATCACTTCGTAGCATAAAATTTAAACATTCTTACCGATTTCTTCAAAACTCAACACCTGGTTGCTCTTCGCCGTACTCAATTGAGCAACATAAAGAGTTACATTATTCCAAACTGAGCTCGGCAAAATTATAAGCTTTTAACACATTTTATCAAGTTCATTTTGCTGCAAAGTCACTTCGTAGCATAAAATTTAGTAATATTCTTTTCGATACAAAACTCAATACCTGGTTGCTCTTCATTGTACTCAATTGAGCAACATAATGAGTTAGATTATTCCAAACTGAGCTCGGCAAAACTATAGGTTTTTAACACATTTTATCGAGTTCAATTTGGCCCAAAATCACTTCGTAGCATAAAATTTAAACATATCTTACCGATTTCTTCAAAACTCAATACCTGGTTGCGCTTGATTGTACTCAATCGAGCAACATAATGAGTTAGATTTTTCCAAACCGAGCTCGGCAAAATTATAAGCTTTTAACGCATTTTATCGAGTTAATTTTGCTGCAAAATCACTTCGTAGCATAAAATTTAAACATTCTTACCGATTTCTTCAAAACTCAACACCTGGTTGCTCTTCGCCGTACTCAATTGAGCAACATAAAGAGTTACATTATTCCAAACTGAGCTCGGCAAAATTATAAGCTTTTAACACATTTTATCAAGTTCATTTTGCTGCAAAGTCACTTCGTAGCATAAAATTTAGTAATATTCTTTTCGATACAAAACTCAATACCTGGTTGTTCTTCATTGTACTCAATTGAGCAACATAATGAGTTAGATTATTCCAAACTGAGCTCGGCAAAACTATAGGTTTTAACACATTTTATCGAGTTCAATTTGGCCCAAAATCACTGTAGCATAAAATTTAAACATATCTTACCGATTTCTTCAAAACTCAATACCTGGTTGCGCTTGATTGTACTCAATCGAGCAACATAATGAGTTAGATTTTTCCAAACCGAGCTCGGCAAAATTATAAGCTTTTAACGCATTTTATCGAGTTAATTTTGCTGCAAAATCACTTCGTAGCATAAAATTTAAACATTCTTACCGATTTCTTCAAAACTCAACACCTGGTTGCTCTTCGCCGTACTCAATTGAGCAACATAAAGAGTTACATTATTCCAAACTGAGCTCGGCAAAATTATAAGCTTTTAACACATTTTATCAAGTTCATTTTGCTGCAAAGTCACTTCGTAGCATAAAATTTAGTAATATTCTTTTCGATACAAAACTCAATACCTGGTTGCTCTTCTTTGCACTCATTTGAGCAACATAATGAGTTAGATTATTCCAAACTGAGCTCGGAAAAAGTATAGGTTTTTAACACATTTTATCCAGTTAATTTTGCTGCAAAATCACTTTGTAGCATAAAATTTAAACATATTCTTACCGATTTCTTCAAAACTCAACACCTGGTTGCTCTTCGCCGTACTCAATTGAGCAACATAATGAGTTAGATTATTCCAAACTGAGCTCGGCAAAACTATAGGTTTTTAACACATTTTATCGAGTTCAATTTGGCCCAAAATCACTTCGTAGCATAAAATTTAAACATATCTTACCGATTTCTTCAAAACTCAATACCTGGTTGCGCTTGATTGTACTCAATCGAGCAACATAATGAGTTAAATTTTTCCAAACCGAGCTCGGCAAAATTATAAGCTTTTAACACATTTTATCGAGTACATTTTGCTGCAAAATCACTTTGTAGCATAAAATTTAGCAATATCTTTAGCGATTTCTTCAAAACTCAATACTTGGTTGCTCCACATTGTACTCCGTTGAGCAACATAATGAGTTAAATTATTCCAAACTGAGCTCAACAAAATTATACGCTTTTAACACATTTTATAGAGTTCATTTTTCTCCAAAATCGTAACATAAAATCTAGCAATATCTTTACCGATTTCTTCAAAACTCAATACTTGGTTGCTCTACATTGTACTCCGTTGAGCAACATAATGAGTTAGATTATTCCAAACTGAGCTCAGCAAAATTATAAACTTTTAACGCATTTTATCGAGTTAATTTTGCTGCAAGTTCATTCCAAAGCATAAAATTTAACAATATCCTAACCGATTTCTTCAAAACTCAATACTTGGTTGCTCTACATTGTACTCAATTGAGCAACATAATGAGTTAGATTATTCCAAACTGAGCTCAACAAAATTATAAGCTTTTAACACATTTTATAGAGTTCATTTTGCTCCAAAATCGTAACATAAAATCTAGCAATATCTTTACAGATTTCTTCAAAACTCAATACCTAGTTGCTCTTCATTGTATAAAGCGAGAAACAATAAGTGAGATTATTCCATTCATTTTACGGAGTTCACCTTGCTTTCAAATGATCTTTCGTATCTTGAAATTTAGCTCGACGTACGCTCTGCAATATTTTAGGCTTCCGACACATTCTACTGAGTTTATTTTACTTGAAAATGGTCTTTTGTAATTCAGAATATAACTCTACGAAATTTCGAGCAATATTGTTGGTGATTTCTTCAAAACTCATCGCTTGCAGACTTTTCTTATTCAGTTGAGCACCATAAGGTGTTAGGGACGTCCAAACCTTACACTATGCAAAATTTTAAACTTTTAATCACTTTTACTGAGCTCATTTTGCTTTCGAATGATCTTTTGTATCTTGAAATTTAGCTCGACGTACTCAGTTGAGCGATGCAATGAGTTAGATGGTCCCAAACATACTCTCTGGAAAAGTTTTAGGCTTCTGGCACATTTTACTGAGTTTATATTCTACTTCAATGTTCGTTTGTAATTTATAATTTAACTCTACGAAATCGTTGGTGATTTCTTCAATACTCAATACTTTCATACTCGAATTTGTACTCGTGACCACCATAATTCTTCTATAAAGATGCTAATGTAAATATTATAAAATCTATACAAATTTACACAGGCTAAACTCCCAGGAGCATCAAGTACCTTTCAAATTTATAAGCTAGCACACCCCGTGGTTATCCTAATCTCGGCGTTTTGTTCAGATGTCCCCTTGTTTGGTTGGCGGTAGCTTTCCTATCGATGAACTGCCGATATTTTGTAGAACGGTTGAGGAAAGGGCAGATGCTTAAACTTAAATCTATTCTGTATGGGATTTCCGTGATTATTTCTTCAGAAAACAATTGGTTGAATGAGTTCGTTAGATTTTTAGCACTAGTCTTTGTTGGTCCTTTTCTGCCAAATAAAAGAAACTCAATCGTACAGTTACAAATTCTTATGATGGAAAACGCGCTTTCTCTTTTTACGTGATTGGTAGGTAATTGAAGGGTGATATTCCTTTAATAAAAATAGTATTTTCAAACTAACGTTTGCTTCATTGTACCACAGAAATTTACTTTATCGTGACATCGTATTTTGTCTAGCTACCGTATATAAATCGAGTTACGTTGAGATGGGTAGGCATTGTAGCTACCCATACCCTTTGCAGCCTATACGAATCAATAGTAGATAATCATGACCGACAGCTGTTTGTAATCGTTTGTAATTCTTTGGTAAAAACCTATTCTGTTAACGACTTTCCAATTATTATAAATATTATAATAATTAGAAATGATTAACAGAATCGAACAGAATAAAACAAGCCGCTGATTGCCCAAAATTATTTTATTATTTAAGTCGATCAAATCGCTTTCGCCTCGTCACAAATATAAATTCAATTCTTTCTTATACCACGAAGTGTCGAAAACGCTTTGATTGATTTATTTTAATAATAAAATTATTTTGCATTATCTACAATAGTTACTTTTCTAATTACTTATAGATCCATATGACCAAAATAAACGATATTAGTAAAGGTAGTTTATTGATACACGTTCATTCATAATATTTAATAGAGTGGGATAAAAATTATGCTTTCTTCTATCGATGGACGTTGGACATTACTACATGAAAGATAAGAAAAAAAGAAAAAATTTTCTTTTCTATCTACGAACGTTGGGCATTACAACATTAAAGATAGAATCTGTGGACGTTGGACATTACTATAACTAAAGATAGAAAAAGAAAATTTTTTTCTATCTATGGATGTTGAACATTACTACATTACAGATAAAAAAAAAGAAAATATGTCCGTTCCTATCTATGGACGTTGGACATTATGAGATTAAAGATAGAAAAAGGAAAAAATATTTTCTATCTATGAATGTTGAACATTACTACATTAAAGTAAGAAAAAAGAAAAAAATTTTTTTTTATCTACGAATGTTTGACATTACGACATTAAGATAGAAAAAGAAAAAAAATTTTTGTATCTATAGACGTTGGACATTACTACGATTAAAGATAGAACAAGAAAAAAAATTCTATCTATGAACGTAGGTAGAAAAAAGTTTTTTTATCTATGGATGTTGGACATTACTACATTAAAGATAAGAAAAAAAGTTCTTTTCTATCCATAGATATCGAGCATTATGACATTAAAGATAGAAAAAGAAAAACAAATTCTATCTGCAGACGTTGTACATCACTACAATTGATGATAGAAAAAGAACAAAAATTCTATCTATGAACGTAGGTACAAAAAAAGAATTTTTCTATCTATGGATGTTGGGCATTAGGACATTATAGATAGAAAAAGAAAAAATTCTATCTGCACTTTGGGCATTACTATAATTAAAGATAGAGAAAGAAAAAAATTCTATCTATGGATGTTGGACATCACGACATTAAAGATAGAAAGAGAAAAAAAATTCTATGTGGACGTTGGACATTACTATAACTAAAGATAGAAAAAGAAAAGTTTTTTCTATCTATGGATGTTGAACATTACTACATTACAGATAAAAAAAAAAAGAAAATATGTCCGTTCCTATTTATGGACGTTGGACATTATGAGATTACAGATAGAAAAAGGAAAAAATATTTTCTATCTATGAATGTTGGACATTACTACATTAAAGTAAGAAAAAAGAAAAAAATTCTTTTTTATCTACGAACGTTTGACATTACGACATTAAAGATAGAAAAGGAAAAAAATTTTTTGTATTTATAGACGTTGGACATTACTACGATTAAAGATAGAACAAGAAAAAAATTCTATCTATGAACGTAGGTAGAAAAAAGTTTTTCTATCTATGGATGTTGGACATTACGACATTAAAGGCAGAAAAAGAAAAAAGTTCTATCTGGATGTTGGACATCACGACATTAAAGAAAAGAAATTTCCTGTGGACGTTGGACATTACTATAATTAAAGATAGAAAAAGAAAAATTTTTTCTATCTATGGATGTTGAACATTACTACATTACAGATAAAAAAAAGAAAATATGTCCGTTCCTATCTATGGACGTTGGACATTATGAGATTACAGATTGAAAAAGGAAAAAATATTTTCTATCTATGAATGTTGGACATTACTACATTAAAGTAAGAAAATAGAAAAAAATTCTTTTTTATCTACGAACGTTTGACATTACGACATTAAAGATAGAAAAAGAAAATTTTTTTTTGTATCTATAGACGTTGGACATTACTACGATTAAAGATAGAACAAGAAAAAAAATTCTATCTATGAACGTAGGTAGAAAAAAGTATTTCTATCTATGGATGTTGGACATTACGACATTAAAGGCAGAAAAAGAAAAAAGTTCTATCTGGATGTTGGACATTACTATAACTAAAGATAGAAAAAGAAAAAAAAATTGTATCTATGAATGTTGGACATTACTACATTAAAGATAAAAAAAAGAAAAAATTTTCTTTTTTATCTACGAACGTTTGACATTACGACATTAAATATAGAAAAAGAAAAAAAAATTTGTATCTGTAGAAGTTGGACATTACTACAATTAAAGATAGAACAAGAAAAAAAATTCTATCTATGAACGTAGGTAGAAAAAAAGTTTTTCTATCTATGGATGTTGGACATTACGACATTAAAGGCAGAAAAAGAAAAAAAGTTCTATCTGGACGTTGGACATTACTATAATTAAAGATAGAAAAAGAAAATGTCCTTTTCTATCTATGGACGTTGGGCATTACGACAAAAAATTTTTTTTTTATCTATGGATGTTGGACATTTACATTAAAGATAAGAAAAAAGAAACAAATTTCTTTTTTATTTACAAACATTGGGCAATACGACATTAAAGATGGAAAAAGACAAAAAAATTCTATCTATGGACGTAGGTAGAAAAAAAATTTCCCTCTTTGGATGTTGGACATTACGACATTAAAGATAGAAAATAAAAAAAATTTTCTATCTGTGGACGTTGGACATTACTACAATTAAAAATAGAAAAAAGAGAAAAAAATATTCTATCTATGGACGTAGGTAGAAAAAAAAAGAAAATTTTTTTCTGCCTATGGATGTTGGATATTACTACATTAAAGATAAGAAAAAAAGTTCTTTTCTATCTACGGATATTGAGCATTATGACATTTAAGATAGAAAAAGAAAAAAAAATTCTATCTATGGATGTTGGGCATTACTACATTAAAAATAAGAAATAAGAAAAAATTTCTTTTTTTTATCTACAAACGTTGGGCATTACGACATTAAAGATGGAAAAAGACAAAAAAATTCTATCTATGGACGTAGGTAGGAAAAAAATTTCCATCTTTGGATGATGTTGGACATTACTACAATTAAAGATAGAAAAAATAAAAATTTTTTTATCTATGGACGTAGATAGAACAAAGGAAAAATTTTTTCTATCTATGGATGTCGGACATTATTACATTAAAGATAAGAAAAACTAATGTTCTTTTCTACCCATGGACGTTGGGCATTACGACGTTAAAGATAGAAAAAGAAAAAGTTTTCAATCTATGGATGTTGGACATTACTACAATTAAAGAGAGGAAAAAAGAAAAAAAAATTTTCTAACTATGGATGTTGGGCATTACTACATTAAAGAAGAGGAAAAAAGTAAAAATGTTCTTTTCTATCTACGGGCATTGGGCATTACGCATTTAAAAATAGAAAAAAAAATTTTCTACCTATGGACGTACGTAGAAAAAAAAAGAAAAATTTTTTCTATCTATGGATGTTGGACATTAGTACATTAAAGATAGGAAAAAGAATTTTTTTTCTATCTCTGGACGTTGGACATTACCACATTATAGGAAAAAAAAGAAGAAAATATTTTTCTGGACATTGGACATTACAACATTACAGATCTATCTATGAACTTTGGACTACATTGGAAATCTATTTTTGGATGTTGTATATTGCTATATTAAAGATAGAAATAAAGAAAAAAATTTATCTATGAACGTTGGGCATTGCAACATTAAAGATAGGAAAAAAACAAAACTTTTTTTCTATCCATGGGCGTTTGGACATTACTACAATTAAAGGTAGAAAAAAAGAAAAATTCTTTTCTATCTACGGAAATTGGACATTACTACATTAAAGATCTATTCATGGACTACATTAGAGATCTATCTATGGACGTTGGACATTACTACAAAAAAATAGGGAAAAAGAAAAAAAATATTTTCTATCTATGGAGTTTGGGCATTACAACATTAAAAATAAAGAAGAAAAAGCATTTTTTCTATCCATGAACGTTGGACATTACCACTTTATAGGAAAAAAAAGAAAACATGTTCTATCTATAGACATTGGACATTATTACATTACAGATCTATCTATGAACTTTGGACTACATTAAAGATTTATCTTTGGACTTTGGACATTACTACATTAAAGATGGGGAAAAAAGAAAACAACTTATTTTCTATCTATAGACCTTGGGCATAACAACATTAAAGATAGAAAAAGACAAACATTTTTTTTATCCATGGGCATTGGACATTACTACAATTAAAGGTGCAAAAAAAGAAAAAATTATTTTCTATCTATGGACGTTGGGCATTACCACATTATAGATCTATCTATGGACTTTGAACTACATTAGAGATTTATCTTTGAACGTTGGACATTACTACACTAAAGATGAGAAAAAACAAAAAAAAAATTTTCTATCTATGGTTCTATCTATGGATGTTGGACATTAACTACAATAAAGATGGGAAAATAGAAAAAATTATTTTCTATCTATAAACTTGGGGCACTACCACATTACAGGAAAAAAAGAAGAAAACAATTTTCCAGCTATGGACATCGAATATTACTATATTAAAGATAGGAAAAAAAGAAGAAAAATTCTTCTCTATGGACGTTAGGCATTACAACATTGAAGATAGAAAAAGAAAAAAAATTTCTTCCTATTTATGGACGTTAGACAGTAAGTAGAAAAAAGGAAAAAAAATTTCTATCTATAGATGTTGGACATTACTACGTTAAAGATGGGAAAAGCATCTTTTCTATCTATGGACGTTGGAAATTACTACATTAAAGGTAGGAAAAAAAGGAAAAAAAATATTTTCTGTCTATGTAGGTTATTTATTACTTTAAAGATAGGGGAAAAAAGAATATTTTTTTATCTATGGACGTTGGACATTCACATTATAGGAAAACAAATTTTTTTTCTATCTATGGAGATTGGACATTACTACATTAAAGATCTATCCATGGACTACATTAGAGATCTATCTATGGACGTTAGGCATTACAACATTGAAGATAGAAAAAGAAAAAGATTTTTCCTATCTATTGAAGTTGGATATTGCTATATTAAAGGTACAAAAAGAAAAAAATATTTTTTGTCTATAGACTTTAGGCATTACAACATAAAGAAAAAAATGTTTCCTATCTATGAACGTTTATTACTACTACTACATTAAAGATAGAAAAAAAAGAAAAATTCTTTTCTTCTATGGAGGGTGGAGATTACTACATTAAAAATCTATGTATGAACTTTGGACATTAATACAATTAAAAGTAAAAAAAAAGGGAAAAATTTCTTTCTATGAACGTTCGACATTACTGCATTAAAGATTTATCTATGGATATTGGGCCTTATTACATTGAAGATAGGGAAAAAAAGAAAAACAATTTTTTCCATCTTTGTATGTTGGACATTGTTACATTAACAATCTATCTGTGGACGTGGGATATTACCAATGTTCATGATAGGAAAAAAAACAAGAAAAACATTACTACAATAAAGATGGGGGAAAAAAGAAAAAAACATTCTTGTCTATGGATGTTAGGCATTACAACATTGAAGATAGAAAAAGAAAAAAAATTCCTATCTATGGCCAACATTACTACATTAAAGGTACAAAAAAGGAAAAAAATTATTTTCTGTCTATGGACCTTAGGCATTACAACAATGAAGATAGAAAAAGTCAAAAATTTGTTTTCCTATCTATGGACATTGGACATTACTACATCAAAGATAGAAAAAAAAAGGAAAAAATTCTTTTTTATCTATGCATGTTGGACATTACTACATTAAAGATGCATATATGAACTTTGAACATTACTATAATAAAAGGTAGAAAAAACTGAAAAAAAAAATTTCTATCTATGGATGTTGGGCATTACTACTATTAAAGGTAGAAAAAGGAAAAATTTTTTCTATCTAAGGACGTAGGTAGAAAAAAGAAAAAATTTTTCCTATCTATGGATGTTGGACATTACTACATTAAAAGTACAAAAAAGAAGAAAAAAAATGTTCTGTCTATGGACGTTAGGTATTACAACATTGAAGATAGAAAAAGAAAAATTTGTTTTCTCTCTATGGATGTTGGACAGCGCTACATTAAAGGTAGAAAAAAAGGAAAAAATTATTTTCTATCTATGGAATTTTGTTGGACATTACTATGTTAAAGATCTATATATAGACTTTGGACATTACTATAATTAAAGGCAGAAAAAAGATTTTTTTTTCTATTTACGGATGTTAGACATTACTACATTAATGATCTATGTATGGACTTTGGACATTACTACAATTAAAGGTAAAAAAAAGGAAAAAAAATCTATCTATGGACGTTGGACATTACCACATTAAAGTTCTATCTGTGGATGTTGGGCATTATTACATTGAAGATAGGGAAAAAAAGAAAAAAAAATTTTCATCTTTGGATGTTGGGCATTGCTACATTAACAATCTATCTGTGGATGTGGGATATTACCAATGTTCATGATAGAAAAAAAACAAGAAAAACATTACTACATTAAAGATGGGGAAAAAAGAAAAAACATTATTTTCTATGGATGTTGGACGTTACTACTTAAAGGTAGAAAAAAAGAATTTTTTTTTTCCTATTTATGGACGTTGGACACTACTACATTAAAGGTACAGAAAAGAGAAAACAAATTTTTCTGTCTATAGATGTTGGACATTACTACATTAAATATGGGAAAAGAAATCTTTTCTATCTATGGATGTTAGGCATTACAACATTGAAGATAGAAAAAAAGAAGAAAAATTTTTCTATCTATGGATGTTGGACATTACTACATTAAAGATAAGAAAAAAAGGAAAATGTTCTTTTCTACTTATGGATGTTGGGCTTTACGACATTAAAAGTAGAAAAAGAAAAAGATTTCTATCTGTGGACGTTAGACATTAATTACTACAATTAAAGATGAAAAAGAAAAAAACTTTGCGATGGACCTAGGTAGAAAAAAAAAGAAAAAATTTTTCTATCTATGGATGTTAGAGATTACAACATTAAAGATAGAAAAAAAATGTTCTTTTCTATCTACGAATGTTAGGCATTACAACATTAAAGATAAAACAAGAAAAAAAAATTTCTATCTATCGATGCTGGACATTACTACATTAAAGATAAGAAGAAAGTTCTTTTTTATCTACGGACGTTGGGCATTACGACATTTAAGATACGGAAAGAAAAAAATTCTTCTATCTGTGGACGTTGGCCATTACTACAATTAAAGACAGAAAAAAGAAAAAAAATCTATTTATGTATGTTGGACATTACTACATTAAAGATAAGAAAAAAGGAAAATGTTCTTTTCTACCTATGGACGTTAGGCTTTACTACATTAAAAGTAGAAAAAGAAAAAAAATTCTATCTGTGGACGTTAGACATTAATTACTACAATTAAAGATAAAAAAAAATTTCCTATGGACTTGGGTAGAAAAAAAATAAAAAATTTTCTATTTATGGATGTTTGGTGGACATTACTACATTAAAGATAGAAAAAAAGAAAAATGTTCTTTTCTATCTACAGATGTTAAGCATTACGACATTAAAGATAAAACAAGAAAAAAAATTTCTATCTATGGGCGTAGGTAGAAAAAAATCTTTCTATCTATGGATGTTGGACATTTCTACAATTAAAGATAGAAAAAAGAAAAAAATTTTCTATCTATGAACATAGGTACAAAAAATAAAAAAACTTCTATCTATGGATGTTGGACATTATTATATCAAAGATAAGAAAAAAGAAAAATGTTCTTTTCTATCTACGGACGTTGGGCATTACGACATTAAAGGTAGAAAAATTTAAAAAAATTTCTATATGTGGACGTTAGACATTACTACAATTAAAAACAGAAAAAGAAAAAAATGTTTCTATCTATGGACATAGGTAGAAACAAAAAAACATTTTTGTATCTATGGATGTTGGACATTGCTGCATTAAAGATAAGAAAAAAAGAAACAATGTTCTTTTTTATCTACGGATTTTGGGCATTATGACATTAAAGATAGAAAAAAATGTTTCTATTTATGGATAGGTAGAAGAAAAAGCAAAAAATAAATTTCGATCTATGGGTGTTGGATTTTACTATATGAAAGAAGTGAAAAAGAAAAAAATGTTTTTTGTACCTACAAGTGTTGGACATTACATTAAAGATAGATCTGCGGATGTTGGACATTACTACATTAAAGGTCTATCCATGGACTACATTAGAGGTCTATCTATGGATGTTGGACATTACTATATTAAAGATGGGAAAAAAAGAAAACAAATATTTTCTATGGATATTAGGCATTACAACATCGAAGATAGAAAAAGAAAAAAAATTTTCTATCTATGGATGTTGAACATTACTATATTAAAGGTAGAAAAAAGAAAAAAAATCTTTCTATGAACGTTCGACATTACTGCATTAAAGATCTATCTATGGATGTAGGGCATTATTACATTGAAGATACGAAAAAAAAAAGAAAAACAATTTTTTTTTCATCTTTGGATGTTGGACATTGCTATGTAGCAATGTTAATGTTAACAATCTAGCTGTGGACGTGGGATATTACCAATGTTCATGATAGGAAAAAAACAAGAAAAACATTACAACATTAAAGATGGGAAAAAGAAAAACCTTCTTTTCTATTAAAAAAAAAGAAAAAGAAAAATTTTTTTGCTATCTATACATGTTGGACATTACTACATTAAATATGGGGAAAAAGGAAAAAATTCTTTTCTATCTATGGATATTAGGCATTACAACATTGAAGATAGAAAAAGAAAAAGTTTGTTTTCCTATCTATGGACATTGGTCATTTCTACATTACCACATTAAAGATGTATATATGAACTTTGGACATTACTATAATTAAAGGTAGAAAAAAGAAAATATTTTTTTCTATCTATGGACTTGGTAGAAAAAAAGAAAAATAAATTTTTCCTATGTATAGATGTTGGACATTACTATATTAAAAGTACAAAAAAAAAGAAAAAAATTTCTGTCTATGGGTGTTAGGTATTACAACATTGAAGATAGAAAAAGAAAATATTTTTTCCTATCTATGGACATTGGACAGTACTACATTAAAGGTAGAAAAAATAAAATTTTTTCTATCTATAGATGTTGAACATTACTACATTAAAGATGGGGGAAAAAAGAAAGAAAATCTTTTTTATGTATGGTCTTTGGACATTACTACATTAAAGGTAGAAAAAAGGAAAAAATTCTTTTCTATCTATGGAAATTTGTTGGACATTACTACATTAAAGATCTATATATGGACTTTGGACATTACTATAATTAAAGGTAGAAAAAAAGAAATAAAAATTTCTATCTATAGACGTTGGATCTTATTACATTAAAGATCTATCTACGGATGTTGGGCATTATTACATTCAAGATACGAAAAAAAATTGTTCTTCATCTTTGGATGTTGAACATTGGTACAATAACGATCTATCTGTGGACGTGGGATATTACCAATGTTCATGATAGGAAAAAACACAAGAAAAACATTACTACATTAAAGATGGCGAAAAAACATTCTTTTCTATGGATGTTAGGCATTGCAACATTGAAAATAGAAGAAGAAAAAAAAATTCCTATCTATGGATGTTGGACAGTACTAATTAAAGGTAGAAAAAAGAAAAATTTTTTCTTCTATGTATACATGTTGGACATTACTACATCAAAGATGGGGGAAAAATTCTTTTCTATCTATGGATGTTAGGCATTGCAACATTGAAGATAGAAAAAGAAAAAAATTGTTTTCCTATCTATGGACGTTGGACATTACTACATTAAAGATCTATCTATGGATGTTGGGCATTATTACATTGAAGATAGGAAAAAAAGAAAAAATTAATTTTCATCTTTGGATGTTGGACATTGCTACATTAACGATCTATCTGTGGATGTGGGATATTACCAATGTTCATGATAGAAAAAAAAACAAGAAAGATATTACTACATTAAAGATGGGGGGAAAAAAGAAAAACATTCTTTTCTATGGACGTTAGGCATTACAACATTGAAGATAGAAAAAGAAAATTTTGTTCTTATCTATGGACGTTGGAGATTACTACAATAAAGGTACAAAATAAAAGAAAAAAAAATTTCTGTCTATGGATGTTGGACAGTACTAATTAAATGTAGAAAAAAAGAAAATACATTTTTTCTATCTGTAGATGTTGAACATTAATACATTAAATATGGGAAAAAAGGAAAGAATTCTTTTCTATCTATGGATGTTAAGCACTACAACATTGAAGATAGAAAAAGAAAAAAATTGTTTTCCTATCTATGGACATTGGGCATTACTACATTAAAGATCTATCTATGGATGTTGGGCATCATTACATTAAAGATAGGAAAAAACAAGAAAAAATTTTTTTCTTCATCTTTGGATGTTGGAAATTACTACATTAAAGATTTTTCTGTGGACGTGGGATATTACAATGTTCATGATAGGAAAAAACATGAAAATTTTTTTATCTATCTATGGATTTTGGATCTTGCTACATTAAAGATAGAAAACATCGTTTTTGTTTGTACCTTTGATTTAGTATTGTCAAATGTCCATAGTTGTATGTTTTTATAAACACACAAACTATTCCTGAAAACGATAATAAATTTTTCGAACGCTCGAATGATTAGAAGTGTTTTATTAATTTAACAAATATTCGTATGTGTGTGCGCGTGCATGTGTGAATGTGTACAAACACCTTGAAGTGTTCTATTGTTCTAGGTGGCCCTAACCAATCAAATGCTTACCTTAACTTACTCTTGCTTCTTAGTTTAAATTATATGCTAGAATATTAGTAGATGCTTGCTCTTCGCAGATCTAACCCCAGCACTCCCACGCAGCCACGTCGGCCAGATTTCATCGGTGTAGCATCGAACCACCAACCGAACATCTACTACGACTTCCAACAGACTAACCAGGTCCAGCGTCAAATGACTTCACAAGGCTACGGAAGTCCACAGCGACGCTTCATGTCCGAAGGCGAACTCGTACGTCAAGAAGCACAGCTCTCGTATCCACGATCGAACAACACCGTCGATAACATCCGCGAACTTGCAAATTCACCACAACGCGGCGTTTATATGTGGAAGGATACATCGCCCGGATATCCGCCTCCGACGCAACCCCAAGA
This sequence comes from Platerodrilus igneus, assembly GCA_036346225.1. NCBI lineage: Eukaryota > Metazoa > Arthropoda > Insecta > Coleoptera > Lycidae > Platerodrilus > Platerodrilus igneus. Next base: position 921,523 of record JARFIW010000115.1, on the reverse strand, counting down.
TTTTTATCGTTCGAATCCTACTAGTCCTACGCAACAAGTGTATAGCGCTGTTCCGCCGACAACTCGTACATATCATCCAGCAATGCGCGGTGGTGTTTCCGTGTATCCTCCGCAAAGTCCGCAGGTGCATCGTAAGGCGCAGTTGGGTGCCGGTACACCGACAGTGACTGATAATCGAAGGCGGCCGATGTCTTTTGTGAGAGCGTTGGAAATGTCGGACTCTATGGAATTGACTGCGACGAATTCACATATACCAATGCGTCCTTCGACGCCCGATCGTACTAGCGTGTATGATATGAATTATGAGATTTCGGTATAGGGTAGGTGCTGGCACTCACGTATCTACGACTGAGTGCACGTTGTTTCTCTGCATCAGAGACTGGAGATTAGGAAAATTCCATGTTTATTATTTAAAGTCGGACCATAATAATTAATATATTATAAACGAACTGTGTGTATTTATACTATTACATGTTATTAAATTGTTGTATAACTTTTGTATTTTATCGGTGTGAATGGTTTTATATTGGCATTTAAAAAGGGCGCAGCAGCTTTAATGTTATTTGTTTTTTATCATGGTTAACTTGTTTTTAATATATTCTATCAAATTTAGTCAATATACCTGATGTAATAATAATAATTATAATAATAATACTAATTGATATTTCTTTTTTATAAAAAGAGAATTAAATTCTGAGTGTAAAATTATTTCTAACGATGTAAGAGCGAATAAATTATTCATTTAGTAAGTTGCTTTACCTGTTAAAATGAGTTCTACAAAGCCCGCTCTGAGGTAAGTAAACCCTGTGTTACATGCCAAAATTGGCATTGTAGGTTTCCATTTTGCGAATGAATTCGCGCCAATATTTTAAAAGACTTGTGCGTGCATTTCCGTCACTTTAGATAGTTGCGTCGGCGCCCGAGAATGCGCAGACGCGGAGTGGTGGTTTCCGTCACGTCATGGACTAGTCAACTAAACGTTGATCTGTGTGTATTTTTTTGTCTTCTCTTTTAGGTAATGTAGGTTCCCTTGTCGTATCTCTGCCCTGTATCGTCCCTCACCTTATTCCTGTCGTCCCTCTACACAAGAAGAGAGAAGACCAAACTAATTTGACTTCAACGAGGGGCAAAGACCTAACCACGCCTAACCAACGCCAAAATATCTGCAATGTTGTGAAGAGTTCCACATTTTACACGAGTACCTTTTATCTTTTCTTTGTATGTGATAATAATTGAGGCGTAATAATGACGTAACCCCTTATTGCGCAGTATTACGCACGTATTTATTATGTTACCAACTGTCGTAGTGGCTCTTATAAATTACGCGCCGGGACTTTAAAAGTAGACCTTAGAATATAGAACACCTAGATTATAATAATAATTCGAGCAACACGTTGGGCGCCATTATTATAATCTAGGTGTTCTATATTCTAAGGTCTACTTTTAAAGTCCCGGCGCGTAATTTATAAGAGCCACTACGACAGTTGGTAACATAATAAATACGTGCGAATACGCGCACACGGGTTCGTCATATTACGCCTCAATTATTATCACATACAAAGAAAAGATAAAAGGTACTCACGTAAAATGTGGAGCTCTTCACAACATTGCAGCTATTTTGGCGTTAGTTGAGCGTGGTTCGGCCTTTGCCCCCTGTTGAAGTCAAATTAGTTAGAAAAAAGAAAATTTTTTTTCTATCTATGGATGTTGGACATTACTACATTAAAGATAAAAATCAAGAGAAAAAGTTCTTTTCTATCTACGGACGTTGGGCATTACGACATTAAAGATAGAAAAAAAATATTCTATCTGTGGATGCTGGGCATTACTACAATTAAAGATAAAAAAAAGAAAAAATTTTTCTATCTATGGGCGTAGGTAGAAAAAAAGAAAAATTGTCTTTGTGGACGTAGGTAGAAAAAATTTTTTTTGTATCTATGAATGTTAGAAGAAAAAAAATGTTCTTTTATATCTACGGACGTTGGGCATTACGACATTAAAGATAAAAAAAGAAAAACTTTTTGATTTGCGGACGCTAGACGTTACTACAATTAAAGATAGAAAAAAGAAAAGAAATTCTATTTATGGATGTTGTACATTATTACATTAAAGATAAGAAAAAAGAAAAAATGTTCTTTTCTATCTAAGGACGTTGGGTATTACAACATTAAAGATAGAAAAAAAAATTCTATCTGTGGACACTGGACATTACTACCATTAAAAGAAAAAAAGAAAAAATGTTCTTTTCTATCTACGGACGTTGGGCATTGCGACATTAAAGATAGAAAAAAAATCTTCTATCTGTGGACGCTGGGCATTACTACAATTAAAGATAGAAAAAAGAAAAAATTTTTCTATGTATGGGCGTAGGTAGAAAAAAGAAAAATGTTCTCTGTGGACGTAGGTAGAAAAATTTTTTTTTCTATCTATGGATGTTAGAAGAAAAAAAAGAAAAAATGTTGTTTTCTATCTACGGACGTTGGGCATTACGACATTAAAGATAAAAAAAATTCTATCTGTGGACGCTGGGCATTACTACAATTAAAGATAGAAAAAAGAAAAAATTTTCTATCTATGGGCGTAGGTAGAAAAAAAGAAAATTTTTCTCTGTGGACGTAGGTAGAAAAAAATTTTTTTTGTATCTATGGATGTTAGAAGAAAAAAAAGTTCTTTTATATCTACGGACGTTGGGCATTACGACACTAAAGATAGAAAAAGAAAAAAATTTTGATTTGTGGACGTTAGACGTTACTACAATTAAAGATAGAAAAAAGAAAAGAAATTCTATTTATGGATGTTGTACATTATTACATTAAAGATAAGAAAAAAGAAAAAATGTTGTTTTCTATCTAAGGACGTTGGGTATTACAACATTAAAGATAGAACAAAAAAATTCTATGTGTGGACACTGGACATTACTACCATTAAAGATAGCAAAAAGAAAAATTTTTTCTATGGGCATAGGTAGAAAAAAAGAAAATTTTTCTCTGTGGACGTAGGTAGAAAATTTTTTCTCTATCTATGGATGTTAGAAGAAAAAAAGAAAAAATGTTCTTTTCTATCTACGGACGTTGGGCATTGCGACATTAAAGATAGAAAAAAAAATATTCTATCTGTGGATGCTGGGCATTACTACAATTAAAGATAAAAAAAAGAAAAAATTTTTCTATCTATGGGCGTAGGTAGAAAAAAAGAAAAATTGTCTTTGTGGACGTAGGTAGAAAAAAATTTTTTTGTATCTATGAATGTTAGAAGAAAAAAAATGTTCTTTTATATCTACGGACGTTGGGCATTACGACATTAAAGATAAAAAGAAAAACTTTTGATTTTGCGGACGCTAGACGTTACTACAATTAAAGATAGAAAAAAGAAAAGAAATTCTATTTATGGATGTTGTACATTATTACATTAAAGATAAGAAAAAAGAAAAAATGTTCTTTTCTATCTAAGGACGTTGGGTATTACAACATTAAAGATAGAAAAAAAAATTCTATCTGTGGACACTGGACATTACTACCATTAAAAGAAAAAAAGAAAAAATGTTCTTTTCTATCTACGGACGTTGGGCATTGCGACATTAAAGATAGAAAAAAAATCTTCTATCTGTGGACGCTGGGCATTACTACAATTAAAGATAGAAAAAAGAAAAAATTTTTCTATGTATGGGCGTAGGTAGAAAAAAGAAAAATGTTCTCTGTGGACGTAGGTAGAAAAATTTTTTTTTCTATCTATGGATGTTAGAAGAAAAAAAAGAAAAAATGTTGTTTTCTATCTACGGACGTTGGGCATTACGACATTAAAGATAAAAAAAATTCTATCTGTGGACGCTGGGCATTACTACAATTAAAGATAGAAAAAAAAAAATTTTCTATCTATGGGCGTAGGTAGAAAAAAGAAAATTTTCTCTGTGGGCGTGGGTAGAAAAAATTTTTTGTATCTATGGATGTTAGAAGAAAAAAGTTCTTTTATATTTACGGACGTTGGGCATTACGACACTAAAGATAGAAAAGAAAAATTTTGATTTGTGGACGTTAGACGTTACTACAATTAAAGATAGAAAAAAGAAAAGAAATTCTATTTATGGATGTTGTACATTATTACATTAAAGATAAGAAAAAAGAAAAAATGTTGTTTTCTATCTAAGGACGTTGGGTATTACAACATTAAAGATAGAACAAAAAAATTCTATGTGTGGACACTGGACATTACTACCATTAAAGATAGCAAAAAGAAAAATTTTTTCTATGGGCATAGGTAGAAAAAAAGAAAATTTTTCTCTGTGGACGTAGGTAGAAAATTTTTTTCTCTATCTATGGATGTTAGAAGAAAAAAAGAAAAAATGTTCTTTTCTATCTACGGACGTTGGGCATTGCGACATTAAAGATAGAAAAAAAAATATTCTATCTGTGGATGCTGGGCATTACTACAATTAAAGATAAAAAAAAGAAAAAATTTTTCTATCTATGGGCGTAGGTAGAAAAAAAGAAAAATTGTCTTTGTGGACGTAGGTAGAAAAAAATTTTTTTGTATCTATGAATGTTAGAAGAAAAAAAATGTTCTTTTATATCTACTATACTGTCAAGAAGGGGGTGGGCTTATAAAATGTTTAAATAGGGCTTCGAAACGACTTTGCTAGAATGGGGGTATATTTGGTTTTGTTTGAGTATTTTCTTTCAGGTATTTTTGGTTTATAAATTAACAACAACTATTCCACGTTTATAAATTTATAAAGTTTTCGAAACTGCATTGCATTCAACAACATATACCGGCCATAGACCAGGCTAAGCTAGTTATAAGTTTGCATTGTATACGTATTTTAATTGTTATGGTTGCACGTATATGAAATTTAATTTGGAGTTAGCGTTTTCAGAACCATTTGAATGTAAAACAAATATCAAAATTGCTTGGTATACTGCACGCTTTTAAAATTTTAAGGAGTTAAGTGATACTCCCGTAAAATTTGTAAATCAATTTCAGTTTGAATATGTTTTAACAATTAAAGATTGGTTATGTAATGACAGGACGTTTACTGAATAAGACATAAATGTCTGTTGCGTACAATTTAAAAGCTGAACCATCAAAGTTTGTTAGCTATTTTCAATATTGTAAAAGTTCAATATACATAAATCACTGGATTACAAACCATCTAAAAAATGAATGTATCTAGAGAAAACAACTGTATTATAAATCAATTATTAATAATTATAAATTACATAGTGTGCGTAGAGATAGTTGCTATGGCAACGGAAACAAAAGAAGACGGATTTTATTTTATAAGGGACTTCAAATTTATATTACGAAAAAATAGACGTGTTTTTGTACTGTTATGAGTTTTATTACATTTAAAAAGTTACGAGAAAGTTTTGAAAGTCAAGTTGTACCTGGAGATAGCAAATAGTAGCAGTTTACGGCGAATAAAAGTTAATTAAAAGAGGGAGTGCTGGTCTGTACCGTTATTGTTTGAAGACGAAAGCATAGTGGAATTGGAGTTATCTGAGTATTTGTATAACATAAAATTTGTAGAAATATTAGTAGTTTTATAGTCTGGAGATTACCAGTTGCTCGAGTTACTTATTTATTTACAGGAGGTGCCTGCAGCTGGTCACTTGGCTTCAGGACGGCTGGAAGGCGGCGCTTGTATCTGGATTCCAGGTATTAGTATTTAATATCTACGCAGTGCTTTAATCAAATTTATAAAAGTGGAACTAGTGTTTGGGAATACTTTAGGCATTTACAATTATTTGAAGAATGCTTGTGTATTCGGTTGCAATTGTCATAATTGTCCTAAGATAAAAAAAGAAAGATCAATCCTGTAATCATGAATAAACAATACAAAATAGGTGGTAATTGATTATAAAAGGGTTCTCTATAACTCAATATATACCAAAATATAACAGATGGCGCTAACAACGTGAGGCAGAGTAGATTTGTTAGTTGTACGTTGCATATATTCTATTTAAAAGTGAAAATTAATATTTGATTGACGTTTCATATATATTTATTTGACAGTTGTTGAAGGTTTTGAATTTATTGTAGTAGGCTAAGACGTAATTTGATATTCACACTTTGGTCGATTTTAGCGGCGGTAAAACATTAGGTGGGGCTCGAATAGGTAAATAACTTCGCAACAAAATATTTGTTCGCCTAAAGGTGGGGCTCGATAGGGCTGATTCAGATTTGCAGAGGTTGTGTAGCTTAGTGGGGCACATCATTGAAGTTTATTTTGAAAATTAAAGGGACATGTCTGATGAGGAGAGAATCACGAGGTCAGGAAAGTTTATGGAGTTGAGACTGGTGTGAGAGGGCAACCGGTGGTTAAGACTGTAGCAGCAGGGGATGCTAGGGATGAAGCTGTAGGATATGTGGAGCCGGAGGTGATTATTGTGAATTCAGGGGTACATCGAGAAAATGAAATTGATAAGGGAAAAGAGAATATGCAGATCCAAGATGTGATGATGGTTTTGTTGGAATTAAAAGGGTCGTTAACTAAGTCGCATGAAGAATTGAGAGGATCATTGTTGGCCGAAGTTAGAAATTCACAAGCGGAAGTTAAGGAAAAATTTGATATGATGGAAATGAAAATTGAAGGAATTAATGTATCAATACAGAGCAGTTTGTGTTCATTTAAGGATGAAGTTCTGAAGGACGTAGAGGATAGAGTCCAGGTTGTAGAAGGGAAGGTAACAACAGGTTTAAATGAATTAAGGGAAGAGCTGTACATGGTCGAAGTTAGACAGACTGGTCTTGAAGGGAATGTTAGACAGATGAGAGAACAGTTGGTTGAATTGGAAAGGGGAAGAGTTGTTTGTGATGCAGGATACCAGTATAGGCTAGGAAAGAGACCTTGCCGAGGTTTGAAGGCAGAAAGAATGAGCAGCCGATGGTCTATCTTAGCAAGTTGGACGAGATGGTAGAGAGTGAGCCTGAGAGGGTGAAGATGCAGATGGTGAGCGTGACATTGGGGGGTTGTGCAGAGAAATGGCACTGTATCGTGAGGAGGCAATATAGTTCGTACGAGGAATTTCGAAGGCTATTCATAGAACAATATTGGGGAAACACGCATCAGGCTAATATTCGAACGGATTTAAACACTGGGAACTATAGGTCATACCAGGGATCGAGAGAAAATTATGTGATTGAAAAGTATAACCAGGCGCAGCACCTGATTCCTAAATTAAGAGAAGATGAAATTATATTATTGTTGTCAAGGCATATGGAGGCGGAAATAACTAGGGCCGTAGCGATACAAAACGTTCGGACTTTAAGAGACTTTTTGGAAATGATGCGAAATTATGACGTAGCTAGGACGTTTGAAACGAATAACAGGGAAAATAGTGATAATAGGAATTGGGATAGGAATAGGAATAGCACAGACTACCAGAGGACTGGGGTGCAAGGATACAATTATAGGGAGAATGGACAGGACAACTACGGAAAGCAATATCAGGAAATCAAAGGAGAACGAATAATAATTGGGAACAACGTTTTAATAGAGACGATAATTATAGGGGGAACAATGACTGGAACAGGACGGATAGGAATGACAGAGGTTTTGGACAGCAAAGGACGGGTTTTGGGCAGAGATGGCAGAGAGAAAGGGAGCAGAGATCAACGGATCAGGGGGAAATACCGACAGGGATTAGAGACCGAGAACGGGAGACAGATAGAAACTTGACGATCCAACACGTAACAACAAGAGACACGCGACAGAGATCGGAGGATAGGATAGAGAAAGTGGAGGTCCACGATGAACCCACGATACAAAAAAAACGTCGATTTATTAGTGTTAGGAAAATCAGATTTAGGGACACAGCATAGTATTAGTTTAGTAGATAAGTTGTTAGATAATAAGTTTGAAAGAAGGCGGAGTTACCATTTATTCATATTAGGATTCTGTTTACACGGCATTGATAGATACAGGGTCGCAGTTATCGCTGGTGAGAGAGGAAATAGTTTTGAAACATGCAGAATTATTCAAAGGGAAAATTTGTAGGGTTAAGAGTATTAATTTATGGTCTGCGATTAAGAGGAAGTTAACTACGATAGACAAAGTTGTACGAGTATCGATTGTATTAGGAAGTACCAGACTAGGTGAAGTAGAGTTTTGGATAGCAAGAGGATTATATTTAGATTTTATTGTAGGGATAGATGTAATTGAGGAATTTGGACTGGTTATAGATGGTAAAGCACGAATGGTAAAGGTATTAAATTTAGAGAAGAAATGGGTGGTGCCTAAGGATAATTGGGATACTAGGGATGAGATAAATACAGATAGTATAGGATCAGGAAAGACTAAGAATAGAATTTATGATGGAATTGATGAGTTACGGTTATGTAATATATTTGAGAAGGTATTTGATGAGGAACAGATAGGATTAATAGGGTGGATATGAAGGAAATGTTATATGAGGTGTTTAATAGACATGCAGGAGTTTTAGTAATGAGCCTAGGTTTGCGAAGGAGTATACGCATAAGTTAGAGGTCACAGACGAGGGAAGTTTTCGTACTAGGGTATATCCAATACCATTTGCATTAAGGGTCGAGTGAAAATGAGATTAAAAGATGTTAAAAGAGGAATTATTGAATCAGCGAGAACACCCTATATCAATCCGGTAGTGGTTGTGCCTAAATCTGATAATTTAGAATTAAGAATATGTTTAGATGCTAGGAGATTGAATGCGATTACTAAACCACAATTTGAACAACCAAAATCACTAGATAATTTGTTATACAAGGTAAGCGAGATGAAAATTTTTAGCAAACTGGACTTAAAGAATTCTTTTGACTAATTCCTTTGCATGAGGAAAGTCGGAAGTATACTGGATTTAGCATTGAAGGAGATTTATCAGTACAGAGTTGTTCCATTTGGTCTTTCAACGTCATCCGCTGCATTAGTTCGAGCCATGCAGAAGTTATTAGATGAGTACGAAGACTTCTGTACGCACTATGTCGATGATATTTTGATTTTTCTAAGAACGAGTTAGAACATTTAGAACATTTAAGAAAAGTGATCCGAAGGTTAGACGAGGGAGGTTTGAGGTTGAATTCGAAGAAGTGTGAGTTTTTAAGGACCAGGTAAAGTATTTGGGGTTTGTCGTTGGCAGCGAAGGAATTAGAATTTGTGAAAACGCTTGGACGAGTTGAAGAATTTGAAACAGCCAAGAAATTTGAAAGGTTTAAGAGGATTTTTAGGTGTATTAAATTATTATCGTCGATTCATACCAAAATATTCGGAGTTGTGCATTCCATTGTTGGAGTTGTTAAAAAAGAACGAAAGGTGGAAATGGAACGAGCAAAGGAGCAGGCATTTCGGGAGTTGAAGGCGGTATTTTATAGGAACTGTCATTAAAATATCTCAATTTTACGGATCCATTTATTTTAAGGACAGACGCTTCGAGTTTTGCAATAGGGGCTGAGTTGGTGCAGGTTCAAGAAGGAGAAGTGCCAATTTGTTTTATTTCGAGGGCTCTGAAAGACTGCGAGACTAGGTATTCGACAGCGGAAAAAGAGATGCTGGCAATCGTATATGCTGTGAAGAAGTTAAGATTTTATTTATTGGGTAATAAATTTCTGGTTGAATCGGATAACACAGTGGTCACGTTTCTGAAGAAGAAAGAGTTTTTGAACAGTCGATTGTATAGATGGGCGTTAGTATTGCAGGAATATGATTTTGAGATTAGACATAAACCTGGTAAAGAAAATGTTACGGCTGATTTCTTTAGTAGGAAGGATGAAGGGTTGCTAACGGATAGTAGGAATGGATTTTGATTGCATTGCAAGTGTTTGAAGATCTGGGAATATGGTCGAATGCCAGATTTCATCGGATGCAAGCACACGAAGAAATAAGGGTGATCAGAGAAAAATTATTCAGAGAGAATTTAGAACAAGACAGAGGTTTTTATATGGTCGAGGGAGTTTTGGTGAAAAGGTTATGGGATGATGAATTATTAGTGTTAACGACACAGGTAGCCGTTGAACTGATCCAGGAAATTCATACCACGTTTGGTCATATAGGGATTCGTAAGACGTTCTTGATATTTAGGGAAGCTTTCTATGCACGAAACGATAGAAAATTGGTGAAAAATTGCATAAATCCGTGTGAGACGTGTTTGTTAGGAAAGGATAAGAATGTGGTGTTGAAGAATCAAGATAGATAGATAGATAGATAGATTTATTCGTGCTCAATAAAATGTTACATTTTTTAACGCACACGTCCTATAAAATACATAGATTAAAAACATATACTATAGTTCTAGAGTATATGGCTCTTAATTAATAAAATAGTTGTATTTTCAACACACATGTCCTGTTAGTATATATATTAAAACTTAAATTACTATAGTATATGGCCCCTGGCTAAGAGAAATTGAGGTCACTATTATAATACTCTTCAAGTGAGTAGAATGCTTGCTTTGTTAAAAATGCTTTTATTTTTGTTTTAAATTGTAAATGCTGTAATGATTTAATATTTTGTGGTGAACAGTTATATAATTTTATTGCATGGTAATTTACTGAGTATCTAGTTCCACTTAGCCTAGTGTATGGGATTCTAAGTGTATTGTTGTTTCGTATGTAATGTTTGTGTATTTGTAATTCTCGATTATTTGTGAAATTATCCAGGTTCTTATGTACATAAATCAGGCAATTCAATATATATAGTGAGGGCAAAGTAAGTATCTTTAGTTTCGCAAAAATATTCTTTACAATTTTCTCTGAAACTTAAATTGGATATTATTCTCACAGTTTTCCTCTGTAATGAAAATAATCGCTTTGCACATGGTGAATGTCCCCAGGCCAATATTGCATAAGATATGTGACTGTGGAATAGTGCAAAATATGCAACAAGAATTACATCATCAGTAACATAATTTTTAAGGAACGAATGCAGTAAATTGATGTATTTAGTTTTAATGCTGTTGCATTGATATGCTCATTCCATTTTAGTTTAGGGTCTATATAAACCCTAAGAATTTTATAGCAGTTTGATTTACAAAACTATGTTTGTTAAGGAGAATAGCATGTGTTGAGACTTATCAGAGTTTAAGTTTAATTTATGCGATAGAAACCATTGATTTGCAGAATGATGTGTTACTACACTTTTGTTTATTAGGTCTATACAGGATGATGACTTGTTTATAAGAGTTGTATCGTCTGCAAAAAGATTGAATTTGCCAGTTGTAGGTGAGACGATAGGTCATTTATATAGATTAAAATAGGGTCGGACCTAAAATAGAACCTTGCGGTATGCCATGTTTTATTACGCTTATATCCGATTTAATACCCTTATAAATAACTTGTTGACTTCTGTTGTTTAAGTACGATTCGATTAATGAACAACTGTTTTACTGAACTTATAAGAATTCAGCTTATTTAACAGAATTTCATGAGATACACAGTCAAAAGCTTTACTAAGATCGATAAAGGAAGTCATGCAAAATTCTCCATGTTCAAAAGAAGTAATTTCACTAATTAGTTGTAATATTGCTCCGATAGTTGACTTGTTAGCTCTGAAACCATACTGATTAGGGAGAAGATATAGTTTGTTTCAAAATACTTTACAATTTGATTATTAAGGGCCTTTTCAAAGATTTTGATATGATTGGTAACAGGGATATGGGACGGTAGTTCGTTGGACTATTAGGATCACCTTTTTGTATATCGGGATAACTTTAGCTACCTTTAGTGCATTTGGATAAATATTGCAACTAATGCATGCATTGATAATTTTGTGATTGGGCGATCAATAAGTTTTACAACATTTAATTATATTTGTATTTAATCCATAATAATCAGTGTAAGTCTTACATTTTAATGAATTGATTATGTCTCTGACTTCATTGAATGTTACCAATTTAAAAGAGAAACAATAATTGTATTTATCTTGATCATTTATATTGGCATTGGCGTTATTCACAGTATTACTCCTTTTTTCAATTAATGCAATTATGGTTTGGGCTACAGTAGTGAAATAACTGTTGAAATCATTTGCTGTTAATGTAGAGTTTATATTTTCTTTTGTGTTTAATCTTTTGGAGTTAGATGTATAAGAGCGGAAGGTCCATTAGATATTGTGGCAATGGATTACTTGAGTAATTTGATACCGAGTAGGAACGGATATCAGCATATTTTAGTTGTAGTTGATATTTTTACAAAGTTTGTGCAGCTTTATCCAGCGAGGAGATGTAATTCTAGGCATGTATTGAGTTCTGTAAGAAAGTTTGTAGAACGAATAGGTAAGATGAATAGGGTATTGTTGGACAATGCAACGTATTTTCGTAATCGAAGGGTTGAAAGTAAATTAAGGAAGGATGGAATAAAGATGACATTCTGTAGTATCAGACATCCTCAAGGAAATCCGTGTGAAAGATATATTCGAGAAGTAATAAAGTTTTTGAGGTTAATAACGCAGGAACAACATGATCGGTGGGTAAGGTATTTACCGCAAATAGAAGAATATATTAATTTTGTACCAAGTTCAGTGACAGGAATGTGTCCTGTGACATTGATGAAGAAGGTGATTCCAGCAAGACCGTGGAGAGCTGAACAAAAGTGGAGGATATAACGGAGTTGTTGCATAAAGCCAAACAACAAGTCGAAACGATACAAAGAAGGGAGTTGGAGAAACGTAACAAGAAAATCAAGAAGCAAGTGGTTTTTTCAGTTGGGGATCTTGTTATTGTTAAAAGATTGAGAATGTCAAATTGGGAAAGAAATATTTGTGCCAAGTTGTTATTTCCATACGAAGGTCCTTATCGAGTGAGAAGAATTTTTGCAGAAGGGAATACTTACGAATTGGAGAATGACAGGGGTGAATGTCGGGGACGTTTTCATATAGAAAATTTGTATCCATATTTCCATGTGGAAAGTAAAGTATCGCAAGAATAAAATTAACACAGTATATATAACACTACGGACGTTGGGCATTACGACATTAAAGATAGAAAAAGAAAAACTTTTTGATTTGCGGACGCTAGACGTTACTACAATTAAAGATAGAAAAAAGAAAAGAAATTCTATTTATAGATGTTGTACATTATTACATTAAAGATAAGAAAAAATGTTCTTTTCTATCTAAGGACGTTGGTTATTACAACATTAAAGATAGAAAAAAAAATTCTATCTGTGGACACTGGACATTACTACCATTAAAGATAGCAAAAAGAAAATTTTTTTCTATGGGCATAGGTAGAAAAAAAGAAAATTTTTTTCTGTGGACGTAGGTAGAAATTTTTTTTTCTATCTATGGATGTTAGAAGAAAAAAAGAAAAAATGTTCTTTTCTATCTACGGACGTTGGGCATTGCAACATTAAAGATAGAAAAAAAATATTCTATCTGTGGACGCTGGACATTACTACCATTAAAGATAGAAAAAGAAAAAAATTTTCTATCTATGGGCGTAGGTAGAAAAAAGAATAATGTTCTCTGTGGACGTAGGTAGAAAAATTTTTTTTTCTATCTATGGATGTTAGAAGAAAAAAAAGAAAAAATGTTGTTTTCTATCTACGGACGTTGGGCATTACGACATTAAAGATAAAAAAAATTCTATCTGTGGACGCTGGGCATTACTACAATTAAAGATAGAAAAAGAAAAAATTTGTATCTATGGGCGTAGGTAGAAAAAAAGAAAATTTTCTCTATGGACGTAGGTAGAAAAAATTTTTTTTCTATCTATGGATGTTAGAAGAAAAAAAGTTCTTTTCTATCTACGGACGTTGGGCATTACGGCACTAAAGATAGAAAAAGAAAAAAAATTTTTATTTGCGGACGTTAGACGTTACTACAATTAAAGATAGGAAAAAGAAAAGAAATTCTATCTATGGATGTTGTACATTATTACATTAAAGATAAGACAAAAGAAAAAATGTTCTTTCCTATTGCTATGAAACCCTTTTCCAGTCCTTGAAAATAAATAATCTCAGGTACCATAAATTATGTTTTATTGTGTAGATCCAAGAACGAATACATGAACATTGTAAAACCACTAAATTCTCTAATAGCAAATCAATATCTGGATCATTTTTATATATAAATGGACATTAGCTACAACAGAACCTGCTACTTGCAAGTGTAAAATTATAATTATCCTCACTACAATAGTATACTAAAATAAGTACAATAGCGTAGATACATTTTAACTATCCCACATCACAACCGCGAGTCCCTTGTAAACTTACGCTCGCTTTCCCCCACTGTTCAACACTATCACAAGATAAACAAATCCATCTCACTATCTGTGGACACTGGACATTACTACCATTAAAAATAGCAAAAAGAAAAATTTTTTCTATGGGCATAGGTAGAAAAAAAGAAAATTTTTCTGTGGACGTAGGTAGAAAATTTTTTTTTCTATCTATGGATGTTAGAAGAAAAAAAAGAAAAAATGTTCTTTTCTATCTACGGACGTTGGGCATTACGACATTAAAGATTAAAAAAAAATTCTATCTGTGGACGCTGGGCATTACTACAATTAAAGATAGAAAAAAGAAAAAATTTTCTATCTATGGGCGTAGGTAGAAAAAAAGAAAAATGTTCTCTGTGGACGTAGATAGAAAATTTTTTTTTTCTATCTATGGATGTTAGAAGAAAAAAGTTCTTTTCTATCTACGGACGTTGGGCATTACGACATTAAAGATAGAAAAAAATATTCTATCTGTGGATACAGGGCATTATTACAATTAAAGATAGAAAAAACAAAAAATTTTTTCTATCTATGGGCGTAGGTAGAAAAAAAGAAAATTTTTCTCTGTGGACGTAGGTAGAAAAAATTTTTTTTTTGTATCTATGGATGTTAGAAGAAGAAAAAGTTCTTTTATATCTACGGACGTTGGGCGTTACGACACTAAAGATAGAAAAAGAAAAAAATTTTGATTTGCGGACGTTAGACGTTACTACAATTAAAGATAGAAAAAAGAAAAGAAATTCTATCTATGGATGTTGTACATTATTACATTAAAGATAAGAAAAAAGAAAAAATGTTCTTTTCTATCTAAGGACGTTGGGTGTTACGACATTAAACATAGAAACAGAAAATTAAACAATTAAAGATAGAAAAAGGAAAAAAAATTTCTATCTATGGACGTAGGTAAAAAAAAATTTTGTCTAAGGATGTTGGACATTACTACATTAAAGATCGAGACACTTCAGGTTATGGAATCTTCAAGTAATCCATCAAAGCAATACACGTTGCTTTTAGCTATGGAAACATTCCTTTGGATTGTGGAAAGACTTGCTGATTGGATATTCCTTTGGGTTGTGGCAACATAAATTGCCTCAAAATGAGACGTTTCTTAAGATTTTACAAACACAGTTACCGATCAACATAATAAACGGTTTGAATTATGAAGACTGAAGAAACGGTTAAAACGGTACTTTGAGTTAAGGTGACCTTTTAGATCAGCGATTCTTAACCTTATTTTTGTTGCAGAATTTGAAAATTTGGCAGTACGCTAACAATAAAATACATTTAAAAAAAATTTGCTTACCTATACTACACTGTGTAAAAGCGATGTTTGATTTGGTTCGGCCTAAACGATAATTGAGTCAGCATAACAATAATACCAACACCACTGTAATGATTGTGGCATATTTTTTTACGTCGTGTTCTGGTTTCAATAAATTCCTCAAAAGAAATTTTGTTTGCATTTCTAAAAGTTGGCGGTACACTTCAAGAATTTGGTGGTGGCACATACAAATACCGTGGCAGAGTGGTTGAGAATCACTGCTTTAGATTGAGATTTTTGTAGTGCTGATCAAAATGATGAAGTTTCTGAGGGTTGTACACTATGTAGTTGATCAAATTGGACATTACGTTGGATAATAGACTGAGTTTCCGATCTAAATGAAGACCAAGTTGCCAATCAAAATAAAAAGTTTCTTTGGGTTGTAGAAGCTGAATTATTGATTAAAATAATAGCCAGAACCCACCCCCTGAAAAACCAAGACCATCTCCAGTTAGGATCTCGAGTAGCATTGGTAAAATATCTGTTCAATGAAACTTCCCAAGCGTTGTAAGATTCTGAGAACACTAGCCATTCTTGCAATACCCTGAACATATTAATTTGACCCAGGTACCCGCAGCAAGTCGACTGTACCACAACGACCTAATTAAAATCGAGTTTACATTGGTAAAATATTTGTTTAATGACAATTCACCCTGGAAAACCAAGACTACCTTCAGTTAGGATCTCTGGGGTGTGTTAATATTAATTGAGCGGGGTTTTATATCAAAATGCGTAAATAAACGTTATATTGGGTCATTGAGTATTTAGTAGCAATCGGAATTAGACATTTTGGGTTATGGAGACATCAATCAAGATAATACATGTAGCCTTGGGTTGTGGAGATGTTTCTTGTCACTTGCTGATCAAAATTGACCTTTTTTTGCAGACGTTGCTTTGGGTTATGGAGTATTTCGTTTAGATGTCTAAAAAATTGCCGATCAAAATAATAAGCGTTGCTTTGGATTATAGAAATGAGTTACAGATCAAAACGACATGACGTTCCATTGGGTTACTGGGACAAATTTAACGATAAAAATAAGAAATTTTAATTATGGAAACTATATTGTCGATCAAAATGAGACACTTCTTTGGATCTCGAGACTTTGTTATCCATCTAAATTATAAATCTTCCCCTTTGCGTTATGGAAACTGAATTAACGGTTAAAATACTAGGCGTTCCTTTCGTCTATGGAGACAAAATTGCTATTCAAATTAAGATACGTTCCTTAGGATTAACGGACAAAAATAACAAACGTTGCTTTGAATGATGAATTTTGAATAAACGATCAAAATAATATCTTCTTTTGGGTCACAGAAATTTAGTTGCAAATTAAGAGACGTTTTGGATTATGGAGACGTACTACGTTGCTTTGAATTATTCAGACGTTTCTTGGTGTAGAGACTCGAGTTACCGATCAAAGAGATATTTCTGTGATTGTAAACTTTGTTGTCAATTACAAAAGATGTTCCCTTGAGTTATTGAGACCAAGTTGCAATGTAAAATAAGAGACGTTCCTAAGGATTATGAAATTGAGTTACTAATCAAAATATTAGTCCATTTTATGCCAATCGAAATGAAACGCTTCAAGTTACGAACACGTAATTTAAAGTTGGGTTATGGAGACTTTTGAGTTGCCATGTAAAATAAACATTTCTTTGGGTTATGGTGACATAAGTTGCCATTCAAAACAAAGACGTTCTTTAAGAATATAGAAACTTAGAAGTTACCGGTCAAAATAATAGACATTGGTTTGGATTATAGAAATCGAAGTGACGATCAAAATAATACCTCCGGGTCCTAGATTTTGTTATCAATCAAAATAACACATCTCAGGTTAAGGAGACATTGAGTAATCGATCAAAATAATACACGATGCTTTGAGTTATTGAGTTGTTCCTTTGGATTTCGGAGTCTTTTGAGTTGCCAGATCAGAGTGAACACACTTTGTTGGGTTGCAGACTTTACTGCCGATCAAAATAATATACGTTGCTTTGCGTTATGGAGACCTTTTGGATTGTAAACTTTGTTGCCCATCAAAATAAAAGACGTCAGGTTAGAGACATTACTTTGAATTATGTAGACGTTTACGTTGCTATGAGTTATGACGGTATTTATTTTGTATTATGACGACTTTTGAATTGCCCATCAATACGATAAGGTTTCTTCAGATTGTAAACTTTGTTGCCGATCAAAATAAATGTTACTTTGGATTATGAAGACAGAGTTGTCGTTCAAATTAAGAGACGTTATGTTCCTTAGGATTATGGAGACTGAATTGTCGATCAAACTGATGACATTTGTTTGGGTTGTAGAGATCTTGCTGCTGATCAAAATAAAAGTGGTATCACGTAATGGAACCTTCGAATAATCGATAAATGTAATTCACGCTGTTTTGGGTTATGGACTTTTGAGTTGCCGATTAAAATGTTTGTTTTGGTTGTCAACCTTGTTGCCAACCAAAATAGATGTTCTTTCGGGTGGTAGAAACTAAGTTGCCGATCTAAATAAAAGACGTTCCTTTGGGCCGTTGAGGCTTTGTTATTGATCAAATTTATAGATGTTCGTCTTTTGAGATTATGCAATCTGTATTACCGATTAAATAATAGACATCTTTGGGTATGAAGACAGAGGTACTGTTCAAAATACGTTCCTTAGAATTATAGAGACGCGGTGTGCTAAGAAGGATGGTGGTGATTTCCGAGAGAGGTGTGGAGACGAGTGACCCAGACGGGGACAAAGTAGTTATCTTTGTGTCTTATCGTATCTTCTGTTTTTTGTTATGTAGGTTCCTTTACCTTATATCTGATTATCGTTCATCCTTACATGTCTTCTTTACTGTACCTCTACATAGGAAGTGAAAGAAGACGAATTTGAATTTGGTTTTAACCGGACCCAACGAACACCCACGCCCGAAAAGGATCAGTGCCCGCTGCCGCCATCATGGAGTAATGCTGTGAGAAGCCCTACAGTTCTCGTTTTTTATGTGATGTAGTAATTCTATATAATTATGTGATGTAATACCTTATTTGCGCATCATTTTTGCAATTATTTACCATTGCTACCAACTGACTGTAGTGGCTCGCGTACTGTAACGACGGGGTATAATAAACATCGAATTATAGAGACATACTATGTTGCTTTGAAATATGGAGATATTTCTTTGTATTATGCAGACTTTTGTGTTACCGATCACAATATTTTGTATAAACTTTGTTGTCAAAGTAGATGTTACATTGAGAGTTGCTGTTCAAAATAAAAGAGATTCCTACGAATTATAGAGACGATTACCGATTAAAAACTTCCTTTTGAATTATAGAGATTTTGTTGTTGATCAAAATAAGGGACGTTATGTGTGAGTGAGATTTCAAGCAATCGATCAAAGCAACACGTTTTGGGTTATAGACTTTTCTTTGGATTATGGAGACGAAGCAACGATCAAAATGGGCTTTCCTTTGGGTTGAGTTGTCGTTTCGTAATGTCCTTTCTTGAATTATATGGACAAGCATTATTCATCAAAGTAATAAACATTCTTTGGAATATGGAAAATTTGAACTGACGAAAATAATACCTTCGTTTGTACCATAGAGATCTAGTTGCCGATCAATATGAGACGCTTTGAGTAATTGATCAAAATCATACACTTTACGTTGGGTTATAAAGACGTTCAGACTATTGGGTTGTCGAACAAAATAAACGTATTTTCAGGTTAATTGCCATTCAAAATTTAAATAAAAAGGCTGTTAAAAATTATAAAGACAAGAGTTACCGGTCAAAATAATAAACATTGCTTTGGATTATTCAAACTAAAGTGACGATTAAAATAATACCTCTGGGTCATACATTTTGTTGTCAATCGAAGTAGATGTCTTGAGTTACGACATCGAGTAATTGATTCATATAATATACATTCCTTTGAGTTACAAAGTCTCTTTGGGTTACGAAGTCTTTTCAGTTGCTAATCAGAATAACGTTTCTTTGGATTGCAGACGTTACGGAAACTTTCCTTTGGATAATAGTCCAGAATTTGCAATCGAAATAAGATGCGTTGCTTCAAATTATACAGACAAACTACAAATCAAAATGGTAAGATGCTCCTTTGGGTTAAGAAGACTCAGTAACCGATTAAAATAAGTTGTTTCTTTGGTGGTAGAGACTTTCTTAGCGGTCAAAAATACAGAGGTACCATTTGGGTTATGGAAACTGAATTACCGATTAAAATAATGGAAATTTCTTTGCATTATGGTGACTGAGTTGCCGATCAAAATAATAAGACGTTCCTTTGCGTTGACTGCAGGAGTTATTAATGAAAATAATCGAGTTATAGACTTTTGAGTTGTCGATCAAAATAAGAGACGTTCCTTTGGTATAAACATTGAGTTACTGATCAAAACAAGAAACGATTCTTAAGTTTATAATTTTTGTTGCCGATCAAAATAGACGTTGCTTTGGGTTATGGAGAATTTCTTGTGTTACTGTTACTGCTTTGTATAATGGAGACAGGGTTGCGGGTCAAAATGATCGACGTTCCTTTAAGCTGTAAACTTTGTTGCTCATCAAAATGATGTACCTTTGCGTTATGGAGACCATTTCCATTCTAAATAAAACAACGTTCCTCATGGTTATAGAAAGAGAGCAACAGCTCTTTCGGTAGATTGGCAGAGACCATAGGGGTCGGTATGGCAGTATAATACAACACTACCACGATGTGGAAGGCAACGGGAAACCACCACATTATCTCCCAAGTACACAGCGTACTTAAATTGTAACAAACATGATGGCATTCTCTAGGGTAAAAGATTCCGGAGTTAAAATAGTCCCCCATTTGGATCTCCGGGAGGCGACTACTTCGGAGGATGCGATCGGAAATTTAAGAATAAGAGTCGTTTACATTTTGCGAATCGGAGCGTGGAATGTTAGAACTATGAAGCAAGTGGGTAAGCTAGAGAACCTAAAAATCGAAATGAATAGGTTATCATTAGACGTAGTAGGGATCAGCGAAGTTCAGTGGCCAGAGGCAGGGGATTTTTGGAGTGGAGACTTCAGGGTAATTCATACAGGAGTAGAGGGAAATTTGGATGTGGGGATAGTTATGCGGAAAAATATAGGATACTGTGTAGAAAATTACTTACAAAAGAACGAAAGAGTACTCATGGTTAGATTAGAATCTAAACCGGTAAACACAGTAATAATACAAGTATACATGCCCACCTCTAGCTACAGTGACGAAGAGGTAGAAGCGATCTACAAAGATATCGAAGACATATTAAGACACGTAAAAGGACATGAAAATTTAATAATTATGGGGGATTTTAATGCAGTGGTAGGTGAGGGTAGGGAAGGAGCGATAGTAGGTTTAGGCACTACAAACGACAGAGGAAATAGGCTGTTAGAATTTTGCGACAAGAATAATTTAATCATTATTTCAACATCATGCTAGAAGACGATATACGTGAAAGATGCCAGGAGATATAGGATGATATCAAATAGATTACATCCTTGTTAGACGACGGTTTAGGAATCAAGTAAAAGACTGTAGAAGCTACCCAGAAGCAGATATAGATACTGACCACAACATCGTAATTATGAAGGCCGCACTTCAATTTAAAAATTTGAAAAAAGAAACGGAAAAAGGCACTTGGACCTACAGAAACTAAAAGAGAAAGATATTCAAGAAAGATTCGAAAAAAGGTCAAATGAATTGCTCAAAGATATCGGGAAAATATCTGATACTAAGGAAGTAGAAACAGAATAGAATAACATTAAATCCAGCCTCGACATGGTGGTCAGAGATATTCTGGGGTATACACAAAAAGAAAATAAAAAACCATGGATAACAAAGGATATCCTGAATTTAATAGAAGAAAGACTAAAATACAAAAATAAAACAAACAAAACAGGAAAACAGAGATACAAAGCCATAAAATGGGAAATTAAGCGAAAATGCAGGATTGAGAAAAGTGCAAAGAGGTACAAACTAAGATGGAAGTAGGAAAGACAGATGAAGCATACAAACTAATTAGAATCAATTTTAGGGATATAAAACCGTATAGCAAAAATATAAGGGACGCGGGAGGAAATGTCATTATAGAAAATGTAGAGAAAGTGGGTAGATGGCAAGAATATATAGGGAATTTATATGCAGGAGAAGAAATAACTGCATTAGAAAAGGAATCAGACATTGAAAATGATGACTTGGGATATCCTATACTTAGAGATGAATTTGAAATAGCATTAAAGGGTCTGAAAAATGGTAAGGCGCTGGGTACAGATAAGGAGCAAGCGGAGACTCTAAAAGCCGCTGGTCAAGCAGTAACAGAACGTCTCTTCCAACTTGTAAGCTATATGTATGAGACAGGCGAGATACCCAAAGATTTCAAACATAACATCATAGTAACTATACCAAAAAAGAAAGCCGCAGATAGATGTAAAATTTTTCGAACAATAAGCTGGACAGCACACGTATCAAAAATATTAACTAGAATTGTACAAAGACGAATGAAACAACGGGCTGAAGAAATACTAGGAGGAGACCAATTTGGGTTTAGGCAAAACAGGGGAACACGGGAGGCTATCTTAGCTCTGAGGGTGATAATGGAGAAAACAATAGAAAAAGGGGAAACCATCTATATAGGGTTTGTAGATCTGGAAAAAGCATTTGACAATGTAAAATGGAAAAAAATGTTCGAAATACTCAAAGAGATTGGAATAGGGATAGACGGAAAGTACATAGCTTATACAAAGAGCAAACAGGAGTAATAGAATTAGAGCAGGAATGTAGAGAAGTAAACATCAGGAAAGGGGTGAGACAGGGATGTGCCCTATCCCCATTGATTTTTAACTTATACATTGAAGAGGCAATAAATACTGTAAAATGTAGGAAGACATTTGGAATTACTATGCAGGGACAAAAAATTGATATGCTTAGATTTGCAGATGATATAGCGGTATTAGCGTCTAGCAAGGAAGAGTTAGAAGCTGCTCTTAATGAAATGGAAATGGTTCTGACAGAGAGATATGGTATGAAAATTAACAAAACTAAAACTAAAGTTCCAGTATGCAAAGGAGGGAAAATCAATCAAAAACAAGAATACAAATATGTAACACGAACTTACAAGAGGTTAAGGATTTCTGCTACCTAGGAAGCCAAATAACGCTAGATGGGAAAAGCACAAAAGATATAAAACAAAGATTAGCACAAAGTCGTGCTACATTTAACAAGAAAAAGCAACTACTGTGCTCAAAGACCACAAACATAGAAACAAGGAAAAGATTGCTTAAAACATATGTGTGGAGCACAGCACTGTACGGCTGTGAAGTCTGGACAGTAGGAGAAGCGGACAAGAAAAAGATAGAAGCTTTTGAAATGTGGTGCTACAGACGTATGATGAAGATATCATGGACAGACAAAGTTAAGAACGAAGAGGTACTAAAAATGGTAGGGGAAGAAAGAAATATGTGGAAAACGGTAAAAAAAGGAGAGATAGGATGATAGGCCACATACTACGGCATGAGGGAATAGTGCGGAATATACTAGAAGCAGAGATAGGAAAAAAGAGAAGAAGAGGTAGACCTTTTGAAATACCTTCCTAGGTCGATACGAGATGTTCGTTACTCGTCGTTCTAACCTCAAATAAAGTAAAATCCGGAACATAAACAAGTGTTCTATATATCGAAGCGTTCTACAGAAGAAAATAACTTGACAAATAACTTTAACAATAACTACGATAATACATTTATAAATATGTAAAACCGTGCTTAATTATATCGCTGTCAAAATTTCAGTTCGATGACATAGACCTTTTTTTTTGATACCGGCTGTGGCCAACAATACTAGAAGCTAATCGCGTTTGTATCGTATGTAGGCGTTATATTTTCAACAGACCTAGGTTAGACTGCTGGACACAGTGAAAGATGTAGGCTGTAGGAGTTTCAGGGAAATGTGTAGGCTAGCTCAGAAGAGACATCAATGGAGGTACGCATCCAACCAGTCCCAAGATCGATAAATTAATGACGAAGAAAGTAACTGCACTTAAACATGGCATTTATTATAAGCAACTACAAGCATTGGATGGGCAATATTCCCGAATAATGGTAATTGCATGAAAGCATTTACTGGAAAACTATTATTTCGGCAAATGTCTAAGTGTTGTCCAACCAGTTTTGAGACGGAAAACCTAATGACGAAAAAATAAGCGCAGATAAATCTGATGATTATTATAAACAACTAGTTGTTTGTTGTGAAATATCTGCAACTAATGTTGACTGTGCGAAAAGATATATTGGATAAAATATTAAATCAGTAAATGTTCAAGTGTTGGGGGAACTTGGCAGCCACAAGCTGCTTGCCCCCCTTCACAACCACTGAATGTCGGAGAAATAGGGTATATAATTGTAAAACAATACAAGGTGACCGAACTGCATCTAACAAGAAAGAACGGCGCCTATGATGAAAGACAACAAACATAGAACAAAAAAGTTGTTGAAAGCGTATGTGTGGAGCACAGCACAGACAGTATGCCTACGAAATACGAGCAGTCTGAAAAGCAGACAGAAGAATAGTAGCAGCCTTTGAAATGCCGTGCTTCAGATGTATGAGGATGGACAGACAAAGGTAATAACAAATAGGTGGTAGAAACAGTAAGGGAACAAGGATATCTTTGGGAAAAGAATATCAGAAATAGAAGGGCAGAATACGTTCTAATGCATTTTTGGGGAATAATATGGGATATATGACAAGCAGAGATAGGAAAAAAGAGGTGGATGTAGACCTAGATCAGATAGTGATAGATGCAGACTGTGCAAATTTCGGGGAAATCTGTAGGTTAGTTCAGAATAGGAAACAATGATGGTACGCATCTAACCAGTTTCGGGACTGAAGACCCAATGATGATGATGGTTATAGAGAATTAAAAGTTACCGATCAAAGTAATAACTGTAGCTTTGTATGAAAATTGAATTGACGATAAACATATCTTCTTTTGGGTCTTAGAAACTGTGTTGCCAATCAAAACGGGTTCAGGATACGATGACTTCAAGTAATCGATTAAATAAATACACGTTCCCTTCGACTTGGACTTTTAAGTTGCCGATCAAAACGATATATTTCTTTGGATTATAGCCTTATTTCAGACCAAAATAGCTGTTCCTGTTAGGTTATAAAGACAAAGTTGTCCATTCAAAAGGAAAGATGTTCCTTTGGTGTATACAGACGGGTTACTTATTAAAATATTTTCCTTTAGGTCATAGAGATTTTGTTGCTAATAAAAAAATAATACACATTGCTTTGGGTTAGAAAGACGTTACTTTAGATTATGGAGGCGCTTAAGTGATGACGTTTGTTTGAGTTGTCGATTTTGTTGCCGATCCAAATAGAATGCGCTACGAAGACTGAATTGCCATTTGCCATTCAAAGTAAGACGTTTCTTAGGATTTGTAGACTTAAACATTACCAAGTAAAATAATAAATGTTGCTTCAGATTATGGAGACTTTGAATTGATGATCTGGATCATGAGATTTCGTTGCCAATCAAAATGAAACGGTTTGGGTTATGAAGATATTCCTTTAGATCATGGAGGCTTGTGGTATGTTGAGTTGTTGATCAAAACAATGACATTTCTTCGAGTTGTAAACCTTGCCGCAGATAAAAATAGACGTTCCTTTAGGTTATGGAAACGTTCCTTAGGATTATAGACACTTAAGTGTTACACATCAAAATAATAAACGTTGCTTTGGATTACAAAGACAGAAGTGACGATCTTTGGGTGATAGAGATTTTATTGACCACGAAATAATACACATTTCTTTGGATTATGGCGACTTTTGAGTTGCTGATCAAAATTATGACATTTGTTTTGGTTGCAGACTTAGATGCCGATCAAAATAGACACTTTGAGTTATGGAAATTTTCATGTAGATAATATTCTGAAGAGTTTCCGACCGAAATAATAAGCGTTGCTTTCAATTATGGAGACTTGAATTACAGATCAAAATGATAACGTTCTTTTGGTTCAAGGATACTTCGTTATCGATCAAAATTATAAATGCTTCCCTTTGGGTTACGGAAACTGAATTACCTGTTAAAGTCATACATTTATTAGGGTCGTTGAAATCGGGCTGCCGTTCAAAATAACAGATGTTCATTAGGATTTTATAGACAAGAATTACCAATTAAAATAATAAACGTTGCTTTGGAGTAAGGAGATGATCTAAATATTCTTTTGGGTCACAGATTTTGTTGGCGATTAAAATGAGGTTATGAATCATGTAATTAATCAAACAATACACATCGCTTGGGTTATGAAGGTGTTTCTTTGAATTATGGACGTTTGAGTTGCCAATCAATATGATATGGTTTTTTGGAGTTGTAGACTTTGTTGCCAACAAAAATTGATGTTCCCTTGAAGTTTGGAGACTGAGATGTGTTCAGAATAGGAGACGCTCCTTTAGATTATAAAAAACAAGAGTTACTCGACAAAATAATACCTTTTTTTGGGCGATAGCAAGTTTTACTGTCGATCAAAATGAGACGTTTTGGGTTATGGAGATACTCCTTTGGAATATGAAGATTTGCATTATGTTGCTTTGAGTTATGGAAATGTTACTTTGTATTATAGTCCTTAAGAGTTGTCGTTCAAAATGAATACATTTCAATTAGTCGGTCCTTTGGATTATGGCAACTCATGTTGCCATAATCCAAAGAACCGACTAATCAAAACGCCATCATTTTGAGACGTTCCTTTGGATTATAGGCTTAAAGGGCACCGTTCAAATAAAGGTTTTTGGGATTATAGTGATTTTGAAGTGGCGGTCGTAGAGATTTTGTTGCTAATCAAAATAAGATACTATGGAGATTTAAGTAATCGATCAAAATAATACAAGTTATTTTAGGTTAAAGCGACATACGTTTGAATTACAGGGTCTTTCGAGTTGCAGATCAAAATGATGACGTTTCTTTGGGTTGCAGACTTTGTTGCCGATCTAAATAGGCTTTCCTTTGACTGATAGTATTAAGAGTTTCACATCATAATAATTGGATTATGGAGACCAAGTTCCATTTCGAATGGACCTGCACCTTGCCGAAGTTCTAAATTACTAGAACAGGTGAAATGGCTTGCGTGTTTTAATGAGCTAAAGAGCCAAACTACAGGTCCAACCAAAGTAGTAGGGTCGTTAGTGAGGAACCAGACTAAGACAGGTCCTCGAAAGAGGGCAGCGGCTCTTTCGGTACTTAGATTGGCAGAGACCATAGGGGTCGTTATGGCAGTCTAAGACACACTACCGCGATGTGGAAGGCAACGGGAAACCACCACATTATCTCCCAAGTACACAGCGTACTTAAATTGTAATAAACATGATGGCATTCTCTGGGGTAAAAGATTCCGGAGTTAAAATAGTCCCCCATTCGGATCTCCGGGAGGGGACTACTTCGGAGGATGTGATCGGAAAGTTAAGAGTCAGGAACATTTTGCGAGTCGGAACGTGGAATGTTAGAACTATGAAGCAAGTGGGTAAGCTAGAGAACCTAAAAATCGAAATGAATAAGTTATCATTAGACATAGTAGGGATCAGCGAAGTTCGGTGGCAAGAGGCGGGGGATTTTTGGAGTGGAGACTTCAGGGTAATTCATACAGGAGCCGAGAAAGGAAATTTGGGTGTGGGGATAGTTATGCGGAAAAAGATAGGATACTGTGTAGAAAATTACTTACAAAAGAATGAAAGAGTACTCATGGTTAGATTAGAATCTAAACCGGTAAACACAGTAATAATACAAGTATACATGCCCACCTCTAGTTACAGTGACGAAGAGGTAGAAGCGATCTACAAAGATATCGAAGACATATTAAGACACGTAAAAGGACATGAAAATTTAATAATTACGGGGGATTTTAATGCAGTGGTAGGTGAGGGTAGGGAAGGAGCGGTAGTAGGTTTATTTGGTTTAGGCACTAGAAACGACAGAGGAAATAGGCTGGTAGAATTTTGCGACAAGAACAATTTAATCATTACAAACACATTATTTCAACATCATGCTAGAAGACGATATACGTGGAAGATGCCAGGAGATATAGGAAGATATCAAATAGATTATATTCTTGATAGACAACGGTTTAGGAATCAAGTAAAAGACTGTAGAAGCTACCCAGAAGCTGACCACAACATCGTAATTATGAAGGCTGCACTTAAATTTAAAAATTTGTAAAAAAGAAACAGAAAAAGGCACTTGGACCTACAGAAACTAAAAGAGAAAGATATTCAAGAAAGATTCGAAAAAAGGTCAAATGAATTGCTCAAAGATATCGGGAAAATATCTGATACTAAGGAAGTAGAAACAGAATGGAATAACATTAAATCCAGCCTTGACATGGCGACCAGAGATATTCTGGGGTATACAGAAAAAGTAAATAAGAAACCATGGATAACAAAGGATATCCTGAATTTAATAGAAGAAAGACGAAAATAAATCAGACGAAACAGGAAAACAGAGATACAAAGCTATAAAATGGGAAATTATTCGAAAATGCAGGAAAGCTAAAGAACAATGGATTGATGAAAAGTGCAAAGAGGTACAAACTAAGATGGAAGTAGGAAAGACAGATGAAGCATTAAACTAATTAGAATCAATTTTAGGGATATAGAACCGTATAGCAAAAATATAAGGGACGTGGGAGGAAATGTCATTATAGAAAATGTAGAGAAAGTGGGTAGATGGCAAGAATATATAGGGAATTTATATGCAGGAGAAGAAATAACTGCATTAGAAAAGGAATCAGACATTGAAAATGATGACTTGGGATATCCTATACTTAGAGATGAATTTGAAATAGCATTAAAGGGTCTGAAAAATGGTAAGGCGCCGGGTACAGATAAGGTACAAGTGGAGATTCTAAAAGTAACAGAACGTCTCTTCCAACTTGTAAGCTATATGTATGAGACAGGCGAGATACCCAAAGATTTCAAACATAACATCATAGTAACTATACCAAAAAAGAAAGGCGCAGATAGATGTGAAAATTTTCGAACAATAAGCTGGATAGCACACGTATCAAAAATATTAACTAGAATTGTACAAAGACGAATGGAACAACGGGCTGAAGAAATACTAGGAGAAGACCAATTTGGGTTTAGGCAAAACAGGGGAACACGGGAGGCTATCTTAGCTCTGAGGGTGGTAATGGAGAAAACAATAGAAAAAAAGGAAAGCGTGTATATAGGGTTTGTAGATCTGGAAAAAGCATTTGACAATGTAAAATGAAAAAAAATGTTCGAAATACTCAAAAAGATTGGAATGAGTTATAGGGATAGACGGATAGTACATAGCTTATACAAAGAGCAAACAGCAGTAATAGACTTAGAGTAGGAACGTAGAGAAGTAAACATCAGGAAAGGGGTAAGACAGGGATGTTCCCTATCCCCACTAATTTTTAACTTGTACATTGAGGAGGCAATGAATACTGTCAAATGCAGGAAAACATTTGGAATTACTATACAGGGACAAAAAATTGATATGCTTAGATTTGCAGATGATATAGCGGTATCAGCATCTAGCAAGGAAGAGTTAGAAGCTGCTCTCAATGAAATGGAAACGGTTCTAACAGAGAGATACGGTATGGAAATTAACAAAAGTAAAACTAAAGTACTAGTATGCAAAAGAGGGAAAAATAAATCAAAAACAAGAATGCAAATATGTAACACGAATTTACAAGAGGCTAAGGATTTCTGCTACCTAGAAAGCCAAATAACGCAAGATGGGAAAAGCACAAAAGATATAAAACAAAGATTAGCACAAGGTCGTGCTACATTTAACAAGAAAAAGCAACTACGGTGCTCAAAGACCACAAACATAGAAACAAGGAAAAGATTGCTCAAAACATATGTGGAGCACAGCACTGTATGGCTGTTGTAGAGGTTCGTCTTTTTTCTAAAAGAAACAACTATAGATGTTTTACTTTATTACATTGAAAAATTTTAAACATTCAAAAGTCGAAAAGGATTACATATATCCCTCATTTATTAATCACATAATAATTACAAAACAATACCGTACAATAGCTTCGCTCTGCCCGACTACTTATCCCCAACCATCGTTTTTACTTTGCGTCTTCTCGCCTCTCGAACGTACCCGAATCGTCCCGGTGCACTGCGCATACCATTCACAATTCCGCGGGAAAGGAGCACTGAAAATGCCGCACTACATCACCCCCATATTAAAATAGTTCTGTGCTCTACAAATACATTTTAATATAATCAGTGAAAAGGAAACATTCGCAATGGTTGAGCTTAAAAACTAACAAAATTCTCTTCTGGACCTTACCTAATAAAACCATCGTACGAAAATACTACTAAGCTAATTTTGGTTAATATACAATGCCCTAATTGCTACATTTATCTTTCTGCACTTCTGATGGATCCGAAAGCGTAACCCGATCGCAGAATAACTTTAAATTTTTTATATTATGGATACCCTGTACAATTCCATCTTGATCCACCAACTCATAGGAATTTGCACCCACTATTCTTTTAACTAAAAGCGGTCCTTCATAAATCAAAAAGAATTTAGACGTTTTTGCTTCCAAGGCTGATGACAGAAAATGGGTACGCACTAATACTTTATCTCCCACACTAAAGATAATAGGAGTTCGTCCTTGTTCATATTTGGTTTTTTTCCGATCTGCTTTTGATAGTACTCTGTCACGAGCTAAATGTAAAATTTGCTGACGACTCAGCAGGGGTTCTGTCCCCTCGGGATACTTAATCAAAGTGTGAATTTCATTATTGCTAGTGGCCCCTAATTGCAATACAATTGGAGAAAATCCCGTAGTCTCATGCACTGCTTTATTAATAAAATTTTCAACCGTACTTAGATAGCAAGCCCATTTGGTATGCTTGTCATAACAAAATGAGCGCAGTAGGCGCCCAATCTCTCTATTCACTCTTTCCGTTTTATTCCCTTCCGGAAAATAAAGAGACGTAAACTTTATTTTTATTTGAAGTTTTGTCAACTCCTGCTCCCACAATTTAGATGTAAATTGACACCCGTTATCAGATAGAATCGCCTTGGGCGTCTGAATCACTTTAAAATAATCATTGGTTAACTTATTTAAAATAGCACGAGCAGTTGCCCTTTTTAACGCATACAATTTAACATATCGGGTAAATCCATCAACTACCAATAAATATGCAACACCCCCCCTTGAAACAGGAAGTGGTCCCATTATATCCAGGCATACTAAATCTCCTGGGTTTTCCGAAACAACCGTATTCACTGTACCAACTGAAGTTTTACTGATTTTTGTCTTTTGACATAATTCACATGACCGAATAATTTGACGTATGTGACGATACATGCCAGGCCACCAAAATAATACCCTCATACGAGCATATACCTTTTTATATCCGAAGTGTCCTGCATCTACATGCTGTTGGATTACCAACCCTTGAATTTGATTGCGTGGTACGCATAATTTCCAACCTGGTGTCTCAAAGCTTCCTTTTCTAAAAAGAATACCCTGAAAACATTGATACCAATTACTTTTATTGGTCCCTTCTTCTGATTCTAGTTTTTGAAGTAGTTTATTTGTCCAGCCTTCTTTCTCTTGATCTATTTTCAAGGTCTGTAAATTACTTCGAAGCTCCTTGAATTCCTTTGTTAGTTGGACAAGGTACATTTCAAGTGTGGTACCGTTACAATTTGGCATAGATTCATTTTGTCCACCCATGCTGACACGTGATAGAGTATCGGCAAGAATATTATCCTTGCCCTGGCAATGAACAATCTTGAATTTAAACTCCTGTGCGTATAATGCCCAGCGGGCTAATCTAGCAGTAGTTAATTTCATGGTTAAAAGGAAAGTCAATGCCTTATGATCAGTAATTACTGTTAATTTTTGTCCAAGAAGAAGGGTACGCCACTGCTTAAGGGCGTAGATGAATGCCAACGCTTCCTTCTCGGTGACATTATAATTTAACTCAGGGCCATGCAATACCCTACTTGTGAATGCAATTATTTGTTTATCACCCTCCTTATTCTTCTGAAAAAGAATTGCTCCAAGGGCACGATCAGAGCTATCCGATTGTAAATAAAATTCTTCTGTAAAATTTGGGTGTGCCACTACTGTTAATTTTAAAAATGCCTCCTTAATCTTCCTGAATGCCTCTATGCACTCGCTATCCCATTTCCAGGGATTGCCTTTTTTTAATAATTTTATTAAAGGACACGTCAACTCTGCAAACTTCTCGCAGAATCTCCGCTCATAATTCACAAACCCCAAGAAGCGTCTCAATTCCTTTATGTTTCGTGGAGGTGGAAAACCCTGCACACATTCTACTCGGGTCGGATCCACACTTATTCCAGCATTGGAAATAACGTGGCCCAAAAATTTCGTTTCAACCGCACCAAAATTACATTTACGAAGCTTCAAGGTGAGATTATTACTCTCAAATATTTCAAAAACTTTCTTCAAGTTTATCAAATGTTCGGCAGAGGAGGATGAGAATATTAAAATGTCGTCGACATACATTACTACAAAATCTTCAAACTCGACACCCAGTATGGTGTTTAAACAACGCATAAAACTCGCCACTGACGTTGAAAGTCCAAAAGGCAAAACGTCAAAACAATAAGTTTGATTCTCATAGAGAAAACCCGTATATTTACGGTCTTTTTTCTTTATTGGAATTTGCCAATAAGAAGCAGTTAAGTCCAACATAGATATAATAAGATCTCTTTTGAACTTCATAAGTAATTCCTCGGGTGGGGGTGGTATAATTCTATCACCCTCCATCCTTGCATTTAGGAATCGTGCATCCAGGCAGACGCGGGGAGTTTTATCTTTTTTAATTACTGTTACTAGTGGCGACACATATTTTGTCCTGCACTGGGATATTATTCCGTTTTCGAGCATAAACTGAATTTGTTTTTTGACATCCTCCCTATATGCTATAGGTATAGGATAAGGTTTCTTAAAGAAAGGCGTTTTATCTTTCATAATTATACTGTGTTCATACTGATTTGTTCTACCAGGCGTTTCTGAAAAGACCTTACTATAAGAACGCAACAATTGGAACAAGTTTTCTTTGTCGTGTTCGTTAAATGTTTCAGCAGCATATGCCGCAGTTTTAATTTC
Source organism: Platerodrilus igneus (assembly GCA_036346225.1). Taxonomy (NCBI): domain Eukaryota; kingdom Metazoa; phylum Arthropoda; class Insecta; order Coleoptera; family Lycidae; genus Platerodrilus; species Platerodrilus igneus. Next base: position 888,897 of record JARFIW010000115.1, on the reverse strand, counting down.
AGCATCTGAATATTGATGCCTTGGGAGACTCTTTGTACTATCAATCAAGTTAATGGATAATAACTTATTGACAGCATTCTCACTACAAAATTTTAATTTTGTTGGAGGTTCAGGAATTTTTACACACTTCCTGCCGTAATCAATTTTCACCTTGTTTTGTACTAACCAATCGCTACCAATAATGACACTACGATTTAATTTTGGCACGATTATACATGGAATGTCAAATTCATGGCCGCTGAAAACTACAGGCAGTAGAATTTGCTCTTTTATTTTACTTAATTTCCCACCAATTGCAGCAGAGATAGATAAGTTACTGACTGGAAATACTGGACATTGGACTTGTAAAGTCTTAAAATATTGTTCAGAAATAGCGGATATCTGACTACCAGTATCCACTAGGATATCAATGGTTCTACCCTGAATTATTCCCTCAACTACTGGGGAGACATTTTCCGGCTTTGTGGATTCCTCCTCCGGTTCACTTAAAAATTCATTAGGCTCGATATTAAATGTGTCTAATAATCTAATTTCTCTCCTATCACTATCACTTTTATTAGTATTGTTTTCGCTTTCCTGCATCCTTGTAATTGCATTGTGCCTATCCTCATTGGTGTTACTTTCCCTCCAGTTTTCACGCCTACCTTGATTATGATACCCCAATTTCTATTGCCCGATCCTGTCTCTACATCACCCCATCCTCGACCATTATTACCTGTCCCCAATTCTCTTTTATAGGAATTTCGTATGGACCGCAGACTTTTATTAGTTTCATATGTTTTATCAATTTTTCTTAAAAACAATTCTAGTTGATCAATTGTTTCAATACCCTGTACTAATATACCCCGCTGGATATCCTCATCAAAATGCTTCGATAACCATTCAATTAGCGTTTCGGGATCGATTTTGTCAGACAAAAATTCAGCTTCCGCCGCTAATTTTAATATATAATCGGCTCTATTACCAGATTGAAACTGTCCGTATTTTATTTTATAATACAGTTCGCGTTCTTCGTCCCTACTCCAATAACGTTGTTTAGATTGTTTTTCAAATATTTCAAATTTTGTAAATGAACTTTCCCTAACTTGTGCCCATTCTGCCGCAGAGGATCGCAAACAACCCATAACTAAATTTACTTTTGCCACTTCAGGAACCATAGCTTCTTCAAACAATTTCTTAGCCTTCCGTAAAAATTGTACGGGGTGCAACTTCCCATTTGGTTGGTAGATCAATTCCGACCCCCAAGTCACCCACATACTTACATATTTTTGTTTTCAACCTTAATACTAGAAATTACATCAGTAGGAAGTAATTGTATATTCACATGTGGCTTATTTTCAATATTTTCGCGTACAGATTACGCCAGTTGTGAAATAGATGACTGCATTTTTACCATGGTATGAGATAAATTAAGCATCATTAATTGCAATTCGGGTAAAGCTCCCTGTGATTCATCAGATTCCTCCATATTTGTTCCAAAAGACTAATTAATATAATCTTAATCTCTTACCTAGTGATAAATCACTTATAAAATTAATTCTAATTTAGATCGATTGTTAGGTTATAGGTTATGGTCAGTGAACAATTTTTTTTCAACAATTTCTTAAAAGTAATAAACCTTCTTGCATTATCAAACATTGCCCAATTTTTAAAATTAATACGTAATAAGCAAAATGCAAACAAGTTTCTGATCATCCATATACCAAATACGTTTACCGGTGCGCATTACGTAACGAGTCAATGACACACACAAAACAAGTCTGTTAAATATGTGCAGCATTCAAAGTTTTGCACCTAAAACCAGATAAATTGAAAGTCAAACCTGATACACCAACAATCTGCAGCTGGACGACTGTAATAGCAAGCTTTTGCTGTATGCATACATTCGATTTTGATGGTTTGGTTTTCCTCCACTTGACCTTGCTTTATTTTCAATGCCTTTTCACCTGTTTTGTATGTTTTTTTCCACTTTTGTAACAAAGTAGCCCCCGTGGTGCGCCAATGTAGAGGTTCGTCTTTTTTCTAAAAGAAACAACTATAGATGTTTTACTTTATTACATTGAAAAATTTTAAACATTCAAAAGTCGAAAAGGATTACATATATCCCTCATTTATTAATCACATAATAATTACAAAACAATACCGTACAATAGCTTCGCTCTGCCCGACTACTTATCCCCAACCATCGTTTTTACTTTGCGTCTTCTCGCCTCTCGAATGTACCCGAATCGTCCCGGTGCACTGCGCATACCATTCACAATTCCGCGGTAAAGGAGCACTGAAAATGCCGCACTACACTGTGAAGCCTGGACAGTGGGAGAAGCGGACAAGAAAAAGGTAGAAACCTTTGAAATGTGGTGCTACAGACGTATGATGAAGATATCGTGGACAAACAAAGTAAAGAACGAAGAGGTACTAAAAATGGTAGGGTAAGAAAGAAATATGTGGAAAACGGTAAAAAATAGGAGAGATAGGATGATAGGCCACATACTACGGCATGAAGGAATAGTGCGGAATATATTAGAAGCAGAGATAGGAAAAAAGAGAAGAAGAGGCAGACCTAGGTTAGACTACTGCACACAGATAGTGAAAGATGTAGGCTGTAGGAGTTTCAGGGAAATGTGTAGGCTAGCTCAGAAGAGAAATCAATGGAGGTACGCATCCAACCAATCCCAAGATGGATAAATTAATGACGAAGAAAGTAGCTGCACTTAAACATGATATTTATTATAAGCAACTACAAGCATTGGATGGGCAATATTCTCGAATTATGGTAATTGCGTGAAAGCATTTACTGTGTTAAGACTTTACTTTAGTATTTTTACGTAGTTTTAAATTTAAATAGTGCGCCATTTATTTTACATGTATTTCCGGCGCTCTTCGTTTATACTCGTCTTTTTAAGAAGCACGTTTGGCATTTGAAAATATAATTTGATTTTTACTAGAAGGAAGATGGCCGAGTAGTCCTGTCTTTCATGACATGTTATTTTTCTATAAAATATGTAAATTGATATTAATACAGTCTGTTAAAGCGTTTATTAATTTATATTAGTTTAATTTGTATAACTTTCTACGCGTTCTATGGTACGCCTATAAGTGCAAATGTTTCCTCCGTTCATGATCGGTAGTCTTGTCTTCGGACGGCTCCGTCAAAATCCAGTAACAGTTCTTGTTCAATTTTCAATGTGGTAGGACGTTCCTGCTACATTACAAAATGTCTTGTTTCTTTGTGTAAAATAGTTTTTCATATCAATAAATAAATGTAGTGTGTCAGTTGTAATTCCTTTCATTAAAAGGCTGAGTTTATTGGTTTTACAGTTCCCAGTATTCTTATGGCATGCTACACAAACAAGTAGATAATTCCACAGCAAGCAACCGACCAGCGCATATCGAAGGACAAGGTGAAATAATCGCTGTTTATTCCGATAGCTTTACTAGCCGCCCTACACAGTCCACAATAAGAATTAAAAGTTATTTCAAAATGTTTAGTTGATTTATTCAACATTCAAGAGAAGTAATGTAATAAACATACTGGAAAACTATAAAACTATTATTTCGGCAAATGTCTAAGTGTTGGGGGATCTTGGCAGCCACAGGTTGCTCAACCCCCCTTCAATAAATCTCTGTGAAATAGGGCATAATATTAGAAAACAATATAAGAGGAACCGAGCTGTATTGCTGTGTGAGAATTTCAGGGAACTATGTAGGTTAGATTAGAAAAGAAATAAGTGAAGGTACATGTCCAACCAGTTTTGAGACGGGAAACCCAATGATGAAAAAATAAGCGCAGACAAATCTGATGATTATTATAAACTAGTTGGTGGTTGCGAAACATCTGCAACTAATGACTGTGCGAAAAGACATATTTGAAAAAATATTAAATCAGTGAATGTTCAAGTGCTGGGGGAACTTCGCAGCCACAGGCTTCTTACCACCCTTTGCAACCACTGAATGTCGGAGAAATAGGGTATATAATTGTAAAACAATAGAAGGTGACCGAACGACATTTAACAAGAAAGAACAGCGCCTATGAGGAAAGACAACAAACATAGAACAAAAAGTTTGTTACGGTAAAACCATGAGTCAGGAAGAAAAGTAAACGTTGGGGACAAAAATGGTACCCGTAATACAAAAAAGGAACCGACGGCTAGCAGTAGCCGTAGATTGGGGGGTGGGTAGGACTAATATAATCAAGAATTGACCATGAAACCATTTGTATCCCATAGGCCATAGTATACCATGACAGCACGAATTTCTATCTACCAACCTATAGGTAACAAAAAAAAAGCACAGCATATTACTAAAGCTCGATTTATTATTAACAGGTAGAAAATAACTCCTAAGTATGTTTTGAGTGTTTTACAAGTCACAAAAAGAAAAAAAAACGATCTTAAGACTGTAGTGCACACTCACAGTCAAGCGGAAATATCAGTGACTTAATGTTAAATATTACTAAAGTTTATGAGCTCCCTATCGTGATCACGTAATACAAAATTATCCCTACCGGCAAATCTCTAAAAATAAGGGATTAAAAATCCTCATTTAGTACACCATACGTCCGGAAATTGGTACATAAGTTGTTGTCGTAAAAGCTATTTTCTGCTCTGGTTAGGCCCAAAAGCAGTAACTTCGGACAAAAAAATAAAACAGATGATAATACGTGGACTACAAAAGTACTAATTACGACTAAGCTTTAGTAGTATCCTGCAGTTGTAAATTTTAAGGACACAGATAAGCACTTGACAATGGTAACAGCAATACTTCCTGAAGGGAATGGTTAACTTATCAATAGCCACTGTTAGCAGGTTAATAGAATATTCACAGGCAGCCTCCGTAAAATCTTTAAGAGAGCTACCGCATTAGTGATGTATTAGAGCTTCAAAAACTCACGCGGGGTTCCACGTTCCTGTACTCATCGTAACAGTAGAACGGACTTTATCCCAAGTATAATTTCGTATCCACTGAAGTCGTTCACCGGGTCATCGGTCTAATAAGCAAGCAGAGCACCAAAACTAGTTACCATAAGCGATAGGATAAAATAAGACAAAAAAAAAAGAACAAGCCGCAGGTGGTAAAGAGCTAGAAGTAACAATTATGTAAGCAAACAGAAAATAGTTTTCACACTTACCAAATACACAGCAAGTACAGAAAATCAGCAAAACCACGTGTATGTGCTCTTCAGGACAGATTGAAAGTAACCATCGAGTGTTGTTCACCACACAAAAATTCAGAAAAACGAGAGTGTTGTACTCGCTTGCTATTTTATTAGCACGTAATCTCCACACCAATATGTTGATATCAAACATACGAAGGTGATAAGCACTTCGAAACAAGCTTTATCGGTAAAGTAGGATTCATTATTTCAAAGAGTCTTTAGATGGAAGTAATCTAGAATCAATTATACGCGGTCGTATGGTATAACCCGATAACAGATGCCTAAAACAAGGTACTGACTATAATTATAGCATAAACTTTACGTTTCAAGCAACTAGATTTGCGTTAAATTGCATACAAATCGGAAACTATTCTGAAGTAGTCAATTTCTACACACGGCGCTCCAAGGAACGATGTAATTTAAGTACGTTGACAGGAAGGGAGCGTAACAAGTTGTTGAAAGCGTATGTGTGGAGCACAGCACAGACAAAATGCTTACGAAATACGAGCAGTCTGAAAAGCAGACAGAAGAACAGTAGCGGCCTTTGAAATGCCGTGCTTCAGATGTTTGAGGATGGACAGACAAAGGTAATAACAAATAGGTTATAGAAACAGTAAGGGAACAAGGATATCTTTGGGGAAAAAATATGAGAAATAGAAGGGCATAATACGTTCTAAGGCATTTTTTGGGAATAGTATGGGATATATGACAAGCAGAGATAGGAAAAAAGAGGTGGATGTAGACCTAGATCAGATAGTGATAGATGCAGACTGTGCAAATTTCGGGGAAATGTGTAGGTTAGTTCAGAATAGGAAACAATGATGGTACTCGTCTAACCAGTTTCAGGACTGAAGACCCAATGATGATGATGATAGATTAAGGATACTATGAATTGACAATTAAAACAGTCCATTCTTTGGATCATACAGATTTTGTTGCTGATCTAAATGAGACGTATCGGGGTAATGGAGACGTGCTGCTGATCAAAATGCTAACGCTTTTTTGGGTTGTAAGCTCCGTTCCGAATCAAAATAGATATGCTGTCGATTATACAGTTTCCATTTAAAATAAGAGGAATTCTTTGGAATTATATAGACAACTGTTATCGATTAAAATAATGAACGTTGTTTTGGATCGTGGAGACTTTGGCGACAATAAATTGGGTCATAAGATTTTGTTGTCGACAAAGAAACGTTTTGGAGTTATGGAGACTTCAAGTAATCGATCAGAATAATACGTCGCTTTGATTTATAGAGACATTCCTTTGGATTATAACAGACTGAGTAGTTGCTCAAAATAATACGGTTCTTTGAGTTGTAAACTTTGGATTGAGTGTCGTTCAAAATAAGAGATGTTCCTTTAAATAATAATAATAACACCTTCCTTTAATTTATAGATTTCTATGTCGATCAAAATGGGGACCAAGTTGTCATTCAAAATAAGAGATTATGGAGACAGCATCTTATGGTTTAAAAACCAATTCTTACAGTTTAAAAAGTTCATAATTACATCGCGCAAGCGCGGAAAAAGCGACGCGACTGGCGATTGGTAACGCTAACCTTTGTACAGATTTCGGCGCGCTCATCTGTCAATGACGTCACCAATACACTAATTAAATTGCGCAATTACGCCATATATAAATTTAAGACAATAGTTATACAGCAAATACTCACATGAATATGTCCCTGGTTTAAAGTTGGCTTCTGTTGAAATCCATCAGGGCTACTGAGGGCCCTTTTTAAGGCAATTAACAGAGGGTACGCCTACGTCCATCCAAATAGCTTGGACTCGATCTCAGGGCTCCACTCCGGAGTGTTTAAAGATGGTGCTACGGCGTGGAATGCGGTTCAGCCAACGGTTACAATTTACCTCTACCCATGCAGGGAAAGACAGGAACAGGCATAAGGGCGACAAACAAAGATAATCAGGCAAGGATATCTACATAAATAAAGATAACGATACGTTACCGAAAAACGTCCACTGCACTCGAAGGTTCAGGCAAAAAAACTACGTTACAGAGACTCACGGAAACACCTCCCACTTTTGTTCTTTCACGCGTCGGCGCGAAGTTATTCGTCCAACCCCCTTTTGACGTGACGGAACTACGCGCACCGAGTCTTTTAAATTTATGGCGCGAAACTTCCGCACATCAAAATTAAACTAAAACATGTTTAAGTGCCACTTTGGCATGTAACAAGCAATCGATCAAAATAGATGTTCCTTTAGGTTATGTTGACGTTCCTTAGGTTTATAGACAAGAGTTACCAGTGAAAGAGTAATAAACGTTGCTTTGGATTATGGAAACTTTGAACTGACAATCACAAAAGTACAGTCCTTTGGATGACAAAGACAGCTTTGAATTATGGAGACTTTTGAGTTGCGGATCAAAATTATGAAATTTCTTCAGGTTGCCAGTCGAAATAGTTGTTTTGGGTTATGGAGTCTTCTGTTTTGATAATAGCCTGAAGAATTTCCGATCAAAATAATAAACATTGCTTCGAATTATAGAGACTTCGAAATTAGAGGCACAAAATCAATTTTTCAAAATGGTTGTATCTTTTTGGTAAGGCTGAAACTTGGGAAAATCCGTGTTGTACGTGTACGCTTAACAGCTATGGGATTTACCAAGTTATCACAGAACGCCTAATCGTATTTACAAGAATACAAAGTCCATTTTACGAAATCGATTGTACCTCTCCGGTAAGGCTGTGGATTAATATGAAACTTAAATCTCAACAGAGTATTATATGCGACCGCTTGGCCACAATGGCACACCCTAGATGAAACTGAGTAGCCGATCAGAATGATAGTCGTTCCTTTGGGCTGTACACTTTGTTGCCGCTCAACATAAGAGACGCTTTGGATTATGAAATGAATTGATGATCAATATAAACCTTCCTTTGGGTCGTAGAGATTTTGTTACTGAGATGTTTCGGGTTATCAATTCTTCGAGTAATCGATCAAAATAGATGTTGCTTATGGAGAAGGATGCTGTTCAAAATAAGGGACGAATATAACACACACCGGTGAAAATAATAAATATTATTTTGAATTAAAGAGCCTAAATTGACAAAATAACACAAGTCTATTTAAAATTAAATTCGCACATCGTCATTTTTACATAACCCTGACGTCAAATATTATGTCCATAAATTGGACTGCATAACTGGTGCGGCGGGTTGTACACAAATTAATAATAATAAAAACTTAGCAGATGGGTCATTAAAGGCCTGCTTGCGTCATATGACTTTGGCTCGATATGATCCAGTGGTACTTGTTGCAGTCCTCGTTGACAAAGCTGCGGAATTTATGTAGATATAGGGAAGAAGTAGTAAGGAAAGGAACTTGCAACTTCACCACGAACGTCTGTATTTTTTCAAGCCCAGTAGTCAAGTTCTGACCTTAAGAGGCTTAGATCTCACCTTTACAATTTTCATGTTCCCACGGCTAAAAACCGCTAACTGCAGCTGCATCTTCACGGTCTGGAAACACAACATGTACGCTAATGTCCTCAAATGCATGAAAACCTAATATTTGCGGGACACACTTAAAAATGATGAAGGAAAACTTTCGGATGCAGGCTTAAAAATCCACTAAAATAAAATGCGAAGCCTTATATGCAGAGAGGCACGACAGGTCGTAGAGTTCTCTTGCCAATTAAAAGAAGACGTTTCTTGTTATGGAGACCGAGTAATCGATCAAAATTAGATTTATGGAGACATTCCTTTGGATTATTAAGACTTCTGAGTTGCTAATCAAAATGATGTTTCTTTGAGTTTTAAAACTCTGTTAACGATTAAAATAGAAGGGGGCGTGGCCGAGTTGTCGTTCACACTAAAAAATTTATTCCTCCGGACTACAGAGACTTAAGAGTCGCCGATTCAAGTAATAAACGTTGCTTTGGATTATGGAGACTGAATTGACAATCAAAATAATAAGAGATTTTGTTGCCAATCAAAATAGGAGCTACGACAACTTCAAGTAATCGATCATGTGCTTCGGATTATGCAAACATTCCTTTAGATGATTTTCAAGTTGTCCATCGAAATAGATGTACCTTTGGGTTACGGGAGGAGCTATCGTTCAAAATAAGAAACTTTTCTTGCTGTATAGACAGATGCTTTAAATTAAGGATCTTTACGATCAAAATAATACTTTCCTTTCGATCCAGATTTGATTCCCGATCAAGACACTTCAGGTTATGGAATCTTCAAGTAATTCATCAAACTAATACACGTTGCTTTTAACTATGGAAACATTCCTTTGGATTGTGGAAAGACTTGCTGATCGGGTATTCCTTTGAGTGGTGGCAACATAAATTGCCTCAAAATGAGACGTTTTTTAAGATTTTAGAAACAAAGAGTTACTGATCAAAATAATAAACGCTGGTTTCGATTATGAAGACCGAAGAAACGATTAAGACGGTACAGTTGGAACATGGGGATTTTATTGTCAATCATGCTTCTTTGGCTTGACGGCATTCTTTTAGATGCTATTCTCAACCTTATTTTTGTTGCAGAATTTGAAAATTTGGCGGTACGCTAACAATAAAATACATTTAAAAGAATTTTAGTTATCTATAATACACTGTGTAAAAACAGCATAAACTTGATTTGGCTCAGCCTAGACGATAATCGAATCAGCATAACAATAATGCCAACGCCGCTGTAATGATTGTGGCATATTTTTTCACGTCGTGTTCTGGTTTCAATAAATTCCTGTAAAATAAGTACATACGAAATAAATTTTGTTTGCATTTCTTGAAGTTGGCGGTACACTTGAAGAATTTGGTGGTGGCAGTGGCAGAGTGGTTGAGAATTGTTACCAAGAGATTGAGATTTTTTAAGTGGTGATCAAAATGATGACGTTTCTGAGAGTTGCAGATTATGTTGTCGATCAAATGGGACTTTGCGTAATAGACAGAGTTTCCGATCTAAATGAAGACCAAGTTGTCAATCAAAATAAAAAGTTTCTGTGGGTTGTTGAAGCTGAATTACTGATTAAAATAATAGTCAGAACCCACCCCCTGGAAAACCAAAACCATCTCTAGTTAGAATCTCGAGTACCATTGGTAAAATATTTGTTCAACAAAACGTTCCAAGCGTTGTAATATTCTGAGAACCCTAGCCATTCTAGCAATACTTTTGTCGTATACTAAACATATTAATTTGGCCCAGCTACCTGAAGCAAGTCGACTGTATCGCAACAACCTAATTAAAATCGAGTTGCATTGGTAAAATTATAAAACAAGAACGAAACAATAGCAAATCTGAAAAATACATTGACCTATCTAATCTTCCTGGGTGCTTCAATAACCCTTTGCAATAAATAATAATACTTACCCAAACAGTGCCATAACGATTGCGCCAAATTTCAGCAGTTTTTCCTGCATCTGCCCTCGTGTCCAAACTTCTCGCTGTCTTGTCCTTCACTGGTCTGGAATCGTTTCAATTCGGTTCCAGCTTTTAGTTGTAGCTCATTTCCAATTTATAGTTGAAATACTCTTCAATTAATATCTGCTATATTACAATATAAACATTTGAACACCTATCGGTCAACCTTCAATAAACTTACCACTTGTAATACAAATATCGTAGCACACTTGGATCACGATAATTTATTACTCGACTGCTTTGCTAGCAGCTTCGTAATACTAATATATTCTCTTTAACTAACGAGCGAATTACAATAACATAAATTTTTGCTCTTCAGTTCTGAAAACTCAATACTTTTGAATCGCGAGTTCATCTCCTTGTTAATTTAGACCATAACGACTCCTTGTTACGGTACCGTCCCATTAAAGTCGCTGTTTCTTTGGTACAAATTCAGTAAAATTGAACTTTCCCCACGTCGCCAATCCTGACAAAGTATCATGCCTACAAATGCGGTTGCACGAGTGGCACAACGGGTGAAGTACACAATAAAATAAGCCACGAGCTCATCTGCTGGTTACTAAACGCCAAGTCCACTTCCTACTTTTTGCATGTGATTCTTCAAATGGTGTTTTTTCAGTGTTTCCCAAAGATGATCGGCAAAGTCTAGAGGTAGTTTCTTAGGTTTAGAAAGGATGGAACAAGGAAAGAAATCACTTTGCCAAACTGAAACTTCACACATGTCCGACCTTGTCAAATACCGAAACTAAAATTCCCTTAGTTCTCACGAGCTATAGTATTCCACCCTTTTTTTGGATAGAGACAAGTTGTTCAACAAAATAAGAGACATTCGTTAGCATTAGAGAGAATAGTTACCGATGAAAATAGTAGGTGTGGTTTGGATTAAACACACGTTGAATTGACAAACAAAATTGTATCTTCTCTCGGGTCACAGGGATTTTGTTGCCGATCAAGTTATGGAGACTTCGTAATCGAAAAAAATATATATATACATTGATCTGCGTCATAGAGCCATTCCTTTGGGTTATGGAGGCGAGTTGTCAATCAAAATGATAAAAAATTTTTGAGTTACAGAGACTGAGTTGCCATTCAAAATAAGACGTGCCTTAGGATTTTCTAGTCAAAACTTACTATTAAGATAATAAATGTTGCTTTGGATTATGGAGATTGAATTGACGATCTAAATAATACCTTCTTTCTTACAATTTAAAAGTCGTAAATACAACACCGCAAGCGCGGTTTACTAGACACCACGGGCAGTTGGTAACGCTAATCTTTGTACAGATTTGGCGCGCCCATCTGTCAATGACGTCACCATTAACAAATTAAATACGCCATTGACGGAAAATATGCGAATTTTGAAACAATAGTTTATAACAGCGAAAAACTCACATGAATATGTCCCTGAGTTAAAGTTGGCTTCTGTTGAAGTCCCATCAGGGCTACTGATGGCCCTTTTAAGGCAATTAACGGAGGGTACGCCTAACGTCCATCCAAAAGGCTTCAACTGGATCTCAGGGCTCCACTCTGGAGTGATTAAAGATGGTGCTCCGGCGTGGAATGCGGTTCGGCCAACGGCTACAAATTACCTCTACCTATGTAGGGAAAGGGCAGGAACAGGTATAAGGGCGACAAACAAAGATAATCAGGCAAGGAGATCTACATAAATAAAGATAAGGCACGATACGATACCTGACCAAACCGCTCTTCACGAAGGTCAGAGGCAAAAAGCCCTGTTTCCTCAGCGTCTTTCGGAAACTCCCCACTTTTGTTCTTTTTCGCGTCGGCGCGAAGTTCCCGCGCAAACGCCCTCTGGCGTGACGAAAATACACGCCAAGTCTTTTAAATTTTAAGGCGCGAAAACTTCCCCACATAAAAATTAAGCTAAGACAATGTTTAGTGCCAATTTGGCACGTAACATCTTTGAGTCATATAGATTTTGTTGCTGATCTAAATGAGAGACGTTTCAGGTTATTGAAACTTGTATAGTACTGCTTGAGTTATGGAGACAAGCAGACATTTGAATTGCCAATCAAATTGATAAGACATTTATTTGAATTGTAAACATTGCCGATCGAAATATATGTACTTTAGGTAATGGTGACTGAGTTGCTATTCAAAATAAGAGACATTCCTTAGGATTATAGGCTTAAGTTACTGATCAAAATAATAAACGTTGCTTTGGATTAAGCAGACTGAATTGACAATCAAAATAATATCGTCCTTTGCGCTATAGAGATTCTGTTGCTGATTAAAATAAAATGTTTTGGATTACGGAGAATTTGAATAGTCAATTGATATATTAGACATTGCTTTGATGGAAACATTCCTTAGGACAATGGAGACTTTCAAGTTGCCAATCAAGATGATAAGGTCTTTGTTTGGGTTGTAAATTTTGTTGCCGATTAAAATATATGATCTGTGGGTTACGGAGACAGAATTGCCATTCAAAATAAAAGACATGTTCGGTTAACTCGCGTATAAATCCGGTATATTAATCGGATCGGTAATAATAGGTTAGTTCGCGAATAATTCGGATATATATTAGTGATAGTGTATTCCCCCTCTTTTGTTATTTTTAAAATTAAGAGTTACTTTCCATACTTGGTGGAAGCAACATGTAAATATATTATAGACGGGTTAAATGTGTGTACCGTCCCTTTTTTTGTATGTAACCTATGTACTGGTTACCGTGTGATTTGGTTTATGGCTGTATATTAAAGAACAGGAAATTCACGGTTGCTGTCCATGTGTGTCCACAAAACAAGCGCTCGTATATGCAAGTCTACTGGAAGGACAAGGTGAGTGTTTGTTTACTTTATTATATAGAAACCAATTGTTTGCATTGTCTCCAACTCTGAATATTTTATGTAATTTAGTTCTTGAAAATCCTATGTAATTACAGTCCTACTTAAAATTTCTATATCGTGGAAAGTGTATAAAACCCGTACAAGACATTTCATTAGGATTATAGAGACCAATTAAAATAATGAATAACGCTTTGGATTACGGAGATTGAATTGACAATCGTAATGAGACGTTTCGTGTTATAGAGATTTCAAGTAATTCATCCAAATAATATCGGTCGCTTTGGGTTATAGAACTTTTCTATGTATTATGGAGACGAGTCGCGTTGCAGACATTCCTACCATTAATATGTCACGATCCTGTGGATTATAGAGACCAGGCGGCTCTGTGGCATAGTGATATGTGTGTTACTACTTCCGGGTTCAAATTCCAACACGGTCCGCTTGAAAAATGTTAGACGAGCATTTTTCACAAAAATACATCCTCGTTCGGATGAGAGGTAAAATGGAGGTCCCGTGTGTGAGTGTTGTCACGCACATTAAAGATCCCTATCTTGCTTGGAACAGCAAGGGTTCAGCAAAAATCAATATTTTGTAGGTAAAAAAACTAACTTCTTGGTCAATGGAGTACCTTCAGGTGGAGCATTCGATAATCACATGTAAGGATTATACAGACAAGTTATGGATCAAAATAATGACGTTGCTTTGGGTTGTAAACTTTGTTGGCGATTAAAGTAGATGTTCCTTTAAATAATAATAATATTTTCCTTTAATTCATAGATTTTTATGTCGATCAAAATGGGGACTAAGTTGCCATTCAAACCAAGAGATTATCGAGACTGAGTAATCGATCAAAATAGATGTTCCTTTAGGTTATGTAGACGTTCCTTAGGATTATAGACAAGAGTTACCAGTCAAAGTAACAAATGTTGCGTAAGATTATGGAGACTGAATTGATAATCAAAATAATACCTTCCATTGGGTCACGAAGATTTTGTTACCGATCGAAAGACGTTTCGAGCTATGAAGACAGCAGTAATCGATCAAAATAATTCACATTCGTTTGGATTACAGAGATGAAATGATGTTTCTTTGGGATGTAGAGTATGTTGCTGATTAAAATAGACGTTCGTTTTCGGTTATGGAGACTGAATTGCCGCTCAAAGTAAGAGACGTTCCTTAGTATTATAGGGAATTAAGAGTTAGTTAGCGATCAAAGTAATAAACGTTGCTTTGGATTATGGAAACTTTGAACTGACGATCACAAAAGTAAAGTCCTTTGGAGCACAGACACATCTTTGGAGTATAGAGACTTTTGAGTTGCGGATCAAAATTATGAAATTTCTTCGGCTTGCCGGTCGAAATGGTTGTTTTGGGTTATGGAAATTTTTGTTTTAATAACAGTCTGAAGAATTTCTGATCAAAATAATAAACATTGCTTTGAATTATAAGGACTTTTAAATTAGAGGCACAAAATCCACTTTTCAAACGTTTGTACCGTTTCGTTAAGACTGAAACTTAGGAAAATCCGTGTTGTATGTGTACGCACGCTTAACAGCTATGGAATTTACCAAGTTATCACAAAACGCCTAATCGCATTCACAGTAATGAACACAACAAAGTCCATTTTACAAAATCGATTGTACCCCTGTGGCAAGGCTGAGAATTAATATCAAACTTAATAAATTTTAACAGAGTATTATATGCGACCGCTTCGCCACTATGGCACTTACCCTTGAAATTAAGTAGCCGATCAGAATGATACTCGTTCCTTTGAGCTGTACACTTCGTGGCCGCTCAAAGTAAGAGACGTTGCTTTGGATTATGAAGATTGAATTGACGATCAACATAAACCTTCCTTTGGGTCATAGAGATTTTGTTGCTGAGACGTTTCGGGTTATCAATTGTTCAAGAAATCAATCAAAATAGATATTGCTTTAGCTTATGGAGACTGACTTGCCGTTCAAAATGAGACGATTATAACAGGAATCAGTCATCATCATCATCATTAGGTCTTCAGTCCTAGAACTGGTTAGACGCGTACCATCATTGTTCCCTATTCTGAACTAACCTACAGATTTCCCTAAAATATGCACAGCTTGCATCTATAACTGTCTGATCTAGGTCTACATCTACCTCTTTTTTCCTATCTCTGCTTGTAATATATCACATACTACTCCCCAAAAATGCCTTAGAACGTACTCCGCCCTACTATTTCTCTTTTCCCTAGATGTCCTTGTTCCCCTACTATTTCTGTAACTTATTTGTTATTATCTTTGTCTGTCCATGCTATCGTCCTCATACATCTGAAGCACAGCATTTCAAAAGGCTGCTACCGTTTTTCTGTCTGCGTTTCAGACTGCCCGAATTTCATAGGCATACTGTGCTGTGCTCCACACATATGCTTTCAACAATTTTCTTCTTATTCTATGTTTGTTGTCTTTCCTCATAGGCGCTGTTCTTTCTTGTTAGATGCAGTTCGATCATTTTCTATTGTTATCTGCGATTTACTATCCACGGTGCTCTCTCCCATTTCGAATGGACCTGCACCTTGCCGAAGTTCTAAATTACTAGAACAGGTAAAATGGATTACGTGTTCTAATGAGCTCAAGAGCCAAACTACAGGTCCAACCAAAGTAGTAGGGTCATTAGTGAGGAACCAGACTAAAACAGGTCCCCGAAAGAGGGCAGCGGCTCTTTCGGTACTTAGATTGGCAGAGACCATAGGGGTCGGTATGGCAGTCTTAAGACACACTACCGCGATGTGGAAGGCAACGGGAAACCACCACATTATCTCCCAAGTACACAGCGTACTTAAATTGTTACAAACATGATGGCATTTTCTGGGGTAAAAGATTCCGGAGTCAAAATAGTCCCCCATTCGGATCTCCGGGAGGGGACTACTTCGGAGGATGCGATCGGGAAGTTAAAAATAAGAGTCAGGAACATTCTGCGAGTAGGAGCGTGGAATGTTAGAAGTATGAAGTAAGAAGTAGGTAAGCTGGAGAACCTAAAAATCGAAATGAATAGGTTATCACTAGACATAGTAGGGATCAGCGAAGTTCGGTGGCCAGAGGCGGGGGATTTTTGGAGTGGAGACTTCAGGGTAATTCATACAGGAGCAGAGGAAGGAAATTTGGGTGTGGGGATAGTTATGCGGAAAAAGATAGGATACTGTGTAGAAAATTACTTACAAAAGAACAAAAGAGTACTCATGGTTATATTAGAATCTAAACCGGTAAACACAGTAATAATACAAGTATACATGCCCACCTCTAGTTACAGTGACGAAGAGGTAGAAGCCATCTACAAAGATATCGAAGACATATTAAGATACGTAAAAGGACATGAAAATTTAATAATTACGGGGGATTTTAATGCCGTGGTAGGGAAGGAGCGGTAGTAGGTTTATTTGGTTTAGGCACGAGAAACGACAGGGGAAATAGGCTGGTAGAATTTTGCGACAAGAACAATTTAATCATCACAAACACATTATTTCAACATCATGCTACAAGACGATATACGTGGAAGATGCCAGGAGATATAGGTAGATATCAAATAGATTACATTCTTGTTAGACAACGGTTTAGGAATCAAGTAAAAGACTGTAGAAGCTACCCAGAGGCAGATATAGATACTGACCACAACATCGTAATTATGAAGGCCGCACTTAAATTTAAAAATCTGAAAAGAAGGAACCGAAAAAGGCACTTGGACTTAGAGAAACTAAAAGATAAAGATACTCAAGAAAGATTCGAAAAAAAGTCAAATGAATCGCTCAAAGATATCGGGAAAATATCTGATACTAAGGAAGTAGAAACAGAATGGAATAACATTAAATCCAGCCTAGACATGGAGGCCAGAGATATTCTGGGATATACACAAAAAGAAAATAAGAAACCATGGATAACAAAGGATATCCTGAATTTAATAAAAGAAAGACGAAAATACAAAATAAATCAGACAAAACAGGAAAACAGAGATATAAAACCATAAAATGGGAAATTATTCGAAAATGCAGGAAAGCTAAAGAACAATGGATTGATGAAAAGTGCAAAGAGGTACAAACGAAGATGGAAATAGGAAAGACAGACGTAGCATACAAATTAATTAGAATGAATTTTAGGGATATCAAACCGTATAGCAAAAATATAAGGGACGCACAAGGAAACGTCATCATAGAAAGCGTAGAGAAAGTGGGTAGATGGCAAGAATTTATAGGGAATTTATATGCAGGAGAGGAACTATTTGCATTAGAACAGGAATCAGACATTGAAAATGATGACTTAGGATATCCTATACTTAGAGACGAGTTTGAATTAGCATTACAGAGTCTGAAAAATGGTAAGGCGCCGGGTACAGATAAGGTGCAAGCCGAAACTCTAAAAGCAGCTGGACAAGCAGTAACAGAAAGTCTCTTCCAACTTGTAAGCTATATGTATGAGACAGGAGAGATACCCAAAGATTTCAAACGTAGCATCATACTAACTATACCAAAAAAGAAAGGCGCAGATAGATGTGAAAATTTTCGAACAATAAGTTTGACAGCACACGTGTCAAAAATATTAACTAGAATTGTGCAAAGACGAATGGAAAAACGGGCGGAAGAAATACTAGGAGAAGACCAATTTGGGTTTAGGCGAAACAGAGGAACACGGGAGGCTATTTTAGCTCTGAGAGTGATAATGGAGAAAACAATAGAAAAAGGGGAAAGCATGTATATAGGGTTTGTAGATCTGGAAAAAGCATTTGACAATGTAAAATGGAAAAAATGTTTGAAATTCTCAAAAAGATTGGAATGAGTTATAGGGATAGACGAATAGTACATAGCTTATACAAAGAGCAAACAGCAGTAATAGAATTAGAGCAGGAACGTAGAGAAGTAAACATTAGGAAAGGAGTGAGACAGGGATGTGCCTATCCCCATTGATTTTTAACTTGTACATAGAAGATGCAATGAATACTGTCAAATGCAAGAAGACATTTGGAATTACTATGCAAGGACAAAAAATTTATATGCTTAGATTTGCAGATGATATAGCGGTATTAGCGTCTAGCAAGAAAGCGTTAGAAGCTGCTCTTAATGAAATGGAAACGGTTCTAACAGAGAGATACGGTATGAAAATTAACAAAATTAAAACTAAAGTTTTAGTATGCAAAGGTGGGGAAAATAAATCAAAAACAAGAATACAAGTATGTAACACGAACTTAGAGGTTAAGGATTTCTGCTACCTAGGAAGCCAAATAACGCAAGATGGAAAAAGCACAAAAGATATAAAACAAAGATTAGCACAAGGTCGTGTTACATTTAACAAGAAAAAGCAACTACTGTGCTCAAAGACCACAAACATAGAAACAAGGAAAAGATTGCTTAAAACATATGTGTGGAGCACAGCACTGTATGGCTGTGAAGCCTGGACAGTGGGAGAAGCGGACAAGAAAAAGATAGAAGCCTTTGAAATGTGGTGCTACAGACGTATGATGAAGATATCATGGACAGACAAAGTTAAGAACGAAGACGTACTAAAAATGGTAGGGGAAGAAATAAATATGTGGAAAACGGTAAAAAATAGGAGAGATAGGATGATAGGCCACATACTACGGCATGAGGGAATAGTGCGAAATATATTAGAAGCAGAGATAGGAAAAAAGAGAAGAAGAGGCAGACCTAGGTTAGACTACTGCACACAGATAGTAAAAGATGTAGGCTGTAGGGGTTTCAGGGAGATGTGTAGGCTCAGAATAGAAATCAATGGAGGTACGCATCCAACCAATCCCACGATGGATAAACTAATGACGAAAAGATAACTGTGCTTAAACATGATGATTATAATAAGTAACTACAAGAATTGGTTGGGCAATATTCTCGAATAATGTGTTAAAGGATTTACTGGAAAACCATTATTTCGGCAAATGTCTAAGTGTTGGGGGATCTTGGTAGCCACAGGTTGCTTAACCTCCTTCACTGAATCTCGGTAAAATTGGGCATAAAATTAGAAAACAATAGAAGGGGAACGAACTGAATATGCATGCTGTGTAAGAATTTAAGGGAACTATGTAGGTTAGCTCAGAATATAAATAAGTGCAGGTACGTGTCCAACCAGTTTTGAGACGGAAAACCTAATGACGAAAAAATAAGCACAGATAAATCTGATGATTAATATAAACAACTAGTTGTTGGTTGCGAAATATCTCCAACTAATGTTGGCTGTGCGAAAAGATAAATTGGAAAATATATTAAATCGCTAAATGGTTAAGTATTGGGGGAACTTGGCAGCCACAGGTTGCTTACCTCCCTTTACAACCACTAAAGGTTGGAGAAATAGGGCATATAACTGTAAAACAATAGAAGGTGATTGAACTGCATCTAGCAAGAAACAACAGCGCCTATGAGGAAAGGCAACAAACATAGAACAAGAAGAAAATTGTTGAAAGCATATGTGTGGAGCAAAGCACAGTATGCCTATGAAATTCGGGCAGTCTAAAACGCAGACAGAAAAATGGTAGCAGCCTTTTGAAATGCTGTGTTTCAGATGTATGAGGACGATAGCATGGACAGACAAAGATAATAACAAATAAGTTATAGAAATAGTTGGGGAACAAGGATATCTGGGGAAAAAGAGAAATAGAAGGGTGGAATATGTTCTAAGGCACTTTGGGGAATAGTATGGGATATATTACAAGCAGAGATAGGAAAAAAGTGGTAGATGTAGACCTAGATGAGATAGTTATAGATGCAAACTGTGCAAATTTCAGGGAAATCTCTAGGTTAGTTTAGAATAGGAAACAATGATGGCACGCGTCTAACCAGTTCTAGGACTGAAGACCTAATGATGATGATGAGACAAGTAATTTATCAAAATATATGTACCTTTAGGTTATAAAGAGTCGACGTTCCTTAGGATTCCAGAGATTAAAAAGTCGTCAAGTAAAATAATAAACGTTGCTTTGAATTATGGAGACTTGAATTGCTAAACAAAGTGGACGTTTCTTTAGTTTGTCAAGTTGCCGATCAAATAGACGTTCTTTCGGTCATGAGGAATCATGCTACCATTCAAAATAAGAGACATTCGGATTATGGAGACTACGAGTAATCGATTAAAATGTGCCTTTGGGTTAAGGAAATTGAGTTGACATTCCTTAAGATATAGAAACGTGTTACCGATCAAAATAATAAACATTGCTTCAGACTATGAAAACTGAACTGTTGATCAAAATGATTAGACGTTTCTTAGTGGTCGTAGAAATTTTGTTGCTGATCAAAATAAGACGTTTCGGGTTATGGCTTAAAAGGCTTTGGTCACAGAGGCGTTCCTATTGATTATGAATTTTTGAGTTGCCAATACAAATGGGTTTCTTTGAGTCGTGACTTTGTTGCCGATCAAACTAGATGTTCCTGGATTTTGGAAACTTGAGTTTTCCGTTCGAAATAGGAGACGCTCCTTAGGAATATAGAAACAAGAATTAGAACAAAATAATACATTCCTTTGGGTAATAGAGGCGAGACGTTTTATGTTATGGAGACGAGTTGCCGATCTAAATGATAGCATTTCCAGTCGGTAAAGCATGAGACTCTTAATTTCAGGGTCGTGGGTTCGAACCCACGTTGGGCGCTAATATTACACTTTAATCTAAAATCAAAGTATACTTTTTAAAGTCCCGGCGGCAATGTATGAGAGCCACTACGACCGTTGGTACCAATGATAAATAATTGCGAAATTATGCGCAAATTAGGTATTACGTCATACAAGTGTTTTAAATTACTACATCACATGCAAAAAAAAAACGATAAAGGTACTCACGTAACTATAGGACTCCTTACAGCATTACGGCTATTTTGGCGGCAGCTGGCGTCGGGTAGCATTGAGGGCGTGGGCCATCCTTCTGCCTCCGGTTGTAGTCAGATTCAAAATTTGTCTTCTCTCTTGTTGTAGTGGAACGGTAAGGAATACAGGTGAGGAATGGTAATAGATACAAGACAAAAGGAAACCTACATCCAAAAAGAGAAAAGACAAGATAAAAGGCACAAAGATAACCACTAGGCTCAACGTCTAGCTGACAAGTCCTGACGCGTCGGAAATCACCTACTTTCTTTTTACACTCCGCGTCGGCGCAATCTTTTGCGCAAACGCAACTATTTGAAGTGACGGAAATACACGCACGTCTTTTTAAATCATTGGCGCAAAATCACCTACAAATTAGGAATTAAAATTAGAAGTATTTACAGGCCGATTTTTCGGCATGTAACAAGGATCGGTCAAAAACATCTTTATCCATTTTGTAAAGTGTTAACTATGTTGCTCATTTCTTCATGTATATTATTACTATTTGGGTATTACCTGTAAGTAATTAATTTATATAAATAAATAAATAAATAAATAAAAATAATACACGTTGCTTTGCATTATAGAGCCATTCGTTAGGATGGTGGATATTCCCCCTCTTGGACCATCACCTTGAACCGGTCAGGGGACTAGTACTCTTTACCCAATCCAGCGTCGAGACGAAGCTAAGGAATATCTACATCACCTACACTTTTAACGCACACACAAGCTTTCAATACGCATGAGCGCATGCCCTTACACCTACACAAAGCTGTACCTTTCAGCATCTTTTTCTGTCCTATCAGAGAGACGCGCTAGTCTCCCGACTATTTCTCTTCAGGTCCTTCTTGGCTATTAGGGCATCCAAAGGCAGAAGGACCTATTTCTCACTATCTCTTATGGCATGGCTTTATGAAAATGGAATGGTTTGGTTGTTCTGATTGCTGACGTTACGGTTGAGATGATATTTTGCACCGAGGAAGGCATAAAGCGTCCGTTGGGTCCCCAGCCACCTGGGTGGTGCCTGCGTTGTTAGAGGCATGGGACTCCTGAAACCCGGAAGGAAGTAAGGAGCTGGAGCCATACGAATTGACAAAATCATCCTCATAAGGCATATTCATTTGCAGCATGGGATCATGCTGGTGGTAATATTACTAAGGGTGTACCCCAATTGAAAAGCTCCCCCAGGACAGGGACTAAAACATATGGTTATTAAAAAAGAGAACCCATTCTCTTAAATGGGACAAGGATCACGCAAAGAAAATGGTAACGAAATTAGTAATGACAAATAAGTGGAAGCTGCGGCGATAGCTGTAAAAAACGTCGATGAAAATGACGGTTTTAGAAAGAGTGAAAGAATAATAACCCCAACAAAACAAACTACAGAGGAAAATACGGAAATGATTGTGGATATCGAAAAACCAAAGGACTTAATAGACTTTAGTAGAACAGCCTTTGTAGATGTACCAATACATAGCAGACTAAACTTCGGTTAGTAACAAACAAGGAAAAGGCCAATGCTAGCCAGATATCAGGAAGACGCAAGGAAGCGGAAAGGGATGGGGATGAGGGACTGTCAACAACTTCAAACCCCTCACCAGCGACTCAAGAAAAGAACGCAAAAAGAAAAAAATGCCGATTGCCCAGTAGCAATGGAGGCTGAACGCGTAAAAGGATTGGAAATAGAAAAGGGGATATTTTCCCCCAGTGAAGACGAGGAGAACACCAACACAGCGAGAAAGGACGTTGTCACTGGACAGAAGTGAGGAGAGCATGGGTATATTAACCCTATCGTCCCAATAGACAAAATGTTGGAAGAAGGCGAGGAAAAAACCTCTACGAAGAGGAAACCTAACACGCCGCCGTTCAGAAGTACCAAAGGCAAAACTGAATCGAAAGTCAGGGTAGGAGAGACAGGTCTCCAGGAACACATTGAAGCCATGTCAAAAATCATAGGCGAAATGAATAACTTCGTTGTGGATGTGTTCTAAAAACAACAGTCCAACAATGGGGGGAAACGGTTACCAGAATGAGAGGGTGGAACAGATTGGAGAGGAAGTAGTGGCTAAGTTGCCAGAAGTACACCATGGAAGCACGGAAAAATGGGACCAAGAGCTGATGTAAAAAAATTAAGATTATTCTGAGCAATACGATAGAGACCACAGACAAAGTAACGAAAAGTGGTGATTAAAGAACCCAATGATCTAAATATGGCATACAAAGACATACCCTGAACTGAAAGCTGTCTGGGAAGAAGTGGAAGTTTTTGAGTGCGTGACTAGAGTCTGCTCTAAAGGCACCACTTAAAAAAATAGTAAGTATGGCATATGACGGTAGTGAAGAAGGTGTACTTAATACTTTGCTTCGAATAAAAGAAGACGTTCAGAATGACCGATGGGATACCTTGCACCACGTAAGAGCCATGCGTTCAACAGCCCATGGGTATTCCAGGAATTGGAAATAAAAATCGTGGTGTACACCAATAAGTCTCTAAGGACAAATGAAAGCATTGGCAAAGAAGGAAAAGACAAGCACGCATACACACTGGTCGTAAAGAAGACCCTACATGTGATTTTTCCAATGCTCCACCCGAAGGTACTACATTGACCAGGGAGCGAGTTTCTTTTACCAGTAAAATTTGGAATTTTGCCGAACCCTTGCTGTTCCAAGCAAGGTAGGGATCTTTAACGTGCGTGACAACACTCACACACGGGACCTCCATTTTACCTCTCATCCGAACAAGGGTGTATTTTTGTGAAAAATGCTCGCCTAAAATTTTTCAAGCGGGCCGTGTTAGGATTCTAACCCGATACCTTGGACGTAGTAGTCACACACATACCAACTACGCCACGAAGCCGCCTCGTAAAGAAGACCGACAAAGACTACAAAACTATTCCAGGAGAAAGGCCTACCAGGAATGGTAAGGTGTTGATCATCATCAAAGACAAGGCTGCTCTCTGCAAAAATAAGAGAATATGCAACTTAGGCAAGTGGGAAACCGCCGGGAGGTAGAGAGCCTACATATATATGGGCTAGAGGTCACGACCATTAAAGATGAGGTGCGGAAAGCAATCGTGAATAATCTTGGCATGCAGCTGACAGGAGACATTAAAGTAGGAGATTTCCTATGTAGCCGATATAACATACCAGTCGTAACGGTCATGATGAGAAAGTAAGATGCCCCACAAAATTCAGGAGGGCCAGTTACAAGTAGAGCTAGTCCCGTGCATCGTCTGGAGATCAGGCGATGCCATAGGTGCTGGTCCCATGGACATCTGACTAGAACGTGGTGTTGCATTAATTGCAGACAACTATGACACATGGCCAAGGGTTGTCAGAATGACGAGTTCTGTATGCTCTGCCAGAAACACGGACATAGACCGGGCGGCCACGGATGTGCCAACTGCGAGAGAGGTTTATTGGATCCTGGTAGCAGATAATCGTGTCGAGTAGGAAAACAATCCAATAAAGGCAGAAGGGTAATAAGAAGGCAGAGAAAAAATTACTACAAATAAACTTGAACACCTCTAAAATGTCGGAGACTTTCACGGCCGGAATCATTATAAATATTTATGGTTCCTCCGGGTTAGAACCGTGTCATTTTATAAAATGACACGGTCCAAACCCGGAACCATAAATATTTGTAACCTCTAAAATGGCCTATGAATTGATGGCGGCAACTGCTAGGCAATGGGGTAGTGATATACCGATGATCAGCGAGCCAAATGCAGCAACAAGCAGAACGGCTAAACGATGATATTAACACGGTGGCCATTATTGTCAAGAACAGGGTATTAGACATAAAAAAATCAGGCAAAGGTAAGGGCTTTGCATGGGTGAAGAGAGGCAATCTGGCGCAGGTAATTTATTACTAATATTTCTCACCGAGTAAATCTGAACAAGATTTTAAAAGCTTCTTGGACGCACGGCGGATGACATCGCATGGCGGAAAGGGGGTAAAATTATTGCCGACTTCAATGCTAAAGCTGTCCTGTGGGAGTCCTCGAAGACTGATAAGCGATGGGTGGATGACCAGTCAAGACGCTGGTGGTGTATAAGGGAAAAACTCCCACCTTCGTGAGGGGCCCATCCCAATCTATTATAGATATTACTGTGGTAACGCCAGTCATAGCGACGGATATCTGGCAATTGACAGTAGAGGAAGAAGAAAGTATGAGTAATACCTTCCAGGAACCAATGAACAAGTATTACGGAGCATCGGGTTGGGTATTGAGGAAACGACATTGACGAATTAAGATAAATACTAGTACAGGAGTCGCATAAAGAATGTCTAGACTATGCACAGCTCGTAAGCAAGTTGTTGCTGGCATGTGATCAAGTTATGCCTAGAAGGAAGACCTTGCTTTTGGTGGACAGAACACCAAGAGCAGTTGCGGCGACGGCCCGTTGGCAGAATCAGAGAAAGAGGAACTATACAAACGGGGGAGAGGTTGCTATCAAAAATGCCCATGAGCTTAAAACAGCCATTAAAAACAGCAAAATGCGTCCTGACAACAGCTTCGCGCGACATCAATAAAGACACATGGAGTTTAGGCTATAAAATAGCGGCAAAAAAGCTTAAAGCCAATGCTACAGAAGAGCTTCCCGGGAAAGAGTGAAGGCTCTTAGAAGCACTCTTCGCTCAACGGATGGTGCGACATTGCGAGCAGACTCACTCTACTGTAGAACATCCCACCCTTTACCAAAAAGAAATTAATGACGGCGGCCAAAAAATAAAGATAAAAAGCATCAAGTCTGGATGGCATTCCGACCAGGTGATAAGAGAGGCATGCAGAGTGATGCCTAAGTGTCCTATCGGTCATTAATAAGATGATATTAGAGGGAAGCTTCCTAATGGAGGGCTGTAGGGCAAAGCCCGGTAAACCTACAGTGGATCCAGGGCCGTACAAGCATATATGCCAGCAAGCTTGCCGAGCATCTCAAGACCGAGATCGACAGGAAAGGTGGTTTATCACCAAAGCAATATGGGTTTAGGGAAGGGAAGTCGATGTTGGATGCAGTAGAAGAGGTGCTGGAGATAGCCAAGGATGTCAACTTGAGAACCTGGAGGATGTGAAAGCTGTACGAGGTCATCCTGCTTGACATCAAAAACGTGTTCAACATGGCCAGCTGAGAGATGGTTATGGAAGCACACCGCAAAGTGCAGGTATCACCTACATAATAAAGATGATCAATAACTACTTGAGTGACCCGTAAAACACATACAGAACAGTGATGAAAGACACCCTTCCAATAACAGCCGGCGTTCTCCAGTGCTCGGTATTAGGACCAATGCTCTTGAATATTATGTACAACGGGGTCTTGAGGCTTCCATTACCAGGAGCTAAATCTATTGGCTTCGCCGATGACCTAGCGATTGTGGTAGTAGCCCAAAATGAGGAAAACCCGTGCACCAAGGCCAATAAAGCCATCAGAGTAGTTGAGAAATGGATGGAGTAGGCGCAACTACAGCTTGCCTCATAAAAAACGGAACCAGTATTATCGACTGGTAGAAGAAAGATGAAACCGATTATGGTGGGTGTTGGAGGGTCAGCATTACGCCTAAGGAGGAGGCCAAATACTTGGAGATTACTTTGGATAGGAAGAACATATTGAGAAGCAAGCCACGAGGGCTCAGGCAGCAATCCAAAATTAGTAGGTTTACGATGAACATTGGAGGACCTACTGCAGGCAAGTGGAGAGTGCTTACTGCAGTAGCAAAGTTAATTCTACTTTATCGTGCACCGGTATGAGCATGCAGGCTCGTAAGGTAATCCTGTACATGCAGCAAAGGCGCGTCGCCCTAAGAGTGGCCAGTGCTTATAAAACCGCGTCGGCAGAAAGCATACTGGGCATCATTGATATGATACCTGTAGACCTGCTCGCTCGGGAAAGAAAAGAACGTAAGATTGAGGGCATTGATCATGGTAGAGTGGTTCTTGCACGACACTCGGAAAAAAAGTGTCGTGGTGATCATTTTTAGTGCATTTTTCAATATATATATATCGACAGTTCTACACGAGTTCTAACAACTACGATCACTTTTAGCCTGAGTTCCAGTGGCTAACAAATTTTAAATAATTTTTTAATTATCTGTCTAGCACGACACTCGGGAAAAAAGTGTCGTGCTGATCATTTCTAGCGCATTTTCCGATATATAGCGACAGTTCTACATGAGTTCTAACAACTACGATCACGTTTAACCTAAGTTCCAGTGGCTAACACTGTTTTCCTAGTGTTGTGCTAGACCGAAAATTAAAAAATTATTTAAAAATGGTTAGCCACTGGAACTCGGACTAAAAGTGATCGTTGTTGTTAGGATTCATGTAGAACTGTCCATGTATATTGGAAAATGCGCTAGAAATGATCAGCACGACACTTTTTTCCGAGTGTTGTGCTTGACCGAAAATTAAAAAATTATTTAAAAATAGTTGGCCATTGGAACTCAAGCTAAAAGTGGTCATAGTTGTTAGAACTCATGTAGAACTGTCGATATATATTAAAAAATGCACTAGAAATGATCAGCATGACACTTTTTTTTCGTAGTGTCGTGCTAGACCGAAAATTAAAAAATTATTTAAAAATTGTTAGCCACTGGAACTCAGGCTAAAAGTGATTGTAGTTGTTAGAACTCACGTAGAACTGTCGTTATATATCGGAAAATGCGTTAAAGATGTTCAGCACGACACCTTTGTTCTAAGTGTCGTGCCAGATTGCAAATTAAAAAATTATTTAAAAATTGTTAGCCCCATGGAACTCAGGCTAAAAGTGATCGTAGTTGTTAGAACTGTCGATATATATCAAAAAATGCGCTAGAAATGATCAGCATGACACTTTTTTGTCTTAGTGCCGTGCTGGGTACAATATATGTTGTTTATTTTAATTACATAGAAAGATGGAACTCGATTAGAACTAACGGGAACTCTTGCTAAAAGTTGTGATATTCATTGGTTTCCTATAGATTAGAGGAGGAAATGTCGTGCTAGATTTGCGAAGTTAGCACGACGATTTTTATTTGCTATATTTTGATATTAAAAATGCGGAACTCTTTATTTTCTATCAGGAACTCTAGAACTATGCAAAGTGCTACTAGAACTATCGTTTTTTAAAATTTAAAGAACGTCGTGCCAACTTCACAGGGGTATCAAAATAAGTCTCAGGTTATGGAGACGTCGAATTAATACACGTTAGAGTTTTGGATTACGGAGTCTTGAGTTGCTGATAAAAATGAAGACGTGTCTTTGGCTTTGCTGATCAAAATATACATTATGGAGACTTTCCTTTCGATAATAGGCCAAAGTTTTCGATCAAAGTAATTCGTTGGATTAGCAAGACTAAGTCGACGATCAAAATAGGAGACGTTCCTTTGGTACAAACGTTAAGTTAGACGCTTTTTAAGGTAATAGAAATTTTCTTGCCGATCAAAATAATAGAAGTTTCTTTGTTGCTGTTTCAAATAGTAAGAGGTTACTTTGAGCTCTAAAACCATCAACAAAGAGGTGCTTAAAAATAAACTCACCTTGTGCAAACTCATGACCTGTAAATTTAGTTAATCTAGGATAAGGATTATTTCGAAACGATCTTTAACGGAGATTACAAATTACTAATTTATTATTACCGACGTATTTATTCATATAACAAATTAAAATCTTAAATAAATAACTACACATATAAAATGCACAATACATTGTGCCGCTTAGAACTATATGTAATACATAAACAGTACATTAAACTTTCTTACCGCGTCCTTTACCTTTTGGTTTCTTTTTAGCACCAAAATCTGAGTCACTGTCGTCATCTTCAGGTACTGAAAAATCAGATTCAGAGGCTGACATTTTTCGCTTTGCAGGCGGCGCTCTTTTCGCACCGTGATCTGAGTCGTCTGATGAAATCAAAACTTTTTTGTCACCCATATCACCACTCCCTTCATCATCGTCAGAGACCATTTTTGCCACTTTAGGTTTTCTAGCCGGTGCTCTTTTCGCTTTTGGATTATCGGAGTCTGAAGCGTTTTTGATATCCATACCGAAATCAGAATCGTCGTCTGACCCTTTCTTCTTACCTTTCGGTTTTCGAGCCGGAGCCGCTTTCTTTTTCTTGTCTTTATCTGAACTTGCACCACCACCGCCAACATCGGAATCATCGCCGGACGTTTTCTTTTTTTGCGGTTTTTTAGCCGGTGGTGCTTTCTTCTTCGTTGGTTTTTTGGAAGTCACTCCGAGCTCGTTGTCTGAACCGCTCTTCTTTTTCTTCTTTTTGGGTTTTTTGACTTCGAAATCAGAATCGTCACCGCTGATCTTATCGACGATTTTATCGCCGAAATCGGAGTCGGATGATGAGACGACACGCTTTTTCGGTTTTGAAGGTGCGGCTGCTGGTTTCGTATCGTTTGTTTTTCCGATGAGGGAGTCGAAGAGGTCGTCGGAGGTTTCATTCTTAGGCGGTGGTGACTCGTTTTCGCTGTCTGAACTGATATCGATTTGTTCTTGCGCTAAATCTTTTTCACGGACGGCTGTATTATCAAATAGCTCCGGATCACCGGCTTCTGATTCGCTCGAACTTCCTGAAAGTTGGTATTTCGTGATTTTAGTAGCAGCACGTCTGCTCATAACGCGTTCTTTGACGACAGCAGCGCTCTCTTCAGCGCCTGAATCAGACATGGAAACCTCGTCTTCAGTGTCAGATGTGAGTTTCTTTTTAACCCGCTTCTTCGGCGAACCCTTACCTTTGTTCTCCCCTTTGGGTTTAAAATTAAGTTTTGTCTGTATCATTCCGTCTTTCGACATCCGCTCTTTTACTTTCTTTTCGACTTGTTCCGGAGTGCCTAATTTGTCCTTTAGCGTCTTTTTGCTTTGGGTCATTAAGTCGAATTCGTCTTTGTCGTCCTGTTTCATATGTAAAGTATGGGTTTATTAAATCGATTTACTTACCTCCGTTAAAACTTCTTTCTTAACGCCCCTTTTGCCTTTGTTTTCTTTGAGTTTGACGGCGTTGTGGATCTTTTTCTTGATCTCCTCGCTCACGGTTGGAGCAACACGACGGCCAATTGGCGATGGCATTGTTTCTTGTAAATTGGTTCGTTTTTTCTAAAAAATGAAGCGGTTAGAAAGTTACGCAAAGGATTTTTATCGGAAAAATAAACACTCATGTTTGATTCAACAGTCGACAGACGTTATTCATTAGTTTCTCATAAACGACACGCTTAATTTGTTTTAAAAACTCTACGCTGTATAGTCAAGTGTTATGTTTTCATTTCTTGGATGGTTTATTGTCGTTTACGGTGTTTTCAGACTGGATCATAAAGCGCTCGAGTTACGTGTAATCGAGCGTAACTGCAGTCATCTTAAGCAGAACAATATGCAAATAGGACAATTTTTGTAGTATATTGAGATTTTTTGGTGGATTTTTGAAAATATTTTGAGACCCGTTATATTCCTTGCACATTACATGTTTCCTGTGGATTACTGAGACTTCGAGGATTTGAAGATTCGAAGATGCTGGGATCCGATGATTCAATGATCCGAGGATCCAATAGAATCAGAGGATTCAAATATTCAAGGATTCGATGATTCAATGGTTCACGGATTCAGAGATTCGAGGAATACAGGAATCAAGGATTAAATGATTCAAGGATTATATCATACAAGGATTCACAGATCCAAGAAAGCAAGGATCCGATGTTTCAAAGATTTTTTGATCCGGCTATCCTAAGATCCTAGGGTCTTAGGGTTCTATGGTCCAAGGATTCGGGAACTTGAGTATCCAAGCATCAAAAGATGCACAGATCCAAGGATCTAACGATCCATTGATCCCACGATCCAAGGACAAAAGAATCCAAGGACGCAATGGCACAAAGACCCTAGCATCTATGGGTCTAATACCCTAAGGATCCAATGATGCAAGGATACAATGATACAAGTATTCAAGTGTCTGAGGATGCAATGACCCAAAGTGTCTAAAAGGGTTCGAAGATTTTTTGATCCGACTATCCTAAGATCCTAGGGTCTTAGGGTTCTATGGTCCAGGGATTCGGGGACTCAAGTATCCAAGCATCTAAAGATGCACAGATCCAAGAATCTAACAATCCATTGATCCCACGATCCAAGGACACAAGGATCCAAGGACGCAATGGCACAAAGACCCTAACATCTATGGGTCTAATACCCTAAGGATCCAATGATGCAAGGATACAATGATACAAGTATCCAAGTGTCTGAGGATGCAATGACCCAAAGTGTCTAAAAGGGTATAAGGTTCCAAGGTCCCGAGGGTACAAGAACACAATCACCCAAAAATCCAAGTATGCAAATACCAAAGAATTTAAATATCCAAGGATTCGAGGATCCAAGGGTCTAAATGTCCAAGGTTGCAAGAAGTCAATGATTTAAGGCCCCAATAATCCAAAGGAACAAGCACCCAATCACCCAGGGATCCAAAGATTCAAGGGCCAAATGATACAAAGACCCAATGACCCAAAAATCTAAGGATTCCAGGAAATCGATGACCCGAGGATTCAGGGACCCAATGAACTAAAAATCCTATAATCCAAAAATACAAAAAACAAAAGATCCAGTGGATCTACAATCCAAGGGCCAAAAATTCCAAAAAGTACATCACAGGGTCCAAGGTATAAAAGAGCCCAAAGATCCAAAGGCTACGATATTTAAGGATCCCCAAAAACCAAAGGATTCAAGGTTTCAATGGACAAAGGATTCAAGGATCCGGTTTCAAAGATTGAAGCATTACAAAATCCGAGATCCAATGATCCAGGTATCCCATGACCTTAGGATCTAAGGACACAAGGATCCAATGACCCAAAGACACAAGATCGCAAAGAGCCTAGGACCCAAAGACACAATATTTCGGGGACCTTAGGATACAAGGGCTAAAGGGTATACGATACAATGGCCCAAGAACCCAAGGATCTAGAGGTCTAAGGGTCCAAGGTCCCAAGGATAGAAAAACCCAATCAGCCAAGGATGCAAGGATCCGAGCACACAAGGATCCAAGGACCCAGATGTCCAAGGTTGCAAGTCGCCAAGGATTCAAGGACCCAATGCTCCAAGGGCCCCAATATACAAGGACCCAATCACCCGGGGATCCAAAGGTTCAAGGGCCAAATGATACAAAGACCCAATGACTCAAAAATCTAAGGATTCCAGGAAATCAATGACCCGAGGATTCAGGGACCCAATGAACTAAAAATCCTATCATCCAAAAATACAATAAACAGGATCCAGTGGACCTACAATCCAAGGGCCAAAAATCCCAAAGATCCAAAGGCTACAATATTTAAGGATCCCCAAGAACCAAAGCATTCAAGGTTTCAATGGTCAAAGGATCCAAGGATCTGGTTCCAAAGATTCAAGCATCCCAAGATCCAGGTATCCCAGAACCTTAGGATCTAGGGACACAAGGATCCAACAACCCAAAGATACAAGGTTGCAAAGACCCTAGGACCCAAAGACACAATACTTCTGAGACCTTAGGATACAAGGGCTAAAGGGTATAGGATACAATGGCCCAAGAACCCAAGGATCTAGGGGTCTAAGGGTCCAAGGTCCCAAAGATAGAAAAACCCAATCAGCCCAGGATCCAAGAATGCAAGGATCCCAGCACACAAGGATCCAACGACCCATATGTCCAAAGTTGCAAGTCGCCAAGGATTCAAGGACCCAATGATCCAAGGGCCCAAATATACAAGGACCCAATCACCCGGGGATCCACAGATTCAAGGGCCAAATGATACAAAGACCCAATGAACTAAATATCCTATAATCCAAAAATACAAGAAACAAAGGATCCAGTGGACCTACGATCCAAGGGCCAAAAAAATCCCAAAAAGTAAATGACGAGGTCCAAGAATCTAAGGGTTCGGGTAAAAGGAGCCCAAAGATCCAAAGGCTACAATATTTAAGAATCCAAGAACCAAAGGATTCAAGGTTTCAATGGTCACAGAAACCAAGGATCCGGTTCCAAAGATTCAAGGATCTCAAGATCCGAGATTCAATGATCCAGGTATCCCAGGACCTTAGGATCTAAGGACACAAGGATCCAACGACCTAAAGATACAAGGGCTAAAGGGTATAGGATACAATGCCCCAAGAACCCAAGGATCTAGGGGTCCAAGGATAGAAAACCCAATCAGCCAAGGATCCAAGCACACAAGGACCCAGATGTCCAAGTTGGCAAGTAGCCAAGGATTCAAGGACCCAATGATCCAAGGACCCAAGTATACAAGGACCCAATCACACAAAGATTTAAAAATCCACGGGCCCAAGGATACACAGACCAAATGATCCAAGCATCTAAGGATCCAAGAATTCGAAAATTCGAGGATTCAAGTATTCAAGGATTCTAAGATTCAACTATTCGAGGATTTAAGGACCCAGGAATTCAATATATACAGGAAGTATTTGGGCATTTAGCATTTCCACATGTTTACTTGGGTCTATGCGCCTCCACATGTTGCATAAGTTATAATTGCAAATTCAACCGTATATACAGGAATTATTGAGCACCAGATACTTCCACCATACATTTATTGCGTCTCAAGCGCTTTCACGGGTTTGTAAGGTCAAATAATTAAAGCAGATATGCCAAACGTATTTTGGCCGTAGAAACGTCCACCAAATGTTCATGTGGTATTCAGGCGATTCCACAGGTTTTTAAGGTCGGAAAATTTAAGCAAATATACAGGACGTACTTGAGCCCTAGAACTTCCACTATATATTTTTCACAAGTTTGTAAGGTCGGAAAATTGAAGCAGTGCATAGGACGTACTTGGATCCTAGAAGTCCCATCATATATTCCTTTGGGATTCGGGTGCTTCCATAGGTTTGGAAGGTCGGATAATTGAAGCAGATACACAGGACGTGCTAGGGTACTGTAAACTTCCATTGTATATTGATTTGGGACTCAGACGCTTATACGGGTTTGTAAGGTCTGATGATTGAAGCAGATATATATGATACACTTCGGTCTTAGAACCTTCCACCGTATGTTTATTTTACACTTGGGCCCTTGCACAGGTTTATAAGGTGGGAATATTGAAGCAGACATACAAAACGTATTTGAGCCTTAGAAACTTCCACCATATACCCATTTGGTAGTCAGACGTTAACAGATTTGTAGGGTCCAAAAAATGAAGCAGATATACGGTACTTTCTTGAACCCTACAAACTTTCAACACATTTATTGGGTCTCAGGCCCACCTCGGGTTTGAAAGGTCAGAAATTTGAAGCAGATGTACAGGATGCACTTAGACTTCAGAAGTTTGTTATCCTAAGATTCTAGGGTCTTAGAATTCTATGGTCCGAGGATTCGGGGATTCAAGTATCCAAGCATCAAAAGATCCGCAGATCCAACGATCCATTAATCTCATGATCTAGGGACAGAAGAATCCAAGGACGTAATGGCACAAAGACTCTAGGATCTATAGGTCTAATACTCCGAGGGCCCAATGATGCAAGGATACAAGGGGCCAAGGATCCAAGTGTCTGAGGATCCAATGACCCAAGTGTCTAAAAGGGTCAAAGATTCCAAGGTCCCGAGGGTACAAGAACATAATCACCCAAAAATTCAAGTATGCAAATGCCAAAGGATTTAAATATCCAAGGATTCGAGGATCCAATGGTCAAAATGTCCAAGGTTGCAAGAAGCCAATGATTTAAGGCCCCCCATAATGCAAGGGTACAAGGACCCAATCACTTGGATTCAAAGATTCAAGGGCCCAATGATACAAAGACCCAATGACCCAAAAATTTAAGGATCCCAGGATGTAAAAAAAATCGATGACCCCAGGATTCAGGGACCCAATAAACTAAAAATTCTATGATCCAAAAATACAAGAAACAAAGGATCCAGTGGACCTACAATCCAAGGGCCAAAAAAATTCCAAAAAGTAAATCACATGGTCCAAGAATCTAAAGGTTCAGGTATAAAAAAGCCCAAAGGTCCAAAGGATTCAAGGTTTCTATGGTCAAAGGATCTAGTTCCAAAGATTCAAGGATTCAAGCATCCCAAGCTCCGTAGATTCGAGATCTAGATATCCCAGGATTATAGGATCTACGGACACATGGATCCAACGACCCAAAGTCGCAAATACCCAAAGACACAATATTTCTGAGACCTTAGGAAACCAGGGCTAAAGTGTATAGGATACAATGGTCCAAGAACTCAAGGATCTAGGTACTTGACCAGAAAAATTAAATTACTGTTAACGTCGGTGTAAAATGCAATTATGGCGACGTTCAAGTTCGTTCAATGCTTAAACGTTGACGATTACACAACGTAAATACATGAAACGCTTTCAATTTAAAATATTAAACACATTTTAAATGCTTAATCCTTCTTTTTATAAAACGAAGTAGCGATTACATATTTCCAAATACTCTGGTTGACGATATTTTACTTCGACCAAACAATCATTCATACATTTAACCAAAGAAATTTAAATTAATGAGAACTAAGCAATTATCCTAGATGAAAGTATTCTAATTTAAGAACGTAGATATAAGCTTGGGCTTCGGTAATATCGCACCGAATTTAATTAGTTCGATCGATAACGATATTAAAATAAATAAACCATAGAGCTACTTACACCAGGTCCTTTCTTGGCACCAAACTCAGTCTTAACGCTCATTTCAAGCGACCGTTCTTTCGCTTCAACCGAGTCAAGTTTTTCCATAAACTCATCTAAATCAGCTCGCCATAAATCAGTCGGTGTTTTACGCTTAAGAACATCTAGTTCGGCTAATTTGTTATCTCTTTGTCGTAGGAGTTCGTTTTTCCGCTCGTCGGTTAACATCCACATGGTCATACCGAGCAAATAGTCAAACTTCTTCACTTCGGCTGAAGATTTCACTGTAAGAACGAAAAATATTAGCAAATACACATTGAAATACTCTCGTTTGATCACATCTGCATGTAATTTATATCATATACAACTTTTTTAATAATAAACGACTTCTCACGTATATGATTATCATCAAGCATGCGCTACCGTTCTTTGAAAATAAATAATTCAACCGAGGAATGGCGGTTGGTTGTAAAACAAACAAATCACATCCATCAAAATACAATCATGCTTGTTAAAATTAAACGGAAAACCAACTGTAAAAATCCATTCGTTTTCGAAACAAAGGCGATAAGTCGAAAACGTTGAGTAAATCAAGGCCAGTCAAATTTATTCCCAAAAATACATATTCAAACAAACACATAGCTTGTAGTATAAACATAATTTATCGGAATGAGAACGAGAATTAGACCAAAAATGAATATTGGTTTACTCAGGTTCGGTGCATGTTTAAACTCAACTAAAAACCAGAAACTGAAATTTTGTGTCAGAATGAAAACCAGAATTGAGCCAAAATGAATATTGGTCCACTTCGGTTCAGTAGATGTTAACTCCAGTTCATTTATGTTCAAACTCAACTGTACACCGAAACCAAAATTATGTGTCAGAATGAGAACGCGAAATATACCGAAAATGAATATCGGTTTACCAAGTTTCGGTACATGTTCGAACTCAACTGAAATTTTGGGTTAGAATGAAAACCAGAATAGAACCGAAAATGAATATTGGTCTACTCCAGTTCGGTACATGTTCACTCCGATTCAATACATGTTCAAACTCGACTGAAACCACAAAATAAAATTTTGTGTCAGAATGAACACCAGAACTGAACCGAAAATGAATATTGATCTACTCCGGTTCAGTTCATGTTCAAACTCAACTGAAAACCAAAACCAAATGTCAGAATTAAAACCAGAATTATAACGAAAATGAATATCGGTTTACTCAGGTTCGGTACATGTTCAAACTCAACTAAAAACCAGAAACTGAAATTTTGTGTCAGAATTAAAACCAGAATTGAACCGAACATGAATATTGGAGTTAGCACATATTCACTCCGATTCAATACAAGTTCAAATTCGACTAAAACCACAAACCGAAATTTTGCGTTAGAAGGAAAACCAGAATTATTCCAAAAATGAATATCAGTTTACTCAGATTCGGTACATGTTCAAACTCAAATAAAAACAATAAACTGAAATTTTGTGTGAGAATGTAAACCAGAATTGAACCGAAAATGAATATTTGTCCACTCCGGTTCAGTACGTTTACTCCAGTTCAGTTTAGGTTCAAACTCAACTGAAAACCAAAACCAAAATTATGTGTCAGAATGATAACGAGAATTATATCGAAAATGAATATCGGTTTACTAAGGTTCGGTACATGTTCCAACTCAACTGAAAACCAGAAACTGAAATTTTTGCCAGAATGAAAACCAGAATTGAACCGAAAATGAATATTGATCTACTCAGGTTCGGTTCAGGTTCAAACTCAACTAAAAACCAAAACCAAAATTGTGCTAGAATGAAAACCAGAATTATACCAAAAATGAGTATCGCTTTACTCA
This sequence comes from Platerodrilus igneus, assembly GCA_036346225.1. Taxonomy (NCBI): domain Eukaryota; kingdom Metazoa; phylum Arthropoda; class Insecta; order Coleoptera; family Lycidae; genus Platerodrilus; species Platerodrilus igneus. Next base: position 851,295 of record JARFIW010000115.1, on the reverse strand, counting down.
GATTCGGTACATGTTCAAACTCAAGTAAAAACCTGAAACTGAAATTTTGTGTCAGAATGAAAACCGGAATTGAACCAAAAATGAATATTGATCTACTCCAGGTCAGTACATTTCAGTTCAGTTCATCTTCAAACTCAACTGAAAACCACAACCAAAATTGTGTTACACTATAAAAAATCAGAATTATACCAAAAATGAAAATTGGTTTACTCAGGTTCGGTACATGTTCAAACTCAACTAAAAACTAGAAACCGAAATTTTGTGTCAGAATGAAAACCAGAATTGAACCGAAAATGAATATTGAACTACTCCAGTTCAGTATATATTCACTCCAGTTCAGTTATGATCAAACTCAACTGAAAACTAAAATCAAAATTGTGTTAGAATGGAAACAAGAATTATATCGAAAATGAATACCGGTTTAATCAGATTCGATACATGTTCAAACTCAACTAAAAACCAGAAACTGAAATTTTGTGTCAAAATGAAAACCAAAATTGAACCGAAAATATATATTGGTCTACTTCGGTTCAGTACATGTTCACTTCAGTTCAGTTCAGATTCAAACTCAACTGAAAACCGAAACCAAAATTGTGTCAGAATGAGAACGAGAATTATATCGAACATGAATATCGGTTTACTAAGGTTCAGTACATACATATTCAAACTCAACTGAAAACCAGAAACTGTGTCAGAACGAAACCCAGAATTGAACCGAAAATAAAGCTTGATTTACTCCGATTCATCACATGTTCATTCTGTTACAGTACATGTTCACTCCGGTTCAATACCTGTTCCAAGTCAACTGAAAACCAGAAACCAAAATTGTCAGAATGAAAACAAGAATCGCACCAAAAATAAATATCGATATACTCAGGTTCAGTACATGTTCAAACTCAACTGAAAGCCAGACACCTAGATTTTGTGTAAGGATGAAAACCAGAATTGCACTGAATAAAGAATATTGGTCTACTCCGGTTCAGTGCATATTCACTCCTGTTTAGCACATGTTCACACCACTTCAGTAATGTTCAGACTCAACTAAAAAACAAATACTGAGATTTTGTGTCAAAATAAATCAGAATTGGACCAAAAACGAATATTGGTCTACTCCAGTTCAGTAGATGTTCACTCCGGTTCAGTACATGTTCAAACTCAACTGTAAACCAGAAACTTTGTCAGAATGAAACCCAGAATTGAACCGAAAATGAAGATTTACTTACTCTGATTCATTACATGTTCAATCTGTTACAGTACATGTTTACTCCGGTTCAATACCTGTTCCAAGTCAACTGAAAACCAGAGACCGAAATTGTGTGTCAGAATGAAAACCAGAATCGCACCGAAAAAGAATATCTATATACTTAGGTTTAGTACATGTTCAAACTCAACTGAAAACCAGAAGCCCAAGTTTTGCGTCAGAATGAAAACCAGAATTGAACTGAAAAATGAATATTGGTCTACTCCGGTTCGGTGCATGTTCACTCCAGCCCAGCACATGTTCGCTCCACTTCAGTAATGTTCAAACTCAACTAAAAACCAAATACTGCAATTTTCTGTCAAAATAAATCAGAATCGGACCAAAAATAAATATTGGTCTACTCCAGTTCAGTAGATGTTCACTCCGGTTCAGTACATGTTCAAACTCAACTGTAAACTAGAAACTTTGTGAAAATGAAATCCAGAATTAAACCGGAAATGAAGATTGATGTACTACGATTCATCACATGTTCATTCCGTTACAGTATATTGTTACGTGCCAAAGTGGCCCTGTAACATATGTACTAGGTTAAGTTGATGTACGGGAGTTTCGCGCCATATTTTCAAAAGACGCGGTGCGCGGGAATTTTAAATAGACTAGGCGTGTACTTCCGTTACGTCATAGTGCATTTGCGCAGATCGTGCGACTCTAGAGGGGTAGACGAATAAGTTCGCGCCAATGGAAAAAAGACAAAGAGAGTGGGGAGAAGTGTTTCCGTGATGCTTCAACGTGGCTGTTTGCCTTTGATCTTCAAGGAGTGTGGTCGTGCGGGGTATCGTATCGTCATTTTTATTATGTAGATTTCCTTTTGTTTATCTTTGTTTTGTCTTTCCCTAATTAACCTATTCCTTATCGTTCCGCTGCATATAGAAATATGGTACGACCTTGGAGCAGCCCACGACCCGAGATGAGCTGGATGTCCTTGCTCAGCCAACAGCACCGGAGCCCGGAGCAATACCATCTTAATCTATCCGGAAGGATGATAGGCGTACCTGGGGGAAAACTGGACCTATCATGTGAGTTAATTATGTATTACCTGTTTATTTAACTTTTTATATTTCCGATTATTACGCAATGTAATTTGGCAGGGGTGACGCCATTGGTAGATGACCGCGCCCCGAATCTGTATAAGGTTCGCGCTGCCCTCCGCTAGAGGCGTCACTCGCTTTATTCATTGCGCTTGCACGATGTATTTTATGAACTTTGGTAACTGTATTTATCGGCTGCTAACTGTATTACCGATTTTTAAATTACAAGAACTATCACCAAGTAAATTGTAATAATATGTTCACTCTGGTTCAATACCTGTTCGAAGTCAACTGAAAACCAGAGACCGAAATTGTGTGCTAGAATGAAAACCAGAATCGCACCGAAAGTGAATATTGATATACTCAGGTTTAGTACATGTTCAAACTCAAATGAAAACCAGAAACTCAAGTTTTGTGTCAGAATGAAAACCAGAAATGGCCTGAAAATGAATATTGGTTCACTCCTGTTTAGTACATGTTCACTTCACTTGAGTAATGTTCAAACTCAACTGAAAATCAAAACCTGAAATTTTGTGTAAAAATGAAAACCAGAATTTAACCAAAGATGATATTCATTTTCTAAGGTTCAATACAGGTTCAGACCCAACTGTAAACTAGAACCCTTGTCAAAATGAAACCCAGAATTAAACCGAAAATAAAGATTGATGTACACCGATTCATCACATGTTCATTCCGTTACAGTACATGTTCACTCCGGTTCAATACCTATTCCAAGTCAACTGAAAACCAGAGACCGAAATTGTGTGTTATAATGAAAACCAGAATTCAACCGAAAAATGAATATTGGTTCGGTAGATGTTCACTCCGGTTCGGTACATGTTCAAACTCAACTGAAAACTAGAAACTATAGTTTGTGTCAGAATAAAAATCAGAATTGAACCGAAAAATGAATATTGGTCTATTCCTGCTTAGTGCATATTCACTCCGGTTTAGCATATGTTCACTCCACTTTAGTAATGTTCAAACTCAACTACAAAACAAATACTGAAATTTTGTGTCAAAATAAATCAGAATTGGACTAAAAATGAATATTGCTCTAATTCAGTTCAGTTGATATTCACTCCTGTTCAGTACATGTTCACTCCACTCCAGTAATGTTCAAAGTCAACTGAAAACCAGAAACTGAAATTTTGTGTAAAAATGAAAACCAGAATTTAATCAAAGAAACCTCGTCAGAATGAAACCCAGAATTAAACCGGAAATGAAGATTGATGTACTACGATTCATCACATGTTCATTCCGTTACAGTAGATGTTCACTCCGATTCACTACCTGTTCCAAGTCAACTGAAAACCAGAAACCTAAAGTTTGTGTCATAATTAAAACCAGAATTGAACTGAAAAATGAATATTGGTTCAGTAGATGTTCACTCCGGTTCGGTACATGTTCAAACTCAACTGAAATTTTGTATCCGAATGAAAACCAAAATCGAGGCGAAAATGAATATCGGTTTATTTAGGTTCCATACATGTTCAAAAACACACACAGGAACGATAATTAGGTAAAAATTGGAGGGAGACCTACATAGCCTGAAAAAGAAGACAAGAAACGGCACAAAGATAAACCACTAGGCTCGACGTCTCGCTGACTAGTCCTGAGGTGTCGGAAATTCACCACTTTCTTTCTCTCCCTGCGTCTGCGCCATCTCGAGCGCCGACGCGACTATCAAAAGGGACGGAAATACACGCACATGACTTTTTAAATTATTGGCGCGAAATCACTTACAAATTAGGAACTTAAAGAAATGTTTATATGCTGAATTTCGGCATGTAACATCGTACGTATGTAAAAATTTGCAGACATTCATCTTTTAAGTTTGACTTCAAACCAGAACTAAAGAATTAAAAAAAGAAAGAAACGCCCTAAATTATTACCAAAATTTTTAACATTTACAATCAATCGTTCGAAACTAAATCTAAATATGAAAAATCACAGAACGAGAACCGACAATGATTAAAAATTCCCAACGATTAGTTTAAAATACATACCATTGTCTTTCTTCTTTTTCCCATCTTCACCCTTCGCATCCACCTCTTCTTCCTCCTCGGGTTCTTCTTCTTCTTCTTCTTCCTCAAGTTGAACTCGCTTTTTCCATTCTGTAACAGGATCTGGTGGATATTGTCGTTTGATAAGTTCATCTATAATAGTTTGGCGTTTCTTATTTTCAACAGTTATTTCACCGCTACACTTTTCCATAATAAATTTAGCCTGGAATGATAACTTTGACGCTTCCGCTTCTAAAGCGCCCTCGAAGTACTTTTTACGTTTGTCGTACATTTTTACGCGTAACGTATAGAATTCTCGTAAGATATCCATTACCGATTCGTACCTGAAAATATGTAAGATATTAGAAAGATTTGTCGAGATTTTAGTAATAGAAAAGGCGATGTCGAGGACAATGTTTACAAAATGGTAAAGCGGTGGGACTTTTTGAAACATAATTTATTTTTATTTATTTATTTTCCAACAGGTAATACCTAGTTACAGGAAAATTTGACATTTGTTCAATTTAACAATGCATTTGTTGCAGTTAAAGCGTAACGTTTAGTAAAAAATTTATAGTACTAGGTTGGCGAATTCATTTTTAATATCGAACTGTTGTAGTTGAAAACTAACAATTTTAACGTTTCTGCAAAAATTATGGTTAATTTACGGGACTTTTTTCCTTTGTATAAATGTTTATAATTAATATTTTTGGTGATGTGGTCTATCGGCATTCATGCGACATCGTTTTCATCGCAAAGTTGCTGAAATGACAAACTATTCAAAAACTCTGTAGGCTACGATTTTTCAAACGGACGATTGGCAATCTGATCAAAGTGTGTCTTTTATATCCATTTGATCAAATTCATAGACAATCCGACTGAACAGCAGAATGTAATCTAGAATCGTGAATATGATGTTTACGAAGGCTATGATCGTGTAGCGAGTATTGCACTACGTTTTCCAATATCAAACGACAATCAGAAAGGTAACATATTTTTGGTTGTAAAAGCAAGTTCCAGTCATTGCAAGCACGGTGATAGGTGGAAGAACGCTTACTCCAAATAATTTACTTTTTTGTTTTTTAATAAGAGTCGTGGTGTTAAAAATATAATTTCCCCTTGCCATTGCAAATCCCCAAACCTGAACGACTTCAAAATTTATTTTCACAAATTCTGTGAGGTTTCCTGTCATCGCAAATATGGCACTAGGTAGAACAACACTTGCTCTAAATAACTTGCTTTGTTTTTCTACAAGTGTTGTGTCATGGTGTTAAAAATATAATTTTTCCGCCGCTATTGAAAATTCCTGATAATGCACAATTTTTTTCTCGAATTCTGTGAGCGCTCCTGTCATTGGAAATATGGCACTAAGTAGAAGAACGCGTTCTATATAACTTGCTTTGCAAATGTCTGAAAATATTTTTCCTCAAATTCTGCAAGGGCTCTTGTCATCACAAGTGGTGCTAGGTAGAAGAACCCTTGCGCTAAATAACTTACTTTGTTGTCTTTGAATAAGTGTCGTAATGTTAAAAATATTATTTTTCCCCATCAGGGAAAATCCCCCAAAAAAGCACTAATTCAATTTTTTTTAAATTCTGTGAGGGTTCGTGATATCGCAAGTATCACGCCAGGCAGAATACACTTGCTCTAAATAACTTGCTTTGTTGCCTTTAACAAGTGTCATCGAGTTAAAAATATTTTTCTCCTCACCATTGCAAATCCTCGAAAATGTAACGACTTAAATATATTGCAATATTTTTTTCAATATTAAATCATCGTTTTGCCTGACACAGAAAAAATAGTGTATTATACACGGGTAAAAATGTAAGATTTTAAACTCTCGGTGTTTTGTCTGTCTGCTTTGCGTAGAGAGACAAACACACCTCAAGCTAAAATCTAGTACTTTTTTCCCTTGTATAATAAATAACTATTGTTGTTTTTCGATAACTGTCTTAGTATAAAAATATAATTTTCCCCACGTTATTGCAAATCTCCAAAAATGCAGTAACTTCAAAAAATGTTTTTTCTAATTATGTGAGAATTGCTGTCATTGCAAGTGTGGCACTAAGTAGAAAAACACTATCCACCTCACTATTGTAAATCCTTCAAAATGTGTTCTCAAATTTTGTGAGAATTCCGGTGATCGCAAGTAAGGCACTGGGAAAAAGAACACTTGCTCTAAATAATTTGCTTCGTTGTTTCTCAATAATTGTCATAGTGTTAAAAATATAATTTTTCTCTCGTCATTGAAAATCTACAGAAATGCAGAAACTTTAAAATTTTTTTCTCAAATTCTGTGACGGTTTCTGTTATCGCAAGCATGGCGTTAGGTGAAAGAACACTTGCTCTAAATAATTTGTTTTGTTTTTCAACAAGTGTCGTATTGTTAAAAATATTTTTCCCACCACTATTGCAAATTCCTGAAATTGCATCAACATCAATTTTCTCTCGAATTCTGCGAGTGTTCCTGTCATCGCAAGTATGGTGTTAGGTAAGAGAGCAATTGTTCTAAATAACTGACTGTTATTTTTCGAAAGTGTTGTTAGTGTTGAAATATAATTTTCCTTTTGCCATTACAAATCCCCAAAAATGAACAACTTCAATTGTTTTTGCATGAATCTACGAGAGTTTGTCATCGCAAATATGAGGCTAGGTAGAAGAACATGCTCTAAATAACTTGCTTTGTTGTGTTTCAATAAGTGTGGTAGTGTTAAAATACAATTTTTCGTCACTATTGCAAATTTCCAAAAATGCACCAACTTCAAAATTGATTTCTCAAATCGTGATGGTTGCTGTCATTGTAAATTTGGCGCTAGATAGAAGAACACGTGCTCTAAATAATTTGGGTTGTTGCTTTTCAAGTATCGTAGCGTGTGTGGTAGAGGGCAGGTCACATAATCATAATAATTACGCTAACTAGACATGGGTATTTATTGCGAAACTCAAAAGTAAACTGACAATACCAAAAACTCAATTCTTTATTGCTCCCGCAGTCCTACGAGGAACTGTATTGCAATATTCAGTGGATTTTCATATGAAGTAGAATACATTATATGTGATAGTAACCAGGCGGATGGCCTGTCTAGGTTACCGCTTCGGAGACAGTTCCTCGCGAGAATGTGTAGATATTAATCTGTAGCAATTGAAGGTTGACCTTTTGTTATTGTTTAGTTTACGTTTGGGTTTCACAATAAACACGTATCCCATAAGTGTAATTATTATTATTATTAGTCTCCTACCCATGGTTACCACAGTGTTCCGTCTCGTGATTGCAAATCCCCAAAAATGTACTAATTTCCAAATTTTTATCTGAAATTTTGCAAGGATTCCTGCCATCGCAAGTAAGGCGTTGTGCAGAAGAACAGGGCGGCTTCGTGGCATAGTTGGTATGCACGTGACTACTATGCCCAATGTCCCGGGATTAAATCCTGACACAGCCAGCTTGAAAAATGTTAGGCGAACTTTTTCACAAAAAATTTTCGAGGTATAGAAAACTTATATCCTGGCCGATGTAGTACCTTCAGGTGGAGCATCGGAAAATCAAATGTAGTGAGCAGAAGAATACTTGCTCTCTTATTTTTCAATAAGTGAGGTAGAAGAACACTTGCCTTAAATAACCTGTTTGGTTTTTTTCCACAAGTGTCGCAGTGTTAAAAATATAATTTTCCCTTCGCCATTGCAAATCCCCAAAAATTAATAACTTCAAAATTTTTCCCCCAAATTCTGTGAGCCTTCCTGACATCGCGGACGTGGCGGTAGGTAGAAGAATGCTTGGTCTATATAACTTGCTTTGTTGTTTTTCAACAAGTGTCATAGAGTTAAAAACATAATTATCCCATTGCATTGTAAATCCCCAAAAATGCACTAATTTCAAAAAATTTTCCCCAAATTCTGTGAGGGTTCCTGTCATCGCAAGCATGGCGGTAGGCAGAAGAATGCTTGGTCTATATAAGGCTTTGTTGGTTTTCAACAAATGTCCTACAGTTAAAAAAATAATTTTCCTGTCGCCATTACAAATCCCCAAAAATGCAGTAATTTCAAAATTTTTTCCCAAATTCTGTGAGAGTTCCTGTCATCACACTCATGGCGGTAGATAGAAGAACGCTTGTCTTAAATAACTTGTTTTGTTGTTTTTCAACAAGTGTCGCGGTGTTAAAAATATAATTCTCCCTCGCCATTGCAAATGCCTGAAATTGTACTAATTTCAAAACTTTTTCCCAAATTTTGTGAGCGTTCCTGACATCGTGTACATGAATATTTAGTCTACATAATTTGCTTTGTTGTTTTTCAAACAAATGTCGTACAGTTGAAAATCCCCAAAAATGCACTAATTTCAATTTTTTTTTCGACCAATTTTGTGAACGCTCCTGTGATTGCGGGCGTAGCAGTAGATAGAAGAATGCTTGGTCTATATAACTTGCTTTGTTTTGCAACAAGTGTCGTAGAGTTAAAAATATATTTTCTCCTCACATTGTAATCCCCAAAAATGCATTAATTTCAATTTTTTTCCCAAATTATGTGTGTTCCGGTGATCGCGGGTATGTCGGTAGCCTTAAATAACTTGCTTTGTTGTTTTGCAACAAGTGTCGTAGAGTTAAAAATATAAATTTCCCCTCGCCATTGCAAATCCCTAAAAATACACTAATTTCAAAAAATTTTCCCCAATTTTTGCGAGGTTTCCTGTCATCACAATCATGGAGGTAGGTAGAAGAACGCTTGCCTTAAATAACTTGCTTTGTTGTCTTTCAACAAGTGTCGCTTTTTTAAAAATATAATTTTCCCCTCGCCATTGCAAATCCCCAAAAGAAAACCACTAATTTCGAAATTTTTCCCAAATTCTGTGCATTCCTGTCATCACAATCATGGTGGTAGGTAGAAGGACGCTAGTCTTAAATAACTTGCTTTGTTGTTTTTCAACAAGTGTCACAGTGTTAAAAATATAATTTTCCCATAGTCATTGCAAATCCCCAAAAATGCACTAATTTCGAAATATTTTCCCAAATTCTGCAAGCGTTCCTGTTATCGCGGGCATAGCGGTAGGTAGAAAAATGCTTGGTCTATATAATTTGCTTTGTTGTTTTTTTAACAAGTGTCGCAGTGTTAAAAATATAATTTTCCCATGGCCATTGCAAATCTCAGAAAATATACTAATTTCAAAATTTTTCCCAAATTCTGTAAGGGTTTCTGTCATCGCGGACATGGCGATAGGTACAAGAATGCTCGGTCTATATAACTTGCTTTGTTGTTTTTCAACAAGTGTCGCTGTGTTAAAAATATAATTTTCCCATCGCCATTGCAAATTCCCAAAAATACACTAATTTCAAAATTCTTTTCCCCTATTTCTCTGAGGATTACTGTCATCACAATCATGGCGGTAGGTCGAAGAACGCTTGCCTTAAATAACTTGCTTAGTTTTTTTCAACAAGTATTGCAGTGTTAAAAATATAATTTTCCCCTCGCCATTGCAAATCCCAAAAAAAGCACTAATTTCAAAAAAATTTCCCCAATTTTTGTGAGGCTTCCTGTCATCATAATCATGGCGGTAGGTAGAAGGACGCTTGCCTTAAATAACTTGCTTTGTTGTTTTTCAACAAGTGTCGTAGGATGAAAAATATAATTCTTCCCCGGCCATTGTAAATCCCCAAAAATAAACTAATTTCAAATTTTTTTCCCCCAAATTCTGTGAGGGTTCCTGTCATCACACTCATGGCGGTAGATAGAAGAACGATTGCCTTAAAAAACTTGCTTAGTGTTTTTTCAACAAGTATGGCAGTGTTAAAAAAATAACTTGCCGAATCGTGGTTGTAAAATCTCTGAAAATGCACTAATTTCAAAATTTTTTCCCAAATTCTGTGAGCGTTACTATCATCGCGAGTGTGGCAGTAGATAGAAGAATGCTTCTCTTAAATAACTTGCTTTTTTGTTTTTCAACGAGTGCCGCAGTATTAAAAATAAATTTTTCCATCGTCATTGTAAATCCTTGAAAATGCATTAATTTCAAAAAATTTTCCCTAATCCTGTGGGCGTTCCTGTCATTACGGGCGTGGCAGTACGTAGAAGAATGCTTCTCTTAAATAACTTGCTTTTTTTGTTTTTCAACAAGTACCGCAGTGTTGAAAATATAATTTTCCCCTAGTCATTGCAAATCCCCAAAAAAGCAGTAATTTCAAATTTTTTTCCCGAATTTCTATTAGGGTTGCTGTCTTCACAATCATGGCGGTAGGTACAACGCTTGCCTTAAATAACTTGCTTTGTCGTTTTTCAACAAGTGTCGCAGTGTTAAAAATATAATTTTCCCTCGCCATTGCAAATCCCCCAAAATGCACTAATTTCAAAAATTTTTCTCTAATTTCTGCGAGGTTCCTGTCATCACAATCATGGCGATAGGTAGATGAACGCTTGCCTTAAGTAACTTGCTTTGTTGTTTTTCAAGTGTTGCAGTGTTAAAAACATAATTTTCCCCTCGCCATTGCAAATCCCCAAAAATGCACCAATTTCAAAAATTTACCCCCAAATTCTGTGAGGGTTTCTGTCATCATACTCATGGTGGTAGGTAGAAGAACGCTTGCCTTAAATAACTTGCTTTGTTGGTTTTTAACAAGTGTCACTGTGTGAAAAATATAACTTTCCCATCGTCGTTGCAAATCTCTGAAAATGCACTAATTTCAAATTTTTCCCCCCAAATTCTGAGGGTTCCTGTCATAGCAGGCATGGCGGTAGGTAGAAGAATGCTTGGTCTATACAACACTTTGTTGTTTTTCAACAAATATCAAACAGTTAAAATATAATTTTCCTGTCGCCATTACAAATCCCCTAAAATGCACTAATTTCAAAATTTTTTCCCCAAATTCTGTGAGGGTTCCTGTCATCACAATTGTACGCGCCATACCACTTTCATATTTGCCACGTTGGGTAGTTGGGTATAAACTCTCGTTCGTGATTACCTCGAGTGTGTGCATGCAATCACTAGAAAGTAAGTAAAAATAGACGCTCTCGGACAGCACGGTTAACGTGAAGGGTAAAACTCTAATATATTCCTCTTTCTATTATTCCTCATTTTCCTTGCCTTTTCGGCCTGGCCTTTATGCGAGTGTTAGTGCTTGACGTTATGAACTTATTTATGTGCACTGAAGAAACCATCCAGTGAGCTGAAGATTAATACATGGTGAGTGTGATCTTGTATTTTACTCTTTTTCCCTATCATATAGTCCTGCTCATATCGAACCCTCTCGCATACCGGGGTGCTCTTAACTACCAGCTACTTTGCCGGTACAACAATCGTGACGGTAGGTAGAAGAACGCTTGCCTTAAATAACTTGCTTTGCCGTTTTTCAACAAGTGTCGCAGTGTTAAAAATATAATTTTCCCATCGTCATTACAAATCCCCAAAAATGCACTAATTTCAAAAAAAATTTCCCAATTTCTGTGAGCGTTCTTGTCATCACGAGCTTGACAGTAAGTCGAAGAATGTTAGTCTTAAATAACTTGCTTTTTTGTTTTTCAACAAGTGCTACAGTGTTAAAAATATAATTTTCCCATAGTCATTGCAAATATCCGAAAATACACCAATTTCAAAATGTTTTCCCAAATTCGGTGAGCATTTCTGTCATCATTGCAAATCCCCAAAAATGTACTAATTTCAAAATATCATCACAAGTATGGTGGTGGGTAGAAAAATGCTTGCTTTAAATATCTTGCTGTGTCGTTTTCCGACAAGTGTCGCAGGGGTAAAAATATAATTTTCTGTTCGTCGTTGCAAATTCCTGAAAATGCACTGATTATACAAATTCTGCAAGCATTCTTGTCATCGCAAGCATGGCGGTAGGTAGAAGAACACCTGTCTCAAATAAAATTGCTTTGTTATTTTTCAACAAGTGTAGCGGTGTTAAAAATATAATTTTCCAATCGCCACTGTAAATCCCTGAAAATGCCCAATTTCAGCATATTTTTTCAAATTCTTAGGGTTCTCGTCATCGCAAGTATGGCGCTAGATAGAAGAAACACTTGTTCTAAATAATTTACTTTGTTGTTTTTCAATAACAATAAGTGTCAGTGCTATAAATATAATTTTTGCGTTTTCAATTTTACAACCGCTAGCTAAACTTCGATATTATTTATAAAATACTGTATCGGAGGTAACTTTGCATGTGATTTTCCAATACTTCACCCGAAGGTACTACATTGGATATCGGAGGTAAGTGCTGTTAGGCTTTATTTTTATAAGTGGAATCGCGGTTTGTATGTTACTATTCAGATCGGCAGCCTGTGTCTTACGACATGGACTATAAGAACGAGAGGTTGGGAGGTTCACATTATTCTGTTGATTTCACTGTAAAACAAAGGCCGCTTGAGTATGCAATTAAATGATTTTTGCAGTTTATTTTTTCAATTTAACAGTTGATTGCTAAACTCATACATTGTTTTAAATGTTAATTTCGTGGGCTTATTTGCAGGGTTTTTCCCCCAAACGAGGTCTCCTGTATGCATATAAAATATTCATACACACGCGCGCGCAAGCGCGCGCGCATGCACAAACGCTTGCACACGCACACACGTAGATATAAATAAATAAATGATCATTTCAAAATCAAACCCCGATCGGTATAAAAATCTTTTCTAGTATTATACCTCTGTAAGTATTGTTACGTGCCAAAATTTGGCACTAGACATCTTTAGTTTACTTTTGATGTGCGGGAGTTTCGCGCCTTAAATTTGAAAGACTTTGCGCGTATTTCCGTCACGTCAGAAGTGCGTTGGACGAACTTCGCGCCGACGCATGTAAGGGAAAAAAGTGGGGAAGTTTCCGGCAGACGCTGAAACGTGGCTTTTTGCCTTTGAACATCGAGAAGAGTGATCGTGTCTGGTATCGTATCTTATCTCTAGTATGTAGATTTCCTTTTTGCTTATCTTTTTTATCGTTCCTTATAACATGTTCCTGTCATTACCGCTACATAGGTAGAAGATAAATCTGGATACAACCTGGGAGCAGCCCACACCCCACAGTCGCTAGCCGGAGCAATCCCGGAGGTCGAGCCCACGTTGGGCGCGGTATATACCGCGTCGACGGTTATGTAACTGAAACATTTAAATGTAAGAATTGGCACCCAACGTGAGCTCAACCTCCGGGATTGCTCCGGCTAGCGACTGCGGGGTGTGAGCTGCTCCCAAGTTGTATCCAGATTTATCTTCTACCTATGTAGCGGTAATGACAGGAACAGGTTATAAGGAACGATAAAAAAGATAAGCAAAAAGGAAATCTACATACTAGAGATAAGATACGATACCAGACACGATCACTCTTCTCGATGTTCAAAAGCAAAAAGCCACGTTTCAGCGTCTGCCGGAAACTGCCCCACTTTTTTCCCTTACATGCGTCGGGCGAAGTTCGTCCAACGCACTTCTGGCGTGACGGAAATACGCGCAACATCTTTCAAATTTAAGGCGCGAAACTCCTGCACATCAAAAGTAAACTAAAGATGTCTAGTGCCAAATTTCGGCACGTAACAGTATCCAAGTTCACGCCACACCTATATATGTATATCGTTTCTACAATTTAAACTTACCTTCGCAAGCATCCAAGTTCGTCGAAAGCACACATGGAAGACGTATTTATAAGCGACTGCAGCTTAAAAGTCTTATGTAATCCTTGTTCCTCCATTTCGGCAAGTTTACCAGAAATACACGTAATAACAAACCGTACGGTAAGATCGGAATTATACTCTTTATAATCTGATATCAACGGTTTAAACTTTTCCGATCCGTGTAGAAGAGGTTCAAGAACGTTTTCTTTATAGTTTTGCGTCCAAGTTCCAACGGGCAGCTCGGTAATTTCTAATTTTTCATCACCAATTATCGATATTTCTCCGCTGATAACGTATCGCATATCACCGCAATCCTCTATACTGCCAGTGAAGTTCTTATACCACGGTATCATATTATCGGGATCTTCATCGTTGAGCATTTTGCGTAGGTTTTCGACAATTTCGCGTGGATTATAATTGGGTATTTTTGTCATCCAACCGGTTCCGATGCCTTCAGCACCATTAACAAGTAACATCGGTAGGATTGGAATATACCATACGGGTTCAATTCGTTTGTTATCGTCGTATTCGTGTTTGAGCAACGGATCATCTTGCGGGTGAAATATAAGTCGTGTAAGCGGTGAAAGCTTTGTAAAAATATACCTAGCGCTAGCCGAATCCTTTCCACCGGCTAAACGAGTACCGAACTGACCACGTGGTTCTAATAGGTTAATGTTATTGCTACCCACGTAGTTTTGGGCCAACCCAACGATCGTCATACAAAGCGATACTTCACCATGATGGTATGCGGAATGTTCAGCAACCGAACCGGCTAATTGAGCTACTTTAACTTCTCGTTTATCGTTGCGCTTGATGCACGTAAACAAAATTTTACGTTGTCCAGGTTTAAAACCATCGACTAGACACGGTATTGAACGTACATTATCGGCGTTTGAAAACAATACCAATTCGAGATTGACGAAGTCGGCATACGAAACAAACTTTGTGTCTTTCGTATACAGGTACTTTTCAGGTAAACCAATTTCTTTGCGTCGTTTCGATTCGACCATGAAGTTCGTTAACCACTCCTTACGATGATCAACGTGTTTTTTACTAAAGGCGAGAACGATATGGTCATCGTCTTGTTGTCCGGTGTATCGGAAGCGAATTCGATGTCTTGCCATGTCTCGGAAATACTCTTTAGCTTCGACTGAATCAGAGGTACCCAAACCTTTGTAGTACTTGACAGTGTACGACGCATGATCAGCTGTATTATTTTTCCATTCGTGAAACTCAGGTAACGAGTAAAACGATAACACTGTGTTGCGCTTTCGAACTTTAACGATCGGTGTGATAAACTCTTCCAAAAAATTCTGCCGCAACAACTCCGGCCAATTGTGGTGTATAAAATTAATAAGGAGGCCCTTAATATGAGAACCATCTTGATCCTGATCGGTCATAATCATAATCTTTCCGTAACGCAAAGTCTGCATATCGCTCTCGTTGTTGTATTTTTTCTTGTACTGCAAGCCGAGAATTTTCGCAAGGCTTTGAATTTCGGCATTTTCCATTATTTGCTTGTGCGTTGCTTCACGGACGTTTAAGATTTTACCACGTAGAGGAAAGACTCCGTAATAGTCACGTCCGACTATTGATAATCCGGCTACGGCTAACGATTTGGCCGAATCTCCTTCGGTTAGGATCAGCGTGCACCTAAAACAAACAAGCGATTAGTAATAAACAAGTGGCGTTGTCTGATTGTCATTGCTTTCAATTGTAGTGGAAAATTTTGATGCCGTATGGAGTGTAGGTAACAAAACATTAGCTGCAAATAAATAATTTTAGTCGTCGAAAATAATTTGAAAGGGAAATGAAAAATCTGATACATGGATTAACGTGTAAAATAACTGTTGGGTTCTTATCGAGAGCTATAAGCAGAGCCGGTTTCTGCTTAACGTTGTTACATGTTACGTGAATTAATTCATTTTGGCTTTTTCAATTATTGGATAACCAGCTTCCATTTCCTATACTCACTAAATTTACCGTATTTCGTATAAAAGCACAAGTAATTCCCCTTTTTTCCTGGCTCTGGCCTTGAGTACAGTTAAGAAGTAGGTTTAGAATGGCGTAAAAATATGTTGGGGGGTTACATATTTCTCGTAGGATTTTTATCGCTCTTGGGGAAATGATGTGAAACTATTATTGGAGCTCGAACAAATTCTGTGCAAAGTACATGGACGCTTTAGTATCAGGACTCAACTAGAGCGTTGTGCCCTTTCGCGTGTTTCTCCACCCCTCTTTACCATATCCTTTTAAGGCTCTCGTAAGAATTTTATAGTTCTCGGGGAAATAATGTAAAACTTTTATTGGACCTGGGATTTACATGGCCACTTTAATATCGAGAGTTGACTAGAGCGATTGTGTTTTGGTCAAGTGCCGTTTAGTGTTTTTCGAAGTAGTGACTTAATTATCATTTTGGGAAAAAGATGTGAAACTTTTTTGGACCCCAAACTAATTCTGCTGGGAATTACGTGGTCAATTTAATATTGACAGTCAACTAGAGCGGTTGTGTTTTGGCCAAGTGCCGTTTAGTGTATTTCTAGGTAAAGACCTATTATCCCCGCCACCCTTTACCTTAACCTTTTAGGACAGTCGAGGGGTTTTTACCGTTCTTGGGCAAATAATGTGAATCTTTTATTGGACCTCCAATTCTGCTAGCAAATATATGGGCACTTTAGTACTGGAACTCGAGTAGAGCAGTTGTATGTAGGTCGGAATGCAGTTTAGTGCATGTTTCTTGGGGAACTGACCTAATTATTGTCCCAATTTATCATTAATTTATCGTTTTAGGGCACTCCCGTGGGATTTTTATCGCTCACGGCAACAACAAATCAAACTTCTATTGGACCTCAAATTCTGCTGGGAATTACGAGGACACTTTAGCATTGGGACTCGACTAGAGCGGTTGTATTATAGTCGGAGAGCCGTTAAGTTGTATTTTTCGAGATAGTGACTTAATTATCATTTTACGAAAACGATGTGAAACTTTTTTGGACCCCAAACTAATTCTGCTGGAAATTACATGGTCACTTTAATATTGGAAGTCGACTAGAGCGTTGTATTTTGGGCGAGTGCCGTTTACAATTTTTCTAGGTAATAACCTATCGCCGTCACCTCCTTTTACCTTACCCTTTTAGGACACTAGAAGGGCTTTTATCGTTTTTGGGCAAATAATGTGAAACTTTTAGTATACCTCCAATTCTGCTAGCAATTATGTGGGCAGTTTAGTATTGGAACTCGACTAGAGCGGTTGTATTTAGGTCGGAATGCTGTTTAGTGCGTGTTTCTTGAGGTACTGACCTAATTATCGTTCCCATTTGCCTTTAATTTGTCGTTTTAGGGTACTTCCGTGGGATTTTTATCGCTCACGGCGAAACCAAGTAAAACTTCTATTGGACCTCAAATTCTGCCAGGAATTACATGGACACTTTAGTATCAAGGCTCGACTAGAGGTGTTGTATTTTGGTTGGAGCGCCGTTTAGTGTGAGTTTCTCGAGGTAGTGACCTAATTATCGTGCATGGAGAAACAACGTAAAACTTTTATTGTACCTAATATTCTGCCGGGATTACGTGGGTACTTTAGTATTGGGATTCGACTTGAGCAGTTGTATTCTGGTCGGAGTGCCGTTTAGTTAGTGTTTTTCGAGGTAGTGCCTTAATTATCACTTTGAGAAAATGATGTGAAACTTTTATTGGACCTCAAATTCTGCCGGGAATTACATGGGCACTTTAGTATCAAGACTCGACTAGACCAGTTGTATTTTGGTCAGAGTGCTGATTAGTGTGTGTTTCTCGAGATAGTGACCTAATTATCGTCCCTATCCTGCCTTTACCGTATCCTTTTTGGGCACTTGTGGGATTTCTTGACGAAATGAAGTGAAGCTTTTATTGGACCTCAGATTAATTCTGCCGGGAATTACATGGACACAGTATCGAGGATCGACTAGAGAGGTTGTATTATGGTCAGAGTGCTGTTTAGTGTAGCGATCAAAATGTTGTCTCTATCTGTATTTACCTTATCCTATTAGGGCACTCTTGCGTTGTTATCGTTCCCAAGGAAATGTGAAACTGTTATTAGACCGCGCCCTAATTCTGCCAAGAATTAAATGAACACTTTAGTATTGGGAATGAAATGAAGAGGTTATATTTTGGTCAGAGTGCTGTTTAGTGCGTATTTTTCGAGATAATGACCTAATTATCGTCCACACCTGTCTTTATCTTATCCTTTTAGGACACATAGAATTCTTATCGTTATTGAGGAAACGATGACTTTTATTCGACCTCGAATTCTACCAGGACTTACATGGGCACTATAGTATCGGGACTCGACTAGAGTAGTTGTATTTCGTCAGAGTGCCCTTTAGTAAGTGATTTTCGAGGTAGCAATGTAATCATTGCCCATTCCTCTTTTTACCGTATGCGTTTACTGCACACTCGTGTGATTTTTATCCTTCCTGGGGAAATGATATGGAACTTTTAGTGGATACTTTAAAAGTGGGACTCGATTAGAGATTGTGCATTTTTTAGGTAGTGGGCTAATTATCGCCCCCACCTTTCTTTATCTTATCCTTTTTGGGCACTCTAGTGATATTTTTATCGTTCCCGGGGAAATATTGCGTAACTTTTATTAGAACTAATTTTGCTAGGAATTACATGGATACTTTAGTATTGGAACTCGACTAGAGAGGTTGTGTCTTGACCAGAGTGCCGTTTAGTGTGTTTATCAAGATAGTAACCTAATTATTGTCCCACCTGTCTTTACTTTATTCTTGTAGGGCACTCTCGTGGGATTTTTATTTCACAAAGAAATGATGTGAAACTTTTACTGGACCTCGAACTAATTCTGCCCAGAATTACGTGGACATTTTTGTACCGGGGTTTGACTAGAGCGGTTGTGCTTTGTTCGGAGTACTGTTTAGTACGCGTTTTTCGAGGTAGTGGCCTAATTATCATTCCCATCGCTCTTTACCTTAGCCTTTTAGGGTACTTCATGTGATTTTTACTGTTCTCGGGGAAACGATATATATTTTTAATTCTAGTCGCGATTTGTTTCAATTCCCAAAAATGTGTACAGTCGATAGTTAATGTTTCATTAGTGCTTCATACTTCGATAAGGTAGTTGCTAATAAAAAAGTTACGAGCACGTACATTTTTACAGCTGGCCACGAATTGTTTCAATTTCAGAATTTAGTACAGCAAAAGTTAATGTTTCATTACTGCCGTTAGTGCTTCATCTGCGGCAGACTTCTAATAAAAATTTTAGGGATATTTATATTTTTAATTATAGGTATGGTTTGTTTTAATTACAAAAAATTTTTAGAGCCAAAAGTTAGTGCTTCATATCTCGGCGGCATACGGTGGCTAATAAAAAAAATTATAACTACTTGAATTTTTACAGCTGGTCACGGTTTGTTTCAATTTCAAAAATTTAGTACAGCTGAAACCGTTTCATTAGTGCTCTTTAGTGCTTTATATTTTAGTGGCATACAACTAGTAATAAACAACTGCGGCCACTTACAGCTGGACTGTAGCCCGTAGAGTCGGCTACACATAAACAACACAAAAAATGCCATATAGTAAAATGCCCAGTGCTTCAAAACTCCAACACAAACTCTTTCCTCGTATCGGAAATATTTAACTAGAAATTTGAAATCTGGAAGTAAGTAACAACTTTATATTACAGACGCAGTAACGAGCATAAGTGCTTCATTTTGCTTCAAACCCCAATAGTCCCAATTTCAATTTCGGAATTACCCAACCTCAAACTTCATATCGTGAAGCTGGTTACAACTTTATTATTACAGAAGCACTTACGATCATGTGTCATAATCTTTAGTGCTTCGTGAGTGTTTCATTGTAACCAAATCCAGCTCTTCTTCCTGTTTAGGAAATGTTTAACTTGAGATTTCAGATCTGGAAGTTGGTCACAACTTTTTTGTTATGAAGCACTAACGATCCTATGTAGCACAATATTGAGTGCTTCATTACGCTTCAAATTCTAATGCAGCCACTCTTCTGGCTTTGGAAATATTTGACTTGAAATTTATAATCATGAATTTGGTTGTTAATTGTAACAGAGGCACTGACCATTTTATATAGCATAATCTTTAGTGCTTCGTGAAAACTTCACTGCGCTTCAAACCCCAGCGCAGCCTCTATCCCGGTTTAGGTTATAATCGACTTCAATTTGCAAGGTTAGAAACTGGAAGGTAACTACAGATTTTTTAATGGAAGCACTAAGATCCCTGAAGCAAAATCTGTAGTGCTTCGTTAATGCTTTATGGTGTCTTAAACTACGTCGCAACCGCACTTAATAAGAAATATTCGAAACCAAAGCTCAGATCTGAAAGTTGGGCAGAACCTTTTCGATACGGAAGCACTAATGATCATATGCAGCAGTATCTCTAGTGCTTTGTTAAGTGCTTCAAACCCCATCATTGCCGTACTTCCGGTTTCGGAACTATCCAACCATAATGTTCAGATCTCCAAGTTGGCTGCAACTACTTTGCAATGGGAGCACTAACGACCATATGTAGCAAAATCTTTAGTGCTTTGTTAGTACTTTATTGTGCTGCGAGCCTCAAAGCAGCCGATCTTACGGTTTCGGAAATATTTGACTTCATACTGGAACTTGTTTATAACTTTTTGATATGGAAACGCTAATGATTATATGTAGTTATATGTGTAGTTCTTCGTTAGTGCTTCAAACCACATCGCTGCCGTACTTCTGGTTTCGGAAATATTCAAGCCCAAAGTTCAGATCGCTAAGCCAAATACAACTATTTTGCAATGAGCGCAATAACAACCATACCTAGCATAATCTTTAGTGCTCTGTTAGTGCTTTTTGGCGTTTCAAACCACATCACAGCCGTACTTGCCGTTTTCAGAAATATTCACCAAAGCTCAGATCCGGAAGTTGGGTACAACTTTTTTATGGAAGCACTAACGATCACATGTAGTGCATCGTAATCTCCTTAAACCCCATCGTGGCCTACAACTATTTTACAATGGGCGCACCAACGACCGCATGTAATACAATGTTTAGTGCTTCATTAGTACTTCATTGGGCTTGAAACATTAACACAGTTGATTTTCCGGTTTAGGAAATATTCGACTTCATAAATCAAACCTGGACGTTGTTTACAACTTTTGTTATGGAATCACTAAGGGTATATGTAGCAATATCTGTAGTGCTTCGTTAGTGCTTCAAACCCCATCATTGCCATACTTCCGGTTTTGGAAATATCCAACCCTAAAGTTCAGATCTCCAAGTTGCCTGCAACTACTTTGTAATGGGAGCACCAACGACCATATATAGAACAATCTTTAGTGCTTCGTTAGTACTTTATTGTGCTTCAAACCTCAATGCAGTCGATCTCCCAAGTTTCAGAAACACTCGACTTCATATTTCTGATCCAGAGGTTATTTACAACTTTTCGTTATGGAAGCACTAACGAGCACATGTAGCTACATCTCTAGTGCTTTGTTGGTGCTTCAAACCCCATCACGGCCGTACTTCTGATTCTGGAAATATTCAACCTTAAAGTTTAGATCTCTAAGTTGCCTACATCTATTTTACAACGGGAGCACTAACGGCCATATACATCACAATCCTTAGTGCTTCGTTAGTGCTTTATTGTGCTTCAAACCTCAATGCAGTCAATCTTCAGAGTTTTGCAAGCATTCGACTTCATATTGTTGACCCGCAAGTTATTTACAAACTTTTGTATGGAAGCAAACGAGCATATTTAGCAATATCTGTAGTGCTTCGTTAGTGCTTTAAACCCCATCGTGGCCTTGCTTCCGGTTTAGGAAATTATCAACCCCGATCTAAAGATCTTTAAGTTGCCTACAACTATTTTGCAATGAGAGCACTAACGACCATGTGCAGCTCAATCTTAAGT
Organism: Platerodrilus igneus; assembly: GCA_036346225.1. NCBI lineage: Eukaryota > Metazoa > Arthropoda > Insecta > Coleoptera > Lycidae > Platerodrilus > Platerodrilus igneus. The sequence goes on along the minus strand of JARFIW010000115.1, from coordinate 829,515 downwards.
GCTCCATTAGTGCTCTATGGTGTCTCAAACCACATCGCAATCATATTTGAAGTTTCGGAAAAATTCGAAACCAAAGCTCAGCTCTGGAAGTAAGATACAAGTTTTTGTTACGGAAACACTAACGATTATATATAACACAATCCTTAGTGCTTCAAACCCCGTTGTGACCATACCTTTCAATTTCCGGCTCCGGAAATATTCAACTCAAAGTTCAGATCTAAGTTGCGTACAACTCAACTATTTCGCAATGTATGTAGCGCAATCTTTAGTGCTTCGTTAGTGCTTTAAACCCCAATGCAGCCAATCTTCCAGTTTCAGAAATATCCGACTTCATATTACAGACCTGAAAATTGTTTACAACTTTTTGTTATGGAAGCACTAACGAACATATGTAGCAATGCATGTAGTGCTTCATTAGTGCTTCAAACCTCATCACGACCTCACTTTCGGTGCAGATCTCCAAGTGGCCTACAACTATTTTGCACTCAGAGTAATAATGACCACATGTAGCACAATCTTTAGTGCTCTGTTAGTGCTTTATGATGTCTCAAACAATGTCGCAGGTGTAGTTGCAGTTTCGAAAATATTTAAAAGCAACGCTCAGGTACAACTTTTTTGTTGTGATAGCTCTTAACGATCATATGTAGCAATATCTGTAGTGCTTCATTGGTGCTTCAAACCTCAATGCATTCGATCCCCCGATTTTGTGAATACTTAACTCCATATTTCACACCTGGGAGTTGTTGGAAACTTTTTATTGAAGCACCAACGATCATATATAGCAATGTCTGTAGTGCTTCAACTCCATCACATGTAGCACAATCTTCAGTGCTCTGTTAGTGCTTTATGTGTCAAACCATGTCACAAGTGTACTTGTGGTTTCGGAAATATTTAAAACCAACGTTCAGATATGGAAGTTGGGTACAACTTTTTGATGTGACAGCATTTAACGATCATATGTAGCAATATCTCTAGTGCTTCATTAGTGTTTCAAACCTCAATGCATCCTATCTCCCAGTTTTGCAAATATTCAACTCCATATTTCAAACCTGGAAGTTGTTTGAAACTTTTTATGGAAGCACCAATGATCATATGTAGCAATGTCTAGTGTTTCATTAGTGCTTCAACCCCATCACATTTAGCACAATCTTTAGTGTTCTGTTAGTGCTTTATGATGTCTCAAACCAAGTCGCAGGTGTACTTGTGGTTTCGGAAATATTTAAAACCAACGCTCAGGTACGGAAATTGGGTACAACTTTTTTGTTGTGACAGCACTTAACAATCATATGTAGCAATATCTCTAGTGCGTCATTAGTGCTGCAAACCTCAATGCATCCGATCTCCCAGTTTTGCAAATATTCGACTCCATATTTCAAGCCTGGAAGTTGTTTGAAACTTTTTATGGAAGGACCAACGATCATATGTAGCAATATCTATAGTGCTTCATTAGTGCTTCAAACCTCAATGCATTTGATCTCTCGGTTTTGTGAATATTCGACACCATATTTCAAATCTGAAAGTTGTTTGAAACTTTTTATGGAAGCACCTACGATCCATATGTAGCAATGTCTGTAGTGCTTCAACCCCATCACATGTAGCACAATCTTTAGTGCTTTATGATGTCTCAAACCAAGTCGCAGGTGTACTTGTGATTTCGGAAATATTTAAAACCAACGCTCAGGTACGGAAATTGGGTACAACTTTTTTTGTTGTGACAGCACTTAACGGTCATATGTAGCAATATCTCTAGTGCTCCATTAGTGGTTCAAACCTCAATGCATCCGATCTCCCAGTTTTGCAAATATTCGACTCCATATTTCAAACCTGGAAGTTGTTTGAAACTTTTTATGGAAGCACCAATGATCATATGTAGCAATGTCTAGTGTTTCATTAGTGCTTCAACCCAATCACATGTAGCACAATCTTTAGTGCTCTGTTAGTGCTTTATGATGTCTCAAACCAAGTCCCAGGTGTACTTGTGGTTTCAGAAATATTTAAAACCAACGCTTAGACACAGAAGTTGAGTACAACTTTTTTGTTGTGACAGCACTTAACAATCATATGTAGCAATATCTATAGTGCTTCATTAGTGCTTCAAACCTCAATGCATTTGATCTCTCGGTTTTGTGAATATTCGACACCATATTTCAAATCTGAAAGTTGTTTGAAACTTTTTATGGAAGCACCTACGATCCATATGTAGCAATGTCTGTAGTGCTTCAACCCCATCACATGTAGCACAATCTTTAGTGCTTTATGATGTCTCAAACCAAGTCGCAGGTGTACTTGTGGATTTCAGAAATATTTAAAACCAACGCTAGACACAGAAGTTGGGTACAACTTTTTTTGTTGTGACAGCACTTAACGGTCATATGTAGCAATATCTCTAGTGCTCCATTAGTGCTTCAAACCTCAATGCATTTGATCTCTCGGTTTTGTGAATATTCGACACCATATTTCAAATCTGAAAGTTGTTTGAAACTTTTTATGGAAGCACCTACGATCCATATGTAGCAATGTCTGTAGTGCTTCAACCCCATCACATGTAGCACAATCTTTAGTGCTTTATGATGTCTCAAACCAAGTCGCAGGTGTACTTGTGATTTCGGAAATATTTAAAACCAACGCTCAGGTACGGAAATTGGGTACAACTTTTTTTGTTGTGACAGCACTTAACGGTCATATGTAGCAATATCTCTAGTGCTCCATTAGTGGTTCAAACCTCAATGCATCCGATCTCCCAGTTTTGCAAATATTCGACTCCATATTTCAAACTTGGAAGTTGTTTGAAACTTTTTATGGAAGCACCAATGATCATATGTAGCAATGTCTAGTGTTTCATTAGTGCTTCAACCCAATCACATGTAGCACAATCTTTAGTGCTCTGTTAGTGCTTTATTATGTCTCAAACCAAGTCCCAGGTGTACTTGTGGTTTCAGAAATATTTAAAACCAACGCTTAGACACAGAAGTTGAGTACAACTTTTTTGTTGTGACAGCACTTAACAATCATATGTAGCAATAACTATAGTGCTTCATTAGTGCTTCAAACCTCAATGCATTCGATCTCCCGGTTTTACAAATTTCGACTCCATATTTCAAACTTGGGAGTTGTTTGAAACTTTTTATGGAAGCACCAACGATCATGTGTAGCAATGTCTGTAGTACTTCGTTAGTGCTTCAAATTCCATCACGTCTGTACTTTCGATTTCAGAAATATTCTACTCCACGGTTCAGATTTCTAAGTTGCTTACAACTATTTTGCAATGGGAGCACCAACGACCGTTTGTAACACAATCTTTAATGCTCCATTAGTGCTTTATGGTGTTTCAAACCAGATCGCAGTTGTACTTGTGGTTTCAGAAATATTCAACCCTAAAGTTCAGATTTCTAAGTTGCTTGCAATGGGAGCATTAACAATCGTATATAGCACAATCTTTAGTGCTTCGTTAGTGCTTTATGGTGTCTCAAACCATATCCCAGCCATACTTGCAGTTTCAGGAAGTCGCGTACAACTTTTTTGTTATGGAAGCACTAACAATCATATGTAGCAATACCTGCAGTGCTTCAAACCCCGGTTTCAGAAATATTCGACACCGAAGTTCAGATCTGTATGTTGCATAAAACCATTTTGCAACAGAAGCACTAACGGCTAAACGCAGCACGATCTTTAGTGTTTCATTAGTGCTTCTAACCCCAACGCGGTATGAGTAATGATATTCTTCAAATCACTAATTTACATGAAAAAAGTCGAGTTTGTTTGACACGCAATGTTAAACCGTGAACTTGGGGTCCGCATGTAGTCGGTGCATGCGCAACGTACGTCGGACGTCAATCACTCTTTCAAAGGCACAGTAAATGGTTTAAAAATATATATATAATGTGAATCGTCGTTTGTAAAATTTATTTTCACGTATCAATCTTTTTAACCAGTACATTGGTAATAGCAGACCTGTTGCGCCTTTTTTAAAAAAAGGCTCTCTACATTCAGGGTATTTTTAAACCCCGTACAGGAAATTCTCCAGTATTGTTATGTTTAAAATAACTGTTACATGAAAACCAAACAAAGATTTGGTTCTCACTTAAGTCCGGACATTGACTTAAGATTTGTGGTATGGGAAACCACAAGATTGCATTTCTCATGCTTAACAAAACCCGCCAATGTGCACAAATTAACCAATCTTGGAGAGCGGATGATGGTTCATGAGAACCGATGTGTTGAAATAAAAGGACATTACTACCAGTCTCAAGTGTTACGATAGTTCGGCGAAGTCGATTTCCTTTTTACTTTTACCTTATATTGCACGGGCGCTCGATCGATAAAGGCAACCGCCAACAAAATAGCTACACCTGGATACCACCCCCACGAGATCACAAACACCGAGATTAAGATAACCACAGGGTAAGTGCTACCGTTAGAGTTTGAGATGAATTTGACGTCCCGTAAATTTAATCCCGTGTTAATTTGAGAATAGTTGATATTATTTTAGTAAAAATCAACACCTATGTGAACTTAGCACCCGACTATGGTAAAAATTTTTTCATATATGCATTCGATTAAGCTCAGTTTGTACCCGTTTATACCGTTTTTTATTTCGTTTGTACCTCAAAGGGGTGAAAGTTACAGGGGGTAAAAAAATCATCAGCACCCGACTTGAAGATATAAAAATTTTCTAAATGTCATTCGATTAAACATCGTTTGTACCTCCGTCAGTTTCGTTTGTATCCTTAAGGGGGTGTTTGTACCGAATTTTCAAAATAGGGGTAACGCCTAACTCCGCAATGTTCAGAGATATTTTTAATGCGCGAGCGGGTGCTGTTTCGTAATCGTTTGTACCCGTTTGTATCACCGCCAGTTTCGTGTGTACCTTAAGGGGGTGTTTGTACCGAATTTTCAAAATAAGGGTACCGCCTAAGTCCGTCATTTTTAGAGATTCCGAAACAGCACCCGCTTGCGCATTTAAAATATCTTTAAAAATGGCGGAGTTAGACGTTACCCCTATTTTGAAAGTTCGGTACAAACACCCCCTGAACGGTACAAACAAATTGACGGGGTACAAACGATTACGAAACAGCACCCGTTTGCGCATTTAAGATATCTCTAAAAATGGCAGAGTTAGACGTTACCACTATTTTAAAAAATTCGGTACAAACACCCCCTTAAGGGTACAAACAAACTAACGGGGGTTTAAACAAACTAAGGTGGTACAAACGATTACGAAACAGCACCCGCTTGCGCATTTAAGATATCTTTAAAAATGGCGGTGTTAGGTGTTACCCTATTTTGAAAATTCGGTACAAACACCCCCTTAAGGGTACAAACGAAACTGGCGGCGGTACAAACGGGTACAAATGATTACGAAACAGCACCCGTTTGGGCATGTAAGATATCTCTAAAAAAGGCAAAGTTAGACGTTACCCCTATTTTAAAAAATTCGGCACAAACACCCCCTTAAGGGTACAAACAAACTAACGGGGGTACAAACAAACTAAAGTGGCACAAACTATTACGAAACAGCACCCGCTTGCGCATTTAAGATATCTTTAAAAATGGTGGTGTTAGGTGTTACCCCTATTTTGAAAATTCGGTACAAACACCCCCTTAAGGGCACAAACGAAACGCGGTGGTACAATCGGGTATAAACGATTACGAAACAGCACCCGTTTGGGCATGTAAGATATCTCTAAATATGGCATAGTTAGGTATTAACCCTATTTCGAAAATTCGGCACAAACACCCTCTTAAGGGTACAAACGAAACTGGCGGTGCTACATACGGGTACAAACGAGTTCGAAAGAGCACCTGCTTACGGATTTAAGATATCTCTAAAAATGGCGGAGTTAGGTGTTGCCTCTATTTTAGAAATTCGGTACAAACACCCCCTTACGGAGTACAAACGAAACTGTGAGTGGTACAAACGGATACAAACGATTACGAACTAGCACCCGCTTGTGCATTTAAGATATCTTTAAAAATGGCGGAGTTAGGTGTTACCCCTATTTTGAAAAATCGGTACCAACACCCCCTTACGGGTACAAACTAAACTGGCGGTGGTACAAACGGGTACACACGATTACGAAACAGCACCCGCCTGCGCATTTAAGATATCTCTAAACATTGCGGAGTTAGGTGTCACCCCTATTTTCAAAATTCGGTACAAACACCTCCTTAATGGTACAAATAAAACTGACGGTGGTACAAACGGGTACAAACGATTTCGAAACAGCACCTGCTTACGGATTTAAGATATCTCTAAAAATGGCGGAGTTAGGTGTTGCCTCTATTTTAGAAATTCGGTACAAACATCCCCTTACGGGGTACAATCGAAACTGGTAGTGGTACAAACGGATACAAACGATTACGAACTAGCACCCGCTTGTGCATTTAAGATATCTTTAAAAATGGCGGAGTTAGGTGTTACCCCTATTTTGAAAAATCGGTACCAACACCCCCTTAAGGGTACAAACTAAACTGGCGGTGGTACAAACGGGTACACACGATTACGAAACAGCACCCGCTTGCGCATTTAAGATATCTCTAAACATTGCGCAGTTAGGTGTCACCCCTATTTTCAAAATTCGGTACAAACACCTCATTAAGGGTACAAATAAAACGCGGTGGTACAAACCGGTACAAACGATGCTTAATCAAATGGCGTTTAGAAAATTTATGTATCCCCAAGTCGGGTGCTGATGATGTTTTTACCCCCGTAACATTCACCCCTTTGAGGTACAAACGAAATAAAAAGCGGTACAAACAGGTACAAACTAAGTTTAATCGAATGCATATATGCTTGCTAAGTTCACATAGGTAAAATCAACATCAAAATTAACGTTACAAACTTAATACTTACTTCAAGGCGTTCCTCTTTCCGGCTTCGTTTGCATCTTCCAACTTAGGAACACCTTTCAATTTTGCCTGTTTCTTACCGCTAACTTTAGACAATTCATTTTGTGCTTTGAACTTTGCCCATGTCAAAACGGCCTCGACAATACCACACTTCGAAACTTGCGTTATGAACTTCTCGGCCAACACACATTTTGAACCAAAATTCTTCTGCTGTAGAGTCATATTCTCCTTAGTTTGCGAGTCGAACGTTGGATTAACGATTAGACAGTTTACAAAAAGCCACATGTGCGACTTGATCTGAAAAGGTTTAATAATAACGCCGCCTTTGTTCTTTTTCTTAAGAACTTCGCCTAACTGTTTGACGATCATATCGCATACGTAATCGACATGTCGTCCGCCCTTAGTCGTAGCGATGCTGTTAACAAAAGATACCTGTCGAAAACCCTGATCGGAAATCGTAAGCGCTATTTCCCAGCGCTCGTTGACATTTTCGTAGACTACTTTAAGCGGATTGCCGACATCGTCCTCTTTATGTTTGATGTACAGGTCAATGTAGTCTTTGAAATTCTTCACTGGTATTCGTTTACCATTTAAAAATACTTTAACACCACGTGTTGAAGCTGCAACATCAAAAGCACGACGTGACATAAGTCCTATCATATCATCATCGAGTTTATCCATCTTAAATTTAGAAAGATCAGGTGAGAATGTGATTTTAGTAAAATCATCACCGCTGAACTCTTTTATTTTGGGTTCGGACGCTTTCGACATGTTAGAGCCCCAAACTTGTTTGAACTGTTTTTTATACTCCTTGCAAGCTGTTTCGACAGTAAATTTGTCACTGAAGATGTTGCAGAGTTTGGCGCCGTAACCGTTACGACCCCCTGTAACCTTCTCTTCTTCGTCGTTGTAATTCGACGACGTCAACAAGTGCCCGAAGATCATTGTAGGTACATACATCTTTTCGTCCTTGTGCATAACGACTGGAATACCTTTCCCGTTATTCCAGACAGAAATCGTGTTGGTGTCTTGATTTATCTCCACTTTAATACAATCCATCGTTTTATCGCGCTGTTTGTTATCAGCCGCATTGACGAGAATTTCATCGTAGATTTTATACAAGCCGGGGACAAATTCTATTTCTTTCTGCGCCATCATTTCCTTTTCGGAGTCGTATATCCACATGAATTCTTTTGTATGTACGACTGAACCGATGTATGTATCAGGACGTAGTAAAATATGTTCAAGTTGTGTTTTCTTCTGGTACGTCTTCTCGATTGTCGCTTTTTTACCGGTTTGTTTTGTAGGCGAAGGGGCATGCGCAGGTGCCGACTCTGCAACTTCACCATTAACGTCGTTAATTTCCCCATTACCTTCCGATTTTGCTTGCATCTTAGAAAACAAACTCTGAAAGCAGAAGAAATTGTTATTACGCAGCAGATAAATAATACGAACAACTAAGAGTTTGGATAGTCGAGGACGATAGAATACTTAAAACCCTGTTTCTAGCTTGCAACACTACAAAAATAAAAACACTGGGTAATTTTATTACGTCAGTTTGTTACATGCCAAAAAATCGACCTGTAAATATTTCTAATTTTAGTTCCTAATTTGTAAGTGATTTCGCGCCAATAATTTAAAAAAGACTTGTGCATGTATTTCCGTCCCTTTTGATAGTCGCGTCGGCGCTCGAGATGGCGCAGACGCAGGGTGAAAAGAAGGTGGTGAATTTCCGACACGTCGGGACTAGTCAGCCAGACATCGAGCATAGTGGTTTATCTTTTCTTACATTTTTAAACGATTCTTACTTAACCGTCGGCGCGGTATATGCGACGCAAAAGGCAGTTGGTAACGCTAATCCAATAAGTGGAAATTAACGCACATATCTGTCAATGACGTCGCACAATATGCAAATTTAAACGCGCAATTGACGGAATATGTATCAAATTCGCAAACAGTTGTTACGTGCCATTTGGCACTTAAACATTGTTTTTAGTTTAATTCTGATGTGCGGAAGTTTCGCGCCATAAATTTAAAAGACTAGGCGCGTATTTCCGCTACGTCACAGTGCGTTTGCGCCAGATCGCGCGACGCGAGTGGAGTAGGAAAGAAGTGGGGACAAGTGTTTCCGTGACTTTATGTAACGTGGCTTTTTTGCCAGAACCTTCGAGTGGAGTGGACGTTTTTCGGTAACGTATCGTTAGCTTTATCTATGTAGATTCCCTTGCCTAATTGTCTTTGTTTGTCGCCTTTACCATGTTTCCTGTCCATTCCCTACATAGGTAGGTGATAATTTGCAGCCGTTGGCGAACCGTAACTGCACGACCCTGGATGAACGAGCCCATGACTGCCGGAGCTGGTCCGAACGCCTTGGAAGAGCGTTGAGCGTACCATCTTTAACTACCTAAAAAGGGCCCTCCGTAGCCCTGATGGACTTTAATAGAGGCCAACTTTAGCTCAACCCCGCAGGACGTTCGGATTTCTGATGTAAGTAGTCCCTAGTTTAATTTGTTCGTTGATATGAACTTTTGTTTTAAATTTATATTTCCGATTATTGCGTCTTAAATTTGTGCATTGGTGACGTCATTGATAGATGGGCGCGCCAAATCTGTAAAAAGGTTAGCGCTACCATCCGCCAGTGTCGTCGCTCGCTTTTTTATATTGCGCTTGCGCGATGTATTTATCGACTTTTTAACTGTAGATTATCGACGTTTTTAAACTGTAAGAATTTGGGTTTAAACCGTAAGACAGTTCGTAAAGATTGAATACTCACATGAATAAGTCCAGCTTCCTACGGAATACGTTTAAAATGGCGTCTGCAACGTCCATCGGGGCTGGTAGGACCCCCTTCTGGATTATTTAAAGATGGTGGCTGCTCCGGCTAACTGCTAGCGGGGCTCCCTGGACTCGTTCGTGGTAGGGTCGTGGACTGCGGTTCGGGCAGGCTGCTTGCAAATTTCCTTCTACCTATGTAGGGAACGAATAAGGAACAGGTAATAGGGACGACAATCAGATAAGACAAGGAAATCTACATAAATAAAGATAACGATACGATACGATACCTAAACCAAACCACTCTTCTGGAAGATAAAAGGCAAAAGGGCCGTTACAGCGTCTCCCGGAAAACTCCCCACTCTCTCTCCTACTCGCGTCAGCGCGATCTGGCGCAAACGCACTCTGACGTAACGGAAATACACGTCAAGTCTTTCAAATTTAAGGCGCGAAAGTAACGCACATCAAAATTAAACTAAGGAATGTCTAGTGCCAAATTGGCACGTAAAATACTTTGTACCGTTTGTTGTCTTCTTTTTCAGGGAATGTAGGTTTCCTTCAATTTTCTACCTGATTATCGTAGCTTTATCTGTATTCCTGTCGTCTCTCTACCCAAGGAAGAAGAAGACAAATTAAATTTGGATTCAACCGGGAGCAAAACGGATGACCCACAACCTCAATACTCCCCAACGCCAGCTACCGCCAAAATAGCCGTAATGCCGTAAGGAGTCCTACGGTTACGTGAGTACCTTTATCGTTTTTTTTGCATGTGATGTAGTAATTTAAAACATTTATATGACGTAATACCTCATTTGCGCATCATTTCGCAATTATTTATTATTGTTACCAACGGTCGTAGTGGCTCTCATACAATACCGCCGGAAGTATAATAGTGGCGCCCAACGTGTCGCGCCACTGTTATACTCTCGGCGGTAATGTATGAGAGCCACTACGTCAGTTGGCAACACACATTGTTACGTGCCGAAAATCGGCACTAGACAATTTTTAATTAAGATTTAATATGTGAGAATTTCGCGCCATAAATATAAAAGGACGTGTGCGTATTTCCGTCACTTCAGATAGTGCGTTGTGCGAGATTCGCGTCAACGGGTGTGGGGGAAGAAAGAAGTGGGGGATTTCCGAAAGACGCGTTGGGACTTGCCTCCGAAACGCGAAGAAGAGTGGTTGTGTGGTATCTTATCGTATCTTTTTGGTTATGTAGGTCCCTTTTGCCCTTATCGTTCCTTATAACCAGTTCCCGTCGTTCCCGCTACATAAGAAGAAGACTAATCAAATTTGGATGCAACCTGGCTTAAGAGTTCCCACACCCGAGAAAGAGCAGCAAGCAGCCCACACCCGAGAAAGAGCCGCGAGCAGGCCACACCCGAGAAATATTGGCAGGGCCACGGGAGACCATCATGGAGTAATCCTGAAGAAGGCTCTACCTGTTCACGTGAGTACCCCGTGGGGGTTTTTTATATAATTTGTATACTTTGAAAATGTGTTGCAAAAATTTGCATATTGTGTGACGTCATCGACAATTTGCGCGTCAATTTTCACATTATGTAATATCGCTACCAACTGTCATTTGTGGCGCGCGTACCGCGTTTACGGGGGTGTAATAACGAAGATATTATTTGCAAAATGTTGCGCAAATAATGTATTACGTCATTTAAATGTTTTAAATTACTACATCACATGCAAAAAAACGATAAAGGTACTCACGTAACTGTAGGACTCCTTACAGCACTACAGCTACTCTCACGTCAGTAGAGCCTTGTGGGTCATCCGTCTTCGCCCGGTTGAATCCAAATTTAATTTGTCTTCTTCTTCCTATTTATTAGGGGAACCACAGGAAACTGGTATGAGGAACGATAATTAGGTAGAAATTGGAGGGAAACCTACATAGCCTGAAAAGAAGACAAGAAACGGTACAAAGATAAACCACTAGGTTCGATGTCTCGCTGACTAGTCCCGAAATTCACCACCTTCTTTCCACCCTGCGTCTGCGCCATCTCGAGCGCCGACGCGACTATCAAAAGGGACGGAAATACACGCACAAGTCTTTTTTAAATTATTGGTGCGAAATCACTTACAAATTAGGAACTAAAATTAGAAGTATTTACAGGCCGATTTTTCGGCATGTAACAAGTTTTGAATAATTTTTATCAGTATTTAATAAATGTTACATTTCATCGGTTCAAAGTCTAACTGTTGTTACGTGCCAATCCAAATTGGCACTTAAACATTGTTTCTAGGTTAAGTTTTGATGTACGGGAGTTTCGCGCCAAAATTTCAAAAGACGCGGTGCGCGGGAATTTTAAATGGACTAGGCGTTTACTTCCGTACGTCATAGTAGTGCGTTTGCGCAGATGGCGTGACGCTAGAGGGTTGGACGAATAAGTTCGCGCCGATGGAAAAAAGACAAAAGAGTGGGGGAGTTTCCTGTTCTCTCTATAACGTGGCTGTTTGCCTTTGATCTTCAAGGAGTGTGGTCGTGCGGGGTATCGTATCGTCATTTTTATTATGTAGATTTCCTTTTGTTTATCTTTGTTTTGTCTTTCCCTAATTAACCTATTCCTTATCGTTCCGCTGCATATAGAAATATGGTACGACCTTGGAGCAGCCCACGACCCGAGATAAGTCGGATGTCCATGCTCAGCCAACAGCACCGGAGCCCGGAGTAATACCATCTCTATCTATCCGGAAGGATGATAGGCGTACCTGGGGGAAAACTGGACCTATCATGTAAGTAAATTATCTTTTATCTTATATGTATGTAAATTTTCCGATTATGGCGCAATATAAATTTGTATTGGTGACGTCATGGGTAGTTGGGCACGCGAACCTGTGATAAGGTTCGCGCTTCCGGCCGCCAGGGCGTTGCATTGCTTTCGTATTCATTGCGCTTGCGCGATGTATTTTATGAACTTTGGTAACTGTATTATCGGCTTTAACTGTATTACCGACTTTTAAAAACTATCACCATTTACATTGTAAGAATTATCGTATCGTATTTTTAAACTGTAATACTGTGTCAGTGAAAAATCGTCAAAACAAAAGTGGTCAATATACGTTGACAATTTAGATTTGTTATGCCCCAAAAACCGCGCCACAATTTTTGTATTAATGTTATTTAGGATATTACACAGAATAAATGTGGTCTAGGTGTTCCTTAGCGATGTGTTAGGATCCAGCTTGTTATATTTACGCCAATTACGGTACAAATTCAGTAAAATTAAACCTCTCCCAGAACATTACTCCAGTCGTAAAGTATTACACCTACAAATTCGGTTGCACGAGTTGACGCCATGGATGAAGTACACACACTAACATAAACAAGCCGACAGAGAAACTACCCGACTGTGATCTGGACATGAAGATTTAGCTAAGGTGGACGTTGGTTCCAGCGGAAAACAGGTAGCCTCTGGCCCTCACTTCGTCATTAGAATTGGTCCAGACAGAAGAAACCACCGGGCAATCCTGAACTTAAGGATTAGCGAGGTGACTTTTGGTTCTAGCGGAAACCAGGTAGACTCTGAATTTCACTTCATCATTAGAATTGGTCCAGATAGAGAAAACCATCCGACGGCGATCTGGACTTAAAGATTAGCTGGTATGCCCTTTGGTTCCAGCGGAAACCAAGTAAACCCCTGGCTTTCACTTCGCCATTAGAATTGCTCCAGACAGAGGAAACCACCAGGTGACGATCCAAACTTAAAGATTAGCTGGATTGGCCTTTGATTCCAGCGGAAACCAGGTAGCCTCTTCGTCATTAGAATTGGTCAAGACAGGGGAAACCACCGGGCAATCCTGGACTTAAAAATTAGCAAAGTGGCCTTTGGTTCTAGCAGAAAACCAGGTAAGTCTCTGGCTTTCATTTTGCCAATAGACTTGTCCAGCTAGAGGAAACCACCAGACTGTGATCTGGACTTGAAGATTAGCTGAGGTGGCGTTTGGTTCCAGCGGATATTACACTACTCTTGGTGAAAGTTTATATGGTCGATAAAACAGTTCACAAAGTATTACACTTTAGATGGTGATACATTTATATAGTGATAGATAGTTCTTAAAAGTCGGTAATACAGTTACCAAAGTTCATGAAATACATCGCGCAAGCGCAATGAATAAGGCGAGTGACGCCTCTAACGGAGGAAAGCACAAACCTTTTACAGATTTGGGCGCGGTCATCTACCATGACGTCACCAATACAAATTACATTGCGTAATAAACGGAAAATTTACATACATATAAGATAAAAGATAATTTACTCACCCCGGAAATTCGAACCAAGGTTGGCCTCTATCAGGGTTCCTCAGGGCTCCATGTCGGAGGGGTTAAAGATGTTGATTCCTCCGGAGCTGCCAGCGGAGCATGTACCTCAGGGTCGTCTCGGGTCCAGTTGCCGAAGATTGCTATAAATTTACCTACGCAGGGAATGACGGAAAAAAGGTAGAAGGTACAACAAACAAAAGATAAGTAAGCAGGGAAACTACATAGGTAAGCTACGATACGTTACCACAAACGACCACTTAACTCCACGAACAAAGGAAAAAAAAGCCACGTTATCGCGAGAGAACCGAAAAACTCCCCCACTCCTTGTCTTTTTCCCCATTGGCGCGAAGTTATTCATCTACCCCTCTAGTGTTGTGCGATCTGCGCAACTCACTACTATGACGTACGGAAGTACCGCCTAGTCTATTTAAAATTCCCGCGCACCGCGTATTTGAAATTATGGCGCGAAACTCCTGTATATCAAAAACTAACCTAAAAACATGTTTAAGTGCAATGGCACGTAACACGGAAACCAGGTAGCCTTTGGCTTTCACTTCGTCAAATTGGTCCAAACAGAGGAAACCACCGGGCAATCCTGGAATTAAAGATTAGCGAGGTGGCCTTTGGTTCTAACAAAAAACAGGTAAGTCCCGAGTTTTCACTTTGCCAATAGACTAGTTCAGCTGGAGGAAACCACCCGACTATGATCTGGGCTTGAAGATTAGCTGAGGTGGCCATTGGTTCCACCGGAAACCATGTAGTCTCAGGCTTTCACTTCCATCATTATAATTGGTCCAAACAAAGAAAAACACCTGGCAATCCTGGACTTAAGGATTAGCGAAGTGGCCTTTGGTTCTAGTGGAAAAGCAAGTAAGTCTATGGTTTTCATTTTGCCAATAGACTTGTCCAGGCAGAGAAAACCACACGGCAACCCAGGACTTAAAGATTAGCTGAGGTGGTCCGTGGTTCCGGCGGAAAACCAAGTAAGCCTCTAGCTTTCACTTCATCATTAGAATTGGTCCAGACAGAGGAAACCACAGGGCAATCCTGAACTTCTGGACTTCATTTTGCCAATAGACTTGTTCAGATAGAGGAAACCATATGGCGACCAGGGACTTAAAGATTAGCTAAGGAGGCCTTTGGTTTCAGCGGAAAACAAGGTAAGCCTCTGGTTCTCACTTCGCCATTAGAATTGGTCCAGACAGGGAAAACCTGGCGATCCGGGACTTAAAGATCAGCTGAGGTGGTCCTTGGTTCCAGCAGAAAACCAGGTAAGCTTCATTACAATTAGTCCAGCGAGAGGAAACTACCCGGTAGCGATCCGGGCTTAAATAAAAATTAGCCAAGGTGGTCTTTAGTTCCAGCATAAAACCAGGTAAGCATTTTGCTATTAGAAATGGTCTAGACAGGGCAAACCACTGGGCGATCCGGGACATAAAAATTAGCCGAGGTGCCTTTTAGTTCCAACGAAAAACCAGGTAAGCCTCTGGCTTTCACTTCACCATTAAAATTGGTCCAGACAGGGAAAACCACCTGGTGATCAGGGACTTAAAGATCAGCCAAAGTGGCTTTTGGTTCTGGCAGAGAACCAGGTAAGCTTCATTAGAATTGGTCCAGCAAGAAGAAACCACCCGGCAGCGATCTGGACTTAATTAGCCAAAATGGTCTCTGGTTCCAGCAGAAAACCAGGTAAGCCTGTGGTTTTCATTTTGTCATTAGAAATGGCCCATTGGGCGATCAGGAACTTAAACATTATCTGAGGTGTATTTTGGTTCGTGGAAAACAAATAAGCCTCTGGCTTAGCATTATTTGTTGGCTTTACTCGTGACGGCAACATTGCACTCGAATTTGGTGATGTAATACTTTATGCCCAAGATTATACCGCGATTGACGTCACAGGGAAGACTTTTTGGCACAGCAAGCCGAATATCAATAATTAATCATAGGGAATTTTCAATCCTAAATTGGACGTACATTTCCCATCACAATTTAGCTACTATAAGTATGGTACAATGCATTAAGATGTGGTTTTGAGCTACAAGGACAGCCGGGGACTACGTTTATTATATAAATCGTATAAATGGAATGTTAATTTAGATATTGCTCGCACTTTAATCAATAAGAATGTGATATCGATGGGTTTTACAAGTTGGTGTGAACAAGTGCCATGATCTATCGTACTGACAAGATGAACTGATTAGGCAATGCGTTACGATGTACTGCGGAATTCAAAACCACATTTTAATGCGTCGCAACCTACTCATATTTAGTTAAATTACAATGGGAAATAAACTTCGAATTTAAGATTAGAAACCCCTGATTAATTATTGAAAGAAGACTTGTAAAGCCAAAAAAGCGTAACATATATATATACAAGGATCATTCAAAAAGCAAAGAACGTTTTGATATAGCGAGTCACGCAGTTCTCCCAGTAGCTGTGCCGCCGAGCCGTGCAGCTTTCACTCCCCTTAGGTTAGTCTGGCAGTAACCGTGAGCCGATACTGTCGTTTATTGATTGTTTGTGCGTTTTTAAAATGTGTAACAGAATCAATGATCCTACGAAGTACGAAGTTCATAGTGTAATACGGTTTTTGAAGACGAAAGGCATGTAACATGGAAATTTATAGATAAATGGCAGATGTGCAGAAATGGTGTATTATGTTTAAAGGTGGATGGACAAATGTCGGTTCTACCTGATGAACTCAAATCAAGGATTGAGAAACAATTCCACAGGACAGACGTTTCACAATACATGGACTAAGTTTGTTCTTTCCTGAAATTTGACAAAGTCCTTTATGCAATTGTTAGTAGTGAATTGGGTTACAAAAGTGTACGCAAGGTGCATCTCACGATTTTTTATGGAAGAACACAAATGGAAGCTACATTAATTTTTCTCAGTCAGTACGTCAAACATGACGATTTATTGAATCACATTGTTACTGGTGACGAGACAGGGATTTCGCATATCACTAGAGAAAGAAAAAGTCAGTCAATAGAATGGCATCGTTCCTGTTCTCCAACTCCAAAAGAGGCAAAACAAATTTTGAGCCCCAGAAGAGCTTTCTGGGAAGGAAGGGGTATTCTACTCATCGATTACATGCCTAGAGAGAAGACTATAAATGCAATTGCCTACTGCTAATCGCTCCACCAACTCCGTCGCACCATTTAAAACAAACTGACCATAAGCTCATCCACGGCTACAAAAAACTTGGTCATACGACACTTTCGAAAGCTCAACATTTGTTAACCGTTTGTAAATGACAAGACAAACAAATTACCGCTAAAACATCACCATGGCCCTTCATGAGACACCCCAAAGCAACGACTTTTATAAAACAAGCCAACACATCTTACCATTATGTCCACCCTATGGCTACAAAGAAAACTTGGTCAACTGAAACCTTCGAAAGCTCAAAATTTCTGAACAGTTCGTAAATGACAAGACAAACACAAATCACTGCCAAAACAACACCATGGCCCTTCATGCGACACCACATTGCAACGACATTAAGAAAACAGGCCAACACATCTTACCGTTATACCCATCCTACGACTACAACGAAAACACAGTCATCCGACACCTTTAAAAATTCAAATTTTCATAACAGTTCGTGAATGACAAGATAAACAGAAATGACAACTAAAACAACACCCTTGCTCTTCATAAAACACCTCAAAAATATGACATTAAGAGAACAAGCCAACAGATCTTACCATTAAGCTCATCCATGGCTACAAACAACTTGGTCACCCGAAGCCTTTGAAAGCTCAAAATTTCTTAAATTCGTAAACGACAAAACAAACACAAATGACCGTTAAAACAAACCCTTGCCCTTCATGAAACAACTCAAACCAACGACATTAAGAAAATGAGCAAACACATCTTACTGTTATGCCCATCCTATGGCTACAAAGAACACTTGGTCATCCGACACCTTTGAACTTAAAATTTCATAAAAGTTCGTAAATGACAAGATAAACGGAAATGACTGCTAAAACAACATCCCTGCTCTTTATGAAACACCTCAAAGAAACGACATTACGAAAACAAGTCAATGCAACTTACCATTAAGCTCATCCATGGCTACAAAAAACTTGGTCACCCATTGAAAACTTAAAATTTTGTAAGTACGTAAACAACAAGACAAACTCAAATGACAAATAAAACAACAGCCTTGCCCTTCATGAGACACCACAAAGAAATGGCTTTGAGAAAACTGACAAACGCATCTTACCGTAATGCACATCCTATGGCTAAAAAGAAAACTTGGTCACCGGAAGCATTTTAAATCTCAAAATTTCTTAAACACAGTTGGTAAATGACAAGACAAACATATATGACTGCTAAAACAACACCCCTGTCCTTCATGAAACACCTCGAAGATATGGCGTTATGAAAACAAGCCAACGCATCTTCCATAAGCTCATCCACGGCTACAAAAACCTTAGTCACGAGACACCTTGGAAAGCTCAAAATTTCTTAACTTTTCGTAAAAGACAAGAGAAACAAAAACACAGCTTATACAACACTATGGCCCTTCATGAGATACCGCAAAGCGACGACATTAAGAAAATAAGCCAATGCATCTTACCGTTATGCCCATCCCAAAATTTGGTCATCTGAAATTTTGAAAGCTCAAAACTTCTTAACAAAAGTTCATAAATGACAAGACAAACAAAAATGACTGTTTAAAAAACACCCTTGCCCTTTGTGAAACATGTCAAAGAAATGACAATACAAAAACAATGCAACGCAGCTTACCATAAAGCTTGTCCATGGCTACAAAAAACCTGGTCACCTGAAGCTTTAGAAAATTCCAAATTCTGTAAGTTCGTAAATGACAAAACAAACACAAATCACCGCTAAAACAACACTATGGCCCACAAACAAACGACATTAATAAAATAAGCCAATGCATCTTGCCGTTATGCCCATCCTACGGCTACAAAGAAAGCTTGGTTACACAAATTCTTCAAAAGTTCAAAATTTCATAAGTTTGTAAACGACAAGACAAACACAAATGACTGCTTAAACAACGCTCCTCGTGAAACACCACAAAGCAACGACATTAGGTAACAGGTCAGCGCATCTTACCATTATGCTCATCTACGGCTACACGCTTGAAATCTTTGAAGGCTCAAAATTTCGTAACACGTTCACAAATGATAAGGCAAACACAAATGACTGCCAAAACAACACCTCGGCCCTTCATGAGGCAAATCAAAGAAGCGACAGTAAGAAAACCAGCAAATACATCTTACCGTTATGCCCATCCTATGGCTACAAGGAAAACTTGGTGACTCAAATTCTTTAAAAGTTCAAAATTTCATAATAACAGTTCGTAAACGACAAGACAAATGACTGTTTAAGCAACATCCTTGCCCCTCGTGAAACACCACAAAGCAACGATATTAAGAAAACAAGCTGACGTATCTTACCATTATGCCCATCCTACGGCTACAAAGAAAGCTAAGCTCAAAATTTATTAACAGTTCGCAAACGACAAGACAAAGACAAATCACCGCTAAAACAACACCATGGCCCACAAACCGATGACATTAAGAAAATAAGCCAATCCATCTTACCGTTATGCCCATCCTATGGCTACAAGGAAAACTTGGTCACCCAAATCCTTTGAAAGTTCAAAATTTCGTAAAAACAGTTCGTAATCGACAAGACAAACACAAATGACTGCTTAAACAACACCCAGGCCCCTCGTGAAACACCACAAAGCAACGACATTAGGTAACAGGCCAATGCATCTTACCACTATGTTCACCTACGGCTACAAAAAAATTTGGTCGGCCGCCTGAAATCTTTGAAGGCACAAAATTTCGTAACAACTGTTTGCAAATGATAAGACAAACACAAATGACCGCTAAAACAACATCTCGGCCCTTCATGACGCACATTAAAGAAACAACATTAAGAAAACCAGGGAACACATCGTACCGTGATGCTCATCCAGGGCTACAAAAAACTTGCCTATCCCTGCGAAAGCTCTAAATTTCGTAACAACAGTTAGTAAACGATAAGACAAACAAATGACTTCCAAAGCAACGTCTTCGTCCTTTGTAAGACATCACAAAGAAACAGCATAAGAAACCGCATCGTGCCCTTATATTCATCTATGGCTACAGAGAAAACTTAGCCAATCGAAGCGTTCGGTTCGCAAACGACAACAAACAACTCCGACTTTTACTTGATAACGCTCTCAAGTGGCAATAAGAAGTCAACTAAACGTAAAAGCATCTCGCCGTTATGCTGCAAAGGCAACTTGTGCCATCCAAAACGTTGGCAAGCCCAAAAATTTCGATAACTTGAATTCGTTAGCGCTCGCTTTAAAATAATGCCTGCACCTTTGATAAGGCGCCACACAATATCTCAGAAACACAATCAGAAGACGAACATGTCTCACCTACTATTACGTTTAGTTCAGCCATGTTAAAGATACGACCCGCGGGCCGCATCTTGCCCCCGGTCCGTATCAATACGGCCCAATGGGTCACAGAAAGACTTCACTCGATTCCTCTACGGAAGTTTTAAAATGTGAACACCACATTTATGAGTTATTTCAAAGGTAGCGGAAATACCCTATTGTTTTTCTTAAACTTCTTTGGGAATTAAACCACTCATAGTTTTTAAAATCATCTTTACGTTTCGATCCATGACCCAGGATCATTGTTAAAATAATAAAAACTTCGAGTTGTGAACAATAAAATCTCCACGTGCTTCGAGTCTAGACTAAAACCTTCCTTATTGATATAAAAGGAGTGCGTCGGCCCGACACTTTTTTTATTTGTATCTGGCCCGCCTACACATTCTAAATTTAATGGCCACCTGCAAAATTAAGTTTCACACCTCTGGTTTAGTTGATAACTTAAAAGTGGTTATAACAGATTTCGGTTCCTTAGTTAGAAGCACGGTAGACTACGCTGAGGAAATATCGTCGCCAATTTATTTATTATTATAAAAGAAACGCCTTCGGAAGCTTAAAATCTCTCTAATTTCAGTTTATAAACAGCATTTTGCTAGTTAATACATTTCGAAAACTATATTTTTAGTGTTTTAAACCAATTTACTTCAGCCAAGCACACGTATTTATATTATTTCAGAAAATAAGCGCAACTTTGAGATGGTTTTCTTGGGGCTGTATAAGCGGCAGGTTAGGTCGAAAGGTAGTGTGTGCGCCAAGCATTAGAAATCAAGTATTTTGTATTTATTTGTAGGTTCACAGTAACAAATTTACAAAAGCAAACAAAACCGTTATTGTAGTCCTTTCTAGAATGTACATAAAAATACAGAGCGTCAAATGTGTAAACGATCGACTGTAATGCTTGGCAGAAGCTACTACTAAACCCAACTTACCATCTATACACCAACAAGAAAACCACCTCGCAATCATCTCAAAACTACAATACGAAAACAAACATCTTACCTGTATCTCATTCTATGATTGGAAAGCTTGCACACCCAAAATCTTCGTAAACAAACCATCCTAGTCTTCGACGAGTACCTCGCCTTCTATCTCGAAGAAACGGACTTAAGCAAAAACATACCACTGATGCCCTATCTTACTGTAAAATAAAAGTTACCTGCACATACTGAGACAAAACAACGCCACAGGCTAAAATTCGAGGTGACGCCGTACCGCTGGTTGCCTGTAAGCCAGGTTTTCACAAGTTTTAACAACAGTAGCGCTAGAAAATGCAGGGTTTTATGTATTCCAACTCCCGCATCATGTTATACGATCATTAAAACACAATTAGCATAAAACAAACTAGTTCTACAGATAGTTATCGATAAAATACGTACCTTTATATCGGACATGTTTTGTAACGCTTTTTTCTAAAAAGTGTTAAACAAGTACAACAAATGCCACTACTACATTCATTTTTTTCAGTAACAATGGCCGATGGCGGCAGAACGTTGGTCTATGAACGGTTGACAGTATTTTGGCAGGAAGGGAATTTTCATTTGGTATAAATTCCACCAATCATTATAACCCGTTTGAATTGTTATCCAATCAAAGTCGTTAGAAGCTTTAAGATAGTCGAAATGCCTAAAGCCGTGTCTAAATTACCCATCGACTGTGTTTTCAACGTGTATTATGAAGAAAATATGATTCGAATATTAACTAGACGTTAGTGTTGGATAATTAAAATTTGTACCATCGATCGTTCGGTGCGTCCTACAACCTCTGGCTGCTATGTGCGGTAAGGTAGGTTTCACACTCATCTGCTTACCAACTTTTTGCGTAAACTAAACGTCTTTTTGATTCCTGAATGTTGTTATTAAAGCGGAAGAACGACACAACTCCATACAACTCCTACAAACGTTGTTTATTTTACAAATATCGTTTATTTTTCAGTGGAAGATATCCCAAAATAAAGCTTGTTAGCCCCTTTTATCAAAATTATGCCAAATAAACTTTATTTTACAAACGTCGTTCACTTTTTAACAGAAGATACCCTAAGGTAATCTACACTTTTTAACAACCACTATAGAAACATTGTATATTTTTCAAATGTCGGTTACTCTTTAACCGAAGATTTCCCAAAATTTACCTTATCGCCTGCTTTTAAATAAAATACCCAAATCCGACGTTATTTATTTTACAAATATCAACTTTTTACACCGGAAAACTTCCCACAATTAACCTTCTCTACTACCTTTAACAAAAATGCCCC
Organism: Platerodrilus igneus; assembly: GCA_036346225.1. NCBI lineage: Eukaryota > Metazoa > Arthropoda > Insecta > Coleoptera > Lycidae > Platerodrilus > Platerodrilus igneus. Next base: position 806,928 of record JARFIW010000115.1, on the reverse strand, counting down.
AAATAGACATTATTAGTTTTTCAAATCCGAAGATATCCCTAAACTAACCTCATCTACTCATTTTAACAAAGGTACACCAAATAAACGTTGTTTATTTTACAAACGTAGTTTACTTTTAACGGAATGTCAAAATTAACCACGTTTATTTTTTCTAACAAAAATATCCCAGATAAACGTTGTTTATTTTACAAACATCGTTTATTTTTTAACGGAAGATATTCCAAAATTAACTCTGTTTACTCCTTTTAACAAAAATACTGCAAGTAAACGTTGTTTATTTTACAAGCGCCGTTTACTTTTTAAGGGTAGATAACCCAAATTTTACCTTGTTTACCACTTTTAACAAAAATACCCCAAAATGCGTAATAAACAATACGCAATACGTCATGTACAATGCGTAACGTATAACGTATAATAAATATTGTATAAAGTAAAATGCGTAGTGCGAAATGGGCTGTGCGCGTTACGCAATGCTCAATTAATATTGCGCAATATGCAATTAATGCCGAGCTATGCATAACCCAGAATTTAAAATGTGCAGTGCGCAACGCGCAAGTGTAGCACGTAATGAGAACGCGTAATGCGCCATAAAGAATCCGTAAAGCATAATACAAAATGCGCAATTATTAATGTACAATGCGTAATGTCTAGTGCGTAATAAGAATTACAAAATACTTAAAGTACAATGCGCCACTCGTAGTGCATGAGCTATGCGCAACGCCTACAGCAATATGCGTAACGCATAAGCAATGCGCAACAAAAATGTGTAATGCGTAAAAAGAAATTCGCAATGCATGTAACATAAAACGTAAAACGTAGAACGTAAAACGTAAAACGTAAAACGTAAAACGTAAAACGAAACGTAAAACGTAAAACGTAAAACGTAAAACGTAAAGCGTAAAACGTAAAACGTAAAACGTAAAATGTAAAGTGTAAAACAAAAGCGCAAAACGCAAAGCGTACCGTACAACGCACACCGTACAGCGTACACCGTACAACGCGCAACGTACAACGCAGAACGTGCAAAGCATAGCGTGCATCGTACCCCGCACAACGTAAGGCGTACAACGTACAACGTACAACATACAAAACATAACTTACACCGTGCAACGTACAGCAGGCAGCGTACAGCCTGCAGCGGCCCACTTGCAACTTACATCGTACATAATACAATGTACAACGTACATCGAACATTATACAACGTACCACGAACAACATACAACGAACAACCTTCAGCGCATAGCGAGAAATGCACAACGTATAACGTGCAACTTGCTACATACATGGTACAGCGTACAACGTACATAATACATAAAGCATAACACATAACGTAAATCTAAAACATACAACGCACAACGTAAAGCATAAAACGTACAACGTAAGACGCCACGTACACAGTGTAACACAGCGTACAACATATAAAGCACAACGTATAACGTAAATGGTAAAGCGTCAATCGTACAACGCACAACGTTTATCGTATAAAGCATTACGTATAACGTACAGCGTACATCGTACGACGTACAATGGTTAACGTACAACGTACAGCGTACATCGTACAATATACACCGTACACGTTACAACGTACACCGCACAACGTACAGCAAACAAAGCATAATGTACACCGTAACACGTAAAATACACAAAGCAAACGTGCAACAAATAACGCACCCAGAATAACATACAGCGTGCAGCGCGTAGCGTGCAGCGTACATCGTTCAAAGTGCAACGCACGACGTGCGACATACTACGTATGACGTACAGAGTAGGACGTACAACGTTGTTACGTGCCATTGCCACTTAAACATTGTTTTAGGTCAGTTTTTGGTGTACGGAAGTTTCCCGCCATATTTTCAAATACGCAGTGCGCGGGAATTTTAAATAGACTAGGCGGTATTTCCGTACGTCAGAGTAGTGAGCTTGCGCAGTGAGCTTATCCCTAGAGGGGTAGAGCAATACTAGACAAAAAGTGGGGAGAGGTTTGGATGACGCCCTGAATCGTGGCTGTTCTCTTTTGATCTTCAAGTGAAATAGTCGTGCCGGGTATTATATCTTATCTTACTATGTAGATTCCCTTGTCTTGCTTATCTTTGTTTGTCTTTCCTTAATTAACCTATTCCTGTCGTTCCACTACATTTAGGACGGATATGACCTGGAGCAGCCCACGACCGGATGTCCATGCTCAGCAACACCACCGGAGCCCGGAGCAATACCTTCACTATCGACCCGGAAGGATGATAGGCGTACCGGGGAAAAAAACTGGACCTATCGTGAGTAAATTATCTTTTATCTTATATGTATGTAAATTTTCCGTTTATTACGCAATGTAATTGGCAATGGTGACGTCATGGTAGATGACCGCGCCCAAATCTGTAATAAGGTTCGCGCTTTCATCCGCTAGAGGCGAAGCCTGCTTCCGTATACATTGCGCTTGCGCGATGTGTCTTATGAACATTGGTAACTGTATTACAGGCTTTTAAGAACCATCTATCGCCATATGAATGTACCAGCATCTAAGTGTAATACTTTGGTAACTGTTTTACCGACTTTTAGAAACTATCACCAGTATAGTGGAATAACAATCTTTCACCACTAAAAGTGGAATAACAACGTACATGGTACAACGTACAGCGTGTAACGTGCAACGCACAACGTAAAACGCACAGTGTGAAACGTACAACGTACGTTGTACAATATACACCGTATACCGTACAACGTACAGCAAACAAAGCATAACGTACAACATAACACGTAAAACGCATAAAGCAAACGAGCAACGTATAACTCACCGAGTATAGCTTATAGCGTGGAGCGTATAGCGTACGGCGTGCTGCGTATGAAGTGCAACGCACGACGTCCGACATACTACGTACGATGTACAGCGTAGGACGTACTACGCACATCGCACAACGTACCGCGTGTAACGTGCAACGCACAACGTAAAACGCACGAGGCACAACGTGAAACGTACATTGTATGGCAAATAATGCACTGCGTGCATCGTACGAAGTAGAACGTGCAACGCACAGCATGAAACGTGCTATGTACAACGTAAAACGTACAAGGTACAGAGCACAACACCAAACGTACAACTTGCAGCGTACAACGTATAAAGTACAACGTGCAACATACCACGTACAACGTACAACGATCAACTTACAATGTGCAACGTACACAGTAAATTGTATAATGCATAACGTACAATGTACAACGTACAGCGCACAATGTAAATACTAAGGCATACAACGTACTACGCACAACGTAAAACTTACAACACACAACGCTCAATGCGCAATGCATATCATATAACACGTATCGCGCAACGTGTAACGCATACCGCTAAACGTGTAACCCATAACGCATTCACGATCACGTATAGGGCATAACGTATAACGCATTACGAACGCGAAATGGCGCATGACGCAGAATGCATATCGCATAGCACATAGTGCATATATGATGAAGCATACCGCATAACGTATAATGTTTAACATTTAACGTATAACGTATGACGCATAACGTGCATGTGACGTAAAACGCAAAACGTATAACGTACAGCGTACTACGTATGACTTTACCGTACACCTCATATGTATAACTGTTAAAATATACCGTATACAGTATACGCGTAGCGCATAAACCATAACGATTAAGGCATTACGCATAACGTATACCATATAACGCATCACATGTAACGTATAGTATATAACGAATAACATAATTAGTACCGTAAAACTTATAACGTAAAACGTTTAACGTAAAATGTATAACATATGACGCATACGCATAACTTATAAGGCGTAACGCATAACCAATAAGGTTAACAGAAGATCCCCAAAAAATACCTTGTTTTTTAACAGAAGATATCCCAAAATTAATCTTATCAATTCCTTTCAACAGGAACACCCCAGGTACACGTTGTTTATTATATAAACGTCGCTTATTTTTTAACAAAAGATATCTCAAAAGCAACTTGTTTACTACTTTTAACACAAATAACCCAAATAAACGTTCCTTATTTTACATATGTCGTTTACTTTTTAACGGACGATATCCCAAAAGTAGCTTGTTTATTCTTCTCAACAAAAATGCCCCAAATAAACGTAATTTTACAAAGTTGTTTACTTTTTAACAAAGGAAATTTTAAAATAAACTGTTTATTCATCTAACGAAAAGTATCTGCAAAACAAACGTTATTTACCATATAAACTTGTTTACTTTCTAACAAACCATAATCTAAAATAAATGTTTACTTTTTAACACAACGTCGGGTTCGCCAGGTTGGAAAAGTTGTTTAAAATAGAAGTTGATTTACAAGGCTAATTTAATGACTAACAAACAATATTAATAAAGTTGGAGGTTCGTATTGAGTTTCGGTGTGGATTTTTGATGTTTATCTATTCCACGTGTTATCGTGGTTACCTCAATCGGTCTTTAGGATGTCTGGTACAGCAGAGACGGTTATTGGTTGATTAGAACTGCATGGAAGTTGAACTCATCGATCGGTTGGTAGTTTAATCCCGTTATGCTGTATACAATTATACGTTCCACATCCACAGCCTGTCACTCTTTATCTAACCCTGTCACAAAATGACCTGTCAAATCAACAAGTTCGTTCTAGGTATTGATTTTGTTTATCCTACGTTACAGCCGTCCTCAAGGGCACAAGCCCCTTATTTCCAGGCCACTTACAACTAACTGAGAACACCACAATGTCGAATTTATCATCAGGCGATCGAGCCACATCACCACCGAAGCGCTATACAATCCCAAGCCCTTTAATCACGCGCCGCACTCGAACAGACTCACTGTAATAAACATCCACAGCATCTCCACTTTTACACCATGTAACATTTCAGGTCAGAATCCGCATTACAATCGCCCGAGCTCCAAGGAACCATTAAAACCTTCTGCAGGGAGAAAGGTCACGGGTTTATAACACCAACAACCGGTGGTGAAGATATCTTCGTCCATGTCTCAGAGTACGTTTTCGTTAGGTTTACTTAAGCTAATTTGTTAGTTTCAGCGTCGAAGGTGAGTACGTTCCGTTACCAGGGGACGTTGTGAAGTTCCGACTGTGTCCGATACCGCCCAAAAATGAAAAGTGTCAAGCTGTTCATGTGCATATTGTTAATTTAACGCCTGAGGTGCATAAGAGATGGGAATATTGTTAATTGTTGGTAGCGGTGGTCGATAGATGTCTGGTATCATAAACAGCAGCATTTTTTAATATCGTAAGGTTTTATAACGACAGGTTCTACACATTTTATATCTTGCATGTCTGTTTAAGCACTACTTATTGTATCGTATCGTATCGTTAAGTCTAATAAGCGTCCATGGTGATAGTCCACGTAATGGGCTGGTATATATATTAACTCCATATTGTATATTGATTGTATCCGTTTATTATAAGTGTAAGATAGATATATTTACATTCCTTAGTTTCAAGCGTTTTCTTACTCGCACTGTTTGTATTTGTGTATCTTAGGTTGTTCGACTTCTACGACACGCTGAATCTAAGAACCGAAAACACCAGTTTCTGCTGCTCTAACGGTAAGAAACCGTATCGTAGAAAATAACCACCGGCTAGCAATTACGCTGTAGGTTCAAGCGTCGAAAAGGTTAGTATACAATAGTACTTCTGATTGTTCCTAGCGTTATTGAACGGTTTTGAAACGAAACAGTTTGACGACAAATAATACAAGAATTGGCTGCGTACATGTGAAAGAATTAGAAAATTGAAAAGAAAATGGTCAACATTGACCGTTTTATTCTTTTCAAACTGTCGGACAAATAATACAACTTGTGAAAACCAAGCGACTCTCAATAAGGGCACCCTGTCAATGCCGTTTGCGGTTATTAGGGCTCATCAGGACAGGATAATCACCCCATGTTGTCGTTAGTGTGACGACAAATAATACGTGGAAACCTTTCGTAAAAGAATGTTTAATCGCAAGTGATGTAAAATAATCCTACCCGTATTGCGGCTCATCGGACAGAAGTATTATTTCGTGTCGACAGGTTCTGAAAGGTGTCGTTACTCTAACAAAAATGATACAACTTCAGAAACTATACGTTTAATTATAAATGTATACAAAACAAAAAAAGTACTCGCAAGTGACATCGTGTCGATACATTTCGCTAGGGCTGATTTGGCCAGAAGTTCATGTTATCGCCAGGTTCTGAGAAATGCTAGTTTGACGACAACTGATACAACTTGCGGAAACCTTACATTTAATATAAATGTATACAAAACAAAATGTATTGGCAAGTGCTCGCAAGGGCATGCTGTTGCTGCAACCCATCCCTCTGGGGATTATCGGGACAGTAGTGGCACCTCGTGTTATCGACAGAAAGACAATACGTAAAACAGTTGATATCTGACACTGGCCGTTGGACAAGTCGTCATCCACACTAACATCCCCAAAGCCTCTGGCCACGTGCTTCAGTTGTTTTATTGTCCAAACAATGCTCCTTTGGTCTCGGTGACTTATCGATACACATTGTTGCTTTATATCTAACTTGTCGCAAACATTTTAGCAATTATTCTTTGTGCACTCGGGCATTCCACAGGGCGCTAACGTAGGACCAGCGTTGTTGCGATTGCCTTGTAAACTTCTTGAACCGATGAGCTTAAGCTACTCTCCTGGTTGTTTCGATACAATTACATACCTGAGTACAACCGATTAAATTCAATTGAGTGTACACAATGATCTTGGGCTTTGTCACTCGTACCTGATGCACCATGGGTGTAATTACTGAAAGCGCAACTAATTAAAATATTGATATTGGAACTCGTTAATAAATTTCCGACAATAAACAAACTATTAATTACCACTAATGGAACTAATTAGCAAACTATAACTATTGGGGCTAATTAAAATTACCAGCGACGGAACTAATTAAAATTACCATCATTGAAACTAATTAATAAATTTAAAAAAGAGGCGGCAATGGGAATAATTAAAATTGCAGTTTAATGGAGCTAATGGGGCTAATTAAAATTGCCAGCGACGGAACTAATTAAAATTACCATCATTGGGACTAATTAATAAATTTTAAAAAATAGGCGGCAATGGAAAGAATTATAATTGCAGTAAATGGAGCTAATGGCGCTAATTAAAATTGCCAACGACGGAACTAATTAATAAATTAATTAAAAAATAGACGGCAATGGAAATAATTAAAATTGCAGTAAATGGGGCTAATTAAAATTGCCAGCGACGAAACTAATTAAAATTACCACCATTGGAACTAATTAATAAATTTTTTAAAAATTGATGACACTGGAAATAATTAAAATTGCAGTAAATCGAGTTAATGTGGCTAATTAAAATTGCCAATGACGGAACTAATTAAAATTATCGTCATTCAAACTAATTAATAAATTAATTAAAAAATAGACGGCAATGGAAATAATTAAAATTGCAGTAAATGGGGCTAATTAAAATTGTCAGCGACGAAACTAATTAAAATTACCACCATTGGAACTAATTAATAAATTTTTTTAAAATTGATGACAATGGAAATAATTAAAATTGCAGTAAATCGAGTTAATGTGGCTAATTAAAATTGCCAGTGACGGAACTAATTAAAATTACTGTCATTGGAACTAATTAGTAAATTAATTAGAAAATAGACGGCAATGGAAATAATTAAAATTGCAGTAAATGGGAGTAATTTAAATTGCCAGCGACGAAACTAATTAAAATTACCGTCATTGGAACTAATTAATAAATTTTTTAAAAATTGCCGACACGGGAAATAATTAAAATTGCAGTAAATCGAGTTAATGTGACTAATTAAAATTGCCAGTGACGGAACTAATTAAAATTACTGTCATTGGAACTAATTAGTAAATTAATTAGAAAATAGACGGCAATGGAAATAATTAAAATTGCAGTAAATGGGAGTAATTTAAATTGCCAGCGACGAAACTAATTAAAATTACCGTCATTGGAACTAATTAATAAATTTTTTAAAAATTGCCGACACGGGAAATAATTAAAATTGCAGTAAATCGAGTTAATGTGACTAATTAAAATTGCCAATGACGGAACTAATTAAAATTATCGTCATTGAAACTAATTAATAAATTAATTAAAAAATAGACGGCAATGGAAATAATTAAAATTGCAGTAAATGGGAGTAATTTAAATTGCCAGCGACGAAACTAATTAAAATTACCGTCATTGGAACTAATTAATAAATTTTTTAAAAATTGCCGACACGGGAAATAATTAAAATTGCAGTAAATCGAGTTAATGTGACTAATTAAAATTGCCAGTGACGGAACTAATTAAAATTACTGTCATTGGAACTAATTAGTAAATTAATTAGAAAATAGACGGCAATGGAAATAATTAAAATTGCAGTAAATGGGAGTAATTTAAATTGCCAGCGACGAAACTAATTAAAATTACCGTCATTGGAACTAATTAATAAATTTTTTAAAAATTGCCGACACGGGAAATAATTAAAATTGCAGTAAATCGAGTTAATGTGGCTAATTAAAATTGCCAATGACGGAACTAATTAAAATTATCGTCATTGAAACTAATTAATAAATTAATTAAAAAATAGACGGCAATGGAAATAATTAAAATTGCAGTAAATGGGGCTAATTAAAATTGCCAGCGACGAAACTAATTAAAATTACCACCATTGGAACTAATTAATAAATTTTTTTAAAATTGATGACAATGGAAATAATTAAAATTGCAGTAAATCGAGTTAATGTGGCTAATTAAAATTGCCAGTGACGGAACTAATTAAAATTACTGTCATTGGAACTAATTAGTAAATTAATTAGAAAATAGACGGCAATGGAAATAATTAAAATTGCAGTAAATGGGAGTAATTTAAATTGCCAGCGACGAAACTAATTAAAATTACCGTCATTGGAACTAATTAATAAATTTTTTAAAAATTGCCGACACGGGAAATAATTAAAATTGCAGTAAATCGAGTTAATGTGACTAATTAAAATTGCCAGTGACGGAACTAATTAAAATTACTGTCATTGGAACTAATTAGTAAATTAATTAGAAAATAGACGGCATTGGAAATAATTAAAATTGCAGTAAATGGGAGTAATTTAAATTGCCAGCGACGAAACTAATTAAAATTACCGTCATTGGAACTAATTAATAAATTTTTTAAAAATTGCCGACACGGGAAATAATTAAAATTGCAGTAAATCGAGTTAATGTGACTAATTAAAATTGCCAGTGACGGAACTAATTAAAATTACTGTCATTGGAACTAATTAGTAAATTAATTAGAAAATAGACGGCAATGGAAATAATTAAAATTGCAGTAAATGGGGCTAAAATTACCAGCGACGGAACTAATTAAAATTACCATCATTGGAACTAATTAATAAATTCTAAAAAATAGCTGGCAATGGAAATAATTAAAATTGCAGTAAATGGAGCTAATGGGGCTAATTAAAATTGCAAGCGACGGAACTAATTAAAATTATCATCATTGGAACTAATTAATAAATTTAAAAAAAATAGGCGGCAATGGAAACAATTAAAATTCGAGTAAATGGGGCTAATTAAAATTGCCAGCGACGGAACTAATTAAATTGTCGTCAATGTAACTATTGTCAATAATCGGTTAATTGTTTAGTCGCAATAAATTACCATAATTAATGCACTTAGTCTGAAGGTTAATTACTCGAAACAATGGTAAAATTAAATAATTTGCCAATTGTCGATAGTTTATTAATTTTATCTCTTCAATTAGAATTAAAACGAAATTATTTAATAAATTGCAGACAATTGGCTAATTGTTTAGTCTGCCTGTAAAATTTAAAACTAATAACTATAAATAGTTGTTAAACGAAACGACTAAGTTAACTGTCGATAATTTATTGATTAGTTCTATCGCCAGTAATTTTAATTAGCTGCATTATGTGTACTTTATTAATTAGTTCCAATGTCGACAATTTATTAATTTGTTCCAATATTAAAGTAGACCAAATTAATAAATTACCGACAATTACCTAACTATTTAGTTTCAACGAACTGCTGTTGGTCTCAAAGTTTAAACTAATAACTAAAAGCAATGATAAAAATTAACAATTAGCCAATTGTTGGTAATTTTCTAATTAGTTTTATCGTCAATAATTTTAATTACTTCAATTGCCAGTAATTTAAATTGGTTTCGTTGTCGACAATTTTCATTAGTTACAGTGTTGACCATTTAAATTAGTTACATTGTGTGCAATTTACCAATTAGTTCAGTCAACAGTTTATTAGCCCATACCGTTGTCGTTAATTTACTAATTACTTCGATGCCGGTAATTTGTTAATTAGTTGTCGTAATTTAAGGCTTGCTCATTGTCCTGAAGGTATTAACTAGTTCCAATTTTGTAAATTTTAATTAGTTTCATTGTTGCTAGTGTACAATTTACCAATTAGTTCCGCTAACAGTAATTTATTAGCCTATAATTGTCGTTAACTTAGTAATTAGTTCCATTGGCGGTAATTTGTTAATTAGTTAAATTGTCGTAATTTAAGGCTTGCCCGTTGCCCGCAATTTATTAACTAGTATCAATTTTCGGAATTTTAATTAGTTTAGTTAGCTATAAAATTAATGTTTCATTGCTGGTATTTTTAATTAGTGTGCGATTTACCAATTAGTTCCGTTATTAGTAATTTAGTAGCATATAATTGTCGTTAACTTAGTAATTAGTTCCAATGCCGGTAATTTGTTAATCAGCTCTATTGTCGTAATTTAAATCTGCCTCTTGCTCGAAAGTTTTTAACTAGTCCCAATTTTTGAAATTTTAATTAGTTTCGTTGACGGCAATTTTAATTAGTTTCACTGTTGGTACTTTTAATTAGTTTGATTGCGTGCAATTTACAAATTAGTTTCGATAACTGTAATATATTAGCCTATAATTGTTGTTAACTTACTAATTAGTTCCATTGCCGGTAATTTGTTAATTAGTTACATTGTCGTAATTTAAGACTTGCCCATTGCCTGCAAGTTATTAATTAGTTCCATTTTTGGGAATTCTAATTAGTTTCGATGGCGATAATTTAATTAATTTATTGTTGGTAGTTTTAATTAGTTCCATTGCGTGCAATTTACCAACTATTTCCGTTAACAGTTAACCCATACCGTTGCCGTTAACTTACTAATTAATTCCATTATCGGTAATTTGTTAATTAGTGACATTGTCGTAATTTAAGGCTTGCCCGTTGCCCACAAGTTACGAACTAGTTCCAATTTTGGAAATTTTAATTAGTTTCGTTGGCGATAATTTTAATTAGTTTTATTGTTGCTAGTTTTAATTAGATTCTTTGCGCGCAATTTACCAATTATTTCCGTTAACAGATATTCCATACCCTTGCCGTTAACTTACTAATTAGTTCCATTGTTGGTAATTTGTTAATTAGTTACATTGTCGTAATTTAAGGCTTGCCCGTTGCCCGCAGTTATTAACTAGTCCCAATTTTCGAAATTTTAATTAGTTTCATTGACGACAATTTTAATTAGTTTTATTGTTGGTAGTTTTAATTAGTTCCATTGCGTGCAATTTACTTTATTAGCCCAAACCCTTGCCGTTAACTTACTAATTAGTACCATGGTCAGTAATTTGTTAATTAGTTACATTGTCGTAATTTAAGGCTTGCCCGTTGCCCGAAAGTTATTAACTAGCTCCAATTTTGACAATTTTAATTAGATCCATTAATGGCAATTTATTAATTAGTTACATTGTTGATAATTAATTAATTAGCTAACTAAGTAGTAAACTAATTAATTACCAATAATTGGATAATTGTTTCGCCATAAACGTCTTTGTATAAGAATTATCGGATCATTAGTAAAGCAATGCGCGATCAAATTTGTTTTATTCTAGATATTACGTGGTTTGAAGACGTATAACCTCAAAAACCTCAACATAATGTATCTTACTTGACGTTCAAAATGGAGGGTTTCAAGGCATCATTTGTTTATTTAATTAACTAAGCGCGCAAATCCTTCGAATACGCGTTAAATCTAACCTCAAATATACTACGTAGTTAATTCAAAGACCAGAGGTCCCGATAAACTCGTCCATTAGCCGGTTATCTACCAATAACGATCTAGAAAAGCCTTGTTTTAAACACACATTAACTAAGATTAATGTTTGATCGTATCTTTGTTACTCATTAAGCATTGAATGTCTTAAAAATTGTTGCCAACTGTTACGCAAGCTGCTTTCTAGTTGCAATGTTTAATTTGGTAAGACGGTCGTTTCTAAAATAGTTATTTTCAGAGGGTTGTTTTAGTACAAACACGCAACCACTACCGACAAGCTATGCCTAACAGCAGGGACCGTTTTTGGAATAATAAGCGGGATTTGTCTGGCTGTTATTAACATATCGTTTGGGGAACTTACCAAACATATCGTTGAGTATGTTACGATATTCCGTTCTACGCAGAACGCCACGCATATAGAACGTGCTCAAGAGAATTTCACGTACGGCGTGAAGATGTTTGTTAATGCGAATTGTATTTTAGGGACTATTTGTTTTATATGTAGCTATTTAAGCACTGTGTTGTTTATGAACAGTGCATTAAATATGGTAAGTATTTTTTAGGCGGGTTTGATTTTAGCCTACGCTAATTTTAGATCTGAGACTTGTCCTGCCTCTACTCCATAGCTTGATAAATGAATGAACGAACGATAAATAAATGAATGAATAAACCAATGAACGAATGAATGAACTAACGTGTGCATGAATGAATGAGTGAATGAATGAACGAATGTACAAATGAACGAATGAATGAAGGAAAGAATGAATAAATGAATGCGTGAATGAATGAATGAAGAACGACTAATCAAATAAATTAAGAACGAACAATGAATAAAAGGAACACGCTAAGGAACGGAAAAATGAATGAATAAATAAAAAAATAACATTGATGGAATAAATGAATCTATATATGTGTGCACGTGTCCATCATGAATGAATAAACGAATGAATGAATAAAGAAGGTACGACCGAGCCAGCAAATTTAAAAACGGACAAACAAACAAAGAATCACCAGAAGGAACGAATAAATGAACGAACGAATGAATGAATGAATGAAAAATGAGTAAATGAGTGAATTAATGAATGAATGAAGGAAAGAATGAATGAATGAAAGAAACAATGAATGAATTAATGAATGAGTGAATGAATGAATAAATAAATAAACGAATGACTGAAGGAAACAATGAATGAATGAATGCGTGAATGAATGAATGAATGAATGAAGAACAGAATAATGATCGAAGAACGAATAATAAAATGAATGAACGAAGCGAATAAATGGAACAGATGAACTGAAGAATGAACGAAGAGTAAATGAATGAATAATAAAAGAATAACGATTGATCGAATAATAATGAATCTAATGTAATGAATGATGATAACGTACCATGAATGAATAAACGAATGAATAAATAAAGTACGATCGAGCCAACAAACTTAAAAACGGACAAATAAACGAGGGATTGCCAAGGAAGAATGAACGAACGAATAAATGAATGAATGTGTAAATGATGAATGAATGGATGAATAAACAAATAAATGAATGAATGAACGAATGAATGAAGGAAACAATGAAGGAGTGAATGAATGAATGAATGAATGAACGAATGACTAAAGAAAAGAATGAATGAATGAATGCGTGAATGAATGAAGAATGAATAAAGAACGACTGATCAACCGAATTAATGCACGAACAAGCGAACAAAAGGAACACGCTAAGGAACGGAAAAATGAATGAATAAACAAAAGAATAATGTATGTATGTGTGTACGCGTCCATGAATGAATAAACGAATGAATAAATAAAGTACGATCGAGATAACAAACTCAAGAACGGACAAACAAACGACAAATCACCAAACGAATGAATAAACAAATGAATGAACGAACGAATGAATGAGTGAATAAGTGAATGAATGAATGAATGAAAGAATGAATGAATGAACGAACGAACGAATGAATGAATGAACGAATGAATGAATGTATGAATGAATGAATAATTGAATGACTGAATAATTGAATGAATGAATGAATAATTGAATGACTGAATAATTGAATGAATGAATGAATAATTGAATGACTGAATAATTGAATGTATGAATGCAAGAATAAATGAATGAATAAATGAATGAATGAATGAATGAATGAACGAACGAATGAACGGAGGAAAGAATGAATGAATGAATAAATGAATAAAATAATGAACGAATGAATGTATGAATGAATGAATGAATGAATGTACGAATTAATAGATGAATAAATGAATGAATGAATGAATGAATGAAGAAAGACTGATCAACCGAATTAATGCACGAACAAGCGAACAAAAGGAACACGCTAAGGAACGGAAGAATGAATGACTAAACAAAAGAATAATGTTGATCGAATAAATAAATCTTTGTATGTGCGTACGTGTCCATGAATGAATAAACGAATGAATAAATAAAGAAAGTACGACCGAGCCAACAAACTTAAGAACGGTCAAACAAACGACGAATGACCAAACGAATGGATGAAGAATGAATGAGTGAACGAATAAACAAACGAACGAACGAATCAATAAACGAAAAAATGATTGAACGATTAGTATTTCTAAATTACAAAATATATTAAAATTAATAAACAAATCAACAAAGAAGAACGTCTGAAATGGCGCAGTGCAGGCTAGAACTATATACTCTACCATTTAACCCAGTGTATGTATGTATGAATAAACAAACGAAAGGTGAATGAACTAATCAATAAACGTAAGAACGAGTGAATGTATGGATATATGTATGTATGTATCAACGAATGGATGAATAAATAAATGTACAAAGACCAATCGAACGAAAGAATGAAGGATCAAACGAATGAACGAACGAATGAACGGACGAGGAACCGAACGGATGAAGGAATTAATAAACAAATGCTTGAATGAAGAAAGGAATAATCAATAAACAAATGTATTAATCTATGAACAAAGAAATGAATGAACGAATTAATGAATGAATGAAGGAACAAACGAACAAATGAATGAATGCATGAATAAACAATTGAATGAAGAGAGACTGATCAAATGAATTAACGAGCGACCAAAAGGAACACGCTAAGGAACGGACAAATGAGTGAATAAACAAAACAATAACATTGATCGAATAAATGAATCTATGTACGTGTGTACGTGTCCATGAATGAATTAATAAATAAATAAAGTACGACGAATGATCAAACGAATGGACGAAGAATGAATGAGTGAACGAATAAACAAACGAACGAACGAATCAATAAACGAAAAAATGATTGAACGAATGAATAAACGATTAGTAATTTAAAATTACAAAATATGATAAAATTAATAAACAAATCACAAAGAAGAATGTCTGAAATGCGCAGTGCAGGCTAGAACTATATACTCTACCATTTAACCTAGTGTATGTATGTATGAATTAACAAACGAAAGGCGAATGAATAATGAAAATGAAATGGAAAGAGATAAGAATGAATTATGAGTAATAATGACAAAACGAAGAAAATGAGAAAAAGAATGAACAAGAAGACAGATGGGAAACGGAATGAAGGAACAAAAGCGAATGAAGGAACGAAACGAATGAAACATGAATGAAAAATGAAGAACGAACGAAAAATGAATTAATGAATGAATGAATGAATGAAGGAAGGAAGGAAAAAAGGAAGGAAGGGAAGAAGAAAGGAAAGAAGGAAGGAAGGAATGAGGAAGGAGGAAGGAGAAGAAGGAAGGCAGGAAGGAAGGAAGGCGGGGGAGAGGGAGGGAAGAAAGAAAGGGAGGGAAGGAAAGAAGGGAGAGGAGGAGGAAGGCGGTAGGGAATGAGGAGAAGGAAGGAAAGGAAAGAGGAAGGAAGGGGAAGAAGGAGGAAGGAAGGAAGGAAGGAAAGAAGGAAGAAAAGAAGGAAGGAAGGAAGAAATGAAGAAGGAAGGAAGGAAGGAAAGATGGAAAAAAGGAAGGAAAGAAGGAAGGAAGGAAGGAAGAAAGAAGGAGGGAGGAAGAAGGAAGGAAGGAAGGACGGACGGAAGGAAAGAAGGAAGGAAGGAAGGAAGGATGGAAGGAACAAAGGAACGAAGGAAGGAAGGAAGGAAGGAAGGAAGGAAGAAAGGAATGAACGAATGAACGAAGGAAGGAAGGAAGGAAGGAAGCAATGAACGAAGGAACGAATGAACGAATGAATGAATAAGCGAACGAACGAGGGAACGAGCGAACGAACGAACGAATGAATAAGTTAATGAATAACTAAACAAAGAACGAAAGAACCAATAAACCAAAGCACGGAAAAACGAATGAACAAACTAACTAGTGAACGAATGAATTTAAAATGAATGAACGAATAAATAAATAATAGAAACAAATGAACAAACGAATGAATGATAGAATGAATCAATGAACGAATAATGACTCAAAATTACAAGATATGGTAAAATTTAATGCCTGAATGTCTGAAATGACGAAGTTCAGGCTAAAACTATATATTCTTTAACCTAGTGTATATATGAATGAATGAATAAACGAACTTTGTGCGAACGAATCAATAAACCAATACTTCAATTAAGCGAACGACTGAATGAAATGAATGGATATATGTATGTATGTATGAACGAACGAACGAATAAATAGATAAATAAATGAACAAAAACCGATCGAACGAACGAATGAAGGAAAGAATGAACGAACGAACAAACGAGCGATCAAAGAAGAATGAAGAAATTAATAAACAAATGCTTGAATGAAGAAAGGAATAATTAATAAACGAGTGTATGAATCTATATATGTATGCATGTATATATGAATGAATAAATGAATGAATGAACGAATGAATGAATAAACAAGGAATGACAGAATCGAATTGAACTAACGAGCAAACATAAAAATGAATGAACGAACGAACAATGAATTTAAAATAAATAAACAAACGAAAAAACGAATGAATGAATGAACGTACGAATGAATGATTGAGTAAATCAATGAACGAATAGTGATTTACAATTACAAGCTTTGGATAAAATTAATAAACAAATAAAAAATGAATATCTAAATGTCTGAAATGGCGAAGTTCCATTTAACCTAGCGTATTTAATGAATGAATGAACAAACGGTCGGTAAATGAAGGAATCAATAAACGAATGCTTTAATTAACGAAAGAATGAGTGAATGTTTGGATATATGTATATATGAAGGAACAACGAACGAATGAATAGATGCATTAAAAACAAAGACCGATCGAACGAATGAATAAACGAAAAGAATGAATGAACTAACAAGCGAATGAGCAAACGAACGGATAAAGCAATTAATAAAGCAAATGCTTAAATGAAGAAAAAATAATCAATAAACGATTGTATGAATTTAGGTATGTATGAATGAATGAACGAACAAACGAATGAATAAATGAATGAATAAACAGAGAACAACACCATCAATTAACTGACGCACGAAAGAAGAAATTAACAAACGAACGAGCAAACGAATGGATGAACGAACGATCGAATTTAAAATAAATAAATGAATGAACAAATGAACAAACAAATGGATAAATGAACAAAAGAATGAATAACTGATTGAATCAGTGAACGAAGAGTGATTGTAAAATTAATAGCCAAAATAAAAAGTAGAATGTATGATATGGCGAAGTTTAGATTAAAACTACATGCTCCACCATTTAACCTATTGTATGCATGGATGAGTGAACAAACGAACAGTAAAATGAACTAATCAATAAACGAATGCTTTAATTGATGAAGGAATGAGTGAAAGTATTGATACATACATACGAACGAACGAATGAATGAATAAATGAACAAAAATCGATCAAACGAATAAATGATGGAATAATTGAACGAATGAAAGAACCAGCAAATAAGCGGATGAATGAATTAATAAACATATACTTAGATCAAGAAAGGAAGAAGCTATAAACGAATGTATGCATTGAATGAATGAATGAATGAATGAATAAACAAAGAACGACCGAACCAATAAACTAACGCATAAAAAACGAATAAACAAACAAACGAGCTAACGGATGGGTGAATGAACGAAATGAATTAATAAATGAACAAACAAATGAACGAATGAGCGAACGAACGAATGATTGAATAAATCAATGAACGAATAGTGATTGAGAATTACAAGATATGATAAAATCAGGCTGAATGTGCATGCTCTACAACTTACCTAATACGTCAATGAATAAATAAATGAATGAACGAGCGAGCGATGGATAAACGAATGAATAAATAAGTGAATAAAGATCGAGCGAGCGAATGAACCAAAGAACGAACGAACGAACGAATAAATGAACAAACGAATGAGCAAATGAACGATTGAATAAATAAATAAACAAATGTTTCAATTAACAAAGGAATAATCAATGAACGAATGTATGAAGGTACAACCGAACCAACAATTACGATGAACAAACAAACGAGCCAACAAATAAATGAATAACTTAATGAATAAGCGAATGGATGAATGAATAAATAAACGAACGAACGAATTACCGCACAAATGATTGAACGAACGAATGCACGAATAGTAATTTAAAATTACGAGATATAGTAAAATTAATAAACAATTCAAAATGAATAATTTCTAAGACGACGAAGTTTAGACTGAATTACATGCTCTACCACTTAACCTAATAAATTTATAAATAAATGACGAACTAACGGTGAATATATGAATTAATAAACAAATACGTGAATAAACGTTGGAACGAATCAATGTAAAGATCTATGTATGTATGAAGAACCGACAACAAGCAAACGAAACGAACGCACTAATGAATGAATGTATGAATAAACAAACGCTTGAATAAACAAAAGAATATCAATGAACATATGAATGAATTTATGCGTGTATATGTCTATTAATGAATGAATAAGTAAACAAAGAACAATTTAAGAAATAAATTAACGAACGCACGAACTAAAGAATCAATGAATTTGAAGTGAATGACTCGATGTACATGTGTATGTGCGTATGAATGAATGGACGAGTGATTAAACAAACAAATAAGCAAAGAGCGACCGACCCAACCAACTAATGATTGTACGAACAAACGAATGATCGAACGAACGACCAAGCAAATGAATAAAAAAATAAATAAAATGTGAACAAAAGAATTGAACTAACGAACGAATGAATAAATGAAGGAACGAAGGAACGAAGGAACGAAGGAACGAAGGAACGAAGGAACGAAGGAACGAAGGAACGAAGGAACGAAGGAACGAAGGAACGAAGGAACGAAGGAACGAAGGAACGAAGGAACGAAGGAACGAAGGAACGAGAAGGAAGGAAGGAAGGAAGGAAGGAAGGAAGGAAGGAAGGAAGGAAGGAAGGAAGGAAGGAAGGAAGGAAGGAAGGAAGGAAGGAAGGAAGGAAGGAAGGAAGGAAGGAAGGAAGGAAGGAAGGAAGGAAAAAGGAAGGAAGGAAGAGAAGGAAGGAAGGAAGGAAGAAAGGAAGGAAGGAAGGAAGGAAGGAAGGAAGGAAGGAAGGAAGGAAGGAAGGAAGGAAGGAAGGAAGAGAAGGAAGGAAGGAAGGAAGGAAGGAAGGAAGGAAGGAAGGAAGGAAGGAAGGAAGGAAGAAGGAAGAAAGGAAGGAAGGAAGGAAGGAAGGAAGGAAGGAAGGAAGGAAGGAAGGAAGGAAGGAAGGAAGGAAGGAAGGAAGGAAGGAAGGAAGGAAGGAAGGAAGGAAGGAAGGAAGGAAGGAAGGAAGGAACGATCGAACGATCGAACGATCGAACGATCGAACGATCGAACGATCGAACGATCGAACGATCGAACGATCGAACGATCGAACGAACGAACGAACGAACGAACGAACGAACGAACGAACGAACGAACGAACGAACGAACGAACGAACGAACGAACGAAACGAACGAACGAACGAACGAACGAACGAACGAACGAACGAACGAACGAACGAACGAACGAACGAACGAACGAACGAACGAACGAACGAACGAACGAACGAACGAACGAGCGCGCGCGCGCCACGCACGCACGCACGCACGCACGAACGCACGCACGAACGAACGAACGAACGAACGAACGAACGAACGAACGAACGAACGAACGAACGAACGAACGAACGAACGAATAAATGAATAAATGAATGAATGAATAAATGAATGAACGAATGAGCGAACGAACGATTGAATAAATCAATGAACGAATAGTGATTCAAAATTACAAAATATGGTAAAATCAGTAAACAAATAAAAAAAAGAAATGTCTGAAATGACGAAGTTCAGGCTGAATTTACATGCTCAACACTTCACCTAAACGTCGATGAATAAATAAATGATGAATGAACGAACAAACGATGAATAAACGAATCAATAAATGAGTGCCTAAACGAACAAAGGAAAGACTGAATGTTGAATCTATGTAGCGTGTATGAACAAATGGATGATTCAATAAATAAATAAAGAACCAATCCAACGAACGAATGAATGAACCAACTGACAAACAAGCAAACAAAAAGATGAAGTTAATAGACAAATGCTCAAATCACAAAAGAGATAATCAATACACGAATGTATGAATCTATGTAGGTATGTATGTTTGAAAGAATAATTGAATGAATGAATAAATAAATAAACAAAGAACGACAGAAACAATAATGAATGAATGAATGAATTCATGAATAAATAAGAAAAGAGCGGCCGAATCGACAAATTAAATAACGAACGAACATACGAACTACATACGAACGATCTAGAAAACACCAGTGAATGAATTAAAAATCAATGAATGAGAGAATGGACGAACGAATGGATTAATCAACAAATAAAGCATGAATGAATAAGTGAATGAACGTAAGAATGAACTAATGAATGATTGAATGAATGAATAAACGTTAGTAATTTAAAATTACAAGATATGGTAAAATAATAAAAAATAAAAGAAGGATGTCCGAAATGGCGAAGTTCATGCTGAAATTACATGCTCTAATATTTAACCTATTTTATGTATAATTGGTTAAATGAATAAACGGACGGACGGTGAATGAATAAATTAATAATCCATACACGAATGCTTGAATAAACGAAGGAATGAATTACTGTATAGAATTATGCATGTATATATATAAACGAAAGGACGAATGAATAAATAAAGAACGAACGTAGAATGAATAAACAAATGAACGAAATGAATAAATAAACAAATTCTTGCACGAACAAAGGAATGAACGAATAAATACGTCTATGTATATGTGTATGAGTGTATGAATGAATGAACGAATGAATGAATAAATAACGAAAAAATGACTAAATCAACAAACTAACGAAAGTACAAACAAACGAACGATTGAACGAACGAACGAGCAAATGAATTAAAAGTGAATGAAGAATGAATAACAGAACAAACGAACCAATGGATAAATAAATAAATAAATGAACGAATGAATGATTTAATGAATAAATTAATAATCACTAAACGAATGCTTGAATGAACGAAGGAATCGATAACTGTATGGATCTATGTATCTATGAACAAAAAATAAATGAATAAATAAATAAATGAAGAAAGATCGATCGAACGAATGATAGAACGAACGAACGAATAAACGAACAAAAAACGAAACGACGTGCAAACGAAAAAATGAATGAATAATGAAACAAATACTTAAATGAACAATGAATAAAAGCATACATCTAAGTATATATGTATGCGTGTATGAATGAATGAACGAATGATTAAATAATTAAACAAAAAACGACCGAACTAACAAACTAACGCATGAACAAACAAGCGACGAATGAATGAACGAAGGAACAACCGAATGAATAAATGAATTTAAAGTGAATAAACAATACAATCCACGAACGAACGAATGTATGAATGAATAAACTAACGAACGAATGAAAAAATAAACGAACGAATAGTTGAATGAACGAATAAAGGATTAGTAATTTCAAATTACACGAAATGGTAAAATAAATAAACAAACAAAAATAGGAATGTTTGAATTGTTGAAGTTCAGGCTGAAATTCCAAGCTCTACTACTTAACCTACAGTATGCATTAATGAATAAATAAATACGCGGACGAACGGTTGAATTAACAAATTTATAATCGCTAGACAAACTAACAAACGAATGAATGCATGAATTAAAAATGAATGAATATTGCGAGAATGAACGAACGAATTGATGAATGAATAAACGAACAAATATACGTACGAACGAATGAATGAAAAAATGATTAGTAATTTAAAATTAAAAGAACGCTTAAATGAACAAAGGAATAATTAATGAACGAAACCATACATCTATGTATATGTATGTGTGTATGAATGAATGAATGAATGAATGAGCGAATGAATAAATAAACAAAGAACGACCAAACTAACAAACTAAACGACAAACGTATGAACGAACGAGCAAACGAATGAATAAATAAATTTAAAATTAATGAATAACTGAATAAATGAATTAACAAACGAACCCACGAACTAACGAGCAAACAAAGAAATAAATGAATTAAAAATAAATGAATGAATAAGGAAATGCATGAACGAATGGATGATTGAATAAATAAAAAATTAATGAATAAGAGAATAAACGAACGAATGTATAGACTAAACGGGCAAAAAGTAAATAAATAAATCAACAATCGATAAATAATTGCTTGAATAACTGAAGAAATGAATAACTGTATGGATATATGTATATATGAATAAACGAACGAACGAATAACTAAAAGAAGAAAGACCGATCGAACGAACGAATGAAAAAACGAACGAACAAACAAACAAACAAACGAAGGAACGCGCTAACGAATGAATGAATAAACAAATGCTTGAATAAACAGAAGACTAATCAATAAACGAATGTACACATATATGTGTGTATGAATGAATGAATAAATAAACAAAGAACAACCGAACTAATAAAGTAACGAACGAACGAATAAACGAACGAATGAATAAACGAACTTGCAAACGAATGAAAAATAAATGAACAAATACGTAAACAAACGAACGAATGGACGAATGAATGAATAAATAAATGAACGAACGAACGAGTGAATGAACGAACGACTAGTACTTCAAAATTACAAGATATGGCAGATGACAAAATTCAGATTGAAATTACATTCTCTAACACATCGATGAATAAATATATGAATTAACGAAATCATTAACGAATGTCTGAATGAACAGAGGAAAGACTGAATGTATGAATCTATATTTGCGTGTATGAACGAACGGATGATTGAATGAATAAACAAGTGAATAAAGATCGACCGAGGGAATGAATCAAAAAAGAACGAGCGAATGAATGAACAATCGAATGAGCAAATGAACGATGGAATAAATAAATAAACAAATGTTTGAATTAACAAAGAAATAATAAGCGAATGGATGAATGAATAAATGCACGAACGAACGAATTATCGTACAAATGATTGAACGAACAAATGCACGAACAGTAATTTAAAATTACGAATAAGTAAAATGAATAAAAATTCAAAAATAATAATGATGAACGAACGAATTAAATTTAATTACATGACCACTTAACGAAATCAACAGAAATGAACGAATGAAGGAACTGAACGAATGAAGAATGAATCGAATGAACGAATGAACGAATGAACAATAACGAATGGAACGAATGAACGAATGAAAGACATGAACGAATGAAGAAGAACGAAGAACGAATGAACGAATGAACGAATTAATGAATGAGTGATGAATGAGGTGAGTGAGAGTGAGTGAACGAATGACGTAAAATGAATAATGAATGAATGAATGAATGAATGAATGAATGAATGAATTATGAATGAATGAATGAATGAATGAATGAATGAATGAATGAATGAAGAATGAACGAATAATGAACGAATGAATGAATGAACGAATGAAGAAGAATGAATGAATGAATGAATGAATGAATGAATGAATGAATGAATGAATGAATGAATGAATGAATGAATGAATGAATGAATGAATGAATGAATGAATGAATGAATGAATGAATGAATGAATGAATGAATGAATGAATGAATGAATGAATGAATGACAATGAATGAATGAATGAATGAATGAATGAATGAATGAATGAATGAATGAATGAATGAATGACATGAACGAATGAAGAATGAATGAAGAAGAAGAAGAAGAATGAATGAACTGAACGAACGAATGAACGAATGAATGAACGAATGAACGAAGAACGAATGAATGAATGAATGAATGCATGGATAAATGAATGAATAAACGAAGAACGAACGAACGAACGAACGAACGAACGAACGAACGAACGAACGGAACGAACGGACGAACGAACGAACGGACGAACGGACGAACGGACGGACGGACGAACGAGAGGGCGGACGAGACGGACGACGAACGAACGAACGGACGACGAACGAACGACGAACGAACGAACGAACGGACGGACGGACGGACGAACGGACGAACGACGGACGGACGGACGGACGGACGGACGGACGGACGGACGGACGGACGAACGAACGAACGAACGTACGAACGAACGAACGAATGAATGAATATAGGAATAAATGATCGATGCATGAATAAACAAACGAACGAACGAATCCTTGAATGAACGAATGATCAAAATATACTAAAATTATTAAAGAAGAATGTTTGTAATGGTGAAGTTCAGGCTGAAATTACAAACTCTACTACTTAACCTATCGTATGCAATGTGTGATTGAATAAATCAATAATCGATAAACAAGTGCTTGAATAAACGAGGGAACGAATGAACAAGCGATCGAAGGTAATGCGCAAACGAACGGTCGAATGAATGAATAAAAAAATGCTTGATTAGAAAATTGACAAATTACCTACAGCTGACAACGTAACCAACAAAAATACCGTTAAATTTAGCAAAAATCGCGTAGACTTTCAGTTCCAAAATATTTATTTTTTAGATATTCCGAATACGAAGCCTATTTTTCGAGAAAATTTTAAACCAGGATGTGGGTTGGTACGACGTCCATCAAACTGGGGACTTCACGCGTTGTTGAGTATACTTACTAACAAATCGTTTAGGTAAACTAAGTTAACGTTTGTGTAGCGATTTGAAACGATTCGAAGACGGTTTCGCGAAAAGCTGTCCATTTTATATTCTACGTAAGTGTTTTGTCTCTAGTATATTGGAAGCGCTGATAATCGGATGGGAACTGGCTCTTATGTGCTTGGTTTTGTTTCCTATAACAATCGGGATTTGTTGGATGGGTACGTATTGTATTTATTATTATTGTAACGTTAATGAGATCATACCTTTTTGTATACCGACACGGATAGTTTGCTACAACGCAGCCAATTATCTCACAAAAACATTTATTTCTTTTAGTTTTCGACAAAACTCACAAGAACAGAAAGCGAAGCTTACGGAAAAGCTGGCGCAATCGCCGAAGAAACTTTAAGCTCGATTAAAACCGTTGTTGCTTTTAACGGACAGGAAAAGGAAGAACAACGTTACAATAAGCTCCTTTTGCATGCTCGAAACAACAACATAAGACGCCTTGTATTCAATTCACTAATCAACGCCATTATGCAATTTTTTTCGTACGCAAACTTTGCGATTGCCTTCTGGTACGGGATTAAGTTGATCGTGGAAAGCCGCAAGACGGGTTTCACGAAAGCGGAGTACAACCCCGAGAAAATGGTGGAGGAGCTAATTTGTGATTGAGAAAAGAGAAATTGAGGCTTTGAACGTTGAACGGCTATGATATTGGAATGGCGAACGAACGGATGATTGAATGAATAAACAAGTGAATAAAGATCGACCGAGGGAATGAATCAAAAAAGAACGAGCGAATGAATGAACAATCGAATGAGCAAATGAACGATGGAATAAATAAATAAACAAATGTTTGAATTAACAAAGAAATAATAAGCGAATGGATGAATGAATAAATGCACGAACGAACGAATTATCGTACAAATGATTGAACGAACAAATGCACGAACAGTAATTTAAAATTACGAGATATAGTAAAATGAATAAACAATTCAAAAAATAATAATGTCTATGACGACGAAGTTCAAATTTAATTACATGCTCTACCACTTAACGTAATACATCTATAAATAAATGAATGAATGGAGGAACTAACGGTGAATGTATGATTTAATAAACGAATACGTGAATAAACGTTGGAACGAATAAATGTAAAGATCTATGTATACATGAAGAACCGACAACAAGCTAACGAAACGAACGCACTAATGAATGGATGAATGAATGAATAAACAAACGCTTAAATAAATAAAAGAATAATCAATGAACGAACGAATTAATTTATGTGTGTCTATCAATGAATGAATAAGTAAACAAAGAACAATCTAACAAATAAACTAACGAACGAAGAAACTAATGAATCAATGAATTTGAAGTGATTGAATCTATGTACATATGTATGTGTGTATGAATGAATGGACGAATGAATAAATAAACAAATAAGCAAAAAGCAACTGACCCAACCAACTAACGAACGTACGAACAAACGAATGATTGAACGAACGAACAAGCAAACGAATAAAATTTGGACAAAAGAGATGAACGAACGAACGAATGAACGAATAACGAAAACGAACGAACGAATAAACGAAGGATCAAATCGAACGAATAAGAACGAACGAACGAACGAACGAACGAACGAACGAACGAAGAATAACGAACGTAACGAACGAACGAACGAACGACGAACGAACGAACGAGAACGAAGCGTAGAACGAACGAATGAAGAACGAACGAACGAACGAACGAACGAACGAGACGAACGAACAGAACGAACGAACGAACGAACGAACGAACGAACGAATGAACGAACGAACGAAAGAACGAACGAACGTTAACGAACGAACGAACGAACGAACGAACGAACGAATGAATGAACGAACGAACGAACGAATCGAACGAAACGACGAACGAACGAACGAACGAACGAACGAACGAACGATACGAGAACGAACGAACGAACGAACGAATCGAACGAACGAACGAACGAACGAACGAATCGAACTGAATCGAACGACACGAACGAACGACACGAACGAACGAACGAACGAACGACGAACGAACGAACGAACGTATTACGAACGAACGAACGAACGAACGTGAACGAACGAACGAACGAACGAACGAAGAACGAACGAACGAACGAACGAACGAACGAAACGAACGAACGAAGAACGAACGAACGAACTGAACGAACGAACGTAACGAACAACGAACGAACGAATGAACGAACGAACGAACGAATAACGTATATCGAACGAACGAACGAACGAAACGAACGAACGAACGAACGAAAACGAACGAACGAACGAACGAACGAATCGAACTGAACTGAAGCTGAATTGAATCTATGAACGAACGAACGATACGAAGAACGACGAATGAAAACGAACGAACGAACGAACGAGCGAAAACGAACGACCGAACGAACGAACGAACGAACGAACAACGAACGATGAACGAACGAACGAACGAACGAAGAACGAATTGACGAACAAGAATGAACTGAACGAACGAATGAACGAGAATAACGAATGACGAACGAACGAACGAACGAACGAACGAACAAATGAACGAATACAACGAACGAACGAACGAACGAACCAACTAACCAACGAACGAACGAACGAACGAACGAACGAACGAACGAACGAACGAACGAACGAACGAACGAACGAACGAACGAACGAACGAACGAACGAACGAACGAACGAACGAACGAGACGACGACGAACGACGACGAGCGAGAACGAACGAACGAACGAACGAACGAACGAACGAACGAACGAACGAACGAACGAACGAACGAACGAACGAACGAACGAACGAACGAACGAACGAACGAATGAACGAATGAACGAACGAACGAACGAACGAACGAACGAACGAACGAACGAACGAACGAACGAACGAACGAACGAACGAACGAACGAACGAACGAACGAACGAACGAACGAACGAACGAACGACAGAACGAACGAACGAACGAACGAACGAACGAACGAACGAACGAACGAACGAACGAACGAACGAAGGAACGAACGAACGAACGAACGAACGAACAAACGAACGAACGAACGAACGAACGAACGAACGAACGAACGAACGAACGAACGAACGAACGAACGAACGAACGAACGAACGAACGAACGAACGAACGAACGAACGAACGAACGAACGAACGAACGAACGAACGAACGAACGAACGAACGAACGAACGAACGAACGAACGAACGAACGAACGAACGAACGAACGAACGAACGAACGAACGAACGAACGAACGAACGAACGAACGAACGAACGAACGAACGAACGAACGAACGAACGAACGAACGAACGAACGAACGAACGAACGAACGAACGAACGAACGAACGAACGAACGACCGACGAACGAACGAAGAACGAACGAACGAAGAACGAAGAACGAACGAACGAACGAACGAACGAACGAACGAACGAACGAACGAACGAACGAACGAACGAACGAACGAACGAAGAACGAAGAACGAACGAACGAACGAACGAACGAACGAACGAACGAAGAACGAACGAACGAAGAACGAACGAACGAACGAACGAACGAACGAACGAACGAACGAACGAACGAACGAACGAACGAACGAACGAACGAACGAACGAACGAACGAACGAACGAACGAACGAACGACGACGAACGAGCGAGCGAGCGAGCGAACGACGACGACGAACGAACGAACGAACGAACGAACGAACGAACGAACGAACGAACGAACGAACGAACGAACGAACGAACGAACGAACGAACGAACGAACGAACGAACGAACGAACGAACGAACGAACGAACGAACGAACGAACGAACGAACGAACGAACGAACGAACGAACGAACGAACGAACGAACGAACGAACGAACGAACGAACGAACGAACGAACGAACGAACGAACGAACGAACGAACGAACGAACGAACGAACGAACGAACGAACGAACGAACGAACGAACGAACGAACGAACGAACGAACGAACGAACGAACGAACGAACGAACGAACGAACGACACGAACGAACGAACGACACGAACGAACGAAGACGAGCGAGCGAGCGACGAGCGAGCGAGCGAGCGAGCGAGCGAGCGAGCGACGAGCGAGACGAGCGAGCGAGCGAGCGAGCGAAGCGAACGAACGAACGACGAGCGAGCGACGAGCGACGAGACGAACGAACGAACGAGACGAAGACGAACGAACGAACGAACGAACGAACGAACGAACGAACGAACGAACGAACGAACGAACGAACGAACGAACGAACGAACGAACGAACGAACGAACGAACGAACGAACGAACGAACGAACGAACGAACGAACGAACACGACCGACCGACGACGAGACGACGAGCGAGCGAGCGAGCGAGCGAGCGAGCGAGCGAGCGAGCGAACGAACGAACGAACGAACGAACGAACGAACGAACGAACGAACGAACGAACGAACGAACGAACGAACGAACGAGCCGAGCGAGCGAGCGAGCGAGCGAGCGAGCGAGCGAGCGAGACGAAGACGAAACGAACGAACGAACGAACGAACGAACGAACGAACGAACGAACGAACGAACGAACGAACGAACGAACGAACGAACGAACGAACGAACGAACGAACGAACGAACGAACGAACGAACGAACGAACGAACGAACGAACGAACGAACGAACGAACGAACGAACGAACGAACGAACGAACGAACGAACGAACGAACGAACGAACGAACGAACGAACGAACGAACGAACGAACGAACGAACGAACGAACGAACGAACGAACGAACGAACGAACGAACGAACGAACGAACGAACGAACGAACGAACGAACGACGAACGAACGAACGAACGAACGAACGAACGAACGAACGACCGAACGAACGAACGAACGAACGAACGAACGAACGAACGAACGAACGAACGAACGAACGAACGAACGAACGAACGAACGAACGAACGAACGAACGACCGAACCAAGAACGAACGAACGAACGAACGAACGAACGAACGAACGAACGAACGAACGAACGAACGAACGAACGAACGAACGAACGAACGAACGAACGAACGAACGAACGAACGAACGAACGAACGAACGAACGAACGAACGAACGAACGAACGAACGAACGAACGAACGAACGAACGACAGAATGAATGAATGACAGCTGACAGCATAACTAACTAAAATACCGTTAAATTTAGCTAAAATCGCTTAGACTTTCAGTTTTAAAATATTTATTTTTTAGATATTCCGAATACGAAGCCTTTTTTTCGAGAAAATTTTAAACCAGGATGTGGGTTGGTACGACGTCCATCAAACTGGGGACTTTGCAAGCCGCGTTGTTGAGTATACTTTTACTAACAAATCGTTTAGGTAAACTAAGTTAACGTTTGTGTAGCGATTTGAAACGATTCGAAGACGGTTTCGGCGAAAAGCTGTCCATTTTTATATTCTACGTAAGTGTTTTTGTCTCTAGTATATTGGAAGCGCTGATAATCGGATGGGAACTGGCTCTTATGTGCTTGGTTTTGTTTCCTATAAGTACAATTATGCTCGGATTCGTTGGATGGGTACGTATTGTATTTCTTATAATTGTAACATTAATGAGATCATACCTTTTTGTATACCGACACGGATAGTTTGCTACAACGCAACAAATTATCTCACAAAAACATTTATTTCTTTTAGTTTTCAACAAAACTCACAAGGACAGAAAGCGAAGCTTACGGAAAAGCTGGCGCAATCGCCGAAGAAACCCTTAGCTCGATTAAAACCGTTGTTGCTTTTAACGGACAGGAAAAGGAAGAACAACGTTACAATAAGCTCCTTTTGTATGCCCGAAACAACAACATAAGACGCCTTGTATTCAATTCACTAATCAACGCCATTATGCAATTTTTTTCGTACGCAAACTTTGCGATTGCCTTCTGGTACGGGATTAAGTTGATCGTGGAAAGCCGCAAGACGGGCTTCACGAAAGCGGAGTACAACCCCGAGAAAATGGTGGAGGTGAGTTTAATTTGTGTGATTGTAGATATAAGTAGAAATTGTAGGTCTTTTTGAGTACGTTGAACGGTCTCATGTATATTGGAATGGCGACGACGTGTATAGAAACGTTTGGGATTGCAGGTGGCGCTGTTAAAAAAGTCTTCGACGTCATTGAAAGTAAAACAGTGATAAACGCTTCAAAGGGCATGGGTCTTAAGCCTCAGCAGCTACTGGGAAAAGTAACGTTTAGAGAAGTTCACTTCAGCTACCCTTCGAGGCCCAATGTTGAGGTTTGTTTTTCACAGGTTTGGTGGAAGGATAGGAAAATCCATGACTGTTAATAATTTACCTGGTTGTTATTTAACTACGGCCGGTTTTGGTCGTTTTAGGGCTGGCAACAAAACTGGTTTTTGGTAAAACGGGTAAACCGGTTTCGGTAAAACCGCGTTTTTGATCAAAAATGAAAACCGGTTTTGATAAACCGGTTCTGGCAAACCCGGTGTTGGTAAAACCTGTTTCAGTAAAACCGATTTTAAAACCTGTTTTGGTAAACCGGTATGGTAAAACAGCTCTTGGCAAAACCGATTTCAGTAAAACCTGTTTTAGCAAACCGGTTTTGGTAAAACAGGTTTTTGTTAAACCTGTTTCGGTAAAACCGGTTTTGGTAAACCGGTTTCGGTAAAACCGCGGTTTTGATCAAAAATTAAAAATCGGGTTTGGTAGACCGGTTTCGGCAAAACCGGTGTTGGTAAAAACCTGTTTCAGTAAAACCGATTTTAAAACCGGTTTTAGTAAAACCGGTCTTTGAAAAACCGATTTCGGTAAAATCTGTTTTAGTAAACCGGTTTTGACAAACCGGTTTTGGTAAAACTGGTTTTGGTAAAACCTGTTTCGGCAAAACCTGTTACGGTAAACCGGTTTCGGTAAAACCGCGGTTTTGATCAAAAATGAAAAACGGTTTTGATAAACGGGTTTCGGCAAAACCGCTGTTGGGAAAAACCTGTTTCAGTCAAACCGATTTCAAAACCGGTTTTGATAAACCGGTTTTGGAAAAACCGGTCTTGGCCAAATCGATTTCGGTAAAACCTGGAAGTTTTGCGAAACCGGTTTTGGTAAAAACCTGTTTCGGTAAAACCGGTTTCAGTAAAACCGGTATCAGTAAAACCGATTTCAATAAAACCGCGGTTTTGATCAAAAATGAAAAACGGTTTAAGTAAACCGGTTTCGACAAAACCGGTGTTGGTAAAAACCTGTTTCAGTAAGACCGATTTCAAAACCTGTTTTGGTAAAAACCTGTTTCTGTAAAACCGGTTTCAGTAAAACAGGTTTCAGTAAAACCGCGGTTTTGATTAAAAATGAAAACGGTTTAGGTAAACCGGTTTCGGCAAAACCGGTGTTGGTAAAAACCTGTTTCAGTAAAACCGATTTCAAAACCTGTTTTAGTAAACCGGTTTTGGTAAGGCTGGTCTTGGCAAAACCGATTTCGGTAAAACCTGTTTTGTCAAACTGGTTTTGCAAACCGGCTTTGGTAAAACCGGTTTTGGTAAAAACCTGTTTCGGTAAAACCGATTTCGGTAAACCGGTTTCGGTAAAACCGCGGGTTCGATCTTAAATGAAAAACGGTGTTGGTAAACCGGATTCGGCAAAACTGGTGTTGGTAAAAACCTGTTTCAGTAAAACCGATTTTAAAACTGGTTTTGATAAACCGGACCAATTTGGTAAAACCGATTTCGGTAAAACCGGGAAGTTTTGACAAACCGGTTTTGGTAAAAACCGGTTTTACCGGTTTTGGTAAAACCGGTTTTGGTCAAACCCTGTTTCGGTAAAACCGGTTTCGGTAAACCGGTTTTAGTAAAACCGCGGTTTTGATCAAAAATGAAACACGTTTTAGGTAAACCGGTTTCGGAAAAACCGGTGTTGGTAAAAACCTGTTTCAGTAAAACCGATTTCAAAACCGGTTTTGGTAAACCAATTTGGTAAAACCGGTCTTGGCAAAACCGATTTCGGTAAAACCTGTTTTGGCAAACCGGTTTTGACAAACCGGTTTTGGTAAAACCCTGTTTTGGTGAAACCGGTTTCTGTAAACAGGTTTTGGAAATCGGTTTTAGCTAAACGGTTTTACCAAAACCGATTTTTAGTAAAACCGTTAAACCGGTTTTCAATTTTTCGGTTTTTGCCAGCCCTAGTTCGGTTATCGCTTCCTCCACGGCGTTGTTTCCGGAAATCTTGAAATCTTGAATTTGAAGAATGACATCCTAATATACCGTTGGAGTTTTAAAGTAATTACGCGCAGATTGTATACGAAATACGTCTCTGATCCTGAAGATTAGTATAGTTTCCCCGAGTGTACGTGAGATAAAATGTTAAACCATGCGTCGTTGATCTTGAAGATTGGTAAACACTCCGCGGATGCACGAGGGATTCACTACGTCCTCAATCCTCAAGACTAGTGCACATTCTACGGGGTCTACATGCTGAATATGTCCTTGATTCTGAAGATTAGTATAAATTCCCCGACTGTACGCGAGATGTTTTAGCCCCTTGCATCATATGCCCAATGCCCAGCTGCAGGACTATGTGCTCTATCCCGATATGCGGCCCCCAGAACTCCATGACTCTGCCTAGTACCTATCACCAACGTCAATTGGTTTAACCCCAGTACTCTATGCTGTAGCCCAATAGTCAGCTGATAGAATCTTATATTTTATCCCAACGGTCAGCCCCGTGTGCTTAGGCACCCTATGCTTTAAACCAATGTTCAGCCCCAACCTTAACCCGCTGCACAGCACCGGAAGGCTATGCCTCAGCCTAATACCCATTTCTCGAGTGCCTTTGGTTTAGTAAAGTACCCATCCTTAAGGTCACTTACAGACGTGACCTCCGTTTTACCTCTCATCCGAACGAGGACGCACTTTTGTGAAGTATCCCGCCTAACATTTTGCAAGCGGACCGTGTCGAGATTTGAATCTGGTATCGTGGGTATAGTAGTCACACACATACCAACTACGTCAGGAACCGCCCTATGGTTTAACCCGCTACGCAACCCCAGTGCTATATGCCTCATCTCAAGCTCCAGCTCCCAGGATCCTTTGGTTTAGTCCAGTACACAGCTACAGGATTAAGTGCTTTAACCCGCTACTTAATCCTCAAAACCCTATGCCCAAGTCTCCGACCCCCAGGATCATTTTGTTTAGCCCAATACCCATTCTCAGAATTCTATTATTAGCCTAATATCCAGTCACAGGATCGTATGCTTTAACCTTCTGCTCAGTCCCAACTATCTTATGCATTAACCCAATTTCCAAAACTAGGATCCTTTGTTTTAGCCCGATGTCCATCTTCAAGATCCTATGCTTAAGCCCGCTACCCAGTCTCTAGAATCATATGCCCAAGCCCCAGGACCATTTGGTTTAGTCCAGCACACAGCTACAAGATTAAGTGCTTTAACCCGCTACCTACTCCTCAGTACCCTATGCCTAAGTCCCCTCCCCCAAAACCATTTGATTTAGCCCGATACCCATTCTCTGGATTCTATTATTGGTCTAATATCCAGCCGCAGGATCCTATGCTCTAACCCTCTGCCCAGCCCCAACTATCTTATGCATTAACCCAATTCCCAGCCCCAGAATCCTCCGTTTTAACCCGATACCCATTTTTAAGATCCTATGCTTGAACCCGCTACCCAGTCCCCAGAATCATATGCCCGAGCCCCAGGACCATTTAGTTTAGTCCAATACCCACCTTCAGAATCCTGCTTTTAACTTTTTTGCCCTGCCCTTGGAATCCTAAATTTCAACCCAAACCATTGTCATCAGAACCGTTTGTTTTATCCGAATACCTATTCTCAGGATCATATGCTTAAACCCGCTCACGAGACCCTAAACCCTATGCATCAACCCAATATTCAGAACTCATGACCGTTGAGTTTAGTCCAATACCCATCTCAATGATCCTATGTTTTAGCCCAATACCCAGCAGCGGGATTCTATACTTTAACCCGCTACGCAGCCCAGCCCAGCCTCAGCCCAACATCCAGTCCCCAAGACACTTTAGTATAGTGCAGTATCCAGCTACAGGACAGGACAGGTCACTTTGGTTTAGCCACCCATTTTTAAGATCCTATGATTTAACATGCTACTCAGTCCCAGATATATGTTTCAGCCCAATAGCCAGCTCCCAGAACCCCTTTGACTTAGCCCAATGCCCACCTACAAGATTGTATGCTTTAATCAGCTACACAACCCCGGAATCCTTATCTCAGCCCAATACCCATCCACCAGGATACTTCAATTTAGTCCAATACATATCTCCAGGATCCTATGTTCTAGCCCAATATCCAGCCACAGGACCCTATGACTTAACCGCTATCCTCCCTGAAACCATATGCCTTAGTTAAATACCCAATCCCAGGATTCTTTGGTTTGAGCCCTATACCCATCACCAGGGTCGTATGTTAAGCCCAATACCTAGCTGCGGGATTCTATCCCTTAACTTGCCACTCAACCCTCGGAATCCCATGTCTCAGCCCTATACCCAATTCCCAGGAGGATTTGGTTTAGCCCAATACCTTCCCCAGGACACAATGCTTTAAATCGCTACCAACACCTAGAATGTATGTCTCAGTCTAATACTAAGCCCACAAGACCTCTTAGTTTAGCTCAATACGCATCCCCAAGGTTCTATGTCTTAACCCGCTACCCAGCCCCGAAACTCTAAGCCCCAGCCCAACATCGTCCCAGTGACCCTTTGGTTTAGCCCAATACCCAGCCCCAGAATCATGGTTCAGCCCGATGCCCAGTCCACAGAACCCCTTGGTTTGGCCTGCATTAATCTGCTACTCAGTCCCCAAAATCCTATACCTCATTCCCTAGATTCTAGGTGCTAGTCCAATACCGAGGCTCAGGATCCTATGCTTTAACCCGCCATTCTACGCCTTAGCCTACCCAGTCCCTAAAACCCTTTGATTTTATTCAATACCCATCACCAGGATCCTATGTTTTAACTCGTCCCCACCAGCTCCCAGAACCCTATGTGTAAATTAATTAACTTAGATAAATGTGCTGGCGCGTCTTATTAATCGTGGACTGTATTGCGAAGTAGAACAAAACGCGAGCTTTAAATGCGAAAGTTGTATGCATGTAAAAAACAAACAAACAGAAGGCATAAATTCTCTCACCAATATGGTCCTTGGTGTGTGTGGTCCTATTCAAAGTTGCTGGAATGCCCCCGGGGGAGTCAGTTGAATGCACTGCTGCAAGCACTATACTTTATTGTTTGCATAGCTTGTTTCGCACAACCGTCCAGGCACTAGGTCGAAAGAAGAGTCCTCGATAAACGTCACAAAATCACTTTCGCACGCGTTTTATTTTAAGAGGCGCAAGCGCACTGCACAATTTAAATCCACTTTAGTTTGAGTTTTAACTAATACGAAACACTATGCCTACGCCCAAAATCTAGTTCCCAGGACCCTTTGGATTAGCCCAATATCCATCTCAAAATCCTATATTCTAGCCTAATATCCAGCAACAGGACTATATACCTTAACCAGCTACCCTTAGTTAAATATCCAATCCCAGGACTCTTTGGTTTAGCTCTATACCCATCACCAGGGTCGTATGATAAGCCCAATACCTACCCACGGGATTCTATCACTTAACTTGTCACCCAACCTTTGGAATCCTATGTCTCAGCCCAATACCCAATGCCCAGGAGCATTTGATTTAGCCCAATACCCTCCTCAGGACGCATTGGTTTAAACCGCTACAGCCTCTAGAATCTAACTCAGCCGCCAAG
Organism: Platerodrilus igneus; assembly: GCA_036346225.1. Taxonomy (NCBI): domain Eukaryota; kingdom Metazoa; phylum Arthropoda; class Insecta; order Coleoptera; family Lycidae; genus Platerodrilus; species Platerodrilus igneus. Next base: position 770,080 of record JARFIW010000115.1, on the reverse strand, counting down.
ATCTTTTAGTTTAGCCCAATACGCATCCCCAAGGTTCTATGTCTTAACGCGCTACCCAGCCCCGAAACTCTACGCCCCAGCCCAACATCCTTTGGTTTAGCCCAATACTCACCCTCAGAATCATGCTTCAGCCCAATGCCCAGTCCACAAGACCCCTTGGTTTAGCCCAATACACATCTCAAGGATCATTTGCTTTAACCTGCTACTCAGTCCCCACAAACCTACACCTCAGTCCCCAGAATCCTATGTGCTAGCCCAATACCCAGTCTCAGGATCCTATGCTTTAACTCACTTTTCTATGCTTTAGCCTAATACCCAGTCCATAAAACCCTTTGGTTTTGTCCAACGCCCATCACCAGAATCCTATGTTTTAACCAATCCCCACCAGCTTCCAGAACCCTATGCCTACGCCCAAAATTTAGTTCCCAGGACCTTTTGGTTTAGCCCAAATCCATTTCAAAATCTTATGTTTTAGTCCAATACCCATCATTAGAATCATATTCCTTAGCCGAGGAGCCTATGCTACAACGTATACACCTCTCGCATTTTCGAATATAACGGATTGAAGTTTCCCCTGACCTCTTCGGTTACCTAGGCTCTGCCGACATTCCCAAAACGCCAATGTAACTCCTAGCCTAAAACTGGAAAGGACATCGACTTTCCTTGATTTTTCCAATCTTTGGATTATTTTTCCTTTCCATCTCCCGGACGTCAGCAAGTTGCAGGTTGGGCCTATGCATGCTATGCATGTTCTATGTGTTAAACAGGACCTGATCGGTCACCTAAGACCTGCCTGCATTGCCAAAACCCCAATGTAACTCCTAGTCTAAAACTGGCAAGGACATCGACTTTTCTTGATTTTTCCAATCCTTGGGGTATTTTTCCTTTTCATCTCCCGGATGTCAGTAAGTTCCAGGTCGGACCTATGCATGTTTTATGTGTTAAAAAGGACCTGATCAGTCACCTAGGACCTGCCTGCATTCCCAAAACGCCAATGTAACTCCTAGTCTAAAACTGGCAAGGACATCTACTTTCCTTGATTTTTCCAATCCTTGGGTTATTTTTCCTTTCCATCCTTTAGACGTCAGCAAGTTGCAGGTTAGGCCTATGCATGTTTTATGTGTTAAACAGGACCTGATCGGTCATCTAGGACCTGCCTGCATTCCCAAAACAGCAATTCCTAGCCTAAAACTGGCAAGGACATCGACTTTCCTTGATTTTTCCAATTTTTGGGTTATTTTTCCTTTCCATATCTTCGGACGTCATTAAGTTCCAGGTTGGACCTATGCATGTTTTATGTGTTAAAAAGGACCTGATCGGTCACCTAGGATCTGCCTGCATTCCCAAAACGCCAATGTAACTCCTAGTCTAAAACTGGCAAAGACATCGACTTTCCTTGATTTTTCCAATCCTTAGATTATTTTTCCTTCCCACCTCTTCGGACGTCAGCAAGTTGCAAGTTGGACCTATGCATGTTTTCTGTGTTAAAAAGGACCTGTTCGGTCACCTAGGATCTACCTGCATTCCCAAAACGCCAATGTAACTCCTAGTCTAAAACTGGCAAGAACATCGGCTTTCCTTGATTTTTCCAATCATTAAATTATTTTTCCTTTCCACCTCTTCGGACGTCAGCAAGTTGCAGGTTGAACCTATGCATGTTTTATGTGTTAAACAGGACCTGATCGGTCACCTAGGACCGGCCTGCATTCCCAAAACGCCAATGTAACTCCTAGTCTAAAACTGGCAAGGACATTGACTTTCCTTGATTTTTCCAATCCGTGGGTTATTTTTTCTTTTCATCTCTTCAGACGTCATTAAGTTCCAGGTCGGACTTATGCATGTTTTATGTGTTAAAAAGACCTGATCTGTCACCTAGGACCTGCCTACATTCCAAAAACGCCAACTCCTAACCTAAAACTGGCAAGGACATCGACTTTTTTTGATTTTTTCAATCCTTGGATTATTTTTCCTTTCCACCTCTTCGGACGTCAGCAAGTTGCAGGTTGGTCCTGTGCATGTTTTATGTGTTAAAAAACACCTGATCGGTCACCTAGAACTTGCCTGCATTCCCAAAACGCCAATGTAACTCCTAGTCTAAAACTGGCAAGGACTTTGACTTTCCTTGATTTTTCCAATCTTTGGGTTATTTTTCCTTTCCATCTCCCGGACGTCAGCAAGTTGCAGGTTGGACCTATGCATGTTTTATGTGTTAAAAAGGACCTGATCGGTCACCTAGGACCTGCCTCCATTCCAAAAACACCAACTACTAGCCTAAAACTGGCAAGAACATCTACTTTCCTTGATTTTTCCAATTCTTGGGTGATTTTTCCTTTCCATCTCTACGGACGTCAGCAAGGTCCAGGTTGGACCTATGAATGTTTTATGTGTTAAAAAGGACCTGATTGGTCACCTAGGACCTGCCTGCATTTCCAAAACGCCAACTCCTAGCCTAAAACTGGCAAGGACATCAACTTTTTTTGATTTTTCCAATCCTTGGATTATTTTTCCTTTCCACCTCTTCGGACGTCAGCAAGTTGCAGGTTGGACCTATGCATGTTTTATGTGTTAAAAAGGACCTAATCGGTCACCTAGGACCTGCTTGCATTCCCAAAACGCCAACTCCTAGCCTAAAACTGGCAAGGACATCTACTTTCCTTGATTTTTGCAATCCTTGGGTTATTTTTTCTTTCCATTTCTTAAGACGTCAGCAAGGTCCAGGTTGGACCTATGCGTGTTTTATGTGTTAAAAAGGACCATATCTGTCACCTAGGACCAGCCTGCATTCCAAAAACGCCAACTCCTAGCCTAAAACTGGCAAGAATATCTTCTTTCCTTGATTTTTCCAATCCTTGGGTTATTTCTCATTTCAATCTCTTCGGACGTCAGAAAGTTCCAGGTCGGACCTATGCATGTTTTATGTGTTAAAAAGGACCTGTTCGGTCACCTAGAACCTGCCTGCATTCCCAAAACGCCAATGTAACTCCTAGCCTAAAACTGTCAAGGACGTCTACTTCCTTGATTTTTCTAATTCTTGGGCTATTTTTCCTTTCCACCTCTTCGGACGTCAGCAAGTTCCAGTTTGGACCTATGCATGTTTTATGTGTTAAAAAGGACCTGATCGGTCACCTAGGACCTGCCTGCATTCCCAAAACGCCAATGTAACTCCTAGCCTAAAACCGGCAAGGACATCGACTTTCCTTGATCTTTCAATCCTTGGGTTATTTTTCCTTTCCATTTCTTAGGACAACAAGTTCCAGGTTGGACCTATGCATGTTTTATGTGTTAAAAAGGACCTGATCAGTCACCTAGGACCTGCCTGCATTTCCAAAACGCCAATGTAACTCCTAGTCTAAAACTAGCAAGGACATCTACTTTCCTTGATTTTTCCAATTTTTGGGTTATTTTTCATTTCCATCTCCCGGACGTCAGTAAGTTGCAGGTTGGACCTATGCATGTTTTATGTGTTAAAAAGGACCTGATCGGTCACCTAGAACCTGCCTGCATTCCCAAAACGCCAATGTAACTCCTAGTCTAAAACTGGCAAGGACATCGACTTTCCTTGATTTTTCCAATCCTTGGGTTATTTTTCCTTTCCATCTCTACGGACGTCAGCAAGGTCCAGGTTGGACCTATGCATGTTTTATGTGTCACCTAGGACCTGCCTGCATTCCCAAAACGCCAACTCCTAGCCTAAAACTGGCAAGGAAATCGACTTTCCTTGATTTTTCTGATCCTTGAGTTATTTTTTCTTTCCATCTCCCAGACGTCAGCAAGGTGCAGGTTGGACCTATGCATGTTTTATGTGTTAAAAAGGACCTGAGCGGTCACCTAGGACCTGCCTGCATTCCCAAAACGCCAACTCCTAGCCTAAAACTGGCAAGGACATCGACTTTCCTTTGATTTTTCCAATACTTAAGTTATTTTTCCTTTCCATTTCTACGGACGTCAACAAGTTCCAGGTTGGACCTATGTATATTCTATGTGCTAAAAAGGATAGACCCCTATCAACTTCCTCATAAACCGCATACACCCCGCGCATTTCGGTTAGTCTCCCCAAACTTTCGCTAATCGGTCACCTCCATTCCCAAAAAACCAACGCAAATCCTAGTCTGAAATTGATGAGGACATCTACTATCCTCGATTTTTCCAGTCTTTAGCCTACCTTACGTCACCAGCTTCGTTGCTGGGTCCATGTCTAAAAGGCCAGGCCCCTATCGGTTGTTTCGTTTTCTTGGATATTGTAGAGCGCTTTGGGTCCCAGAAGGTTTGTACGATTTCCTATTGGTTACTTTCTCCTCCTAGCCTTTCTCTGTGTCCAATTTTTTCAATGTATCCGCGTTGTTGGACCTATGTCTAAAAGGCCAGGGCCCTATCGGTTGTTTCGTTTTCTTGGATATTGTAGCGCTTTGGGTCCCAGAAGGTTTGTACGATTTCCTATTGGTTACTTTCTCCTCCTAGCCTTTCTCCGTGTCCAATTTTTCCAATGTATCCGCGTTGTTGGACCTATGTCTAAAAGGCCAGAGCCCTATCAGTTTTTTCGTTTCCTTGGAAATTGGAACGCCTTGGGCCCCAGAAGGATTGTACCATTTTCTATTGGTTACTTTCTCCTCCTAGACCTTCTCCGTGTCCAATGTTTCCAATGTATCTGCGCTCTCATGTGTTTTAAGCCACAATTTCTGTTATCTGATACTAATTTATTAACATCAGGTTCTACGCGGGCTTAGTTTCACAATACAACCAGGCGAAAAGGTTGCTCTGGTTGGAACCTCTGGCTGCGGAAAATCAACATGCATCCAGCTGCTACAAAGGTTCTACGACTGCGCCGAAGGAGATGTACGCATTCTCTAAAACCACCGATATCTAACATTTACCATTTTAGATCCAACTAGACGCTCACAAAATCACAGACTTGGATCTACGATGGCTCCGTGAGCGCATAAGCGTCGTTGGACAGGAACCAATCCTGTTCGACACCACAATCGAACAAAACATCAAACTCGGCTGTCAAACTGCAACCCTAGACGATATAATCCAAGCTGCAAAAAAATCCAACGCGCACGACTTCATAACCTTACTACCACAAGGTTACAGTACAATCGTGGGAGAAAAGGGGGCCCAATTATCAGGTGGCCAGAAACAACGCATCGCAATCGCACGAGCCCTTGTTCGCAAGCCATGTATTCTTCTCCTAGACGAAGCCACTTCCGCCTTAGATTACGGTAGCGAATCTTCGGTACAAGCAGCCTTGGATCAAGCTTCCAACGAGTGCACTACTGTCATAGTTGCTCACCGACTCTCGATGGTTCGAAAAGCCGACCGAATCTTGGTGATTGCTGATGGCAAACTCGTCGAAGAAGGCGCCCACGATGAGCTTATACAACTAAAAGGCGCCTACTTTAAGTTGGCAAGCGCGCAGATGCTTTCAGAGGAGCAGAGCAAAGTCGTTGAGCGTTATCGAGGTAGGTCAAATTTTGTACCGCTATAATTTATAGGGCTTTTATGGTAGGTGTCGAAGACAACGGTCCTTTGTTCGAGCAGTATTTGGACATACGTGGAGGTGGTTTCGATCATCTACCAGTTGGAAACAACCAGGTAATATTTGTAGTTTTTTGAAAACGCACACACCAGGTTACTAGTTCTGCACAAAACCTACAGGCACTATTTGTTAAACATTTTGAAACCTCATACGACGCAACAGCTTGAGAAACACCTCCCCCACCCGCTAAACTAACACAAATTAAACAATTTCTATCACAACGCATCCCACGTACATCCAGGTAAAATACAAGGCATCAACTTTATTATACTTTACCTGGAAGTACATGGGATGGTATGCTAAAACGCCCCCCATACTATTGTAAGGCGCTAATCGCTTCAGTTCTTGTAAAATTTAACCACGAAAGTGAAATGTCTAAATGCGAAGGGCACCGTCTGCTTCCCACCCAGTGGGGGAAGTAGGCGGTGGTTGAGCTGAAAGGTGGTTAATTTGATTATTTGGACGTTTTATTTTGATTTAGGTCACCTGGAGATTTTGAATTTTGCGCAGTCGCGCTTATTATGGCATCGTGAACATTATGTCCTGCTAGCAGATACTCATGGATTGCCACGGTACGACCTAGGTGTTACGCGCCAAAAATTACTCCATAATTTTTGTATAAATATTACTTAGGCTATTACGCAAAGCAAATGTGATTTTGATGCTCCCTGGTGGTTTTATGGGGAATAGCTTTTTGTGTGAACTGCGTTTAAAACAGTTTTGGCAGTCGTGAAACGGACATAACGTTTTCCGACCAAACAAACGGTTGTGGTTTGCAAGTTGCGGGCAAGCGCCGCCAGAGGCCATATCTTGAACTTGCGCGAGCGCCTCCTATCGATTGTCTATACCAAACCCCTTATCGTACCTTATCTCGTGCTCTCGTTTACGTTGCAGCAAAAAGTAACAAGCTCCATCGCACTAATTTGAACTAGAGCGGCAAACCGCGTCCACGCCGAACTACTGAGATTTATCTATGTCTAGTATCTGGAACTAGAAAATAAATACCGTCAATTATTTAATTATTTTGTTTAATTTGAAACGTAAATTATATTATTTAATTTGTAAATTCTGCACATACTGCGCCCTCTGTTAGGCAAGCTAGTGACAGCTCTAATATTGAAAGAATAACAAGCGGAAGCGATAAATATTAGGTCTATCTGGGCAGAAATTGGTACTAGCGGCTTCTGTGGTGCATCCGCAACTTTGCGTCCTTGACCAGAAGGATGGTATAAGTTCCCCGGGTGTATCCATACTTGTTCTTCAAAATTAATAAAGATTCTGCGAGTGTACGTGAGATGCACTGTTAAAGCATCCATCTTTGATCGTGCAGATTCAAATTCCAGGGTGTGCGTGAGATGCAATACTGAAACACAAATTCTTGATCCTCAAGATTAGTATAAACACGGGAGTTGCAATGTCGATCGTTGATCTTGAAGAATAGTAAACATTTCCCGGATGTGCATGGGATGCAATGTCGAAATGTCCTTAATCCTCAAAATTAGTATACATTTCCGAGGTGTACATCTTGAAACATCTCCCCGATCCTAAACATTAGTATAAGTGCCCGGATGTACGTGAGATGCAAAGCTGAAACATCCATACTTGATCCTCAGAATTAGTATAGATTCTCCGGGTGTACGTGAGATGTAGTGTTGAAGCATCCATCTTTGATCGTGCAGATTCAAATTCCAGGGTGTGCGTGAGATGCAATACTGAAACACAAATTCTTGATCCTCAAGATTAGTATAAACACAGGAGTTGCAATGTCGATCGTTGATCTTGAAGAATAGTAAACATTTCCCGGATGTGCATGGGATGCAATGTCGAAATGTCCTTAATCCTCAAAATTAGTATACATTTCCGAGGTGTACATCTTGAAACATCTCCCCGATCCTAAACATTAGTATAAGTGCCCGGATGTACGTGAGATGCAAAGCTGAAACATCCATACTTGATCCTCAGAATTAGTATAGATTCTCCGGGTGTACGTGAGATGTAGTGTTGAAGCATCCATCTTTGATCGTGCAGATTCAAATTCCAGGGTGTGCGTGAGATGCAATACTGAAACACAAATTCTTGATCCTCAAGATTAGTATAAACACGGAGTTGCAATGTCGATCGTTGATCTTGAAGAATAGTAAACATTTCCCGGATGTGCATGGGATGCAATGTCGAAATGTCCTTAATCCTCAAAATTAGTATACATTTCCGAGGTGTACATCTTGAAACATCTCCCCGATCCTAAACATTAGTATAAGTGCCCGGATGTACGTGAGATGCAAAGCTGAAACATCCATACTTGATCCTCAGAATTAGTATAGATTCTCCGGGTGTACGTGAGATGTAGTGTTGAAGCATCCATCTTTGATCGTGCAGATTCAAATTCCAGGGTGTGCGTGAGATGCAATACTGAAACACAAATTCTTGATCCTCAAGATTAGTATAAACACGGAGTTGCAATGTCGATCGTTGATCTTGAAGAATAGTAAACATTTCCCGGATGTGCATGGGATGCAATGTCGAAATGTCCTTAATCCTCAAAATTAGTATACATTTCCGAGGTGTACATCTTGAAACATCTCCCCGATCCTAAACATTAGTATAAGTGCCCGGATGTACGTGAGATGCAAAGCTGAAACATCCATACTTGATCCTCAGAATTAGTATAGATTCTCCGGGTGTACGTGAGATGTAGTGTTGAAGCATCCATCTTTGATCGTGCAGATTCAAATTCCAGGGTGTGCGTGAGATGCAATACTGAAACACAAATTCTTGATCCTCAAGATTAGTATAAACACGGAGTTGCAATGTCGATCGTTGATCTTGAAGAATAGTAAACATTTCCCGGATGTGCATGGGATGCAATGTCGAAATGTCCTTAATCCTCAAAATTAGTATACATTTCCGAGGTGTACATCTTGAAACATCTCCCCGATCCTAAACATTAGTATAAGTGCCCGGATGTACGTGAGATGCAAAGCTGAAACATCCATACTTGATCCTCAGAATTAGTATAGATTCTCCGGGTGTACGTGAGATGTAGTGTTGAAGCATCCATCTTTGATCGTGCAGATTCAAATTCCAGGGTGTGCGTGAGATGCAATACTGAAACACAAATTCTTGATCCTCAAGATTAGTATAAACACGGAGTTGCAATGTCGATCGTTGATCTTGAAGAATAGTAAACATTTCCCGGATGTGCATGGGATGCAATGTCGAAATGTCCTTAATCCTCAAAATTAGTATACATTTCCGAGGTGTACATCTTGAAACATCTCCCCGATCCTAAACATTAGTATAAGTGCCCGGATGTACGTGAGATGCAAAGCTGAAACATCCATACTTGATCCTCAGAATTAGTATAGATTCTCCGGGTGTACGTGAGATGTAGTGTTGAAGCATCCATCTTTGATCGTGCAGATTCAAATTCCAGGGTGTGCGTGAGATGCAATACTGAAACACAAATTCTTGATCCTCAAGATTAGTATAAACACGGAGTTGCAATGTCGATCGTTGATCTTGAAGAATAGTAAACATTTCCCGGATGTGCATGGGATGCAATGTCGAAATGTCCTTAATCCTCAAAATTAGTATACATTTCCGAGGTGTACATCTTGAAACATCTCCCCGATCCTAAACATTAGTATAAGTGCCCGGATGTACGTGAGATGCAAAGCTGAAACATCCATACTTGATCCTCAGAATTAGTATAGATTCTCCGGGTGTACGTGAGATGTAGTGTTGAAGCATCCATCTTTGATCGTGCAGATTCAAATTCCAGGGTGTGCGTGAGATGCAATACTGAAACACAAATTCTTGATCCTCAAGATTAGTATAAACACGGAGTTGCAATGTCGATCGTTGATCTTGAAGAATAGTAAACATTTCCCGGATGTGCATGGGATGCAATGTCGAAATGTCCTTAATCCTCAAAATTAGTATACATTTCCGAGGTGTACATCTTGAAACATCTCCCCGATCCTAAACATTAGTATAAGTGCCCGGATGTACGTGAGATGCAAAGCTGAAACATCCATACTTGATCCTCAGAATTAGTATAGATTCTCCGGGTGTACGTGAGATGTAGTGTTGAAGCATCCATCTTTGATCGTGCAGATTCAAATTCCAGGGTGTGCGTGAGATGCAATACTGAAACACAAATTCTTGATCCTCAAGATTAGTATAAACACGGGAGTTGCAATGTCGATCGTTGATCTTGAAGAATAGTAAACATTTCCCGGATGTGCATGGGATGCAATGTCGAAATGTCCTTAATCCTCAAAATTAGTATACATTTCCGAGGTGTACATCTTGAAACATCTCCCCGATCCTAAACATTAGTATAAGTGCCCGGATGTACGTGAGATGCAAAGCTGAAACATCCATACTTGATCCTCAGAATTAGTATAGATTCTCCGGGTGTACGTGAGATGTAGTGTTGAAGCATCCATCTTTGATCGTGCAGATTCAAATTCCAGGGTGTGCGTGAGATGCAATACTGAAACACAAATTCTTGATCCTCAAGATTAGTATAAACACGGAGTTGCAATGTCGATCGTTGATCTTGAAGAATAGTAAACATTTCCCGGATGTGCATGGGATGCAATGTCGAAATGTCCTTAATCCTCAAAATTAGTATACATTTCCGAGGTGTACTCATAAGTATTAAAATTCCGGGAAACTACAAATTTCGTAACCCCAATACCGAAAACTCATTCGGTACTTTAATCGGATCTTGAAACATCTCCCCGATCCTAAACATTAGTATAAGTGCCCGGATGTACGTGAGATGCAAAGCTGAAACATCCATACTTGATCCTCAGAATTAGTATAGATTCTCCGGGTGTACGTGAGATGTAGTGTTGAAGCATCCATCTTTGATCGTGCAGATTCAAATTCCAGGGTGTGCGTGAGATGCAATACTGAAACACAAATTCTTGATCCTCAAGATTAGTATAAACACGGAGTTGCAATGTCGATCGTTGATCTTGAAGAATAGTAAACATTTCCCGGATGTGCATGGGATGCAATGTCGAAATGTCCTTAATCCTCAAAATTAGTATACATTTCGAGGTGTACATCTTGAAACATCTCCCCGATCCTAAACATTAGTATAAGTGCCCGGATGTACGTGAGATGCAAAGCTGAAACATCCATACTTGATCCTCAGAATTAGTATAGATTCTCCGGGTGTACGTGAGATGTAGTGTTGAAGCATCCATCTTTGATCGTGCAGATTCAAATTCCAGGGTGTGCGTGAGATGCAATACTGAAACACAAATTCTTGATCCTCAAGATTAGTATAAACACGGAGTTGCAATGTCGATCGTTGATCTTGAAGAATAGTAAACATTTCCCGGATGTGCATGGGATGCAATGTCGAAATGTCCTTAATCCTCAAAATTAGTATACATTTCCGAGGTGTACATCTTGAAACATCTCCCCGATCCTAAACATTAGTATAAGTGCCCGGATGTACGTGAGATGCAAAGCTGAAACATCCATACTTGATCCTCAGAATTAGTATAGATTCTCCGGGTGTACGTGAGATGTAGTGTTGAAGCATCCATCTTTGATCGTGCAGATTCAAATTCCAGGGTGTGCGTGAGATGCAATACTGAAACACAAATTCTTGATCCTCAAGATTAGTATAAACACGGGAGTTGCAATGTCGATCGTTGATCTTGAAGAATAGTAAACATTTCCCGGATGTGCATGGGATGCAATGTCGAAATGTCCTTAATCCTCAAAATTAGTATACATTTCCGAGGTGTACATCTTGAAACATCTCCCCGATCCTAAACATTAGTATAAGTGCCCGGATGTACGTGAGATGCAAAGCTGAAACATCCATACTTGATCCTCAGAATTAGTATAGATTCTCCGGGTGTACGTGAGATGTAGTGTTGAAGCATCCATCTTTGATCGTGCAGATTCAAATTCCAGGTGTGCGTGAGATGCAATACTGAAACACAAATTCTTGATCCTCAAGATTAGTATAAACACGGAGTTGCAATGTCGATCGTTGATCTTGAAGAATAGTAAACATTTCCCGGATGTGCATGGGATGCAATGTCGAAATGTCCTTAATCCTCAAAATTAGTATACATTTCCGAGGTGTACATCTTGAAACATCTCCCCGATCCTAAACATTAGTATAAGTGCCCGGATGTACGTGAGATGCAAAGCTGAAACATCCATACTTGATCCTCAGAATTAGTATAGATTCTCCGGGTGTACGTGAGATGTAGTGTTGAAGCATCCATCTTTGATCGTGCAGATTCAAATTCCAGGGTGTGCGTGAGATGCAATACTGAAACACAAATTCTTGATCCTCAAGATTAGTATAAACACGGAGTTGCAATGTCGATCGTTGATCTTGAAGAATAGTAAACATTTCCCGGATGTGCATGGGATGCAATGTCGAAATGTCCTTAATCCTCAAAATTAGTATACATTTCCGAGGTGTACATCTTGAAACATCTCCCCGATCCTAAACATTAGTATAAGTGCCCGGATGTACGTGAGATGCAAAGCTGAAACATCCATACTTGATCCTCAGAATTAGTATAGATTCTCCGGGTGTACGTGAGATGTAGTGTTGAAGCATCCATCTTTGATCGTGCAGATTCAAATTCCAGGGTGTGCGTGAGATGCAATACTGAAACACAAATTCTTGATCCTCAAGATTAGTATAAACACGGAGTTGCAATGTCGATCGTTGATCTTGAAGAATAGTAAACATTTCCCGGATGTGCATGGGATGCAATGTCGAAATGTCCTTAATCCTCAAAATTAGTATACATTTCCGAGGTGTACATCTTGAAACATCTCCCGATCCTAAACATTAGTATAAGTGCCCGGATGTACGTGAGATGCAAAGCTGAAACATCCATACTTGATCCTCAGAATTAGTATAGATTCTCCGGGTGTACGTGAGATGTAGTGTTGAAGCATCCATCTTTGATCGTGCAGATTCAAATTCCAGGGTGTGCGTGAGATGCAATACTGAAACACAAATTCTTGATCCTCAAGATTAGTATAAACAGGAGTTGCAATGTCGATCGTTGATCTTGAAGAATAGTAAACATTTCCCGGATGTGCATGGGATGCAATGTCGAAATGTCCTTAATCCTCAAAATTAGTATACATTTCGAGGTGTACATCTTGAAACATCTCCGATCCTAAACATTAGTATAAGTGCCCGGATGTACGTGAGATGCAAAGCTGAAACATCCATACTTGATCCTCAGAATTAGTATAGATTCTCCGGGTGTACGTGAGATGTAGTGTTGAAGCATCCATCTTTGATCGTGCAGATTCAAATTCCAGGGTGTGCGTGAGATGCAATACTGAAACACAAATTCTTGATCCTCAAGATTAGTATAAACACGAGTTGCAATGTCGATCGTTGATCTTGAAGAATAGTAAACATTTCCCGGATGTGCATGGGATGCAATGTCGAAATGTCCTTAATCCTCAAAATTAGTATACATTTCGAGTGTACATCTTGAAACATCTCCCCGATCCTAAACATTAGTATAAGTGCCCGGATGTACGTGAGATGCAAAGCTGAAACATCCATACTTGATCCTCAGAATTAGTATAGATTCTCCGGGTGTACGTGAGATGTAGTGTTGAAGCATCCATCTTTGATCGTGCAGATTCAAATTCCAGGGTGTGCGTGAGATGCAATACTGAAACACAAATTCTTGATCCTCAAGATTAGTATAAACACGGGAGTTGCAATGTCGATCGTTGATCTTGAAGAATAGTAAACATTTCCCGGATGTGCATGGGATGCAATGTCGAAATGTCCTTAATCCTCAAAATTAGTATACATTTCCGAGGTGTACATCTTGAAACATCTCCCGATCCTAAACATTAGTATAAGTGCCCGGATGTACGTGAGATGCAAAGCTGAAACATCCATACTTGATCCTCAGAATTAGTATAGATTCTCCGGGTGTACGTGAGATGTAGTGTTGAAGCATCCATCTTTGATCGTGCAGATTCAAATTCCAGGGTGTGCGTGAGATGCAATACTGAAACACAAATTCTTGATCCTCAAGATTAGTATAAACACGGAGTTGCAATGTCGATCGTTGATCTTGAAGAATAGTAAACATTTCCCGGATGTGCATGGGATGCAATGTCGAAATGTCCTTAATCCTCAAAATTAGTATACATTTCGAGGTGTACATCTTGAAACATCTCCCGATCCTAAACAAAAAAAAAAAAAAAAAAAAAAAAAAAAAAAAAAAAAAAAAAAAAAAAAAAAAATTAGTATAAGTGCCCGGATGTACGTGAGATGCAAAGCTGAAACATCCATACTTGATCCTCAGAATTAGTATAGATTCTCCGGGTGTACGTGAGATGTAGTATTGAAGCATCCATCTTTGATCGTGCAGATTCAAATTCCAGGGTGTGCGTGAGATGCAATACTGAAACACAAATTCTTGATCCTCAAGATTAGTATAAACACGGAGTTGCAATGTCGATCGTTGATCTTGAAGAATAGTAAACATTTCCCGGATGTGCATGGGATGCAATGTCGAAATGTCCTTAATCCTCAAAATTAGTATACCTTTCCGAGGTGTACATCTTGAAACCTCTCCCCGATCCTCAACACTAGTATAAGTGCCCGGATGTACGTGAGATGCAAAGCTGAAACATCCATACTTGATCCTCAGAATTAGTATAGATTCTCCGGGTGTACGTGAGATGTAGTGTTGAAGCATCCATCTTTGATCGTGCAGATTCAAATTCCAGGGGTGCGTGAGATGCAATACTGAAACACAAATTCTTGATCCTCAAGATTAGTATAAACACGGGAGTTGCAATGTCGATCGTTGATCTTGAAGAATAGTAAACATTTCCCGGATGTGCATGGGATGCAATGTCGAAATGTCCTTAATCCTCAAAATTAGTATACATTTCCGAGGTGTACATCTTGAAACATTCCCGATCCTAAACATTAGTATAAGTGCCCGGATGTACGTGAGATGCAAAGCTGAAACATCCATACTTGATCCTCAGAATTAGTATAGATTCTCCGGGTGTACGTGAGATGTAGTGTTGAAGCATCCATCTTTGATCGTGCAGATTCAAATTCCAGGAGTGCGTGAGATGCAATACTGAAACACAAATTCTTGATCCTCAAGATTAGTATAAACACGGGAGTTGCAATGTCGATCGTTGATCTTGAAGAATAGTAAACATTTCCCGGATGTGCATGGGATGCAATGTCGAAATGTCCTTAATCCTCAAAATTAGTATACATTTGCGAGGTGTACATCTTGAAACATCTCCCCGATCCTAAACATTAGTATAAGTGCCCGGATGTACGTGAGATGCAAAGCTGAAACATCCATACTTGATCCTCAGAATTAGTATAGATTCTCCGGGTGTACGTGAGATGTAGTGTTGAAGCATCCATCTTTGATCGTGCAGATTCAAATTCCAGGGTGTGCGTGAGATGCAATACTGAAACACAAATTCTTGATCCTCAAGATTAGTATAAACACGGAGTTGCAATGTCGATCGTTGATCTTGAAGAATAGTAAACATTTCCCGGATGTGCATGGGATGCAATGTCGAAATGTCCTTAATCCTCAAAATTAGTATACATTTCCGAGGTGTACATCTTGAAACATCTCCCCGATCCTAAACATTAGTATAAGTGCCCGGATGTACGTGAGATGCAAAGCTGAAACATCCATACTTGATCCTCAGAATTAGTATAGATTCTCCGGGTGTACGTGAGATGTAGTGTTGAAGCATCCATCTTTGATCGTGCAGATTCAAATTCCAGGGTGTGCGTGAGATGCAATACTGAAACACAAATTCTTGATCCTCAAGATTAGTATAAACACGGAGTTGCAATGTCGATCGTTGATCTTGAAGAATAGTAAACATTTCCCGGATGTGCATGGGATGCAATGTCGAAATGTCCTTAATCCTCAAAATTAGTATACATTTCCGAGGTGTACATCTTGAAACATTTCCCCGATCCTAAACATTAGTATAAGTGCCCGGATGTACGTGAGATGCAAAGCTGAAACATCCATACTTGATCCTCAGAATTAGTATAGATTCTCCGGGTGTACGTGAGATGTAGTGTTGAAGCATCCATCTTTGATCGTGCAGATTCAAATTCCAGGAGTGCGTGAGATGCAATACTGAAACACAAATTCTTGATCCTCAAGATTAGTATAAACACGGGAGTTGCAATGTCGATCGTTGATCTTGAAGAATAGTAAACATTTCCCGGATGTGCATGGGATGCAATGTCGAAATGTCCTTAATCCTCAAAATTAGTATACATTTCCGAGGTGTACATCTTGAAACATCTCCCCGATCCTAAACATTAGTATAAGTGCCCGGATGTACGTGAGATGCAAAGCTGAAACATCCATACTTGATCCTCAGAATTAGTATAGATTCTCCGGGTGTACGTGAGATGTAGTGTTGAAGCATCCATCTTTGATCGTGCAGATTCAAATTCCAGGGTGTGCGTGAGATGCAATACTGAAACACAAATTCTTGATCCTCAAGATTAGTATAAACACGGGAGTTGCAATGTCGATCGTTGATCTTGAAGAATAGTAAACATTTCCCGGATGTGCATGGGATGCAATGTCGAAATGTCCTTAATCCTCAAAATTAGTATACATTTCCGAGGTGTACATCTTGAAACATTTCCCCGATCCTAAACATTAGTATAAGTGCCCGGATGTACGTGAGATGCAAAGCTGAAACATCCATACTTGATCCTCAGAATTAGTATAGATTCTCCGGGTGTACGTGAGATGTAGTGTTGAAGCATCCATCTTTGATCGTGCAGATTCAAATTCCAGGGAGTGCGTGAGATGCAATACTGAAACACAAATTCTTGATCCTCAAGATTAGTATAAACACGGGAGTTGCAATGTCGATCGTTGATCTTGAAGAATAGTAAACATTTCCCGGATGTGCATGGGATGCAATGTCGAAATGTCCTTAATCCTCAAAATTAGTATACATTTGCGAGGTGTACATCTTGAAACATCTCCCCGATCCTAAACATTAGTATAAGTGCCCGGATGTACGTGAGATGCAAAGCTGAAACATCCATACTTGATCCTCAGAATTAGTATAGATTCTCCGGGTGTACGTGAGATGTAGTGTTGAAGCATCCATCTTTGATCGTGCAGATTCAAATTCCAGGGGTGCGTGAGATGCAATACTGAAACACAAATTCTTGATCCTCAAGATTAGTATAAACACGGGAGTTGCAATGTCGATCGTTGATCTTGAAGAATAGTAAACATTTCCCGGATGTGCATGGGATGCAATGTCGAAATGTCCTTAATCCTCAAAATTAGTATACATTTGCGAGGTGTACATCTTGAAACATCTCCCCGATCCTAAACATTAGTATAAGTGCCCGGATGTACGTGAGATGCAAAGCTGAAACATCCATACTTGATCCTCAGAATTAGTATAGATTCTCCGGGTGTACGTGAGATGTAGTGTTGAAGCATCCATCTTTGATCGTGCAGATTCAAATTCCAGGGTGTGCGTGAGATGCAATACTGAAACACAAATTCTTGATCCTCAAGATTAGTATAAACACGGAGTTGCAATGTCGATCGTTGATCTTGAAGAATAGTAAACATTTCCCGGATGTGCATGGGATGCAATGTCGAAATGTCCTTAATCCTCAAAATTAGTATACATTTCCGAGGTGTACATCTTGAAACATCTCCCCGATCCTAAACATTAGTATAAGTGCCCGGATGTACGTGAGATGCAAAGCTGAAACATCCATACTTGATCCTCAGAATTAGTATAGATTCTCCGGGTGTACGTGAGATGTAGTGTTGAAGCATCCATCTTTGATCGTGCAGATTCAAATTCCAGGAGTGCGTGAGATGCAATACTGAAACACAAATTCTTGATCCTCAAGATTAGTATAAACACGGGAGTTGCAATGTCGATCGTTGATCTTGAAGAATAGTAAACATTTCCCGGATGTGCATGGGATGCAATGTCGAAATGTCCTTAATCCTCAAAATTAGTATACATTTCCGAGGTGTACATCTTGAAACATCTCCCCGATCCTAAACATTAGTATAAGTGCCCGGATGTACGTGAGATGCAAAGCTGAAACATCCATACTTGATCCTCAGAATTAGTATAGATTCTCCGGGTGTACGTGAGATGTAGTGTTGAAGCATCCATCTTTGATCGTGCAGATTCAAATACCAGGGAGTGCGTGAGATGCAATACTGAAACACAAATTCTTGATCCTCAAGATTAGTATAAACACGGGAGTTGCAATGTCGATCGTTGATCTTGAAGAATAGTAAACATTTCCCGGATGTGCATGGGATGCAATGTCGAAATGTCCTTAATCCTCAAAATTAGTATACATTTCCGAGGTGTACATCTTGAAACATCTCCCCGATCCTAAACATTAGTATAAGTGCCCGGATGTACGTGAGATGCAAAGCTGAAACATCCATACTTGATCCTCAGAATTAGTATAGATTCTCCGGGTGTACGTGAGATGTAGTGTTGAAGCATCCATCTTTGATCGTGCAGATTCAAATTCCAGGGAGTGCGTGAGATGCAATACTGAAACACAAATTCTTGATCCTCAAGATTAGTATAAACACGGAGTTGCAATGTCGATCGTTGATCTTGAAGAATAGTAAACATTTCCCGGATGTGCATGGGATGCAATGTCGAAATGTCCTTAATCCTCAAAATTAGTATACATTTGCGAGGTGTACATCTTGAAACATCTCCCCGATCCTAAACATTAGTATAAGTGCCCGGATGTACGTGAGATGCAAAGCTGAAACATCCATACTTGATCCTCAGAATTAGTATAGATTCTCCGGGTGTACGTGAGATGTAGTGTTGAAGCATCCATCTTTGATCGTGCAGATTCAAATACCAGGGAGTGCGTGAGATGCAATACTGAAACACAAATTCTTGATCCTCAAGATTAGTATAAACACGGAGTTGCAATGTCGATCGTTGATCTTGAAGAATAGTAAACATTTCCCGGATGTGCATGGGATGCAATGTCGAAATGTCCTTAATCCTCAAAATTAGTATACATTTGCGAGGTGTACATCTTGAAACATCTCCCGATCCTAAACATTAGTATAAGTGCCCGGATGTACGTGAGATGCAAAGCTGAAACATCCATACTTGATCCTCAGAATTAGTATAGATTCTCCGGGTGTACGTGAGATGTAGTGTTGAAGCATCCATCTTTGATCGTGCAGATTCAAATACCAGGGAGTGCGTGAGATGCAATACTGAAACACAAATTCTTGATCCTCAAGATTAGTATAAACACGGGAGTTGCAATGTCGATCGTTGATCTTGAAGAATAGTAAACATTTCCCGGATGTGCATGGGATGCAATGTCGAAATGTCCTTAATCCTCAAAATTAGTATACATTTCCGAGGTGTACATCTTGAAACATCTCCCCGATCCTAAACATTAGTATAAGTGCCCGGATGTACGTGAGATGCAAAGCTGAAACATCCATACTTGATCCTCAGAATTAGTATAGATTCTCCGGGTGTACGTGAGATGTAGTGTTGAAGCATCCATCTTTGATCGTGCAGATTCAAATTCCAGGGTGTGCGTGAGATGCAATACTGAAACACAAATTCTTGATCCTCAAGATTAGTATAAACACGGAGTTGCAATGTCGATCGTTGATCTTGAAGAATAGTAAACATTTCCCGGATGTGCATGGGATGCAATGTCGAAATGTCCTTAATCCTCAAAATTAGTATACATTTCCGAGGTGTACATCTTGAAACATCTCCCCGATCCTAAACATTAGTATAAGTGCCCGGATGTACGTGAGATGCAAAGCTGAAACATCCATACTTGATCCTCAGAATTAGTATAGATTCTCCGGGTGTACGTGAGATGTAGTGTTGAAGCATCCATCTTTGATCGTGCAGATTCATATACATGCGCAAGGTGTGCGTGAAATTCGATACTGAAACTCAAATCTTCGACCCTGAAGATTAGTATAAACGCGGGAGCTGCAATATCGAATCATACATCGCTGACCTTGAAGAATAGTAAACATTCCCCGGATGTGCATGGGATGCAATGTCGAAATGTCCTCAATCCACAAGATTAGTATACATTCCCCGGGGTGTACATCTTGAAACATGTCCCCGATCCTAAAGATCAGTACCCGGGTGTACGTAAGACGCAAAGCTGAAACATCCATACTTGATCTTCAAAATTAGTATAGATTCTGCGAGTGTACGTGAAATGCAATGTTGAAGCATCCATCTTTGATTGTGCAGATTCATATACATTCCCAGGGTGTGCGTGAGATGCAATACTGAAACACAAATCCTTGATCCTAAAGATTAGTATAAACACGGGAGTTGCAATATTGAAACATACATTGCTGAACTTGAAGAATAGTAAACATTCCCCGGATGTACATGGGATGAAATTTCGAAATGTCCTCAATCCTCAAGATTAGTATACATTCCCCGGGGTGCACATCTTGAAACATGTCCCTGATCCTAAAGATCAATATAAGGTCCCCGGATTGGTATAACTTCCTCGAGTGCACGTGAAATGCAATGTTAAAGCAAGAGGTATTGGAGATTATCAGATATTCCCAGGGTGTACATGAGATGCAATGCTGAAATATGTGTCCTTGACTAAAAGTTTCCTGGGTGTACGTGAGATGCAATGTTGAAACTCCAACTTGATTCTCAATATCTTAAAAATTAATAAACATTCCCCGGGTTTATGTGGAATGCCATATCGAAATATATGTTCCCAATCTTCTAGATTAGTATACATTCCCCAGGATCTACATGTTAAAACGCTTCCCTGATCCTGAAGATTAGTAAAATTTCTCGAGTGTACGTGAGATGCAATGCTAAAAATGATGTCCTTGATTCTAAATTAGTATACAGTCCCCGCGAGTGCGTGGGATGCGTTGTAGAAACGAACGTCCACGATCCTCAAGATTATATACATTCCTCGGGCTGTATATGTTAAAAAATATTCTCTATAACGAAGATTAGTATAAATTTCCCATACGTAAGTGAGTTGAATTATGGAATCGACCATACGTGATCCTCAATAGTTTTTATATTAGTATACCTTTGTCGCGAGTGCTAAAATGCAATGTCAAAACATACATCCGCAATCCTCCAGATTAGTATATATTCTTCGGGGTCTACCTGTTAAAACATTTCCTCTATCCTGAAAATTAGTATAAATTTCCCAAGTGTACGTGAGATGCAATGTTAAATCGTCCATGCATGATCCTCAATAATTTGTAGATTAGTATACATTCCCTGCGAGTGCGTGGTATGTTACGTCAAACCATACGTCTCCGAATTTCAAGATTAGCATACCTTCCTAGGGGTTTACATGTTGAAACATGTCTCTAATTGTGAAGATTAGTATAAATTTCCCAAGTATACGTGAGATGTAATGTCGAAACGTACGGTCTTTATCCCGAAGGATAGTATAATTCTCCAGGTGTAAGTAAACTGCGATGTTGAAACACGTCCTTGATCCTCAAGATTAGTAGAAATTCTCTAAGTGTACGTGAAATGCAATTTTGAATCATCCATATATGATTTTCAATAATTTGTAAATTAGTATACATTCCCCACGAGTGCGTGGAATGTAACGTCAAATCATACGTCCTCGATCGTCAAGATTGGTATACATACCTCGATGGAATGAATGTTGAAACATACAATCACAATCTTCAAGATTAGTATACATTCGTCGGGAGTGCGTGGAATGCAATGACAAAATATACGTCCTCGATCCTCAAGATTAGTGTACATTCCTCGAGGTCTACGTTTAAAACATGTGCTCTATCCTAAAATCCAGTATACGTCCTTAATTCTCAAGATGAATCATCAAGATTAGTATACATTACCCGGTTACGTAAGATGCAATGCTGAAACATCCATACTTGATCCTCAATAATTTGAAGTTTAGTATTCATTCCCTGTGGTAAACATACGTCCTTCATGATTAGTATACAATACTCGGGGTCTTCATGTTGAAACATGTCTCCAATTCTAAAGACTATTATAAATTACCGGATTGTACGTGAGATGCAATGTTGAAACGTACGTCCATTCATCCTGAGAAATAGTATACATTCGTTGGGTGTACGTGAGCTGCAATTTTGAAACACGTCCTTGATCCTCAAGATTAGTATAAATTCCCTAAGTGTGCGTGAGATGCAATGTTATATTATCCATTCATGATCCTCCATAATTTGTAGATTAGTATACATTCTCCGCCGTACGTGGTATTCAGTGTTCAAACATACCTTCTAAATCCTCAAGATTAGTATACATTCCTTGGGGTCTTCATGTTGAAGAGGTCCCCAATTCTGAAGATTAATATAAATTATCCTCAATTACCCTCAATAATTTGTAGATTAGTATACATTCTCCGCGAGTGCGTGCGATGCAATGTTGAAATATATTACCACAATCCTCAAGATTAGTATACATTACTCGGAGTCTTCATGCGGAAACATGTCCCCAATTCTGAAGATTAATATAAATTACCCGAATGTACGTGAGATGCCATGTTGAAACGTACGTCGTTGAACCTGAAGGATAGCATACATTCCCCGGGTGTACGTAAACTACAATGTTGAAACATGTCTTTGATCCTCAAGATTAGTATAAAGTCCCCAAGTGTACATGAGATGCAATGTTGAATCGTGCACGCATCATCCTCAATAATTGGTAGATTAGTGTACATTCCCCGGCAGTTCGTGAAATGCAATGTTGGGACATACTACCTTAATCCTCAAGATTAGTATACATTACCCGAGGTCTTCATGGTGAAACATGTCCTCAATTCTGAAGATTAGTATAAATTTAACAAGTGTACGTGAGATGCGCTGTTGAATCGTCCATAGATGATCCTCAATGATTTGTGGATTAGTGTACATTTCACGCCAGTTCGTGAGATGCAATTTTGAAACCTACAGCCATAATCCTCAAGATTAGTATACATTACTCGTGGTCCTCATGTTGAAACATGTCCTCAATTTTAGAGTGAGATGCATTGTTGAAACGTACGTCTTTGATCCTGAAGGATAGTATACATTCTCCGTGTGTACGTGAGCTGCACGTTAAAACACGTCCCTTATTCTCAAGATTAGTATAATTTCCCCAATTGTACGTGATATGCAATGTTGAATCGTCCATAAATGATCCTCAATAATTTGTAGATTAGTATACATTCCCCGCGAGTGCGTGGAATGCAATGTCGAAACATACGTCTTCGATCGTCGAGATTAGTATACATTCCTCCGGGGCTACATGTCCATTATCTTGAAGACTAGTGTACATTTCCCAATTGTACCTGAGATGCAATGTTGTATCGTCCATACATGAATCTGAATAATTTGAAGATTAGTATTTATTCCCCGGTTGTACGTGCGAAGCAATGTTGAATACATATGTCCTCGACCCTCAAGATTAGTATACATTCCCCTAGGTCATCATCTTAAAACATGTCCCTAATTCTGAAAATTCATATAAATTACTGGAGTGTACGTGAAATGCAAAATTGAAACGTACGTCCTTGATCCTTAAGGATTAGTATACATTCACCGGGTGTACGTGAGCTGCAATGGTAAATCGTCTATACATGATTCTGAATAATTTGTTGATTAGTATACATTTCTCTCGAGTACGTGAATGCAATGTCAAAATGTACGACCTCTATCCTCAAGATTAGTATACATTTCTCGGGATCTATATATTAAAACATGTTCTCTATCCTGCGGATTAGTATACATCTTCTAAGTGTACGTGAAATGCAATGTTGAATTGTCCATACATGATTCTCAATAATTTGAAGATTAGTATTCATTCCCCGAATGTACGTGCGAAACAATGTGGAATACATACGTCCTCGATCTTCAAGATTATTGTACAATCCCCGAGGTCTTCATCTTAAAACATGTCCCTAATTCTGAAGATTCATATAAATTACCGGAGTGTACGTGAGATGCAAAATTGAAACGTACGTTCTTGATCCTTAAGGATTAGTATACATTCCTCGGGTGCACGTGAGCTGCAATGATAAATCTTCTATACATGATCCTCAATAATTTGTAGATTAGTATACATTTCCCTCGAATACGTGGATGGATGCAATGCCCAAACAATCGTCCTCAATCCTCAAGATATACATTTCTCGGGATGTATGTATTGAAACATGTCCTCTATCATAAAGATTATTATAAATTTTCCAAATATACCTGAGTTTTAATGTTGAATCGTCCGTAATGATCCTCAATAATTTCTAGACTTGTAGACATTGCTCGCGAGAGCGTGGTATGCAATATCGAAACATACGCCCACAATCATCAAAATTAGTGTACATTCCTCGGGGTCTATATGTTAAAACATGACCTTTATCTTGAAGATTAGTGTACATTTCCCAAATGTACGTAAGATGCAATGCTGAATCGTCCACACATGCTCCTCGACAATTTGAAGATTACTATTCATTTCCCGGATGTAAGTGCGAAGCTATGTGGAATACGTACGTCCTCGATCCTCAAGATTAGTATACATCTCCCGGGATTATCATCTTGAAACATGTCCCCAATTCTGAAGATGAATGTAAATTACCAGAGTGTACGTGAGATGCAAAATTGAAACGTACGTCCTTGATTCTGAAGGGTGTACGTGAGCTGCAATGTTAAATCGTCCATACATCATCCTCAATAATTTGTGGATTAGTGAACCATCCCCGCGAGTTCGTGGGATACTATGTCGAAACATACGACCTTAATCCTCAAGATTAATATACATTACTCGGGGTCTTCGTGTTGAAATATGTCCCCAATTCTGAAAATTAATATAAATTACCCGAGTGTACGTGAGATGCAATGTTGAAACGTACGTCCTTGATCCTGAAGGATAGCATACATTTCCCGGGTGTACGTAAGCTACAATGTTAAAACACGTCCTTGATCCTCAAGATTAGTATAAATTCCTCAAGTGTACGTGAAATGCAATGTTGAATCTTCCATACATGATCCTCAGTAATTTGTAGATTAGTGTACAATCCCCGCGAGTTCGTGGGATGCAATGTTGAAACATACAATTTTAATCCTCAAGATTAGTATACATTGCTCGGGGCCTTCATGCTGAGACATGTCCCCAATTCTGAAAATTAGTATAAAGGATAGTAAACATTCCCGGGTGAACGTAAGCTGCAATGTTGAAACACGTCCTTGATTCTCAAGATTAGTGTAAATTCCCCAAGTGTACGTGAGATGCATTGTTAAATCCTCCATACACGATCCTCAATAATTTGTAGATTAGTATACATTCCCCGCGAGGGTGTGGATTCAATGTCAAAACATACGTCCATAATCCTCAAGATTAGTGTACATTTCTCAGAGTCTACATGTTAAAACATGTCCTTTATCTTGAAGATTAGTGTACATTTCCCAAATGTACGTAAGATGCAATGTTGAATCGTCCATAAATGATCCTCAATAAATTCCTCAAGTGTACGTGAGATGTAATGTTGAATTTTCTATACATGATCCTCAATAATTTGTAGATTAGTGTACAATCCCTGCGAGTTCATGGGACGCAATGTTGAAACATACAACCTTAATCCTCAAGATTAGTATACATTACTCGGGGTCTTCATGTTGAAACATGTCCTCAATTCTGAAGATTAATATAAATTACCCGAGTGTACGTGAGATGCATTGTTGAAACGTACGTCCTTGATCCGGGTGTACGTGAGCTCACATTAAAACACGTCATATACGGAAAGCGTGTCAGGACGAATTAAGCTTAAGAAAAAATAAAAGGGGATGCGGTGTACCCCAATACACCTGGCCGGTGTATCGAGGAGAACACGTCCAGATGGTGAGAAAAAATTAAAGAGGGTGCGCTGTACCCCAATATACCTAGCTGGTGTATCGGCGCGACCACGTCCGGATGGTTGAAAAGATGGGTGATGATAGAATACTAAGGAAGACTATGGGACTGACGAGTTCGGGTACCTCAGGTTTGCCATTCCTGTACTTGTTTGGGAACTAACAGGCCCCTGTAGGGGTTTTTCCGTTCACAGATTTTCTTATAATGATTCTTATTGTCTACAAATAAGTCTATAAGGCTTTTAGGCTAGCTGCCATCTTTGCAACTCTTCAACAAAAACACTATTTCTAAACCTTACCGTAACTCCAGCTTCCCCCTTACTAACAACATTTCTTAGCCTTAACCTAAAATACCTGTTTTTACTTCAGATCAACGAACCAACGGATGAAGGTCGATCAATACTAACTTCACTGTGGCGCATCTTAAGACACAACGCTCCAGAATGGTGGCTCATCACCATCGGATGTTTATTTTCGATTGTAATTGGTGCGATAATGCCGATATACTCGATAGTGTTTGGTAGCTTGGTCGCGGTGAGGGTTTGAAGTGGCGCATTTTTGAGTAAGTGACGTTTTGAGGCGTTGTGCGCATGCGCGCTGGTATCTTGAGCGGTTGTAAAAGCATTCGCTAGCTTTGGCGTTTGTTTAAAATGCCAAAGCCATTGGAAATCCCGCCGATTCTAAACTGCGCGAGTCGTTTGTTTTTTAGAGGTAGGAGGCGTGATAGTCGAAGACGCTGGTCGTCGGCAACGTCATCGTAACACTGACCGACATTATTCCTCGTTAAATCAAACTAGTACAATACCATGCTACTTTTACTAACTACCAGTACGATTGCAACGTCGTTAGCGTCGTCGTAACACTGACCATCGATATTCTCGTTCAAGACCAAATGATAAAAAACGTAAAACAACGTTCGTGCAAAAATAACCAAAACGTTACTTACTCAAAACGCGTTTCGACGTTTGATAACAGACTCAATTTAATTTTGTAGCTATTTGCAAGTGACGATCCGACGTACATGCAATCTCAAGCAAACTCATATGGAGTCTACTTCATTATACTTGGAACTCTAGCGGCAGTTGCAACGTTTTTTCACGTAAGTATGAGAATACATCCTTTAGTTATATGTAATTGCCATAAGTTCCTCTACTGGATGTTTAGACATAACATCCCATGGATATCCAGGTAAAGTGTAACAATTTTCGAAAATGTGTGCGTCTATCAGTCCAGGTCGATCAAGGATCTTCCTGAAGTGTTCTGGCCTATTTGAAAAGCAGGTTTGAACTGACAGGCTGCGCGTACGATGCAGTCGATTAAACTGACCTACTTGATCAAGTTGAGTAGGGACGGCGTCGGGCCAACAAGCGTATGGGAACGCCATCAAGCACACGGGTGGTCATACTGTCCTTGAGGCTGCTCTCGTATATCGACTGGCCAAACAGAATGCAGTAGACGCACACATTTTGCCTACCTAGCTTACTGTCCACACTACCACACTTTAAAACAGCCTGTTTCAGTTGTACACCTTCGGAGTAGCCGGCGAAAAACTAACAATGCGCCTGAGAACCAAAATGTTCAAAGCGATGCTAAGGCAGGAAATCGCTTGGTTCGATCAACAAGAAAACGGCGTTGGATCTCTATGCGCACGACTTTCCGGTGAGGCCGCAAGCGTCCAAGGCGTAAGTATTCAAACTTTTAATTGTTTCACTAACACCTCGACCTAGGCGACGGGCCTACGACTTGGAATCATCTGCAACGCGGTCTCGATCATCGTCATCGCCATTATTGTGTCCGTATATTACGAATGGAGGGTTGCTTTGATCGTTCTTTGTTTTACGCCAGTTATCGGGGTTTCTATATACATGGAACAAAAACTAATAGCCGAGGAATCGCCGAAGGAATATCTATCGTTGCTGAAATCGACAAAGGTGAGGTCTAAAACAAGAGCCAGAGGAGAAAGAGAGAGAAACGAGATGATGAGGTGAGAGAGAGATGAGGCGAGAGCGAGAGAAAAACCCTGAGGAGGAGAGGCAAAAGAAGATGAGAGGCAAGTTGAAAATGAGAAAAGGAGAATAGAGATGTGAGAGTAACAGAGAGATGAGAACGAGCGAGAGACCTGAATGAAAGAAAAAAGGAAGTGAGAAAATGGCGAGAGAAAAGAAGGAAATGAGATAGAAGAGAGAGGGAGAAAAGATCTGAGATGGAGAGAAGGGCGAGTAAGAGAGCGAGAGGTCAGAAGAAGAGAGAGAGGGAGAGATGAAACGATATGGAGCAAGAAGAAGCGAGAGGCGAGGGAAGATGAAAAGCAAGAAGGACATGAGAGAGAGAAGTAAGAGAGAGGTGAGAGGATGAGAGGAGAGAGACCAACTGAAGAAAGATGTGAAGTAAAAGGGAGAAAGACGAAACGAGAAAGGCGAGGGCAGATGAGAGGCAAAAACGAAAAGAGAAAGAAGCGAGGGGAGAACAGAGAGGTAAGAAGTAGACGGCGGCGAGAAAGTAGAATACGTGAAGAAAATATAGGTAGGAGAGAGAAAGAGAGAGAGAGAGAGAAAGAGAAGAGAGAGAAAGAGAAAGAGAAGAGAGAGAGAGGTGAGAGAGAGAAGAAAGAGAGAGATAGAGAGGGGAGAGAGATAGAGAAAGAAAGAAGGTGAGAGGGAGGGAGAGAAACAGAGGAAGAAAGGGAGAGAGGGAGAAGATGCAGAGACAGAGGCGAAAGTGCACAAGAACAAAGGAGCAGGAGAGCGGAAGGGAGAGAGAAACGAAAGAAAGAGACAAGAGACGAGAAGAAAAAAAAAGGGGGACAAGCAAGGATACGAGGAAAGAAGCGAGTAAGAGAGAGAGAGAAGCAAGAGAGGACAAGAAGCAAGAAGGAGAGGTAGAGACAGAGAAAGAGAAAGAAAGAAAGACAAGAGAGAGAGAGAAGAGAGAAAGACAGAGAAAGAGAGAGAGAAGATGCAAAGACAGGGGCGAAAGAGGGAGAGAAAAACGAAAGAGAAAGACAAAAGACGAGAAGCAAAAAGAGGAGGAGAAGCAAGGGTTTTGAGGGAAGAAGCGAGGAAAAGAGAGGGAGAAGCAAGAGAGGACGAGAAGCAAGAAGGAGATGTATAGACACAGAGAGAGAGGAAGGGGGAGGGAGAGGAGAGATGGAAAAGATGCAAAGTAAGAGGCGAAAGTGCACGATAAGAAAGAAGAGGGAGAGCGGGAGAGAGAGAAACGAAAGAGAGGGAGAGACAAGAAGCGAGAAGAAAAGAAATGGGGAGAAGAAAGGGTAAGAGGAAGAAGCGAGGAAAAGAGAAGGAGAAGCAAGAGAAGACGAGAAGCAAGAAGGAGAGGTAGAGACAGCGAGAGAGAGAGAGAGAGAGAAAGAGAGAGAGAGAGAGAGAAGGAGGGAAAGAGAGAGAGAAATCTCTAGCTAAATCACTGACATCAACTTTTTTTACAGATAGCAGTAGAAGCCATCAGCAACATTCGAACCGTAGCATCTTTGGGATGTGAAACGTACTTCCAAGAGCGCTACGTCGCTGAATTGATCCCGTACCACAAGATTGCCAAAAGGAACGCCCATTTTAAAGGCGTCGTTTACGGAGTTTCAAGAAGTATCATGTTCTTTATCTACACTGCTGCCCTCTACTACGGATCAACGTTGACAAAGACAGAGAATCTGGATTACGAGATCCCTTTCATGTAAGTTTAGACGAGTAAATGAGCCGAAAATCCAAATAGACGTAATCGATGCCAAACAAATAATGCGCGCGCAAACTCAGCTGTTTTAGAGAAGGGAGGAAGCGAAGGTGAGAGGACGCGCGCGCGAAAACTAGAGAGAAACAGAATGTCAAAGCAAGAGTAAGAGCAAGAGCGAGAGGGCGGCGCGAAACAAACGAGGGAGAAAGAAACAGCGAGAGAACGAAAATCCAAGGAGATGTAATCGGTGCCATACAAAATCTAGGAATATGATGCGCGCGCACACCCAGCTGTTTAAGGGAGGAGGTAGAAAAAAAGCAAAGGCGAGAGGGCGCGCGTGAGAGAAAACTAGGAAGAAACAAAAAGCCAAAGCAAAAGTGCAAGGGGGCGGGAGGGAGGGAAAGAGGGATAAAGGGATGGAGAGATGGAGGGATGAAGGGAGTGCGGGGAGAGGGTGGTAGAGGTTGGTTTGAGGGTGGGGGGGCGGGGAAGAAGGGCGGGATGGAGGGAAAGAGTGAGGAAAGAAGGTCGGGTTGGGAGGGAGGGAGAAGGAGCGGTGCGAGAGAAATAAAGGAAGGAGGAACAGAGAACGAAAATTCTAGTGGATGTAATCGGCGCCATACAAAATCATGGGCTATGATGCGCGCGCGTAACCAACTGTTTTAGGGAGGAGGTAGAAAGGGGTGAGCGAAAGAATGCGCGGAGAGAAAACTAGAAAGAAACAGAAAGCCAGAGCAAGAGTAAGAGCTAGAGAGTGGTGCGAGAAAAACGAACGAGGGAGAAACTGCGAAAGGACGAAAATCCAAGTGTATCGGTGCCATACAAAATTATGGAATATGATGCGCGCCGCACAGCCAGCTGTTTAAAGGAGGAGGTTGAAAAAAGGAAGCGAAGGCGAGAAGCGCATGAGAGAAAACTAGGGAGAACCAAAAAGCCAAAGCAAAAGTAAGGGGGCGGGAGGGAGGGAGGGAATGAGGAAATGAGGGAAGGAAGGTGGTAGGGAAGGGATGAAAGGCGGGAGGATGGGAGAGTTGGTGGGAGAGAGGGATGGGGGAGGGATAGAGGGAGCGAGGGAATGAGGGAGGGATGGAAGGATGAAGGGGCGAAAAGGAGGGGGAGAGAAAGTGTGTGAGGAGAGATAGAGGTGCGAGAGAAATTAGGGAGAAAGGAACAGAGAACGAAAATTCAGGTGGGTGTAATTGGCGTCATTGAAAATCTTGGAATATGATGCGCGCGCACCTAGCTGTTTTAGGGAGGAGTTAGAAAGGGGTAGGCGACAACGAAAGGATGCGCGGAGAGAAAACTAAATAGAAACAGAAAGTCAGTGCAAAAGTAGGGGCGAGAGAGTGGTGCGACAGAAACGAAAGAGGGAAAAACTGCGAGAGAACGAAAATCCAAGCGAATGTAATCGGCGCCATACAAATCTTGGGCTATGATGCGCGAGCGTACCCAACTGTTTTAGGTGGAGGTAGAAAGTTGTGAGCAAAAGCGAAATAATGCGCGGAGAGACAACTACAGAGAAACAGAAAGTCCGAAGAGGAAACAAGAGGGGAAGCAAAAATGAGATGACGCGCGAGAGGAAACTAGAGAGAAATAGAAAGCCAAAGCAAGGATGAGGGCGAGAGCAAGAGGGCGGCGCGACGGAAACGATGGAGGAAGAAATAGAGTGGGAGAACGACAATCCAAGTGGATGTCGTCAGTGCCATACATAATCCTGGAATATAATGCGCGCACACAGTTAGGGGGTAGAGAGGGAGAAGCGAGAGACGACGCTCGTAAGGAAAACTAGGGGAGATACAAAAAGCCAGAGTATGAGAGATAGGGCGTGCGTGAGAGAAACGAGATAGAGAGAAACAGAACGAGAAAACAACAATTCAAGTAGATCTAATCGGTGCTATGCAAAATCTTGTTTTAGGCAAAGGACAGTGAACGGTGGGGGAGAAGGGGGGCTAGCGCTAAAAAACGAGAAAAACAAGGAGTAAGAGCGAAAGCGAGGGGAAATGAGGGAAAGTAGCGAGGGAGAAAAGAAGAGTGAGGCAACAAGAGCTCCAACAAGAGCAAGAGTAAGAGTGTGGCGCGAGACAAACAAAGGAGGGAGAAGCAGCGAGAGAACGAAAATCCAAGTGGACGTAATCGGTGTCATACAAAATCGTAGAATATAACGCGCGCGTACACCCAGCTGTTTAAGGGAGGAAATAGAGACGGGGAACGAAAGCGAGAGGACGCACGCGAGAGAAAATTAGAAAGAAACAGAAAGCGAGAGCAAGAGTAAGAGCGAGAGAGCGTACGCGAGAGAAACGAAGCATTGAGAAACACAGCGAGAGAACGAAAACCTAAGTGAATGCAATCGGTGCCATACAAAATCTTGGAGTATGATGAGCGCGCAGCGCACATAGCTGTTTTAGGGAAGGGAAGGTAACGCGAGAAAGAATGAGAAAAACGGAAAGCACGAAAAGAGTAAGAGGGCAGAACGAGAAGGCGTGCGCGAGAGAAACGTGGGAGAAAAACAAAGTAAGAAAACGGAAGAACCACAGCAGAAGCGAGAGCGAGGTAGCGTTCGCGACAAAAAACGAAAGAGAGAGAGCAACAAAAGTGCTTTATAACTGTCCTTTATAACTAATATAAATATTTCCAGCGTTACGGAATCCTTGGTAATGAGCACGTGGCACGTAGCCTATGCGTTCGCATATTCCGCAAACTTCCGTAAAGGTCTAATGGCCGCCAACAGGATATTTGACCTCCTCAACAGAGTCCCGCAGGTTCAAAGTCACTCCAACTGCGCTGAAGACCATTGGGTAAGTGATAGTGTATGTTAGAATCAGTTTTTGAATGTGTACTGCGAGACTATACAATACTTTACCTATGCGCACGCGCACCTTGGCCTTCAAAAATTAGAGCATAGTTGCGCATGTGAAAAAATGAGAGTAGCGCGTGCGCGCGCGCAACTCTGATGCTTAGTAATTAGACAAGGCTGACCGGGCGTCTTTTGATTGAGTGGTGAAGAGAACCGTGTACCTGATTCCCATTGGTCACATCGATTCTTTAGTAATCGCATACCAAATACATTTATTCCACCATTTTTCGTAGTGACGCCCACCATCTTGAAAAAACGAGCTAGCTCGTTCATCTCTCTCCTACCACTCGGAATAATTAACCAATAGAAATTCAAATTAGAGCATACTTCACAAATGTGTCACAGAGACGCAGAGACTCGCGTCTATCGGAGCCTTGGCAACCATTTTTACAGTTAGGGGTGGTACCGTCGTGATACATCTACTCCTTGCGGTAATTCGTAGAAATACAAGGAGATTACGAGGTGTCCTGCGGCAACAAAAGCATTTTGTCGCATCATTCGCCTTGGGCGCAAGCTCGTGCGCCCAATTAGGCCGTATCGCTAAGTAACGGTTACTAGTAACTATTTTGTCTTGACATCTTACAGTTGAATTTAGTCAGGAGTCCATGTAACTTCTAGTTAATCTCTGACTATTAAAAACTTCTTGAGCACATCGCGCGCCTAATCAAGCCCAGTGTGCCATGTACTGAAGTAACGGTTACCAAGACACTTTTTGGTTTCGCTTGTTAAGAAGTCTATTCGTCCTGCCGCCAGTTCTTTGTCCTTAAACACCTCGTACACACAAATTCTCGCGTCCAATTAACCAAGTGTGACGTGTGGAAAAGTAACGGTTACTAAGTGGCATACTTTTTGGTCTAATTTAGAGGTCTACGTTAAAAACTATTTTTCCTGTCGTCCGTTATTCGGTTTTTAAGCAGCCCATAGAAACCAACGCAACCAATTGAGTCAAGTGTGCTATACAGCCAAAGTAACCGTTACACCAACCATTTTGTTACACCACACCCTATTGTTGAATTTAGTGTGGCTACTTAAAGAATATTCTTCCTGACGTCGCTTATTCGCGCTTATACAACTCGCAGATAAACTCGCGCGCCAATTTACGCCAAGTGTGTTGTGTAGAAAAGTAACGGTTACTATAACCATTTACGGGCACACTTTTTGGTTTAATTAAGTTACGTTTAAAAACTCCTGAGGTTAGTTATCGGTTTTATACACCTCATATAGAAACTCATACGACCAATTGAACCAAGTGTGCCATACAGCCAAAGTAACTGTTACAGTAACCATTTTGTCAGTTGAATTTAGTACGTCTCCTTTATAAATATGCTCTTCCTGCCGTCATGTATACGCTCTTTCACAACTCTTAGATAAAATTGCGCACGCATTTGGCCCAAGTGTGCTATGTAAAAAGTAACGGTTAATACGCAACCATTTTGTGGCACACTTTTTGGTTTAATTTAGTAATCAACGTTAAAAAACTTGGTTTTAAACGTCTCATGCAACCAGTTGAGCCAAGTGTGCCATGCTGCCAAAGTAACCGTTACAGTGTTACAAAAACACTTTATCACACGACATTTTTGTTGAATTTACTGTCTATTTTAAAAATATATTCTTCCTGTGTCAGCTATTCGCTCTTACACACTCTTAGATAAACCCACGCGCCCATTTAAGCCAAGTGTTCCATGTACAAAAGTAACGGACTGTTATATGGTACGCTTTTTGGTTTAATTTGGTACAAGTCGTCTTGCTTAGAAGTCTGTGTCAGGCTTTCACTATTGAAAACCCCTTGTACACATCGCGCGCTCAATTAACAATAGCCATATAGCAGAGTAACGGTTACTAACGACCCTTGTGTTACACTACACTTTGGTTTAATTTAGCGAGCCTATTCGTCTAGACGTCAGCGTATCTTTCTAATTCAATACTACTTTATTTAAAGCGCATGGGACACAAACGCGCGCACTCAAATGTGCCATGTAGAAAAGTAACGGTTACTAATCACCATTTTGTTGAACCTTTTGGTTTAATTTAGTATGAGTACATATTCGTCCAGAAGACTACGCCTTTTGATCAATCTCTGACTACTGAACGCGCCTTAGACGCATTACACGTCCAGTTAAGCCAAGTGTGCCATGTAACTAAGTAACGGTTACTAATAGCCATTTTGTGGCATACTTTTTCGTTTAATTCAATACGAGTTTACTTGTCTAGAAGTCTATGCATCTTGCGATATGGTTTTCACCATTACAAACTCTTTGGACACATCGCGCCCAATTAAACCAAGTGTGCCGTGTAGCTAAGTAACGGTTACAAATAACCACTTTGTCACAAGAAACTTTTTGGTTTAGTTTAGTGCTTACTGGTTAAAAAGTCTATTCGTACTACTGTCAGTTCGTCCTGTTGTTAGTTTCGCCCTTGCACAGACTATGGGATAACTCGCGCGCTCATTTTACCAAGTGTGCCATGTAGAAAAGTAACGGTTAAAAAACATTTTGTGGCGCTTTTTCGTTTAGTTTGGTATGAGTCTCCTTGGCTAGAATCCTCCCGTAAGGCTTTCGCTATTTAAAACCCTTTTGGACATATAACGCGGCCAATTAACCAAGTGTGCCATGAAGGTATGTAACGGTTACTAATAATCATTTTCTCACAAGAAACTTCTGGTTTACTTTGGTGTCTACTCAATTAAAAATTTTATTCGTTCTAGTTAGTTCTTCGGTCTCGCACACTTATACATATACTTGCACGCCTAATAGAGCCATACGTGCCACGTAGCAAAGTAACGGTTACTAAGAAACATTTTCTTACGACTTTCTTTGGTTTAGTTTAGTGACCTATTCGTCTAGAAGTCCATTTATCACTGTAAGTTACTACTTCTCTTTAGAAAAAAAACATGGAACACAACGTGGCCATTCAAGTGTGCCATGTAGTAAAGTAACGGTAACGTTACAAGTAATCATTTTGTCACACACTTTGTAAAATTATTCAGTTAAGTCTACTCTCTTCTGCCATCAGGTTTTGCTCTTACACGACCCATAGAATAACTCGTGCGCCCATTTAAACCAAGTGGCCATGTAGAAAAGTAACGGTTATTAAAGCGCATTTTGTGGCACACTTTTCTTTAATTGAGTACCAGTCTAGTTGTCCAGAAGTCTAGATATCTTCTGATGAGGTTTTCACTATTAAAAAACCCCGTGAAAACAACACGCGCTCAATTAAACCAAGTGTACCGTAACGTAACGTACCAAGTAACGGTTACTAATAACTATTTTGGCACAGGAAACTTTTTGGCTAATTTAATGTCTACCTGTTAAAAAATCTATTCGTACTACTGTCAGTTCTTCGGTTCCGATCACATATACAAACCTACGCGCCCAATTGAACCAAATGTGCCATGTAGCTAAGTAACGGTTACTTTCAAGCATCTTCTTACGACACTTTTTGGTTTAATTTATTGGGTCTATTTGTCTAGACGTCCATTACTGTCCTAAATTAGTATTTCTTTATTGAAAACACATAGAATACAACGCGAGCACCCACGTGTGCCGTATGGCAAAGTAACGGTTATGTTACAAGTAATCATTTTGTTACACACTCTGTAGATTTGTTCGGTTAGTCTGCGTTCTTCCTACCGGCGCTTATTGCCTTTACACAGCCCATAGAATAACCCGCACGTCCATTTAAACCAAGTGTGCCATGTAGAAAAGTAACGGTTATTAAAACATTTTGTGGCACACCTTTTCAATTAATTTAATACGTGTTTACTTGTCTAGAAGTCTATGCATCTTGCGATGTGGTTTACATGATTACAAACTCCTTGGACACATCGCGCCCAATTACACCAAGTGTGCCATGTAGCTAAGTAACGGTTACTAATAACCATATTGTTACAAGAAACTATTTGGTATAAGTTAGTGTCTACTTGTTAAAAAATCTATTCGTCCTATAGTCGATTCTTCGGTACCGAACACATATACACAAGTTTGCGCCCACAATTGAGTCAAATGCGCAATGTAGTAAAGTAACGGTTACTAACAACCATTTTCTTACGACACCTTTTGCTTTAATTTAGCGGGTATATTTGTTAGACCTCTGTTTATCGTCTTAAACTAGTACATCTTTATTTAAAACGTATGTGACTGATACGCGCACCCAAGTGTGCCATGTATAAAAGTAACGGTTATTATTAACCATTTTGTTGCACACTTTTTCGTTTAATTTAGTACGGGCCTACTTTTCTAGAAAGCTATGCATTTTCTGCTGAGGTTTTCACTATTACTAACTCCTTGGGCATATGCGCCCAATTAAACCAAGTGTGCCATGTAGCTAAGTAACGGTTACCTATAACCATTTGGTCACAAGAAATTTTGGTTTAATTTAGTGTCTACAGGCTAAAAAGTATTCGTACTACCGTCAGTTCATTATATTGTCAGTTTCGCCCTTACATGGGATAACGCGCACCCATTTTACCAAGTGTGCCATATAAAAAAGTAACGGTTACTAAAACATTTTGTGGCACACCTTTATTTAATTTAATACGTGTTTACTTTTCTAGAAGTCTATGCATCTTCCGGTGTGGTTTTCGCTATTAAAAGCTCATTGAACACATCGCGCCCAATTAAACCAAGTGTGCCATGTAGCTAAG
This sequence comes from Platerodrilus igneus, assembly GCA_036346225.1. Classification (NCBI taxonomy): domain Eukaryota; kingdom Metazoa; phylum Arthropoda; class Insecta; order Coleoptera; family Lycidae; genus Platerodrilus; species Platerodrilus igneus. The sequence continues at coordinate 733,406 of JARFIW010000115.1, read as the reverse complement.
TAACGGTTACTAATAACCATTTGGTCACAAGAAACTTTGGTTTAATTTAGTGTTTACTGGTTAAAAAATTTCGTACTACCGTCAGTTCGTCCTGTTGTCAGTTTCGCCCTTACATGGACCATGGGATAACTCGCACCCATTTTACCAAGTGTGCCATGTAGAAAAGTAACGGTTATTAAAACATTTTGTGGCATTTTTCGTTTAATTTAGTACGAGTCTACTTGTCTAGAAGTCTATGTATGTTCTGGAGTAGTTTTCACTATTACAAACTCCTTGGACACATCACACCCAATTACACCAAGTGTGCCATGTAGCTAAGTAACGGTTACTTATAACCATTTGGTCACAAGAAACTTTGGTTTAATTTAGTGTCTACAGGTTAAAAAAGTATTCAAACTGCCGTCAGTTCGTCCTGTTGTCAGTTTCGCCCTTACACGGACCATGAGATAACTCGCGCGCCCATTTTACCAAGTGTGCCATGTAGAAAAGTAACGGATATTAAAACATTTTGTGGCCCTTTTTTGCTTAATTTAGTACGAGTCTACTTGTGGAGAAGTCTATGTATGTTCTGGTGTAGTTTTCGCTATTACAAACTCGTTGGACACATCGCGCCCAATTAAACCAAGTGTGCCGTGTAGCTAAGTAACGGTTACTAATAACCATTTTGTCACAAGACACTCTTTGGGTTAATTTAGTGTCTACTGGTTAAAAGTCTATTCGTTCGTACTACCGCCCGTTTCTGTAGTTAGTTATTGCCCTTATACGGACCATAGAACTCACACGCCCATTTAAGCCAAGTATGCCATGTAGGAAAGTAACGGTTATTAAAACACATTTTGTGGTAACATTTTCTTTAATTTAGTTCTAGTCTATTTGTCTAGAACTCTATGTATCATCTGGTGAGGTTTTCACTATTAAAAACCCCGTAGATACATCGAACGCCCAATAAAACCAAGTATGTCATTAAGCAAAGTAACGGTTACTAATAACCATATTGTCACACGGACCTTTTTGGTTTAATTTAGTGTCAATTTGTTAAAAATCTATTCGTCCTACAATCAGTTCCTTGGTCCCAAACACATACACAAACCTATGCACCTAATTCAGCCAAATGTGCCATGTAGTAAAGTAACGGTTACTCACAACTATTTAGTCTTATCACTTTTGTGGCACACCCTTTCATTTAATTTAATACGTGTTTACTTTTCTAGAAGTCTATGCATCTTCCGACGTGGTTTTCATTGTTACAGACTCCTTGGGCACATCGCGCCCAATTAAACCAAGCGTGTCATGTAGCTAAGTAACGGTTACTAATAACTATTTTGTCACAAGACATTCTTTGGGTTAATTTAGTGTCTACCTGTTAAAAAAGTATTCGTACTACCGTCAGATCGTCCTGTTGTCAGCTTCGTCCTTACACGGACCATGGGATAACTCACGCCCATTTTACCAAATGTGCCATGTAGAAAAGTAACGGTTATTAAAACATTTTGTGGCACTTTATTGTTTAATTTAGTACGAGTCTACTTGTCTAGAAGTCTCTGTAAGTTCTGGTGTGGTTTTCACTATCACAAACTCCTTGGAAACATCGCGCCCAATTACACCAAGTGTGCCATGTAGCTAAGTAACGGTTACTAATAACCATTTTGTTACAAAAAACTGTTTGGTATAAGTTAGTGTCTACTTGTTAAAATATCTATTCGTTCTATAATCGGTTCTTCGGTCCCGAACACATATACACAAGTTTGCGCCCACAATTGAGCCAATGTGCCATATAGTAAAGTAACGGTTACTAATAACCATTTTCTTACGACACTTTTTGCTTTAATTTAGCGGGTATATTTGTCTAGACCTCTGTTTATCGTCTTAAACTAGTACATCTTTATTGAAAACGCATCTGACTGATACACGCACCCAAGTGTGCCGTGTATAAAAGTAACGGTTATTAATAACCATTTTGTGGCACACTCTTTGGGTTAATTTAGTACGGGTCTACTTTTCTAGAAAACTATGCATCTTCTGGTGTGGTTTTTACTATTAAAAGCTCCTTGAACACATTACGCCCAATTAAACCAAGTGTGCCCTGTAGCTAAGTAACGGTTACTAATAACCATTTGGTCACAAGAAACTTTTTGGTTCAGTTTAGTGTTTACGGGTTAAAAAAAAATTTCGTACTACCGTCAGTTCGCCTGTTGTCAGTTTCGCCCTTACACGGACCATGGGATAACTCGCACCCATTTTACCAAGTGTGTCATGTAGAAAAGTAACGGTTATTCAAACACTTTGTGGCACTTTTTCGCGTAATTTAGTACGTGCATACTTATCTAGAAGTCTATGTATCATCTGGTGAGGTTTTAACTATTAAAAATCTCGTAGATACATCGCACGCCCAATAAAACCATGTGTGTCATTAAGCAAAGTAACGGTTACTAATAACCAAATTATCGCAAGGATCTTTTTGGTTTAATTTAATGTCTATTTGTTAAAAATGTATCCGTCCTACAGTCAGTTCCTTGGTCGCAAACACATACACAAACCTGTGCACCTAATTGAGCCAAATGTGCCATGTAGTAAAGTAACGGTTACTAACAACTATTTTGTTTTATCACTTTTGGTTTAATTTAGTACGCTTATTTCGCTAAATATCCGTTTATCGCCCTCTATCGAAGGCACATGAAACACAATGCAGACATTCAAGTGTGCAATGTAACAAAGTAACGGTTACGTTACAAGTAATCATTTTGTTACAGAAACTTTGTAGGTTAATTCAGTTTGTCTACCTCTCTCTGTCGTCAAATGTTGCCCTTACACATCCCATAGAGTAACTTGTGCGCCCAATTAAACCAAGTGTGCCATGTAGCTAAGTAACGGTTACTAATCTCCATTTTGTCACAAGAAACCTTTGGTATAATTTAGTGTCTACCGGATAAAATCTATTTGTCCTATTGTAAGTGCTTCGGCCTTGAACGCAAAAACTTGTACGCCCAATTGAATCAAGTATGTCGTAGCAAAGTAACGGTTATTCCGTTACTCATAACTAATTGTTTGCGAAACCTTTTTGGTTCAATTTAGCAGGAGTATATTTGTCTAAGAGGATATACATCTTCCAGTATTAAACATGCTTTAAATACATCGTGCGCCCAATTAAGCCAAGTGTGCCATGTAGCTAGGTAACGGTTACTAATAACTAGTTTGTCATATGACACTTTCAGTGTGTGTCTACTTGTCTACACGTTTATGCTTCTTTGAATCAATCGTGGACTATTAAAAATTTCAGAGGCGTTGCGCGCCCACTTCGGCCAAGTGTGCCATGTAGCAAAGTAACCGTTACTAACAGACATTTTGATAGACACCTTTGGTTTAATTTAGTGTGTCTGTAAGTCTATTTATCTTAACTCGGTTCTTGGACCAACTTGCGCCCCCCAGTTAAACCAAGTGTGCCACCTCGCAAAGTAACGGTTACAAGTAATCATTCTAGCCCACGATTTTTTATGGTTTGTTTACGTGTTTATCCTAACGGCAGTTTTTTTAATAAATACGCCGTAAATACGTCCGGCGCTCCCAATTCGTAGCCACGTTACTTTGCAGCTTCATTGTGGCCTCTGGCCTATTTAAGCGCCCAAACTGTTACGTCGCTTGGCCGATCGTAGCACGTAGTACAAGGCTTAAACTTTCAATTATTTTTATGTTATTAAGCGGTTGAGGGCGAGCGCGCATGCGCATTTTACAGTAAAGCTACATTTTAATCTACCGTTGCATTTCCAAGCGCCTGCGCGTTAGACAGTTGACGCACGAGCTCGAACTGCAAGCTCATAGCACAAGACCTGCTGTAAATACGTCACTAAAAAATTTGTATGGCGCCCAACGTAAACTAAACCCAAGACCTCGACGCTACCAAAAAATTGGTTCTATTTACAGACGCTTGAATCTAATTCTTAACCAAGTTCCAAGCTTAACCTCAATTTACAACAAACCAAAACCCGAACTGTGTTCTCACAACGACCTCACGTCTTTCTATTTCCAGGAAAACGGCAACGTACGCTACGACTCCGTACGCTTCACATACCCAACACGTCCAGACGTCGAAATCGTAAGACGTTTAAACCTATCGATACTAAAAGGCAAGATGGTGGCGCTAGTTGGGCCCAGCGGATGCGGCAAATCCACCCTACTTCAACTACTCCAACGCTTCTACGATCCTACTTTTGGAACCATCACCTGTCGACGAAAAGAACCTCAAACTTTTAAACCTATCAGGGTTGAGATCGCAATTGGGCGTGGTCTCCCAAGAGCCCAATTTGTTCAACAAAACCTTGGCGGAAAACATAGCGTATGGTGACACAAGCCGGACGGTGACGTTGGAGGAGATTGTAGCGGCCGCTGAACAAGCCAACATCCACACCTTCATCAAATCGCTGCCATTGGTTGGTATCACTGTATGTTTTTTATGTTAACTGTTGCTTGCGATAGGGTTACGAGACAGAGCTGGGTGAAAAGGGCGCACAGTTATCAGGAGGGCAAAAACAACGTATTGCAATAGCGCGTGCGCTTATTAGGAATCCGAGTTTGCTCATTCTAGACGAGGCGACGTCAGCGCTCGACTCTGAGAGCGAGAAGGTGAGTTTAAACCTTTTATAATTTCAGCCGCAAGGCCTGCTTTCCGATTACCTATCATTGTTGATGCTGCATCAGAGCCAACGCAACACAAAATCTATTTTCAATGGTTTTTTGATAGAGCTTCTGTTTCAGGTTGTACAAAAAGCGTTGAATCGCGCGATGGAAGGGCGCACGTGCGTTTCAGTAGCGCAAAGGTTGACGACGATCCAGGAAGCTGATATTATCTGCGTTATTAATGGAGGAAAGATTGTCGAAATGGGATCGCACGCGCAGTTAATCGGGCTTGGAGGGTTATATTCCGATTTATATCGCTTGCAGAATAGCGCTTGCGCAGACAGCTGCTAACGAAACGAGTTTTAGATCTAAGATTTTGTCAGTTTCTGTAATTATACAATCTCACAGTAAACTTCTTTTAATTTTGAAATGGGTAAGGCTAGGTGGATGCTAGGTACCAAGGCGCTGTGGCGTCCTATATCATGATGGAGGAGCCAAATCAAGCAAGGAAACATTGCACGTCTGCAACCGAGTCAAAAGCAAGAGCCTTTTTAAATAAATTGGCGAATACTAAGGCGATGTGGCATCCTCCGTCATGACAGAGGAGCCAAATTAATGGCGAAGATCGTTTGCACAGGTACAAAGCAACGGCTCGTTTCAGACATCACTTTCAATGCATCATAAGAATGCGCAAGCTTTTTTAAGTTACCACATACCGAAGCAATATGACATCTTCTACCAAGTTGGAACGAGCCATAAACAGCCAAATCGGTCAAGGTTCTTCAACAAACTCAGGAATCAAGTCGTGCGACTGCGACTTCAACGTAGGCGCAAGCACAGACAGTAACTAAGAAGCACAAGCAGAACTAACATAGAAGCACAAACGGGCACAAACGCACAAATAATAAACCAAACATACGAACAACCACAAACTATAATCAAAAAGTACACAGACTAACAAACAATTTAAAAAACTACAAGTAGAAGAACAAATCTACAGGCACAAATAAACAAATAGCACAAACATAAGCAACAACTAAATAGCACAAGAATAAATAATTAAAAACCACAAGCAATAATTAAAAATCACAAACACTTAATATGCACAAGCACAACCAAAAAAGCCGAAAAGTACATGCAGTGAAAGAGCACAAGCACAAATAAATAAAAAGCATCCACAATAACATAATTACAAGCACAAACACAAGCAGGAACAATTAAAAAGCACAAGCACAAACAATTAAAAAACACAAACGCAGACAATTAAAAAGCACAAACAATACTTTAAAAATCACAAGCACAAACACAAGCAGGAACAATTAAAAAGCACGCACATACAATAAAAAACACAAGCACAAGCAATTAAAAAGGATAAACACAAACAACAACTAAAAAAAGCAGGCACAAACGCAAGCAGGAACAAATTAAAAATCGCAATCACAAACACAAGCAGGAATAATTAAAAAGTACAACACAAACCATAATTAATAATCGCAAGCATAAAACGCACGCAGGAACAATTAAAAAGCACAGGCACATATACGTACAACCAATAATAAAAAGCACATGCACAAACAATTAAAAAGCACAAACGCAAACCATAATTAAAAATCGCAAGCACATACACAAGCGGAAACACTGACAAAGCACAAGCACAAACACGCATAATACAAACAATAATAAAAAGCACAAGCACAAACAATTGAAAAGCACAAGCACAAACAATAATTAAATAATCTCAAACGTAAACATGAGCACAATCAATTCAAAAGCACAGGCACCAAAATAATAAAAAATTGCAAGCATAAAACACTTGCAAGAACAATTAAAAACCCAAACACAAGTGCATACAAACAATAATAAAAGCACACGCACAAACAATTGAAAAGGTACAACACAAACAATGATTGAAAATCGCAAGTACAAACACAAACAAATAAAAAGTACAAACGCACGTATGTACAAACAATAATAAAAAGCACATGCACAAGTGACTAAAAAGCACAAGCACAATCAATAATTAAGTAATTTCAAGCGCAAACATGGGCACAAACAATTCAAAAGCACAAACACAAAAATAATTAAAAAATCGCAAGCAATAAACGCTTGCAGGAACAATTAAAAAGCAAATACAAACAATAATAAAAAGCACACGCACAAACAATTAAAAAGCACAAACACACACAATAATTAAAAACATCGAGCACAAACACAATCAGGAACAATTAAAAAGTACAAATACACGTACATACAAATAATAATAAGAAACACAAACACTAACAATTAAAAAGCACAGACAAAAATAACCAAATAATCTCAAGCACAAACACATACAATAATTTAAAAATCGCAACATAAAAAGTACGCAAGAACCATTAAAAACATACGCACATACAAACAATAACAAAAAGCACAAGCACAAACAACTAAAAAGCACAAATAATAATTTAAAAAGGCAAACAGGAGCAATTAAAACGCATAAGCACAAACACACGTACATACAAACAATAAAAAAGTACAAGTAAATAAAAGGCACAAACCCAAACAATAATTAAAATATCGCAAGCATAAAACGCTTGCAGAAATAATTAAAAGGCACAAGCACACGTACATACAAGCAATATTGAAAGGTTCAAGCACAAACAATTAAAAAGCATAAACATAAACAATTAAAAAATAGTTCATACAAACACAACCAGAAAAATTTAATGAACAAACACACGTGCATACAAACAATAATAAAAACGCGCACGCACAAACATTTAAAAAGCACAAGTACAAACAACAACTAAATAATCGAAAGTATAAACACAAGGACAAACAATTAAGAACCAAAAGCAGAAACAACAATTAAAAGATCGCAAGCATAACACGCATGCAAGAATAATTACAAAGCACAAGCACATGTACATATACAATAATAGAAAGCACGAGCACAAACAATAATTAAAAAATTGCAAGCACAAACACAAGCAAAAACAATTAAAAAGGGCACGCACAAACACACGTACATACAAACAACAAATAAAAAATCGTAAGCACAAACGCAAGCAGGAACAATTAATAATCACAAGCACAAACACACGTACATACACAAGCACAAACAATTAATAAGCACAAAAACACACAATAGCTAAAATGCATGCAAGAACCTTTAAAAAGCACAAGCACGAACAATTAAAAAGCACACGTACAAACAATAATTATAAAATCGCAAGCATAAAACTTCACAGTAACAATTAAAAGGTATAAGTACACCACCTAAACACAATAATAAAAAACATAAGCACAAACAATTAAAAAGCACAAACACAAGCCATAATTTAAAATTAGCAAGCATAAACAAAAGCAGAAACAATTAAGAAGTACAAACACATGTACATACAAATACTAATAAAAAAAGTACAAACACAAATAATTAAAAGGCACACACAAACAATAACCAAATAATCGCAAGCACAAACAATTAGAAACCACAAGCACAAACAATAAATAAAAAGTCGCAAACACCAACAAAAGCAGGAACAATTAAAAAGCATCTGCACATGAGCGTACAAACAATAATAACAAACACAAGCACAAGCAGGCATAAAAACAAACAATAATTAAAAAATCACAATCACAAACACAAGCAAGGACAACTAAAAACATAAGCACAAACAAGCGTAAATACAAACAATAAAAAAGCACGTGAACAAACAATAATTAAAAATCGCAAACACAAACACACGCAGGAACAATTACAAAGCACAAACACGTACATACAAACTTGAAAAAAGCACAACACAAACAATAATTAAAAATCGCAAGCACCAACACAAACACGAACGATTAAAAAGCACAAGCACATAATTTAAAAATCGCAAGCATAAAACGCTCGCAGGAACAATTAAAAAGCACAAAAGCTAAAGCACAAGCTTGTACAATAATTTAAAAATCGCAAGCATAAAGCGCATGCAAGAACAATTAACAAGCACAAGTACACTACATAGAAACAATAATAAAAAGTAAAAGCACAAACAATTAACAAACAATTATGCATAAAACGCTTGGAGTAACAAATGTATAAGCGCACTACCACAATAATAAAAAGCACAAACACAAACAATCGCTAAGCTCAAGCACAAACAACTCAAAAGCACAAACGCAAACAATAATTTAAAAATAGCAAGCACAAACACAATCAAGAACAATTAGAACGCACAAACACGCGACAAACAAAACACTAATAAAAAGCATACGCACAAACAATTAAAAAGCACAAGCACAAACGATAACCAAGTAATCGCAAGCACATACCATTAAAAAACACAAGCACAAACAATAAATAAAAACCTTTAGCATTAAATGCATATATGAACAATTAAAAAACACAAGCACGTACATGCAAACAATAATAAAAAGCATAAGCACAAACAAGTGAAGAGCCTAAAAACAAACAATAATTAAAAAGTAAAGAGCACAAAAACAAACAATAATTATAAAATCGCAAACACAAACATGGACCACTAAAAAGCACAAGCACAAACACATCTACAAACAAACAAAAAAACACAGCGCAAACAATAATTAAAAATTCCAAGTACAAGCACGAACAATTAAAAAGCACAAACGATTAATAAACACGCACAAACAATAATTGAAAAGTCGCCAGCACAAACAGGAACAATTAAAAAGCAAAAGCACAAACACGCGTACATACAGATAATAATAAAAGGCACACGCAGGAACGATTAATTAAACCATAATTAAACATTCGCAAGCACGAACAATTAAAAAGCTCAAGAACAAACAATCATTGAAAACACGCAAGCATAAAACGCATGCATTCAAGCACTACATACATACAATAATAAGAAGCACAAGCACCACCAATTAAAAAGCACAAGCACAAACAATTGAAGTGCATAAGCACAAACAATAATTCAAAATAAGAAAGTACAAAAACAGTTGAGAACAATTAAAAAGCACAAACACCTAAATACAAACCATAATAAAAGGCACAAACACTAATTAAATAATCACAAGCACAAACAGTTAAAACGCACAAGCACAAACAAGAATTAAAAATCGCAAGCAGGAACAATTAAAAAGTGCAAGCACGCTACACATACAAGCCATAATAAAAGTGCAAGTACAACCAATTAAAAAGCACAAGCACCAACAATTGAAACACACAAGCACAAACAATCATTAAAAAACAGAAAGTACAAACATGGATAGGAACAATTAAAAAGCACGCGCACAAACACACATACAAATAGTAATAAAAGGAACAAACAATAATTAAATAATCACAAGCGCAAACAGTTAGAAAGCACAAGCACAAACAAGAATTAAAAATCGCAAGCATAAAATGCAAGCAGGAACAATTAAAAAGTGCAAGCACGCTACACATACAAACAATAGAAAAGTACAACCAATTAAAAAGCACAAGCACAAACGATAATTAAAAACAGAACGCACAAACAGGTAAGAACAATGAAAAAGCATAAGCACAAACATACATACAAACAATAACAAATAATTAAATAATCACAAGCACAAACAGTTAAAAATTTCTAATTTCTTGGGATTTTAAATTTCTTAAAAATAAAAAAAATAATTTTTGGAATGTTAGAGTCTGAAATTTTGATTCTATTTCCAATTTTCTGATATTTAAAATTTTTCAAAAATAAGAAAAAGAAAAATGGTTGGAACTCGCTTGTAAAAAGTCAAAAACCTTTCAGGATTTAAAATTTATTCAAAAATAAACAAAAATTTTGGAAATTTCGATTTTCTATTTCCAATTTTTTGGGATTTTAAGTTTTACAAAAATTGGAGTAAAAAGTGTTCGAAATCACTTTTCAAAAATGCCAGAAATTTTACTATTTTTTTAAATGTTTTGGAATTTCGAAGATTTTGGAAAATGTAAAATATTTTCAAAAATTTTTTTTTTTTAATTTTTTGGAATATTAAATTTTTCAAAAAGAAAAGAAAATTTTTTTGCAAATTTAAAGCCTGAAATTTTGATTGTATATCTAGTTTTCAGGAATTTTAAATTATTTTAAAATAAAAGCAAAAAAGATTGCAAATGGCTTGTAAAAAGTCAGAATTTTTTACAATTTTTTGTACTAGTTTTTGGAATTTTAAAGTTTTTCAAAAATAAAGAAAAATTTCTGAAAATGTCAGAAATTTTAACTTTTATTTTTTCTAATTTCTTGGAATTTAAAATTTTTCAAAGTATGAAAATTTTTTTAAAAATTAAGAGTGATATTTTGATTGTCTTTCTAATTTTCTGGAATTTTAAATTTTTTAAATAAAATCAAAAATTGTTGGAAATAGCTTGTACAAAAATGTCGGAAATGGTTTCTTTTTTTTTACTATTATTTTGGGCTTTTAAAACTTTTCGAAAAATAAACAAAAATTTTGGAAAATGTAAAATATTTTGTCAGAAATTTTAATTTCTGGGCTATTAAAATTTTTCAAAACTAAACAAAATTTTAGAAAATATAAAATATTTTCAGAAATTGGAATATTAAATTTTTCAAAAATAAAATAAACATTTTTTGGAAATTTAAAGTCTGAAATTTTTATAGTATTTCCAGTTTTAAGGAATTTTAAATTTTTTTAAAATAAAAGCAAAAATTATTGCAAATGGCTTGTAAAAAAGTCAGAAATTTTTACAATTTTTTGTACTAGTTTTTGGAATTTTAAAGTTTTTCAAAAATAAAGAAAAATTTCTGAAAATGTCAGAAATTTTAACTTTTATTTTTTCTAATTTTTTGGAATTTTAAATTTTTCAAACAAAGTAGGAAAATTTTTTGAAAAATTAAGAGTGATACTTTTGATTGTCTTTCTAATTTTCTGGAATTTAAAATTTTAAAAATAAAATAAAAAATTGTTGGAAATAGCTTGTACAAAAAATGTTGGAAATTATTGCTATTTTTTCTTACTTTTAAAACTTTTCGAAAATAAAAAAAAATTTTGGAAAATGTAAAATATTTTATCAGAAATTTTAATTTTATATTCTGGGCTATTAAAATTTTTCAAAACTAAAGAAAATTTTGGAAAAAGGAAAATATTTTCAGAAATTTTTAATTTTTCTAATTTCTTAGAATATTAAATTTTTCAAAAATAAAATAAGAACAATTTCTTAGAAATTTAGTCTGAAATTTTTATTGTACTTCTAATTTTCAGGAACTTTTTTAAAATGTCAGAAATTTTTATTAACTTGATAATTTTTTGACATTTTAAATTATTTCAAAAATAAACAAAAATTCTGGAAATTTAGATTTACTATTTCTAATTTTTTTGGAACTTTGTGTTTCAAAAATATGAATAAAAAATGGCGGAAATTTTACTATTTTTTAAAATGTTCTAGAATTTCAAAATTTTTCATAACTAAAGAATATTTTAGAAAATGTAAACTTTTTTCACAAAATTTTTATTTTTTCTAATTTCTTGAAAATAATATAAGAAAATTTTTTTAGAAATTAGGTTCCCAGATTTTGATTGTTTTCTAAAATTTTCAAAAATAAGAGTAAAATTGTTGAAAATCGCTTATAAAAAATAAACACAATTTTGGAAATTGTAAAGTCTGAAAATTGGATCGTTTTTATTTTTCTTGAATTTTAAGTTTTTCGAAAATAAGAGTAAAACATTGTTGAAATTACTTGTAAAAAATGTTAGAAACTTTTAACTATATTTTTTTAAAAGTTTTGGGATTTAAAATTTTTTCAGAAATAAAGAAAAATTTTGGAAATTGCAAAATATTTTGTCAGAAATTTTTACTTTTTTTTAAATTTCAATGAATTTTAAATTTTTCAAAAATGAAAAGAAAATTATTCGCGATTAAAAATTTTTCAAAAAAAAAATTTTTTTTAGAATTTTATGGTCCGAAATTGTTTTTCTAATTTTATTGAATTTAAATTTTTCAAAAATTAAAAGAAAAATCGCTTGTAAAAATGTCAAAATTTTTTACTAATATTTAAGAATTTTTTCAAAATTAAACATATTTTTGGAAATTGTAGTCTGAAATTTCGATTTTGCTTTTCTAATTTTTGTGGATTTTAAGTTTTTCGAAACTAAAAGTAAAAATTGTTGGAAATCACTTGTAAAAAAAGAACGTCACAGATTTTTACAATTTTTTTAATGATTGAGATTTTAAATTTTTCAAAATAAAAAATTGTTTGGAAATTGTAAGTCTAAAATTTCAATTTGTTTTTCTAATTTTTGGATTTTAAATTTAAAAAAAAAAAAGGGTAAAGACTGTTGGTAATTACTTTTATAAAAGTGCATAAAATTTTTTTGAGATTTAAAATTTTTTCAAAATAAAGAGAAATTTTGAAAATTGTAAAAACTGTCATAAATTTTCACTTTTTCATTTTTTCCGAAAAATTATTAACGCAAACCTATCAGAAAATTTGATTTTTATATTTTTTCTAATCTTTTTTTTAATTTATTAAAAATAAAAATCTTGGGAAATTACTTGTAAAAAATTTCCTCAGAAATTTTCGTCTTTTCCTAATTTGTTTGGGAAATTTAAATTTTTTCCAAATATAAAAATTAGAAATTTTCACTTTCATTTCTTTCAAATTTTTTGGGATTTCAATTTTGGTTTTCTATTGAATTTTAAATTTTTCAAAAATAAAAAGAAAATTATTCGTGATTTAAAAATTTTCAAAAAATAGTTTTTTTTAGAAATTTAGGGTCCGAAATTGTTTTTTCTAATTTTTTGGAATTTAAATTTTTCAAAACTTAAAGGAAAAATCGCTTGTAAAAAATGTCAAAAATATTTAATTTTTTTTACTAATATTTAATAATTTAAAATTTTTTCAAAACTAAAAACAATTTTTGGAAATTGTAAAGTCTGAAATTTCGATTTTCTAATTTTTTTTAATTTTAATTTATTCTAAAATAAAAGTTGGAAATCACTTGTAAAAAAGTATGTCAGACATTTTTACTATTTTTTACTGATGGAAATTTTAAATTTTTCAAAATAAAAATTTTTTTGGAAATTGTAAGTCTTTCTAATTTTTGGATTTTAAATTTTTAAAAAAAAAGGGTAAAAACTGTTGGTAATCACTTTTAAAAAAGTACATCAGAAGTTTTTACTAATTTTTGAGATTTTAAATTTTTTCAAAATAAAAAAAAAATTTGGAAATTTGTAAAAACTTTCATAAATTTACACTTTTTTCGAAAAATAAGACAAACATTATTAAAGCAAACCTGTCAGAAATTTTGATTTTACTATTTTTCTAATATTTTTTAATTTTTCAAAAGAAATTGGGAAATTGTAAAAAAATTTTGTTAGAAATTTTCGCCACCTTTTCCTAATTTGTTTCGGAAATTAAAATTTATTCCAAATTTAAAAATTGAAAATCTTCACCTTCGTTCTTTCAAATTTTTTGGGATTTAATTTAAAAAAATTGCCATTGTGATTTTAAATTTTTTTCAAAAATAAAAAATATTTTTGGAAATTGTAAGTCTGAAGCTTAAATTTTGGTTTTCTATTAGATTTTACGTTTTTCAAAAATAAAGACAAATTTTGAAAATTGTAAAATATTTGGTCAGAAAGTTTTACTTTTATTTTATCTAGTTTCTTGGGATTTTAAATATTTTGAAAAACAAAAAATTTTTTGGAAATTATAAAGTAGGAAATTTAGATTTTGTTTTTCTACTTTTTGAGATTTAAAATTTTTCAAAACTAAGAGTGAAAATTGTAGGAAATTACTTGAAAAAAAAAATGTCAGAAATTTTTGCTATTTTTGTTTCTTTCTTGGGAATTAAAATTTTTCAAAAATAAAAAAAGAACATTTTTTTGAAAAATAAAGCCTGAAATTTGATTGTATTTCTAATTTTTCAAAACTAAGAATAAAAACTGTTGAAAATTACGCGCAAAATATGTTGGATAATTTGTCTACTTTTTTGAGAGATTTTGATTTTTTGAAAAATAAAGAAAATTATGGAAATTATAAACAATTTTATCCTAATTTTCATTTTTCCCATTTTGGGGTTTAAAAATAATAAATTTGGAATAAATCAGAATTTATTTTTTTTTTTATTTTAAAAAGAAAATCTTGAATCTTGTAAAAATTTGTCAGAAATTTTGATTTTACTAATTTTTTAATTAATTGATTTTCCTTATTTTAATTATTAAATAAAGAAAAATTTGAATTGAAATTATTTTGTGAAATATTTTTTGTTCTCAATTCTGATTTTACTTTTTTCCAATTAAAATTTTTTGGAAACTATAGTGTGTAATTTTGGTTTTGTTTTTCTAATTTTATGGAATTTTTAATATTTCAAAATAAGAGAAAATGATGAAAATCATTTGTAAAACACTTGTAAGATTTTGTATTTATTTTTCAAATATCGAATTTTGGAAATTAAATTTTCACAATTTACTTTTCAAATTTTTTGGAAACAGTGTGAAATTTTGGTTTTGTTTTCTAATTTGATTTAAATTTCAAAATAAGAAAATGAAATCTTTAATTTAAATTTTAAATTTTAAGGTAATTTTGTATTTAAAATATGTTTTGAATTTAAAATAACAAAAATAAAAATATTTTAACAAATTTAAAAAATGTTTCAAAAATAAAAGTACACAATTTTGGAAATTGTTTAGTGTGGTGAGAAATTTTCACTTTTTTTTCCAAAAATAAAACAAATATTTTGGAAATTGTAAAAAAATTTGTCATAAATTTTCACCATTTTATTTTTTAATTTTTTGGGAATGTATTTTTTAAAAATAAAAAAAGTTTTTGGTACTTATGAAGTTGTAAATTTTGATTAATTAGTTTTTCTTTTCCAATTTTTTAAGGATTCTAAATTTTTCAAAAGTAAAATTTTTTTTTTGACAATTATAAAAAATCAGAAATTATTCCTGCTTACTTTATGGGATTTTAATTTTTCAAAAACGAAAAGGAAACTTGTAAGAATTTAGATTTTTTTACTGTTTTTTGGATTGACATTTTTTTGAAAATAAAAAAAAATGTAAATCCAAAAAAACAGTAAAAAAACTAAATTCTTAACATGTTTCCTTTTCGTTTTTAAAATTAAAATCCTATAAAAGTAAGCAGGAATAATTTCTTACTTTTTATAATTGTCAAAAAAAAATTTTTACTTTTGAAAAATTTAGGATCCTTAAAAAATTGGAAAAGAAAATCTAATTAATCAAAATTTCCAACTTCATAAGTACCAAAAACTTTGTTTATTTTTAAAAAATACATTCCCAAAAAATTAAAAAATAAAATGTGAAAATTTATGACAAATTTTTTTACAATTTCCAAAATATTTATTTTATTTTTGGAAAAAAAGTGAAAATTTCTCACCACTAAACAATTTCCAAAATTGTGTACTTTTATTTTTAAAACATTTTTTAAATTTGTTAAAATATTTTTATTTTTGTTATTTTAAATTCAAAAAAAAACGCAATTTAATTATTTTTTTTTAAATTTACAAAAATTTTACCTTTTTCATTTGCAAAAAGTTCCAAGAAAATATGGAAAAAATAATAGCGAAAATTACAGTGTTTTACAAATGATTTTCATCATTTTCTCTTATTTTGAAATAATTTCCAAAAAATGTTTCTTTTTTTATTTTGGAAAAAATTTAAAGTCCAAAGAAATTAGAAAAAAAAAGTAAAAATTGTTAGACAATATTTTCTAATTTCCCAAAATTCGATTATTTTTGAAAAAATATAAAATAAAACATTTCTTACATATTATTTTACAAGCGATTTGCAACTTTCTCTCATTTTGAAAAGCTTAAAATTCTATCAAATTAGAAAAACAAAATAAAAATTTCGGGAAATTTTCCAAAAAAATCTTTTTAATTTGGAAAAAATTTAAAATCCGAAGAAATTAGAGAACAACAAAAGTAAGATTTCTGACAAAATATTTTACAATTTCCATAATTTTTCTTTACTTTTGAATAAATTGAAAGAAATAAAAGTGAAAACTTCCAATTTTTTATATTTGAGGTAAATTAGTAAAAAGTGACGAAAATTTCGGACAAAATTTTTCACAAATAATTTCCACAGATTTATACTTTTTTATTTTTGAAAAAGTTAAAAAGAAAAATATAAAATCAAAAATTCTGACAATTTAAACTTTCCAATAATTTTTTGTATTTTAAATCCAAAAAATTTGAAAAAATGAAAATCCCAAAAAATTAGAAAAAAAAAGGTAGAAAAATTATCAAACATATTTTTTTCACCTAGTTTTCAACAGTTTTTATACTTAGTTTAGAAAAATTAGAAATACAATCAAATTTCAGGCATTATTTTCCAAAAAATATTCTTTTTTGTTTTTAAAAAATTTATTTTCCCAAAAAATTAGAAAAAAAATAGCAAAAATATTTTCGCAAGTAATTTCCTACAATTTTCACTCTTATTTTTGAAAAATTCTAAATCTCAATAAAGAATGAACACAAAATCGTAATTTCCGACTCATAATTTCCAAAATTTTTTCTTTATTTTCAAAATATTTAAAATCCCAAGAAATTAGAAAATATAAAAGTAAAACTTTCTGACCAAATATTTTACAATTTTCAAAATTATTCTTTATTTTTGAAAAACGTAAAATCCAATAGAAAACCAAAATTGAAGCTTCAGACTTACAATTTCCAAAAATATTTATTTTTTGTTTTTGAAAAAAATTTAAAATCACAATTGCAATTTTTTAATTTAAATCCCAAAAAAATCGAAAGAAATGAAAGTGAAAATTTCTAATTTTTATATTTGGAAATAATTTAAATTTACCAAACAAATCAGGAAAATGTGCGAAAACTTCTGACGAATTTTTTTACAAATAATTTCAAAAGACTTTTACTTTTAATAAATTAAAAGAAAAGTAGAAAAAATAGTGAAATCAAAATTTCTGACAGGTTTGCGTTTATAATTTTTGTCTTATTTTCCGAAAAAAATGAAAAAGTGAAAATTTATGACAGTTTTTACAATTTTCAAACTTTCTCTTTATTTTGAAAAAATTTAAAATCTCAAAAATTAGTAAAAATTTTCATAAGTGATTACCAAGTTTTTATTTTTTTTTGAAAAATTTAAAATCCAAAAATTAGAAAAACAAAATTGAAATTTTAGACTTACAATTTCCAAAAAATTTTATTTTGAAAAATTTAACATCTCAATCATTAAAAAAATAGTCAAGATTTTGAAGTTCTTTTTTTTACAAGCGATTTCCAACAATTTTTACTTTTATTTTTGAAAAACTTAAAAACCAAAAAAATTAGAAAAGCAAAATCGAAATTTCAGACTTTAAAATTTCCAAAATTGTTTTTAATTTTGAAAAAATTTAAAATTCTTTAATATTAGTAAAAAAAAGTATTAAAAATTTTTGACATTTTTTACAAGCGATTTTTCCTTTAATTTTTGAAAAATTTAAATTCCAGAAAATTAGAAAAACACAATTTCGGACCCTAAATTTATAAAAACTATTTTTTTTGAAAAATTTTAAATCACGAATAATTTTCTTTTCATTTTTGAAAAATTTAAAATTCATTAAAATTTAAAAAGAAAAGTAAAAATTTCTGACAAAGTATTTTGCAATTTACAAAATTTTTCTTTATTCCTGAAAAAATTTTAAATCCCAAAAACTTTTAAAAAAATATAGTTAAAAGTTTCTAACATTTTTTACAAGTGATTTCAACAATGTTTTGCTCTTATTTTCGAAAAACCTAAAATTAAAAAAAAAATAAAACAAAATCCAATTTTCAGACTTTTTACAATTTCCAAAATTGTGTTTATTTTTTGCAAGCGATTTTCAACAATTTTACTCCTATTTTTGAAAATTTTAGAAAACAATGACAATCTGGGACCCTAAATTTCCAAAAAAAATTTGTTATTTTATTTTTGAAAAATTTAATATTCCAAGAAATTAGAAAAAATAAAAATTTCCGAAAAAAGTCTAAAATTTTCTTTAGTTTTGAAAAATTTGGAAATTCTAAAACATTTAAAAAAAATTGTAAAATTTCCGCCATTTTTTACTCCTATTTTTGAAAAACTTAAAATCCCAAAAAATTAGAAATAGAAAATCTAAATTTCCAAAATGTTTGTTTATTTTTGAAAAAATTTAAAATGCCAAAAAATTATCAAGTGATTGCCAACAATTTTTACTCTTATTTTTGAAAAATTTCAAATTCTAAGAAATCAGAAAAACAAAATCAAAATTCCATACTATTTTTAAGTGCTAAAAAATTACAAAAAAAAAATTAAAAATTTCTGACAATTTAAATAGCAAAAAAAAAATTAGTACAAATGGGTAGAAATTTCTGACAAAATATTCTACAAGTAATTTTCAAACATCTTTACTTTTATTTTTGAAAACTTTAAAATAGAAAAAATGATAAAATCAACATTTTTTCTGGTTTATTTTTAATCCCAAAAATTAGTAAGTAAATAAAAATAAAAATTCACGACAAAATTTTTACAATTTTCAAATTTCTTCTTTAACTTTTAAAAAAAATTAAACTATTTTACAATTTCCAAAATTTTCTATATTTTTGAAAAATTTCAAAAGCCCAAAAAATAAAATTAAAATTTCTTACAAAATATTCCAGGAAATTAGAAAAACATCAAAATATCAGACTCTTAATTTTTTAAAAAAATTTTTTTTTTTTGAAAAATTTTGAAATTCAAGAAATTAACAATAATAAAAGTAAAATTTTCTGACATTTTCAAAAAATTTTTGATTTCTGAAAACTTTAAAACTCAATAAACTAGTACAAAAAATTGTAAAAATTTCTGACATTTTTTACAAGCCATTTCCAATAATTTTTGCTTTTATTTTAAAAAAATTTAAAATTCCTGAAAATTAGAAATACAATCAAAATTTCAGATTCTAAATTTCCAAAAAAATATTCTTATTTTATTTTCGAAAAACCAAACAGTCGAAGAAATTAGAAAAAATAAAATTTTCTGAAAATATTTTACATTTTCCAAAATTTTCTTTATTTACGAAAAATTTTGAAATTTCAAAACATTTAAAAGAAAATAGTAAAATTTCTGCCATTTTTAAAAATGATTTTCAACAATTTTTACTCCTTTTTTTAAAAAACTTAAAATCCCAAAAAATTGGAAATAGAAAATCGAAATTTCCAAAATTTTTGTTTATTTTTGAAAAAGTTTTAAATCCTAAAATAAAAAAAGTTTTTGGTACTTATGAAGTTGGAAATTTTGATTAATTAGTTTTTCTTTTCCAATTTTTTAAGGATCCTAAATTTTTCAAAAGTAAAAAATTTTTTTTTGATAATTATAAAAAGTTCAGAAATTATTCCTGCTTACTTTTATGGGATTTTAATTTTTCAAAAACGAAAAAGAAACTTAAGAATTTAGCTTTTTTTACTTTTTTTTGGATTTACATTTTTTTGAAAAAAAAAGAATTACATTTTTTGGAACGGATAGAAATTTCAGGAAAATCAAAACTCATTTGTAATTCTTTATTAATCCTTTACACTTTCAAGTTTACGCTTTTTTCCCAGGACACGTTTATGCCTGTGTGATTTTAGATGAGAACTCCATTGATGGTTACCTATAAAAACACGTTCACATACTTCACATACGTAAGTATCTTCTTGCGAGTTGGGCGATCCGTGTGTATCTTGTTGTGGTAACGGTTGATGGTCACAAGACGTTCCAGTTCTATAACATTCGATGATTTGAAATGCCGGGAGCTTGACGTTTTCTTCCCATTTTGAAGCATCGGTTGCGTTTAGGCCATAGAGTGGCGGAGCCTAAAATGATTCTTTGTTAAAAATTAATCGATTTTGACCTCTGCCTCAATATCACGATCAAGCCTTAAGAAAAATAAATGAAAATGGTTAAACTGTTATAATCTAAGGTATAACCGTTATAGTCCCGCGCGCGCGTATCAGAGCCACTACGACAGTTGGCAATACATACTAAAACGTACATAATATTGCACAATAAAGCTATTACGTCATAATTGCGTCCCAAATTGTATCACATACCAAAAATGTTTATTGTGATACAAGAGGCGTCTTAAAGGAAAAGATAAAATGTACTCACTAAAAATGTGGAACACTTCACGACTTTGCGGTTATTCTTGCGGCAGGAGCCATATTCATTTCAATGGATCTCGGCGTTGTTGGGCGTGGTTCGGGTTAGCCATCGTTGAAATCAGATTAATTTGTCTTCCCTCTTCTTTGTTTGTAGCGGTACGATAGGAATAACCAGGTAAGGAACGATAAGAGACAGAGATAAAGGAAATCCGACATTATCTGAAAGAGAAAAAACAAAGGCACGACACAGATAAACCTCACTGTTTGACGTCTCGTCGTATCGGAAACCGCGTCCTTCCTTCCTCACTCCACGTCTGCGCATTCTCTTGCGCCGACGCAACTGTCCGAAGTGACGGAAATGCACAAGTTTATTTTTTAAAAATATTGGCGCGAATTCACTCACAAATTAAAAAGTGTGCATTGCCAATTTTTGGCATGTAACAAAACATGACCGTGTCGTGAGACAATGGCCGCTAAAAGTAGATTTATTTGTAGGTTTCGAGTCGAGATATTTTTCGCCCAGGTTTGGTAGCAGTTTGCGTTGCGCATGAATTTCTGTTACTTTTATTTTCAGTTTCTGGTTCGGTTCAGATTCAAACAAATTAAAATTGTTGTTACTATTATTCCAACTAAAAAAAAAGGCAGTTTATAAATATTCCACTCGTAGTAAATGCGGTTTTGTATTAATATTTCCACAGACCTCTCAGAGACAATTGAACAAGTTGATTCCGATAAAGAACGGCCAACCAGAAACAAAAACAAAAGCTATTTCGGCCCAATTATGCATCATGTAATGTAACAAGAATTATTTTTCTGGTCTCATCCGCTTCGAAACCTTAGATAAGTCTTGTAATCACTACAAGCGCATGGAAATTTTTATCGTAAACCTATCGAAAGCAACTCGTGAACAATTGAATACGTATTTGAATCCAGGTCGACGAACTAGATACAAAAACCAAGTTATTTCGGTTCAATTACGGTTTATGTAGCATGAATTTCAGTTTCGATCCGGCACGAAACTTTGGATTAGCCTTGCACTACTATAAGACCATGGAAATTTTTATCGTAACTTTCAGCTATCGAGAGCCTCTCGTAAACAATTAAATTTGTCGTTTTAAGACCAGGCCGACAAACTAAATACAAAAACAAAAAGTTATTTCGGTTCAATTACGGTTTATGTAGCATGAATTTCGGTTATTTTTTGTTCGGATCTGGCTTGAAAATTTGGATCAGGCTTGCACTACTACAAGTTCATGGAAATTTTACTGTAAACATACACCTATCTAAAGCCTCTCGTAAACAATTGAATGAGTCGTTTAAGTCCAGGCCGACAAAGTTATTTCGGTTCAATTACAGTTTATGTAACATGAATTTCAGTTATTTTTCTGTTCGGATCTGGTTGGAAGCTCTGGTTTTGGCCTGTACTACACAAAAACATGGAAACTTTTGTCGTAACGATACACCTGTATAAAGCGTCTAATAAACAGTTGAATAAATCATTTAAACTCCAGGTCGACGAATTAGATACAAAACAAAAAAAATTATAAAGGTTCAATCACGGTTTATGTAGCATGAATTTCAGCTCGAAGACTTGATTTTGGCCGGTACTACAGAACCATGGAAACATTTATGGCAAGCTTACACCTATGGAAAGCCTCTGAGAAACAATTGAATAAGCCGATTTAAGTCCAGGTCTACGAACCACATCCAAAAAAAAAATTTCGGTTCAATGGCGGTTTATGTAACATGAATTTCGGTTAGTTTTCTGTTCGGATCCGGTTCGAAGTCCTGGTTTTACCCGGTACTCCTACAAGACCATGGGAACTTATGTCGTAAAGTTACACCTGTATAAAGCATCAGATAAACAATAGAATAAGCTGATTTAAATCCAGGCCGACGAACTAGATACAAAAACAAAAAATTATTTCGGTTAAATTACGGTTTATGTAACATGAATTTCGGTTATTTCTCTGTTCGGATCTGGTTCGGAGCCCAGTACTACACAAGACCATGGAAACTTGGAAACCCTCTTATAAACAAATGAATAAGCCGATTTAAGTCCAGGTCTACGAACCACATCCAAAAAAAAACCATTTCGGTTCAATGGCGGTTTATGTAACATGAATTTCGGTTATTTCTCTGTTCGGATCTGGTTCGGAGCCCAGTACTACACAAGACCATGGAAACTTGGAAACCCTCTTATAAACAAATGAATAAGCCGATTTAAGTCCAGGTCTACGAACCACATCCAAAAAAAAACATTTCGGTTCAATGGCGGTTTATGTAACATGAATTTCGGTTAGTTTTCTGTTCGGATCCGGTTCGAAGTCCTGGTTTTACCCGGTTTTACTCCTACAAGACCATGGGAACTTATGTCGTAAAGTTACACCTGTATAAAGCATCAGATAAACAATAGAATAAGCTGATTTAAGTCCAGGCCGACGAACTAGATACAAAAACAAAAAATTATTTCGGTTAAATTACGGTTTATGTAACATGAATTTCGGTTATTTCTCTGTTCGGATCCGGTTCGGAGCCCGGTACTACACAAGACCATGGAAACTTGGAAACCCTCTTATAAACAAATGAATAAGCCGATTTAAGTCCAGGTCTACAAACGAGATACAAAAAGAAAAAGCTATTTCAGTTAAATTACGATTTATGTAACATGAATTTCGGCTATTTTTCTGTTTGGATCCAGCTCGAAGCACTGGTTTTGCTCTGCACTACTTCAAGAACATGGAATATTTTATCATAAATTTGGATCTATGGAAAGTCTCTGAGAAAGAATTGAATAAACCAATTTAAGTCCAGGTCTACGAACTACTTATTTTGGATCAATAATGGTTTATGTAACATGAATTTCAGTTATTTTTCTGTTCGGATCTGGTTCGAGGCTTTGGTTTTGGCCTGTACTACAGAAAACCATGGAAACTTTAATGGCAAACTTACACCTATCGAAAGCCTCTGAGAAACAATTGAATAAGCCGATTTAAGTCCAGGCCTATAAACCACATCCAAAAAAACAGCATTTCGGTTCAATGGCAGTTTATGTAACATGAATTTCGGTTAGTTTTCTGTTCGGATCCGGTTCGGAGCCCGGTACTACACAAGACCATGGAAACTTGGAAACCCTCTTATAAACAAATGAATAAGCCGATTTAAGTCCAGGTCTACAAACGAGATACAAAAACAAAAAGCTATTTCAGTTAAATTACGATTTATGTAACATGAATTTCGGCTATTTTTCTGTTCGGATCCTGCTCGAAGCACTGGTTTTTCTCTGCACTACTACAAGAACATGGAATATTTTATCATAAATTTGGATCTATGGAAAGTCTCTGAGAAAGAATTGAATAAACCAATTTAAGTCCAGGTCTACGAACTACTTATTTTGGATCAATAATGGTTTATGTAACATGAATTTCAGTTATTTTTCTGTTCGGATCTGGTTCGAGGCTTTGGTTTTGGCCTGTACTACAGAAAACCATGGAAACTTTAATGGCAAACTTACACCTATCGAAAGCCTCTGAGAAACAATTGAATAAGCCGATTTAAGTCCAGGCCTACGAACCACATCCAAAAAAAAAACATTTCGGTTCAATGGCGGTTTATGTAACATGAATTTCGGTTAGTTTTCTGTTCGGATCCGGTTCGAAGTCCTGGATTTACCCGGTACTCCTACAAGACCATGGAAACTTTGTCGTGAAGTTACACCTGTAAGCGTCTGATAAACAATTGAATAAGCTGATTTAAGTCCAGGCCGACGAACTAGATACAAAAACAGAAAGTTATTCCGGTTCAATTACGGTTTAGTT
Source organism: Platerodrilus igneus (assembly GCA_036346225.1). Taxonomy (NCBI): domain Eukaryota; kingdom Metazoa; phylum Arthropoda; class Insecta; order Coleoptera; family Lycidae; genus Platerodrilus; species Platerodrilus igneus. The sequence goes on along the minus strand of JARFIW010000115.1, from coordinate 708,960 downwards.
AACATGAATTTCGGTTATTTCTCTGTTCAGATCCGGTTCGGAGCCCTGTACTACAATGGAAACCCTCTTATAAACAATTGAATAAGCGGATTTAAGTCCAAGTCTGCGAACAAGATACAAAAACAAGAAGTTATTTCGGTTAAATTACGATTTACATAATTTGAGTTTCGGCTATTTTTCTGTTCGGATCCAGCTCAAAGCCCTGGTCTTGCTCTGCACTATTGCAAGAACATGAAATTTTTTATCGTAAACTTATACCTCTAAATAGCCTCTGATAATTGAATAAGCCAATTTAAACTAGATACAAATACATAAAATCATTTCGGTTCAGTTACAGGTGAAGTAACATATATTTCCATTATTTTTCTGTTCGGATACGGTTCGAAGACTTGGTTTTGCCTTGTACTATTACAAAACCAAGGAAATTTTTATCGTACACTTCCACTTATCGAAAGCCACTCGTAAACAATTGGATAAGTCGTTTTAAGTCCACGCCGATAACTACAATCAAAAACAGAAAGTTATTTTGGTTTAATTACGGTTTTGCAGCATGAATTTCGGTTATTTTTCTGTTTCGATCCGGCTCGAAACTTTGGATTAGCCTTGCACTGCTACAAGACCACGGAAATTTTTATCGTAAACTTACGCCTATCGAAAGCCTCTCATAAACAATCGAATAAGTCGTTTTAAGTCCAGGCCGATGAACTAGATACAAAAACAAAAAGTTATTTCGATTTAATTACGGTTTTGCAGCATGAATTTCGGTTATTTTTCTGTTTCGATCCGGCTCGAAACTTTGGATTAGCCTTGCACTGCTACAAGACCACGGAAATTTTTATCGTAAACTTACGCCTATCGAAAGCCTCTCGTAAACAACTGAATAACTTGTTTTAAGCCCAGTCCTACAAACTAGATACAAAAACAAAAACTTATTTTGGTTCAATTACGGCTTTGCAGCATGAATTTCGGTTATTTTTTAGTTTCGATCCGGCTCGAAACTTTGGATTAGCCTTGCACTACTACAAGACCACGGAAATTTTTATCGCAAACTTACGCCTATCGAAAGCTTCTCGTAAACAATTGGATGTCGTTTAAAGTTCAGGCCTACCTACTAAATACAAAAACTAAAAGTTATTTCGGTTCAATTACGGTTTTGCAGCATGAATTTCGGTTATTTTTCTGTTTCAATCCGGCTCGAAACTTTGGGTTAGCCTTGCACTGCTACAAGACCACGGAAATTTTTATCGTAACCTTATGCCTATCGAAAGCCTCTCGTAAACAATTGAATAACTCGTTTTAAGCCCAGTCCTACGTACTAGATACTGTTACGTGCCGAAATCGGCCGTAAACATTCTTATAAGTTTTAATTTGTAAGGATTTCTCGCCAATGAATTTAAAAAACTTGTGCGCGTATTTCCGTCACTTCAGATAGTACGTTCCGCGAGATTTGCGCCGACGCGGTAGGCCAAGGAGGAAGTGGTGGATTTCCGGATACGTGTAGGACTAGCCTCCGAAACCTGAACAAGTGTTGTTGTCTTTTGTGTCTTATCGTATCTTTTTTTGTTATGTAGGTCCCTTTTTGCCTTCTCTTGACTATCGTTCCTTATAAACCAGTTCCTGTCGTTCCCTACATATAGAAAGAAGACGATTAAATTTGGATTCGACCCGGGCCCAGCAATCACCCACGCCCGAAAAAGGCTAGCGAAGCCGCCGCCGACCATGATGGAGTAATTCTGCAAGAAGCCCTACATGTTCACGTGAATACCTCATGGGGGTTTTCCTTAAGATTTGTATAATTGTTAAATTGTGCTGCAATAGTTTGCATATTGTGTGACGTTATCTATAATTTGTGCGTCATTTTTACATTATCTAATATTGTTACCAACTGACGTAGTGTCTCGCGTACCGGCGCAGCGGGGCTATAATAATACAAAAACAAAAAGTTATTTCGGTTCAATTACGGTTTTGCAGCATGAATTTCGGTTATTTTTCTGTTTCGATCCGGCTCGAAACTTTGGATTAGCCTTGCACTACTACAAGACCACGGAAATTTTTATAAACTTACGCCTATCGAAAGCCTCTCATAAACAATCGAATAAGTCGTTTTAAGTCCAGGCCGATGAACTAGTTACAAAAACAAATAGTTATTTTGGTTCAATTACGGCTTTGCAGCATGAATTTCGGTTATTTTTCAGTTTTATCCGGCTTGAAACTTGGGATTAGCCTTGTACTACTACAAGACCACGGAAATTTTTATCGTAACCTTACGCCCATCGAAAGCCGCTCGTAAACAATTGAATAACTCGTTTTAAGCCCAGGCCTACGTACTAGATACAAAAGCAAAAAGTTATTTCTGTTCAAATACGGCTTTGCAGCATGAATTTTGGTTATTTTTCTGTTTCGATCCAGCTCGAAACTTTGGATTAGCCTGTTACATGCCAAAATTTGACAATGTACATTCTTAGATTTAGCCTTAAATTGCAAATAAATTCCCGCGTTTTTTAAAATTAAAACATGTTAATTTCCGTTCCGAGTCGTGCCTGCGCAGCTGGAATAGCGGAGTGCGCGCTGTGTTATAAGAGACCTTTAATCCACGAGACGAAGCTAAAAACATCTACCTGTGTTGTGTATGTCTTTCCTCTTTTTAGATGGGTAGGTTCCTTACCGTGCCTTATCATTCCTTATACCTGGATCCTTATCATTCCCCTACGAGCATAGAGTATTCTTCTTAATCTTCTTTGGATCGAAACGTAAATAAAGATGAATTTAAAAACTATGAGTGGTTTAATTCCCAAAGAAGATTAAGAAGAATACTAAACAAACCACAACAAACATACAGGGAGTATTTAGAGCATAGAGTAGTTTGGACGGATGAAATTTGGAGTCAACATGGCGTGATGTGACCCACAAAACGTGATGGACTGTGGGATTTGGCTGCAAGGTGCGATTTAAGTGAGTAAATTGTTTTTATTTACATTGCGGATGAAAACTTGACCATTGCATCACCTTTAAACGTGTTCGGTATTTGATACAAAATGGCGCGTAATTTGCCACGTAATTATACGTTATATTAAACAATTGCGCAATAGTATAGCAACGCGTGAAGCACAACAAGCCTTGGACTACTCCAAGATCACGGAAATTTTTATCGTAAACTTACACCTAGAGAAAGCCTCTCGTAAACAATCGGATAAGTCGTTTTAAGTCCAGGCTGATGAACTAGTTACAAAAACAAAAAGTTATTTCGATTCAATTACGGTTTTCGTAGCATGAATTTTTGTTATTTTTCTGTTGTTATACTCCCGGCGGTAATGTATGAGAGCCACTACGACCGTTGGCAACAATGATAAATAATTGTAAAATATTGCGCAATAAACGGTTGCGTCATACCTTTGATCAAATTATTATCACATACAAAAAATGTTTATTTTAATTAAAAGAGAAAACAAAAGGTACTCACGTAAACTGTACGGCTATTTTGGCAGCAGCTGGGTCGGGGAGCTTTGAGGGCGTGGGTCATTCGTTTGGCCCCCCTTGTCGAAACCAAATTAAATCGTCTTCTTCTTCCCTATTTTATAGCGGAACCACAGGAAACTGGTATGAGGAACGATAATTAAGCAAATAAAAGGAAACCCTAAAAAAGAAGACAAGAAACGGCACAAAAATAAACCACTAGGCTAGACGTCTGGCTGACTAGTCCCGACGTATCGGAAATTCACCACTTTCTTTCACTCTGCGTCTGCGCAATCTCGGAGCGCCGACGCGACTATCAAAAGGGACGGAAATACACGCACAAGTCTTTTAAATTATAGGCGCGAAATCACTTACAAATTAGGAACTTATAGTAATGTTTAAATGCCGAATTTCGGCATGTAACACTGTTTCGATCCAACTCAAAACTTTTTATCAGTCTTCGACTTCTACAAGATCACGGAAATTTTTATCGCAAACTTACGCCTATCATAAGCCTCTTGTAAACAATTGGATTGTTACGTGCCAAAAATTTTGGCACTAGACATTTTTTAATCAAGTTTTAATATGCGGGAATTTCGCGCCATAAATTTAAAAGACTCGTTGCCCGTATTTCCGTTACTTCAGAAGTGCGTTGCACGAATTTCGCGCCGACGCGTGTGGTGGAAAGAAAGTGGGAATTTCCGCAAAACGATTAGGGACTTGCTTTTGAACGTGGAAGACGAGGAGTTGGTCTGGTATCGTATCGTATCTTTGTATTATGTAGATTCCCTTTGCCTTTTGATTGTCGTTCCTCGACCCGTTCCTTATCGTTCCCTACATAGAAAGAAGACGACGAATCTGGATACAACCTGGTAGAAAATCCACGACCCGAAAACCACCATGAAATAATCCTGAAGAGAGCCCCGCAGCCGCCATTATGAAATAATCCTGAAGGAGCCACGAGCCGCCATCAGGAAGTAATTCTGTAGGAAGCTTTACATATTCACGTAAGTACCCCGTGTGGGTTTTATAATATATTTTAGAAATTTGAAAATTACGTGCCATAATTTGCATATTGTGTGACGTCATCGAAATTTGAGCGTCGATTTTAACATTTTGTAATATCGTTACCAACTGTCTTTTGTGTCGCTTGTGCGGCGTTTACGGAAATGTAAGAGGATGTCGCTTTAAGTCTAAGACTACGTACTAGATACAAAAACAGAAAGTTATTTCGGTTCAATTACGATTTCTGTAACATGAATTCCGTTTTCTTTTCTGTTCCAATTTCTTACAATTTAAAGTTCATAATTCTTACAATTTAAAAGTCGTAAATACATCGCGCAAGCGCGGAAAAGCGACGCCACGGGCGGTTGGTAACGCTAATCTTTGTACAGATTTTGGCGCGCCCATCTGTCAATGACGTCACCAATAACAAATTAAATACGCCATTTGCAGAAAAATATAAATTAAATTAGCGAACAATTTAAGCAATTAGAGTACTTACATAAGAAATCCGAGGTCCTGCGGGGTTGAGTTAAAGTTGGCGTCTGCTGACGTCTATCAAGGCTACCGATGGCCCTTTTCTAGACAATTAACGGAGGGTACGCCTTCCAAATGACTGGGGCCCCCTTTAAGATAGTTAAAGATGGTGACTGCTCCGGTGCTGTTGGCGGAGCATGGACATCCGGCTCGTTCTAGGGTCGTGGGACTGCTCCAGGGTCGTATCAGATTCCTATATGTAGCGGGAACGATAAGGAATAGGTTAATTAGGTAAAGACAAACAAAGATAAGCAAAAGGAAATCTACATAATAAAAATGAAGATACGATACCAGACACGACCGCCCTTCTCGATGTTCAAAAGCAAACGGCCACGTTATAGCGTCTCCCGGAAACACTTCTCCCACTTTTTCTCCGCCACTAGCGTCGCGCGATCTGGCGCAAACGCACTCTGACGTGACGGAAATATACGCCGAGTCTTTTGAATTTGTGGCGCGAAACTTCCGCACATCAAAATTAAGCTAAGAAAATGTTTAGTGCCACTTTGGCACGTAACAAATTCGATTCGAAACCTTGATTTTGCCCTGTACTACTACAACACCATATAATTTTAATCGTAAACTTCCTGTAGAAACACTCTCATTTAACTTGCGGTAACACAATGGAGCAACAGAACATCTTATACAAGTACTAGTTCACGGACGGTGGAGCAAGAATAAACTCACAACCGTCTGACAAGTTCATCGACATCAGGGAATAATGGCGCCCAGTTCGATCGATTAGATCTATCTACAAATCTATTCTGCCAAGATTTATAATTATACCATAGACCGTACCTTAACACACATCTGTGTAGTTCAATTTAGATTGCTTGGAAGAAGCCTGGACGTACGAAGCGCGTTTATCTTGATGTTTTTGTACGAGTGTCTCATAATTGCCTGGGTGTTGTACGAAACCGACCTGAATTCTTGGTGATTCAAACAAACTGTCAACGCAATCTTTAATAAGGTATCGTTTTTGTATCGTGCTACATGCCGAAAATTCGGCCTGTAAACATTTCTATAAGTTCCTAATTTGTAAGCGATTTCGCGCCAATAATTTAAAAGACTTGTGCGTGCATTTCCGTCCCTTTGGATAGTCGCGTCGGCGCTCGAGATTTGCGCAGACGCAGGTTGGGAAAGAGAGTGGTGATTTCCGTCACGTCGGGACTAGTCAGTGAGACGTCGAGCCTAGTGGTTTATCTTTGTGTGCCGTTTCTTGTCTTCTTTTTCAAGGAATGTAGGTTTCCTTCCATTTTCTACCTGATTATCGTACCTTTACTGTATTCCTGTCGTCCCTCTACACAAGCAAGAAGAAGACGATTTAATTTGGTTTCGACAAGGGGGCCAAACGGATGACCACCGCCCTCAATGCTCCCCCGACGCCCAGCTGTCGCCAAAATAACCGTAATGCGGTGAGAAGTCCTACAGTTTACGTACCTTTTGTTTTTTCTTATAATTAAAATAAACATTTTTTGTATGTGATAATAATTTGATCAAAGGTATGACGTAACCGTTTATTGCGCAATATTTTGCAAATATTTATCATTGTTACCAACGGTCGCAGTGGCTCTCATACATTGTAACCGGTAGTATAACAGTGGCGCCCAACGTGGAGCGCCACTGTTACACTTACCGACGGCAATGTGTGAGAGCCACATGTCAGTTGGTACCACAAATAAGTATTTGCCAAATGTTGCGCAATAAGGTATTACGTCATATTTATGATCACAAATTATTATCACATGCAAATAAAATAAATGTACTCACGTAAACTGTAGGACTCCTCACAACTACTCTCGCGGCAGTAGGGCGTTATGGGCGTAGGTCGTTCTTTTGCCCCCGGTTAAAACCAGATTCCAAATTTGCCTTCTTCTTTCCTATGTAGCGGAACGGTAAAGGAATACAGGCGAGGAACGATAATCAGGTAGAGATGGAAGGAAACCTACATTACCTGAAAGAGAAGACAAGATAACGGCACAAAGATAACCATTCACTTCGACGTCTCGCTGACGAGTCCTGACGTGATGGAAATCATCACTCACTTCCCCAACCTGCGTCTGCGCATATCTCGAGCGCCGACGCGACTATCCAAAGAGACGGAAATGCACGCACAAGTCTTTTAAATTATTGGCGCAAAATCACTTACAAATTAAGAACTTATAGAATTGTCGGCATGTAACAATCGAACAATTGCAAGCACTTGGAGGTCGGTCCATATCGCAATTTGTGTGGCAACGCAAAGCTACACAAACTTGATCCATGCTCATACAAACTTAGCTCTTACAAATAAAAATACAAACCATTCTACTTTTACTTAGAAATCGGTTATTTATCCATCTCTTCTGCTTGCGTGCATACCTCCGCGTTACCAATTTCAACTCCTCAATACCTTTCGCCAACAACTCCCTTCCTTTATCACAAGTTCGTTCAGCATCGTCTAAAATTAGATATTCGTGAAACTCTTTGAAACCGATAGACTGGAAATTGCCCTTCGTATAATCAGGTTCCCTGTAATAACATCACAAATAAGAAGAACCCACAAGTAATACTTACGTATTTCCTTGATGTTCGTTGTATTTCTTGTGGAAATCCAAGAGTTCGCCAACTAGACCTTGTTCGAGCATACTATCGACTCGCGCATCTAGACGATTATGCAGGACGTCCTAAAACGTAACAGTACAGTCAAAGTAGACAAACAAATCTAACCTGATCGCACTGTAGCCAAAAAATAACAGAACTGAGGTAGCGAAGGCCACCGCCAAGGCACGAACCGCCTTCGGTTGTCTGTTGGTCTTGCAGTAACTCACTGTGTCTACGCCCCATCTGACGTTGCACTTCTAAAGAACTGTATTATTGTAAGTAATAAGCAAAACCAACCAAAGAGTACCGTAGTATCTTTCGCTTGTTGTTCGGATGTAACTGAAGGGCTCGTACAGGATCTATTTCCAAGAGACGACTGTGTAATTCAGCGCTAGGTAGTTCGTGTTCGTTATTGGATGAAATACCAGGTTCGAAAGCTCTTCTTTTACCAGGCTCTTCTATAAGGATTTTCCATAGTAGCGATTCGATGTAGTAGTTCGTTCCGCCGACGATGACTGGTAGACAATTTTTGGAAAGTAGGTTATTTATCTTAATGTCGGATAAGGAAACGTTTGTTCACAGCTGGGATGTACACCTTTGACAAGAGTTTGAGTTCTTACGATTTAAAACGCGATAGTTCTTACAATTAAAAAGTCGATAATTACCGTTAAAGAGTCGATAAATACATCGCGCAAGCGTGAAATAAGCGACGTCACGCGCGGGTGGTAGCTCTAGCTTACACAGGCTTTAGCGCGGCCATCTGCCAATGACGTCACCAATGCACAAAATTAAGACGCAATTATCGGAAAAATATAAAAAGTTAAATCAATAGGTAATACAGAATTTACTCACATGATAGGTCCAGATTTCCACGAAGTACGCCTATCGTCCTTCAGGATAGATAAAGATGGTGGCTGCACGTCCCTAAGGGCTACTGCTGGCCCTCTTACAAGAAACGGCAATTAACGGGGGTACGTCTTACGCACATCCAGATAGCTTGGACTCGATCTCAGGGCTCCACTCCAGCGTGGAATGCGGTTCTTCCTACGGCTCAAATTGTCACCTACCTATGCAGGGAATGACGGGAACATGGTATAAGGGGCGACAACAAAGACAAGCAAGCAAGGAAATCTACATAGGTAAAGATAAGGCACGATCCGATACCTGACACGACCACACTCCTTGAAGATCAAAGGCAAACAGCCACGTTCAAGCGTCTAACGGAAACCTCTCACCACTTTTTCTTTTTCGCGTCGGCGCGAAGTATTCGTCCAATCCACTATTGACGTGACGGAAATACGCGCACCGCGTCTTTTGAAATTATGGCGCGAAACTTCTGCACATCAAAATTAACCTAAAACATGTTTAAGGGCCACTTTGGCACGTAACAGAGTAGCAACGGTCGAAGTGATTGCTAGGGTGCTAGTAAGGGTCTACGCCTGGATTATTACTTTTATGTTTAGGTTTGTAGTTTCACAAGGGCTAAAATGGCTGAAAATGGATAATTGATACGTTTTTAAAGTATAAGTATAGGAAATTCCCCATTACAACGAGAGAACTGGGATGTTACTCCTATGCCGTTTGACAGACGACTTCCACATTAAAACGAACGTCCTCTTCAGTTCAATAATTAAATCTGATGACGTTCTAATTGAACATAGCGAACTATTTAAGCCGGCTGCGGCTTCTAGTCAGGCTGACAGTCCGTCGACAAGACAAAGCGACACCTTGAAGAATAATACAAGCTATGGAAACTTAATTTAACATAAGACCCTCTAAAAGGGGTGAGACAAATTAAGCAGAAGGTTACACGGCACATGTGAAAATAAAAAAAGACAGTCACGTAGAACAAACTGGCGCAAAAACAGCCCGCAAGCTGTTGTTCTTGCTTTTAATCAGTCTGACAGCTGGTCAACATGGCAAAGCGACACCTTGTTACATGCCAAACTGGTCGTGTATAATGTTTTAAGTGAAATACCTTGTAGGTTAATTGCCGCGTATTTTTGAAATGGTAGGCTAACTTCGCTGTTGGTGACGGTTGAATCTGCGCAGAAGGGATGCGGGAGTGCGCGAGTCGAGGCGTGGCATTAAGTGACGACATGAACGAATCAACAAGGTGGTAGTGCGGTGTAGTTTTTAAAAAGAAGGTATGTAGTTTCCTTTATATTCCCTTACCTTATACCTATTTCCTCCCAAATCCCTTACAAGAAGCAATACGAAGATCACCAACGGTAATAATTTGATGTTCAACCCGGCGAACTACAAAACCAACACGTGGTGAACCCTGAGATGAGATTCCGAGATATACATATCACGTAAGTAATTTGAACTTTACCAAAAATGTGTATGTAAATTGACTTAGACATAGCGATTGCATCATCCGGTAAAAACGTGGTCAGTATAGGTTATATAACGCCTAAATTGTAACAATGGCGCCCAACGTGGACATTATCAACCTGGAAAATAATACAACCTACGGAAGCCTAATTTAATATAAAAACCTCGGGAGGGGGGCAAAATTAATCAGCATATGCAACTCTTCGAGAAGCTTGCACAGCACACATTGTAAAAATAATTAAAAAAACAGGCATGTACAACATACTGGAACCTGCTAGGTAATGGGTAAAAGTGGACTGTAGGCTGCGCTCGTTCTTGCTTTTAATCAGCCTGAGAGTCCGTTTACAGCCCATCAACAAGGCAAGACACTTGGAAGAATAATACAACCTACGGAAGCCTAATTTAACATCAGAAAATCTAGAGGGGGAGGGGGCGAAACTAAACTGCATATACACCACTCCGAGAAGCTAACATGGCCTAAAGGAGGGTGTTACATGCCAAAAATTGGCATTGTAAATTTTTAAGTTACGAGTGAATTCGCGCCAATATTTTAAAAGACTTGTGCTTGCATTTCCGTAACTTCAGACAGTTGCGTCGGCGCTCGAGAATGCGCAGACGCAGAGTGCGGAAGAAGTGGGCATTTTCCAACATGTCAAAGACGAGTCAACCAAACGTCGAACAGTGAGGTTGATCTGTGTCGTCTTTTTATCTTGTCTTCTCTTTCAGATATGTAGGTTTCCTGTCTTGTACCATATTATCATACCTCTACCTGTATCCTTTATCGTACCGCTACACAAAGAAGAGGGAAGACAGAAAATCTGACTTTGTACCCGCGCCCAACAACGAGATCAATGGAAAGGATAACCGCAAGGTCGTGAAGAGCTCCGCATTTTATGTGAGTACATTTTATCTTTTTCTTGGTATGTGATAACAATTTGAGACGCATTAATGATGTAATATGCGGTTTAATTTCGCCCCCTCCTCCTCTCTATAGGTTTTTATGTTAAACTAGGTTTCCGTAGGTTGTATTATCCTTCCAGGTCTCACTTTGTCTTGTCAACGTACCGTAAACGGGCTCTCTGGCTGACTCAAAGCAAGAGAAACAGCAGCTTGCAGGTTGTTTTTGCCCATCCCTGCCCTAGCAAGTTCCAGTTTGTTGCACTTGACTGTTTTTTTTTATTATTTCCATATCATGTGTCCAAGCTTCTCGGAATGGTGTGTATGCGGTTTAATTTCGCCCCCTCCTCCTCTGTAGAGGTTCTTATGTTAAACTAGGTTTCCATAGGTTTTATTATCCTTCCAGGTCTCGCTTTGTCTTGTCGACGTGCCGTAAACGGGCTCTCTGGCTGACTGAAAGCAAGAGCAACGGCAGCTTGCGGGTTGTATTTGTCCATCCCTCCCCTAGCAGGTTCCAGTTTGTTGCACACGACTTTTTTTTTTATTATTTCCACATCATGTGTCTGAGCATATCGGAGTGGTGTGTATGCGGTTTAATTTCGCCCCCTTCTCCTCTCTAGAGGTTTTTATGTTAAACTAGGTTTCCGTAGGTTGTATTATCCTTCCAGGTCTCACTTTGTCTTGTCGATGTGCCGTAAACGGACTCCGGCCTCTCTGGCTGACTGAAAGCAAGAGCATGAGCAGCTTGCGGGTTGTATTTGCCCATCCCTGCCCTAGCAGGTTCCAGTTTGTTGCACGTAACTGTTTTTTATAATTTTTTTAATAGCATATGCCCTGTAAGCTTCGGAGTGATGTATTTGCTGCCCCCCCCCCCCGTATAGGCTCTTATGGAAAATTGGGCTTCTGTTGGTTATATTATTTTTTCAGTTTGGTTGTACTCAACTGACTCCGAATGATTTACATGTTGATTGATCTACCCCCACCCACCTCCCATAAAGGTTCTTATGTTAAATTAGGCTTCTGTATGTTGCATTATTCTTCCAGTTGTCGCTTTGCCTTGTTAACCAGCTGTCAGACTGACTAACAGCAAGAGCAACAGCAGCTTGCGGGCCGTTTTTGCGCATCTTTGCCCTAGAGGTTCCAGTTTATTGAATTTTTTTATATCATGTGCCATGTAAGCTTCTCGGAGTTGTGCATATACTGACTAATTTCATCCGCCGCCTCTGTAGAGGTTCTTATGTTAAATTAGGCTTCCGTAGGTTGTAATATTCTTTTGGGTGTTGCTTTGCCTGGTCGACGATCTGTGAACGGACTGTCAGACTGATTTAAAGCAAGAACGACGGCAGCTTAACGCCTGCATTTGCCTACTCCTGCCCTAGCAGGTTGCAGTTTGTTGTACATGACTGTCTTTTTTATTATTTTCACATTGTGTGCAGTGTAAGCATTTTGGAGTGATTTATATGTTGATTGATCCACCCCCGCCCAATCCCGTTAGAGGCTCTTATATTAAATTAGGTTTTTGATGGATTGTATAATTCTTTCAGGTACTGCTTTGCCATGTCAACGGGCTGTAAATGGACTATCAGGCTGACTAAAAACAAGAGCAACAGAAGTCTGCGAGCAACTTTTGTCCTGTCCAAGCAGGGTCCAGTTTGTTGTATGCGACTGTCTTTTATTATTTTCACATTGTGTGCCATGTAAGCTGTTACATGCCAAAAATTGGCATTGTAAGTTTTTAATTTGCGAGTGAATTCGCGCCAATATTTTAAAAGACTTGTGCATTTCCGTAACTTGGGACAGTTGCGTCGGCGCAAGAGATTACGCAGACGTGGAGTGCGGAAGGAAGTGCGCGTTTTTCGACACGAGACGGACTAGTCAACGAGACGTCGAACAGTGAAGTTCACCGGTGTTTTTTTATCTTGTTTTTTCTCTTAAAATGTAGGTTTCCCTTTATCTCTGCCTCTATCATCTATCGTTACCTTCACCTTATTCCTTCGTCCTGCCTACAATAAAAGAAGAGGAAAGACAGAAAAACTGGTTTCAAGATGGCCTAATGACACCCACGCCCAACAACGAGTTCAATGGAAAGGATAACCGTAAGGTGGTGAAGAGCTCCACTTTATTTTGTGAATACATTTTATCTTTTTCCTTAAAGCGCCTCTGGTATCACAGTAAACATTTTTGGTACGTGATACAATTTGAGGCGCAATAATGACGTAATACCTTGTTGTGCAATATTATGTACGTGTTTACTATGTTGCTAACTGTCGTAGTGGCGCCCAACGTGAAATCACTGATATAGTTTAAAGTCACCGCTAAAGTCCCGGCGTAATTGATAAGAGCCACTACGACAGTTGGCAACATAATAAACACGTACATAATATTGCACAACAAGGTATTACGTCATTATTGCGCCTCAAATTGTATCACGTACCAAAAATGTTTACTGTGATACCAGAGGCGCATTAAGGAAAAAGATAAAATGTACTCACAAAATAAAGTGGAGCTCTTCACCACCTTACGGTTATCCTTTCCATTGAACTCGTTGTTGGGCGTGGGTGTCATTAGGCCATCTTGAAACCAGATTTTCTGTCTTTCCTCTTCTTTTATTGTAGGCAGGACGAAGGAATAAGGTGAAGGTAACGATAGACGATAGAGGCAGAGATAAAGGGAAACCTACATTTTAAGAGAAAAGACGAGATAAAAAACCAGTGAACTTCACTGCTCGACGTCTCGTTGACTAGTCCGTCTCGTGTCGGAAAACGCGCACTTTCTTCCGCACTCCAAGTCTGCGCAATCGTCCCAAGTTACGGAAATGCACAAGTCTTCTAAAATATTGGCGCGAATTCACTCGCAAATTAAAAACTTACAATGCCAATTTTTGGCATGTAACAAAGCTTCTCGAAGTGGTTTATATGTGATCTATTTTGCCCCCCCCCCTCCCACCTGTAGAGGTTCGTGTTAAATTGGGGTTCGGTAAATTATATTATTTTTTGGGTTGGTTGTAATCAATTGACTTTTTATTATTTTCACATCATGTCCCGTGTAAGTATTTCGGAGTGGCGTATATGCTGATTAATTTTGCCCCTCTCTCCCCCCTAGAGGTTCTTATGTTAAATTAGGCTTCTGTAGATTGTATTATTCTTCCAGGTGTCGCTTTGCCTTGTCGTTAGGCTATAAACGGACCCGTCAGGCTGATTAAAAGCAAGAGCGACAGCAGCTTGTAGTCTGCTTTTGCCCATCCCCGCCTTACAGGTTCCAGTTTGTTGTATGTGACTGTCTTTTTTATTATTTTCACATTGTCTGCCATGTAAGCTTCTCGAAGTGGTTTATATGTGATTGATTTTGCTCCCCCCACCTCCTCCTGTAGAGGTTCTTGTTAAAGTGGGCTTTGGTGGATTGTATGACTTCCAGATACCACTTTGCCTTGTCAACAGGCTGTAAACGGACTGTCAGGCTGACCAGCAAGAGCGACAGCAGTCTGTGGGCCACTTTTACCCATGCCTGCCCTAGCAGTTTGTTCTACGTGACTGTTTTTTTTATTATTTTCACATCATGTGCCTTGTAAGATTCTCGGAGTGTTGTATATTGTGTTTAATTTTGCCCCCTGTAGATTTTCTTATGTTAAATTAGGCTTCTGTAGGTTGTATTATTTTTCCGGGTGTTGCCTTTGCCTTGTCGACGGACTGTAAGCGGACTGTCAGGCTGACCAATAGCAAAAACAAGAGCAGCCTCCAGACCACTTTTGCTCATCCCTGCCCTAGCAGGTTCCAGGTTGTTGTACGTGCCTGTTTTTTTTATTTTTGTCACATTGTGTGCCATGTAAGCTTTTCGAAGAGGTGCATATGCTGTTTAATTTTGCCCACCTCCCTACGTAGACGTTTTTATGTTAAATTAGGTTTTCGTAGGTTATAGTATTATTCCATGTGTCGCTTTTCCTTTTGAATAGGCTGTAAACGAACTGTCAGGCTGACTTAAAGCAACAGCGACAACAGTTTTCAGACCATTTTGACCAACCCTTGTTATACTCCCGCCGTTCTAGTCTAAGGTATACTCCCTACCTTATTCCTATCGTATCGCTACAACAAAAAAAGAGGGAAGACAGATTAATTTGGTCTCAACGAGGGCGAAAGCCGACCCACGCTCAACTAACGCTGAGATCCTGCCGCCAGAATAGCTGCAATGTTGTGAAGAGCTCCACGTTGGGCGCTACTATTATAGTCTACGCCTATTATTGTCTAATGTATACTGTTAAAGTCCCGGCGTAATTAATAAGAGCCACTACGACAGTTGGCAACATAATAAATACGTGCATAATATTGCGCAACAAGGTATTACGTCATTAATGCGTCTCAAATTGTTATCACATACCAAGAAAAAGATAAAATGTACTCACGTAAAATGCGGAGCTCTTCACGACCTTGCGGTTATCCTTTCCTTTGATCTCGTTGTTGGGCGCGGGTACAAAGTCAGATTTTCTGTCTTCCCTCTTTGTGTAGCGGTACGATAAAGGATACAGGTAGAGGTATGATAATATGGTACGATAAAGGAAACCTACATACCTGAAAGAGAAGACAAGATAAAAAGACGACACAGATCAACCTCACTGTTCGACGTTTGGTTGACTCGTCTTTGACGTGTTGGAAAATGCCCACTTCTTCCGCACTCTGCGTCTGCGCATTCTCGAGCGCCGACGCAGAGTGCGGAAGAAGTGGGCATTTTCCAACATGTCAAAGACGAGTCAACGAAACGTCGAACAGTGAGGTTGATCTGTGTCGTCTTTTTATCTTGTCTTCTCTTTCAGGTATGTAGGTTTCCTTTATCGTACCATATTATCATACCTCTACCTGTATCCTTTATCGTACCGCTACACAAAGAAGAGGAAAGACAGAAAATCTGACTTTGTACCCGCGCCCATTAACGAGATCAATGGAAAGGATAACCGCAAGGTCGTGAAGAGCTCCGCATTTTACGTGAGTACATTTTATCTTTTTCTTGGTATGTGATAACAATTTGAGACGCATTAATGACGTAATACCTTGTTGCGCAATATTATGCACATATTTATTATGTTGCCAACTGTCGTAGTGGCTCTTATTAATTACGCCGAGACTTAAACAGTATACATTAGACAATAATAGGCGTAGACTATAATAGTAGCGCCCAACGTGGAGCTCTTCACAACATTGTAGCTATTCTGGCGGCAGGATCTCGGCGTTAGTTGGGCGTGGGTCGGCTTTCGTCCTCGTTGAGACCAAATTAATCTGTCTTCCCTCTTCTTTTGTTGTAGCGATACGATAGGAATAAGGTAGGGAGTATACCTTAGACTAGAACGGCGGGAGTATAACAAGGGTTGGTCAAAATGGCCTGAAAACTGTTGTCGCTGTTGCTTTAAGTCAGCCTGACAGTTCGTTTACAGCCTATTCAAAAGGAAAAGCGACACATGGAATAATACTATAACCTACGAAAACCTAATTTAACATAAAAACGTCTACGTAGGGAGGGGGGCAAAATTAAACAGCATATGCACCTCTTCGAAAAGCTACATGGCACACAATGTGACAAAAAAAAACAGGCACGTTCAACAACCTGGAACCTGCTAGGGCAGGGATGAGCAAAAGTGGTCTGGAGGCTGCTCTTGTTTTTGCTTTTAGTCAGCCTGACAGTCCGTCGACAAGGCAAAGCAACACCCGGAAAAATAATACAACCTACAGAAGCCTAATTGTAACTAAGATCACGGGTGAATAATGTGAACACAATATGCACACCGAGTATCTTACATGGCCAGAGTGAATATAAATACTCGGAACAAATTTTGGAACCTGTGGGTTCAGGCGGCACACATCCTTGCTGGTCAGCCGACAGCCGCTACATACAGGATCTTTCAATGCTCCCAGTACAATGCCGGAAGCGATTTCTTACTGGAAATTTGATTTTCGAACCTTGCGTTCCAAGCAAGGTGGACTTTAATTGCGTACAACACTCACAGGGACCTCCATTTTACCTCTACCGAACGAGGGTGTATTTTTGCGAAAAATGCTCGCCTAACATTTTTCAAGCGGACCGTGTCGGGATTCGAACCCGGGACCTAGGGCGTAGTAGTCACACACATACCACTACGCCACGGAGCCGCCTACAGTCCGTTTACAGCCTGTTGACAAAGCAAAGTGGTACCTGGAAGTCATACAATCCACCAAAGCCCACTTTAACAAGAACCCCTAGAGGAGGGGGTGGGGGGAGCAAAATCAATCACATATAAACCACTTCGAGAAGCTTACATGGCAGACAATGTGAAAATAATAAAAAACACAGTCGCATACAACGAACTGGAACCTGTAAGGCGGGGATGGGCAAAAGCAGACTACAAGCTGCTGTCGCTCTTGCTTTTAGTCAGCCTGACGGGTCGGTTTATAGCCTAACGACAAGGCAAAGCGACACTTGGAAGAATAATACAATCTACAGAAGCCTAATTTAACATAAGAACCTCTAGGGGGGAGAGAGGGGCAAAATTAATCAGCACATACACCACTCCGAAATACTTACACGGGACATGATGTGAAAATAATAAAAAGTCAATTGATTACAACCAACCCGAAAAATAATATAACTTACCGAACCCCAATTTAACATGATCCTCTACAGGAGGGGGGGGCAAAATAAATCACATATAAACCACTTCGAGAAGCTTTGTTACATGCCAAAAATTGGCATTGTAAGTTTTTAATTTGCGAGTGAATTCGCGCCAATATTTTAAAAGACGTGCATTTCCGTAACTTGAGACAGTTGCGTCGGCGCAAGAGATTGCGCAGACGTGGAGTGCGGAAGAAAGTGCGCGTTTTCCGACACGAGACGGACTAGTCAACGAGACGTCGAGCAGTGAAGTTCACTGGTGTTTTTTTTATCTTGTCTTTTCTCTTAAAATGTAGGTTTCCCTTTATCTCTGCCTCTATCGTCTATCGTTACCTTCACCTTATTCCTTCGTCCTGCCTACAATAAAAGAAGAGGAAGGACAGAAAATCTGGTTTCAAGATGGCCTAATGACACCCACGCCCAACAACGAGTTCGATGGAAAAAATAACCGTAAGGTCGTGAAAAGCTCCACTTTATATTGTGAGTACATTTTATCTTTTTCCTTAAAGCGCCTCTGGAATCACAGTAAACATTTTTGGTACGTGATACAATTTGAGGCGCAATAATGACGTAATACCTTGTGCAATATTATGTACGTGTTTATTATGTTGCTAACTGTCGTAGTGGCGCCCAACGTGGGTCACTGATATAGTCTAAAGTCACCGCTAAAGTCCCGGCGTAATTGATAAGAGCCACTACGACAGTTGGCAACGTAATAAACACGTACATAATATTGCACAAGGTATTACGTCATTATCGCGCCTCAAATTGTATCACGCACCAAAAATGTTTACTGTGATACCAAAGGCGCTTTAAGGAAAAAGATAAAATGTAGGTTTCCCACCTCTTTTATTGTAGGCAGGACGAAGCAATAAGGTGAAGGTAACGATAGACGATAGAGGCAGAGATAAAGGGAAACCTACATTTTAAGAGAAAAGACAAGACAAAAAAAACACCGTGAACTTCACAGTTCGACGTCTCGTTGACTAGTCCGCTCGTGTCGGAAAACGCGCACTTCCTTCCGCACTCCACGTCTGCGCAATCTCTTGCGCTGACGCAACTGTCCCAAGTTACGGAAATGCACAAGTCTTTTAAAATATTGGCGCGAATTCACTCGCAAATTAAAAATTTACAATGCCAATTTGTGGCATGTAACAGCTTACATGGCACACAATGTGAAAATAATATAAAAGACAGTCGCATACAGCGAACTAAAACCTGCTAGAAAGGAATGGGCAAAAGCAGCCCGCAAGCTGCTGCCGCTCTTGCCTATAGTCAGCCTGAGGGTCAGTTTACAGCCCGTTAACATGGCAAAGCGGTACCCGGAAAAATCATACAACCTACCGAAGTCTAATTTAACATAAGAACCTCTATGGGGGTGGGTGGGGTGCACCAATCAACATATAAATCATTCCAAGAAGCTTACACGGCACACAATGTGAAAATAATAAAAGACAGTCGCATACAACGAACGGACCCTGCTGGGGCAGGACAAAAGTTGCTCGCAGACTTCTGTTGCTCTTGTTTTTAGTCAGCCTGATAGTCCATTTACAGCCCGTTGACAAGGTAAAGCAGTACTTGAAAGAATCATGCAACCCATCAAAAACCTAATTTAATATAAGTCTAACGGGATTGGACCGGGTGGATCAATCAACATATAAATCACTCCGAAATGCTTACACGGCACACAATGGAAAATAATAAAAAAGACAGTCATGTACAACAAACTGCAGCCTGCTAGGGCAGGAGTGGGCAAATGCAGGCATTAAGCTGCCGTCGCTCTTGCTTTAAATCAGTCTGACAGTCCGTTCACACATCGTCGATCAGACAAAGCGACACCCAAAAGAATATTACAACCTACGGAAGCCTAATTTAACATAAGAACCTCTACAGAGGCGGCGGATGAAATTAGTCAGTATATGCACCACTCCGAGAAGCTTACATGGCACATGATGCAAAAATTTAAAAAAACGTACAACAAACTGGAACCTGCTAAAGCAAAGATGGGCAAAAACGGCCCGTAAGCTGCTGTTGCTCTTGTTTTTAGTCAGTCTGACAGCCGGTTAACAAGACAAAGCGACACCTGGAAGAATAATGCAACGTACAGAAGCCTAATTTAACATAAGAACCTTTATGGGAGGTGGGTGGGGGTAGAACAATCAATATATAAATCATTCGGAGTCAGTTGAGTACAACCAAACTGAAAAAATAATATAACCAACAGAAGCCCAATTTTCCATAAGAGCCTATACGGGGAGGGGGGGGGGCAGCAAATACATCACTCCGAAGCTTACAGGGCACATGCTATTAAAATAATAAAAAAAACAGTTACGTGCAACAAACTGGAACCTGCTAGGGCAGGGATGGGCAAATACAACCCGCAAGCTGCTCATGCTCTTGCTTTCAGTCAGCCAGAGAAGCCGTTTACGGCACACCGACAAGACAAAGTGATTCCTGGAAGGGTAATACAACCTACGGAAACCTAGTTTAACATAAGAACCTCTACAGAGGGGGAGGGGGCAAAATTAAACAGCATACACACCAACTCCGATAAGCTTAGACACATGATGTAGAAATAATTTTAAAAAAAAGTCGTGTGCAACAAACTGGAACCTGCTAGGGGACGGATGGACAAATACAACCCGCAAGCTGCTGTTTCTCTTGCTTTCAGTGAGCCAGAGAGTCCGTTTACGGCATGCCGACAAGACAAAGTGAGACCTGGAAGGATAATACAACCTACAGAAACCTAGTATAACATAAGAACCTCTACAGAGGGGGAGGGGGCAAAGTTAAACAGCATACACACCACTCCGAGAAGCTTGGACACATGATATGGAAATAATAAAAGAAAATACAGTCAAGAGCAACAAACTGGAAGCTGCTAGGGGAGTGATGGGCAAAAACAACCAGCAAGTTGCTGTCTCTTGCTTCCAGTCAGCCAGAGAGCCCATTTACGGCACATTGACAAAACAAAGGAAGGATAATACAACCTACAGAAACCTAGTTTAATATAAGAACCTCTAGAGAGGGGCAAGGGGCAAAATTAAACAGCATACACACCATTTCGAGAAGCTTGGACACATGATACCGAAATAATAAAAAAACAGTCAAGAGCAACAAACTGAAACTTGCTAGGAGAGGGATGGACAAATACAACCCGCAGGCTGCTGTTGCTCTTGCTTTCAGTCAGCCCGTTTACGGCACGCCGACACGACAAAGCGAGACCTGGAAGGATAATACAACCTACAGAAACCTAGTTTAACATAAGAACCTCTACAGAGGGGGAGGGGGCGAAATTAAACAGCATACATACCATTCCGAGAAGCTTGGACACATGATATGGAAATAATAAAAAAACAGTCAAGAGCAACAAACTAGAACTTGCTAGGGCAGGGATGGGCAAAAACAACCCGCAAGCTGCTGTTGCTCTTGCTTTTAGACAGCTAGAGAGCCCATTTACGGCACGTCGACAAGACAAAGTAAGACCTGGAAGAATAATACAACCTACGGAAACCTAGTATAACATAAGAACCTCTACAGAGGGGGAGGGGGCAAAATTAAACAGCATACACACCACTCCGAGAAGCTTGGACACATGATATGGAAATAATAAAAAAACAGTCAAGAGCAAACAAACTGGAACCTGCTAGGGGAGGGATGGGCAAAAACAACCCGCAAGCTGCTGTTGCTCTTGCTTTTAGTCAGCCAGAGAGCCCGTTTACGGCACGCCGACAAGACAAAGTGAGACCTGGAAGGATAATACAACCTACGGAAACCTAGTATAACATAAGAACTTCTACAGAGGGGGAGGGGGCGAAATTAAACAGCATACACACCACTCCGAGAAGCTTGGACGCATGATATGGAAATAATAAAAAAAAACAGTCAAGAGCAACAAACTGGAACTTGCTAGGGCAGGGATGGGTAAAAACAACCCGCAAGCTGCTGCTGCTCTTGCTTTCAGTCAGCCAGAGAGCCCGTTTACGGCACGCCGACAAGACAAAGCGAGACCTGGAAGGATAATAGAACCTACAGAAACCTAGTATAACATAAGAACCTCTACAGAGGGGGAGGGGGCGAAATTAAACCGCATACACACCATTCCGAGAAGCTTGGACACATGATATGGAAATAATAAAAAAAAACAGTCAAGTGCAACAAACTGGAACTTGCTAGGGCAGGGAAGGGCAAAAACAACCCGCAGGCTGCTGTTGCTCTTGCTTTCAGTCAGCCAGAGAGCCCGTTTATGGCACGCCGACAAGACAAAGCGACACCTGGAAGGATAATACAACCTACAGAAACCTAGTATAACATAAGAACCTCTACAGAGGAGGAGGGGGCGAAATTAAACAGCATACACACCATTCCGAGAAGCTTGGACACAAGATATGGAAATAATAAAAAAACACAGTCACATGCTAGAAACTGGAACCTGCTAGGGGACGGATGGACAAATACAACCCGCAAGCTGCTGTTGCTCTTGCTTTCAGTCAGCCAGAGAGCCCGTTTACGGCACGTCGACAAGACAAAGTGAGACCTGGAAGGATAATACAACCTACGGAAGCCTAGTATAACATAAGAACTTCTACAGAGGGGGAGGGGGCGAAATTAAACCGCATACACACCATTCCGAGAAGCTTGGACATATATGGAAATAATAAAAAAAAAAAGTCAAGAGCAACAAACTAGAACTTGCTAGGGCAGGGATGGGCAAAAACAACCCGCAAGCTGCTGTTGCTCTTGCTTTTAGACAGCTAGAGAGCCCATTTACGGCACGTCGACAAGACAAAGTGAGACCTGGAAGAATAATACAACCTACGGAAACCTAGTTTAACATAAAAACCTCTACAGAAGAGGAGGGGGCGGAATTAAACAGCATACACACCACTCCGATAAGCTCACACACATGATGTGGAAATAATTTTAAAAAAACAGTCACGTGTAACAAACTGGAACCTGCTCAGGTAGGGTTGGGCAAAATCGGATGATCACAGTCGTAACGATAGTGTTAGTTTTGTCAATGCATTAACGTTTGATTTTATTTAATTTCTATTACAAAATTGAGACCATCATCCACCATTTGCCAGTGGACGTTCAAAGAAACAAGTCAGCTTTAATCGACTCTAAGTGGTACATTGTTTAAAGAAGACTACAATTTTTACTAGCAAATATCTGCAACACAAACTAACCTTTCGATAATGTACTACTTCGAGTTCATTAATTAAAAAGCGCTCTATTCCCTCAACGTCCACTGGAATTATTGACGCGGGTTCCAAGATAATTTCAATTCTATAATAGGACTTACAACTGCCTCAACGACCACTCAAATTGTTACTGAACTAACACACGTCGAACAAACCAGTACTAAGTGTCAAATTTTTGTAAGTATTGTTCCAAACCTCGCCTTTTAAAACATGCTCGGTTCCTTCAAACGTTCACTGGAACCATTATCACAATTTCGGTGAGAATTTTAATTGTATACAACTACAAATCGTTAACCTTGACAATCACCAAACTTGCACTATCATTCCACTGGACGTTCAGAGAAAGAGTACAATTTTGTTCAAGCGTCCCGTAATTAAAATCGTTCAAACTATAACCAAATTCACCTATCATTCGATAAACGTTTGAACAAAGAGATTTTAGTTAACCGTTCTACAGCAATTACATTAATTTAGAACCTGTAACAAAAACACCTCCGATTCAACCCAAAAATACTATTCCCGGTATTACTTCCGCAACTACAAGTACCATTTCGACCATCTTAGCAAACTGGCAAGCCACGCCCTGCCTTTTTAAACTCGATATCACAAAGCGAATTATCCGTTCAGGTTTCTGTACGAGCTGAAACTTCCGTACTTAAAACTTCCATACTCAAACAGCGAGAGTGCGGAAGCATGCTCCTCAGAGACACAAACGTACTTATTTATTTAAAACTAGTTTGGACAAGCTACAGAAACGTTGATAATTTAAAAAGGATACAATCGGTAACGCCTTGTTACGGAAGTCAACTACAGTACAACTCTGGTTCGGGTGTAAAAAGTCAATGAGGTGATGGGGGATCAACGATCGCTCTTCCACTGTCGCTTTAGCTGTAATAATATCCAAACCTTTGTAGACCTGTGGAAAACAAGCTGTACATACAAGTACGTATTTAATGAGCAAACCTGCATTGAATCAGCGCTTACGATTTCGCCCCCAAATTTCTGGGCTATTTCTAACGACAGTTTTGTCTTCCCAGAACCGGTTGCTCCTAGTATTACAACGAGGGGTGTTCGTACACTCATTTTCTGGGAGTAGAAGACAATCACAAAATCCAATTAGTCTTGCAATACCTGAAAAGGTTTCTATTAAATAACGCTAAAATGACTATAACCTAAAAATAAATGTGTCAAGTTAAGATGATTAGCTGTGGCAAATATGTCGCAGTTGGTGTTGTAGCAGTGCCACCAATTTAAAAGTATTTTCAGAAATTGTATAGAACTTAACGTAAAACGCGCTTTTAACGATTTTTGGGAATCTAAACATTATGCTTAATAACAATCTAACCTTTTTTTTTTCATAATTTTGTCCAAAGGATCATTTTTCGACGTTTAATTCTTTTTTGTTGTTTTTATAAATTGGCTATAGATTAAAGTAAAATGCTTTCCGCCCCTTTTTATCGTAATAAATGTAACAAAACGTATAAAACATTGCATGTAATAATAATGCGCCCAAGTTTTTTCTATATTTTACGTATTTCGATGTTTTAACGTAATTTTCCGAAATTTTTAAAAGTTGTCTAGATTTCTATGTAAAAAGAGCTTTTAATCGATCTTTTGAAAACACGTTACGAAACGTAAATTGTTGTACTTAGCAACGTTGTTTTTCGAGATTGTGCTCCAAAAACATAATTTTTGTCGCATTTTTACGACGTTTTAACGTAATTTCTTTAACACTTTCAAAAAATTCCCTCAATTTCGATAAAAAAAAAGCACTTTTTAACGACTTTTTCGGAAGTATACGTTACGAAACGTAAAATATTGTGCTTAGCAACGTCATTTTTCGTGGTTGTGCTCCAAAAATAGAATTTTTTGTCGCAGTAAGTCACTTTACGACGTCTTAACGTTATTTTTTTAACACTTCCAAAAAATTGCCTCAATTTTGATGTAAAAAACACTTTTTAACGATTTTTCGAAAGTATACGTTAGGAAACTTGAAAATTGTACTTAGCAACGTCGTTTTTCGAGATTGTGCCCCAGAAATAGAAATCTTTGTCGCACTAAGATCACTTTACCAAGTTTTATAAAATCTAACCAAAATTTAATTATGTAATTAATGAGAACCAAATTTTGATTTAATCTAATAAAAGTGGGTTCCACTTAATTCATTAGTACATAATCATATCAAATTAAATCAAAATTTTGTTTCAATTAAGTAATTAATTAGAACCCCGAATTATATTAAATTAAATCAAAAGTCGATTCTAATTAATTAATTAGAACCCAATTTTAAATTGATTTTTATAAAGCTTGGTTCTAATTAATTAATTCGAACAAAGTTTTGATTTAGTTTGATAAAAGTAGGTTTCAATTAATTAATCGGAGGCGAATTTTGATTTAATTAATTAATTAGAGCCAAGCTTTATAAAATCAATTAAAACGTGATCCTACTTGCTTCAAATTAAGTAATTAAAACTAAATTTTCATTAAATTGGATAAAAGTAGGTTCCAATTAATGAGTCTGAACAGAATTATGATTTTATTAATGAATTAGAACCACGCTTTATAACTTAACTAACTAATTCGAATGTTTCTTTAATTTGGTTAATTGAATTTCTAATTAATTAATTAGAACCAACTTTTAAATCTAATCAAAATTTTGTTCTAACGAATTGGAATCTAATTTCAATAAATTAAATCAAAGCTTTATTATAATTAATTATAGAACCAAATTATGATGATTTGATAAAGCTTGTCTATAATTAAATAATTAAATCAAAATTCTGTTCCGATTAATTAATTAAAAGCAACTTTTATCAGATTAAATAAGAATTTTGTTCTAATTAATTAATTAAATCAAGCAAATGAAATCAAAATTTGCTTCTACTTAATTAATTAGAAAACATTTTTTATTTGATTTAATAAAATTTGTTTCTAATTAAGTAATTAAAAATTAATTAGAACCTAATTTTAGTAAATCATAAGTTGGTTTTAATTACTTAAGTAGAACCAAATTTTGATTTTATAAAACTTGCCTCTAATAAATAATTAAATCAAAATTTTGTTCTAATTAATTAATTAAAACCTAATTTTATTAAATTAAATCAAAAGTTGGTTCTAGTTAATTAATTAGAACAAAATTGTGATTTAAATTAATAAAAGTTGCTTTCAATTAATTAATCGGAACAGAATTTTGATTTAATTATTTATTAGAGGCAAGTTTTATATAATCAAATCATAATTTGGTTCTACTTAATTAACTAAAAACAGCTTATGATTTAATTTAATAAAATTTCCTTGTAGTTAATTAGAACAATAATTTATGAAATTAGATCACAGGTAAGTTCTAATTAATTAAATAAAACCGACTTCAATTAAATTAAATCAAATTGGTTCTAATTAATAAATTAGAACAAACTTGTATATTATTAGATTAAAATTTTGTTTTAATTAATCAGAACCAAGTTTTATAAAAACAAATCTAAAGTTGGTTCTTATTAATTAATTAGGACGAACTTTTGTCAAATTTAATCAAAATTGTGTCAAATTAATTAGAAGGCAATTTTATATATTAAATTGGGGTTAGTTGGTTCTAATTATTTAATTAAAACCAATTTTTATTAAATTCAATAACAATTGTGTTCAAATTAATTAATCAGAACCTAATTTTATTAAATTAAATTACAACTTAGTTCTAATTAATTAAATAGGACCGCGTTTTAATTGATTTTAAAAGTTTGGCTCTAATTAATTAATTAAATCAAAAGTCCCTTCCGATTCATTGATTGAAGCCAACTTGTATCAAATTAAATCAAAATTTTATTCTAATTAATTAATTAGAATCAAGCTATGCAAAATAAAATCAGAATTTGGTTCTACTTAATTAATTAGAACAAAATTTAAATTTAATATGATAAAAAGTAATTCTAATTAATGAATCGGAACAGAACTTAAATTTAATTAATTAATTAGAACTCAGATTTATAAAGTCAAGTCAAAATTTTGTTCTATTTATTTAATTAGAGTCAACCTTTGATTTAATTTAATGAAACTAAGTTCTAATTAATTAATTAAAACAAAATTTTGATTGAATGTAATAAAATAGGAGCCGAATTTTATTAAAAATAAGTTTTAATTAATGAATTAGAAGCAAGCATTATAAAATCTAATCAAAATTCTGTTCTCCTCAATTAATTGGAACCAGCTTTGATTTAATTTAATTAATTAAAATAAAAATTTGATTTAATCTAATAAAAGTAGGCTCCAGTTAATTAATTAGAACATAATTTTATCAAATTAAATCAAAATTTTGTTCTAATTAATTAATACGAACAGAATTTTTATTAACTAAGTCAAAAGTCTGTTCGAATTAATTAAAACCAGGTTTTGATTATATAAAGCTTGGTGGTACTAATTAATTAATTAGATCAAAGTTTATGTTTAATTTGATTACGTGGTACTAATTAGTGAACCGATTAAGCCTTTTGATTTAATTTGATCAAATTCGGTTATAATTAATTAACTGGAACCAATTTTTATCAAAGTAAATTAAATTTTCGAAGTCAAAAGTTAGTTCTAATTAATAAAGTAGAACCAAATTTTGATTTGATTTTATAAAGCTTGGTTTTAATTTCTAATTAGAACAAGATTTTAACTTACTTTGATCGAAGTGGGTTCTAATTAATTAATTAATTAGTACCAATTTTTATCAAATTAATTCAAAATGCTGTTCGGATTCATTAATTACAGTCTAGTTTTATCAAAATTATGTCCTAATTAAGTAATTAGAACAGATTTTTATCGAATTAAATCAAAAGTTGGTTCGAATTATAATTTGATTTTAGAGTTTGCTTCCAATTAATTAATTAGAACAAAATTTTGGTTTAATTTGACTTCAATTAGTGAATCGGATAAGAACTTTGATATAGTTCGATAAAATTCGGTTCTAATTAATTGACTGGCAACAACTTTTTTCAGATTATAACAAAAATTTTGTGCTAATTAGTTAATTAGAACCAAGCTTGATAAAATCAAATTAAAAGTTTGTTCTTAGAAATTAATTAGAACCAACTTTTATAAAATTAAATCAAAAAACTTAAATTAAATCAGGGTTTGATTCTAATTAATTAAGTAGACCAACTTTTATTAAATTTAAACAAAATTCTTCTCAAATTAATTAATTAGAGCCTAATTTTATTAAATTAAATCAAGAATTGGTCTAATTAATTGAGTAGAAACAAGTTTTAATTTGATTTTATAAAACTTGACTCTAATTAATTAAATAATTCAAAATTCTCTTCAGATTCATTAATTGAAACCGACTCTTATCAAATTAAATCAAAACTTTGTGCTAATCAATTAATTTAAATCAAGCTTTATAAAATCAAATCAGAAATTGGTTCTACTTAATTAATTAGAACAAAATTTTGGTTAAATTTGACAAAAGTTGGTTGTAATTAATTAACTATAAACGAATTTTATTAAATTAAATCAAAGGTTGGTTCTAATTGATTAATTAGAACCCAATTTTATTAACATTAATCAAACATTGGTTCTAATTAATTAAGTACTAGCAAGTTTTGATTGATTATATAAAGCTTGACTCTAATTAATTAATTAAATCATAATGGTTTAGACTCATTAATTGGAACCGACTTTCATCAATCAAAACTTTGTTCTAATTAATTAATTGGAACCAAGCGTTAGAAAATAAAATTGATTAAATTTGATAAAAGTTGGTCCTAATTAATTAATTAGAACAGAATTTTATCAAATTAAATTAAAATTATGTTCCAATTAATCAATTAAAACCAATTTTATTAAATCAGAAGTTGGTTATAATTAAGTAGAACCGAATTTTGATTTGGTTCTATAAAGCTTGGTTTGAGCTAATTAAATAAAACAGAATCTTGATTAATTTGATAAAACGTAATTCTAATTAATAAATTGGTACAGAATTTTATTTTAATTAATTAATTAGAGCCCAGATTTATAAAATCAAATAAAAATTTGGTTCTACTTAATTAATTGGACCAACTTCTGATTTACTAAAATTAGTTTCTAATTAATTTTTAATTATTTAATTGGAAACAAATTATATTAAATCAAATAAAAAATGTTTTCTAATTAATTAAGTTGAAGCAAATTTTGATTTCATTTTAAAAAGATTGGTTTAATTAATTAATTAAAACAAAATTTTTATTTAATCTGATAAAAATTGCTTTTAATTAATTAATAGGAACAGAATTTTGATTTAATTATAGACAAGCTTTATAAAATCAAATCATAATTTGGTCTACTTAATTAATTAAAACGAATCTTTGATTTAATTTAATGAAATTAGATTCCAAATTTTGATCCAATTTAAAAGTTGGTTCTAATTAATTAATTAGACATCCAATTAACCAAATTAAATCAAAAGTCCATTCTAATTAGTAAAGTAGAACCTAATTTTGATAATTTTACAAAGCTTGGTTCTAATTAATTAATAAAATCATAATTCTGTACAGGCTCATTAATTGTAACCTACTTTTATCCGATTTAATGAAAATTTAGTTTTAATTACTTAATCAGAACCAAGTAGGGCCACGTTTTGATTGATTTTATAAAGCTTGGTTCTAATTAATTAATTAAATCAAAACTCTATTAATTAATGAATTAGAACCAAACTATATAAAATAAAATCATAATTTGATTGTACTTAATTAATTAGAACAAAATTTTGATTAAATTTGATAAAAGGTGATTATAATTAATGAATCGGAACAGAATTTTAATTTAATTAATTTTAATTAAGAACTCAGATTTATAAAAACAAGTCAAAATTTTGCTTTTCTTATTTAATTAAAAACAATGATTTAATTTAGTAAAATTATGAACTAATTAATTGATTAAAACGAAATTTTGATGGAATTTAGTAAAAGTTGGTTCTAATTAATCGATAAGAACCGAATTTCATCAAATTATATCAAAAACCGGTTACTAATTAGAACCAAGCTTTATCAAATCTAACCAAAATTGATTATTTAATTAATTAGAACAAAATTTTGATTTAATCTGATAAAAATGGGTTCTAGTTAATTAATTAGTACATAATCATATCGAACTAAATTAAAATTTTGTTCCGATTAAATAATTAATTAGAACCAATTAATTAATGAATTAGAACCACGCTTTACAGCTTAACTAACTAATTAGAATAGACTTTTGATTTAATTTTGTTAATTGGATTTCTAATTAATTAATTAGAACCAACTTTAAATTTAATCAAAATTTTGTTCTAATGAATTGGAATCTAATTTCATTAAATTAAATCAAAGTTTCGTTTTAATTAATTATAGAACCAAATTATGATTTGATTTGATAAAACTTGTCAATAATTCAATCAAAGTTCTGTTCCGATTAATTAATTAAAAGCAACTTTGATCAGATTAAATAAGAATTTTGTTCTAATTAATTAATTAAATCAAGCTTTTCAAAATGAAATCAACATTTGCTTCCACTTAATTAATTAGAAAACATTTTTTATTTGATTTAATAAAATTTGTTTCTAATTAAGTAATTAAAAATTAATTAGAACCTAATTCTACTAAATCATAAGTTGGTTCTAATTAGTTAAATAGAACCAAATTTTGATTTGGTTTTATAAAACTTGCCTCTATTAAATAATTAAATCAAAATTTTGTTCTAAATTTTAATTAGAAGTTAATTCTATTAAATTAAATCAAAGGTTGCTTTTAATTAATTAATTAGAACAAAAGTTTCATTTAATAAAAGTTGCTTTCAATTAATTAATAGGAACAGAATTTTGATTTAATTATTTATTAAAGACAAGTTTTATAAAATCAAATCAACTTGATTCTACTTAATTAACTAGAAACAACTTATCGTTTAATTTAATAAAATTTAGTTGCAGTTAATTAGAACAAAATTTTGATTGAATTTAATAAAAGTGGTTTTAATTAATTAATTAGAATCAGCCTTTGATTTAATTCAATACATTTTTGTTCTAATTAATTAGAACTTAAATTTATTAAATTAGATCACAAGTAAGTTTTAATTAATTAAATACAACCGACTTCGAATAAATTAAATCAAATAGGTTCTAATTAATTAATTAGAACAAACTTGTACAGCACTAAATCAAAATTTTGTTTTAATTAATTAGAATCAAGCTTTATAAAATCAAAAGTTGGTTCTTATTAATTAATTAGAACCAACTTTTGTCAAATTAATTCAAAATTATGTCCTAATTAATTAGAAATCAATTTTATTAAATTAAATTGGGGTTAGTTGGTTCTAATTAATTAATCAAAACCAATTTTTATTAAATTCAATAACAATTCTGTCCAAATTAATTAATTTTTTATTAAATTAAATTAAAAATTGGTTCTAATTAATTAAGTAGGACCACGTTTTGATTGATTTTATAAAGTCTGGCTCTAATTAATTAATTAATCAAAACTCCATTCGGATTCATTAATTGAAACCAACTTTTATCAAATTAAATCAAAACTTTATTCTAATTAATTGATTAATTAGAACAAAATTTAGATTTAATTTGATAAAAAGTGAAACGGAACAGAATTTTAATTTAATTAATTAATTAGAACCCAAATTTATAAAATCAAGTTAAAATGTTGTTCTACTTATTTAATTAGAGCCAGCTTTTGTTTTAATTTAATGACTCTAGGTTCTAATTAATTAAATAAACAAAATATTGATTGAATGTAATAAAATAAAATAGGAGCCAAATTTTATCAAAAATGTTTTAATTAATGAATTAGAAGCAAGCTTTATAAAATCTAACCAAACTTCGGTTCTCCTTAATTAATTAGAACCATTGATTTAATTTAGTTAATTAAAACAAAACTTTGATTTAATCTAATAAAAGTGGACACCAGTTAATTAATTAGAACAATTTTATCACATTAAATCAAAATTTTGTTCTAATTAATTAATTCGAACCAAGATTTGTAGAATCAAATCAAAAGTCGATTCTAATTAATTAATTAGAACCAGCTTTTATCAAAATTTCGTTCTAATTAATTAATTAGAACCAAGATTTATAGAATCAAATCAAAAGTCGATTCTAATTATTTAATTAGAACCAGCTTTTATCAAATTAAATCAAAATTTTGTTATAATTAATTAATTCGAACAGAATTTCTATTAATTAAGTCAAAAGTCGGTTCGAATTAATTAAAGCCAGGTTTTGATTATATAAAGCTTGGTAGTAAAAAATTAGTTTAATTTGATAACGTGGTTCTAATTAGTGAATCGATTAAGACATTTGATTCAATCTGATCAAATTCGGTTATAGTTAATTAACTGGAACCAATTTTTATCAAAGTTAATTAAAATGTTGCTCTAATTAATTTAATTAAATCAAAAGTTGGTTTTAATCAATAAAGTAAACCCAAATTTTGATTTTATAAAGCTTGGTTTTAATTAACTAATTAGAACAAGATTTTAAATTACTTTGATCGAAGTGGGTTCTAATTAATTAATTAGTACCAATTTTTATCAAATTAATTCAAAATGCTACTCAGATTCAATAATTACAGTCTAGTTTTATCAAAATTATGTTATAATTAAGTAATTAGAACAAATTTTTATCGAATCAAATCAAAAGTTTGTCCGAATTATAATTTGATTTTAGCGTTTGGTTCCAATTAATTAATTAGAACAAAATTTTGGTTTAATTTGACTTCAATTAGTGAATCGGATAAGAATTTTAATTTAGTTCGATAAAATTCGCTTCTAATTAATTGACTGGAAACAACTTTTGTCCGATTATAACAAAATTTTGTGCTAATTAATTAGAACCAAACTCAATAAAATCAAATCAAAATGTAGCTCCACTTTATTAATTAAACGCACGCTTTAAATCGTTATTCAATAGGAAATTAATTACTTCCTATTAAATAATGATTCCGATGACGAAACTCTTCCAAGTGAAATAAAACTTGTTTACCCAGATTTAAATCGGTAAGAAGCATTTACCAAACTTGTAAAAAAACTTGTTCGGTTGAGGTTTCCAGAACGTCAAGGAGCGAGTTCTTTTAAGTAAAATGCTTGAGATCCTGGAAATTGTTCTCGGTTTTGATATCGTTCAAAAATGTTGTTTTAAATGGCTCACGCTCCAGGAGATGTTTTTACCTATGGTGAAATAAAATTGTTGTTTACCCCGATTTAAATCGGTAAGAAACATATTACGTGCCGAAAAATCGGCACTAAACATTTTCCATTCAAGTTTTAATTTGTAAGGATTTCGCGCCAATAATTTGAAAAGACGTGTGTGTATTTCCGTCACTTCAGACAGTGCGTTTGCGCGAGATTGCGCCGACGCGGTGTGCCAAGAAGGGTGGTGGTGATTTCCGGGAGACGTGTCGAGACTGGTGACCAAGACGTGAACGAATGTAGTTATCTTTGTGTCTTATCGTGTCTTCTTTTTTTTGATATGTAGGTTCCCTTTGCCTCTATTGTCTATAGTTACCTTTACCTTATTCCTTCGCCCCTCTACAAATGGGAAGAGAAAGAAGACATTTGAATTTGGATTCGACCAGGGCCAACGATCACCCACGCCCGAAAGATCAGCGGAGCCCCGCTGCCGCCATCATGAAGTAGTGCTGTGAGAAGCCCTACAGTACTTTTCTGATTTTTTATGTGATGGAGTATTTTTATATAATTGCATGACGTAATTCCTTTTTGCGCATCATTTTTGCAATTATTGAACATTGCTACCAACTGACTGTAGTGGCTCGCGTACCGCTGGGGTTATAATAGTGGCGCTCCACGTTGGGCGCCACTATTATAACCCCATCGTACGGTACGCGGGCCACTACAGTCAGTTGGTAGCAATGTTAAATAATTGTAAAAAAGGTATTACGTCACACAATTATATAAAATTACTCCATCACAAAAAACCAGAAAAGTACTTACATAAACTGTAGGGCTTCTCACAGCACTACTCCATGATGGCGGCAGCGGGCTTTGCTGATCTTTTGGGCGTGGGTGTTCGTTGGGCCCGGTTGAAACCAAATTCAATTTGTCTTCTTCTTCCTATTTATTTACGGAACCACAGGAAATGGGTAAGAGGAACGATAATTGGTAGAAATGGGAGAAAACCTACATATCGAAAAAAGAAGACACCTAGATAACTACATTCGTCCACCTTTGGCTCACTAGTCTCGACACGTCTCCCGGAAAATCCCCACCCTTCTTGGAACACCGCGTCGGCGCAATCTCGCGCAAACGCACTGTCTAAAGTGACAGAAATACACACGTCTTTTCAAATTATTGGCGTGAAATCCTTACAAATTAAAACTTATAGAAATGTTTATATGTGAATTTTCCGCATGTTACAAACATTTATCAAACCTGTAAAAGAACTTGTTCGGTAGACGTTTCGGTGGACGCAGTGGCTGAGAAAAGATCCAACAACAATGAATGCGGTTCCACAAAAACGTCGAGCAAGTTCTTGAGATCCTGGAAATACATTTCAAATTGTTTTCGGTTCTAAATCGTTCAAATTGGTCGTTTTAAACGGCTAACGCTCCAGATGTTTTTACGTATATTGTTAACGATAGCATCAATGTGTTTAGCGTTAAAAGCAAGCACACAAAGGAAATGTCGGTAACAACAGTACGAATTAAAATTAGTCGAGTAGATAACTAAGTTTAATAAAACATTTTTATTTTAAAGATAATTTTGAATTATCGGTTAATAAAAAAACATTTATTTGAATAAAATGTTTATGCTAAGTCTGCAAACGCATAAATCTTGTACCAAAGGCACAAATCGTCTCAAAACGTTTTACCCTAATAAAAATTAACAATGGCACAAGAAACCGCCGCTCAAGTATCAACATTCCTTCAACATTTATCAACTTCACTTTCACGTAATAATTTTGCAAGCTTTGCCCTGAGTTTGTGTTGTTCTTGACGAACCTCAACTAACGTTCTAGCATTACATATGAAAACGTTTCTGAGAAGCTTACAATAAGCTGCCGCCTCTTTTAATATCGTATTTTTCGTGGCATATTTTTCACGAGAAAGAACAGGTACTAAATCTCGTAATTTTTCAAAAGCAACGATCAATTCCGTCCGGCGTCGTTGCTCCTTTACTTTGTGTAGTTTGCGGTCGTTATCGTGATGTTCGCTATCGCTGCTAATGATTGAAGATGTATCGCTGCTGTCGACAACACTGATTGACTTGTCGTCATAGGATTCGTCGTCGACGGTTGTGACATCGAGTTCTTCATCATCTGAAATAAAAAAATAGTGAGAACGATAAAGCGTTTAAATGTTAAAAGATTCTAAAGCGTTTTGTTAGTAAAGCTATAGTTTGGTAGATCTCAAGCAATTTTAGTACGTAAAACTGGAAAAATTGCGTTTCGGTGAACGAAGACAGTTGGAGAAACATCAATTCCTTGTTCTGTAATAAAAAACGGTATTAGTACAATTTTTGCGTATTTTTGTTCGACTAACGTTTCTCAAGCAGGCTGTGTCGAGAAGCGAACCTGGAACCTTGGGATTAGTAGTCGCATGCGAAACCACTAAGCCATGAAGCTGTCAATGTCGCTGACTACCAGCGTCATCCTAGTACCTCCACAGAGCTGAACACCAACATCTTTACGCAATGTTTATATTGTCAAACTCAAGTATTTCAACGTCGTCGTAGACATAATCCATTACTGCCCACGTATTCGTGACGAAATCCAAATATTTTCTGTACTTTCACATGACAATCGTACGTAGTACGTGTACAGCTTTTAGCAACACACTCTAAAATCGACAGTGAACGAGTTGCTATAAAACGGTTCGTATTAAAATACTCAAAATTTTTATTTACACAAAACCCTTGATAAATAAACGAAAGTAGTATCTAGAACAAAATAGCGGTGACGTCAGTGGCAACGTACTTATTTATTTATTCGATATCACCGCAATTTTAAGCAAACTAAAGAAACAAGCTAACAGATACAATTCTTTTAATCGTTCAGAGAAATCGAGTTCGCAAACATAAGTAATAGAGTAAGAGATCACGTTTCTTACACGTTTTCAACGTCTGAGTGACCCCTAGCTCAGTGATTGCGAGTTCGATTTCAGAAACAAGCGACAATTTTGCAAATATCCTCGTTCGTATACGATGTTACTCGCAGGCTCTGTATAGGTGTGTTATAATTCTAAGGTTCTCCGCCTTGTTCAAAACTATAAGGTCTACAGCTTTCATTTTAGATGCGATTTCTGGTATCGATCATTATCAAAATACGTCAAAAATATCCTTTTTTTATGTTAAAACAAGCTCCTGCCCTAAAAAACAAACGTTTGTTAAAATACCGAATGGAAGATCATTGCCGAAGGTTTTTGAATGTACGCCTGTAATGCGTTTAACCAAACTGACGATAGAAACTTTTTTACCGCAGTACCAAGTTCGTTTTGAAATTTTCATGATTCAATGTACGTTGTACATCACACACAAAAGCTGTTTTCGAATCACATCTACCCTAAAAAATTAAATAAAAAAACTTAAACTAAATCAGGGATTGGTTCTAATTAATTAATTAGACCAACTTTTATTAAATTCAATCAAAATTCTGCTCAAATTAATTAACTAAAACCTAATTTTATTAAATTAAATCCAGAATTGGTCTAATTAATTCAGTAGAAACAAGTTTTACTTTGATTTTATAAAGCTTGACATTAATTAATTAAATTAATCAAAATTCTCTTCAGATTCATTAATTGCAACCAACTCATATAAAATTAAATCAAAACTTTGTGCTGATTAATTAATTAGAAACAAGCGTTATAAAATCAAATCAAAAATTGCTTCTACTTAATTAATTAGAACAAAATTTTGATTAAATTTGACAAAAAAAAGGTTGGTTCTAATTGATTAATTAGAACCCAATTTTATTAAAATTAATCAAACACTGGTCCTAATTAATTAAGTAGGAGCAAGTTTTGATCGATTTTATACAGCTTGACTCTAATTAATTAATTAAATCATAATTTTGTTTGGACTCATTAATTAGAACCAAGTTTTAGAAAATAAAACTATAATTTGGTTCTACTTAATTAAATAAAATAAAATTGATTATATTTGATAAAAGTTGGTCCTAATTAATTAATTAGAACGGAATTTTATCAAATTAAAACAAATTTGTGTTCCAATTAATTAATTAAAACCTAATTTTATTAAATCAGAAGTTGGTTATAATTAAGTAGAACCGAATTTTGATTTGGTTTTATAAAGCTTGGTTTGAGCTAATTAAATAAAACAGAATCTTGATTAATTTGATAAACCGTGATTCTAATTAATAAATTGTACAGAATTTTAATTAATTAATTAGAGCCCAGATTTATAAAATCAAAATTTTGATTTAATCTGATAAAAGTGGGTTCTAGCTAATTAATTAGTACATAATCATATCAAACTAAATCAAAATTTTGTTCGGATTAAATAATGAATTAGAACCTAATTATATTAAATTAAATCAAAAGTCGATTCTAATTAATTAATTAGAACCCAATTATAAATTGATTTTTTTAAAGCTTGGTTCTAATTAATTAATTAGAACAAAGTTTTGATTTAATTTGGTAAAAGATGGTTCTAATAAGTGAATCGAATAAGACTTTTGATGTAATTTGATAAAATTCGGTTAAAATTAATTAACTAGAACCAACTTTTATCAAAGTAAGTTAAAATTTTGTTCTAATTAACTACAACTAAATTTTATTAAATTAAATCATAAGTTGTTTCTAGTTAATTAAGTAGAACCAAATTATGATTTGATTCTATAAAGCTTGCCTCTAATAATTAGTTAAATCAAAATTCTGTTCGGATTAATTAATTGAAAGCAACTTTTATTAAATTAAATCAAAGTTTTGTTCTAATTAATTAACTGGAACCAACTTTTGATTTAATTGAATAAAATTAGGTTCTAATTAATTAATTAATTAGAACAAAATTTTGATTTAATTATTTATTAGAGGCAAGTTTTATGAAATCAAATCATAATTTGGCTCTACTTAGTTAACTAGAAACAACTTATGATATAATTTAATAAAATTTAGTTCTAGTTAATTAGAACAAAATTTTAACTTACTTTTATAAAAGTTGGTTCTAGTTAATTAATTTTAACCGAATTTTATCAAATTACATCAAAAGTCTTATTCGATTCACTAATTAGAACCACCTTTTATCAAATTAAATCAAAACTTTGTTCTAATTAATTAATTAGAACCAAGCTTTATAAAAATCAATTTATAATTGGGTTCTAATTAATTAATTAGAATCGACTTTTGATTTAATTGAATATAATTCGGTTCTAATTATGCAATTGGAACAAAATTTTGTTTTAATTTGAAATTATGTATTAATTAATTAACTGGAACCTACTTTTATCAGATTTAATCAAAATTTTGTTTTAATTAATTAAATAATCAAATTTTGGTTAGATCTAATTAGTAACCGGTTTTTGATATAATTTGTTAAAATTCGGTTCTAATCAATTAATTAGATCCAATTTCTATTAAATTCAACCACAATTTTATTTTAATCAATTAATTAGTTCCTAATTTTACTAAATTAACTCAATTGTTTTTAATCAAATAAGTAGCACAAAATTTTGACTTGATTTTATAAATCTGGGCTGTAATCAAAATTAATTAAATTAAAATTCTGTTCCGATTCATTAATTAGAATCACCTTTTATCAAATTAAATCAAAATTTTGTTCTAATTAAGTACAATCAAATTCCGATTTTATTTTATATAGTTTGGTTCTAATCAATTAATTAGAATAAAGTTTTGATTTAATTTGATAAAAGTAGGTTTCAATTAATGAATCGGAGGCGAATTTTGATTTAATTAATTAATTAGAGCCAAGCTTTGTAAAATCAATTAAAACGTGATCCCACTTGGTTCAAATTAAGTAATTAAAACTAAATTTTCATTAAATTGGATAAAAGTAGGTTCCAATTAATGAGTCTGAACAGAATTATGATTTTATTAATGAATTAGAACCATGCTTTATAACTTAACTAATTAGAATGTTTCTTTAATTTCGTTAATTAGATTTCTAATTAATTCATTAGAACCAACTTTTAAATCTAATCAAAATTTTGTTCTAATGAATTGGAATCTAATTTCATTAAATTAAATCAAAGCTTTATTATAATTAATTATAGAACCAAATTATGATATGATTTGATAAAGCTTGTCTATAATTAAATAATTAAATCAAAATTCTGTTCGGATTAATTAATTAAAAGCAACTTTTATCAGATTAAATAAGAATTTTGTTCTAATTAATTAATTAAATCAAGCAAATGAAATCAAAATTTGCTTCTACTTAATTAATTAGAAAACATTTTTTATTTGATTTAACAAAATTTGTTTCTAATTAAGTAATTAAAAATTAATTAGAACCTAAAACAAAGTAGCGGTGACGTCAGTGGTAATTTACTTATTTATTTATATCGGTATCGCCGCAATTTTAAGTAAACTAAAGAAAGAAGATAACAGATACAATTCTTTTAATCGTTCACAGAAATCGAATTCGCAAACATAAGTAATAGAGTTTGAGATCACGTTTCTTACACGTTTTCAACGTCTTAAACTATACGCTGAGTGACCACCTAGCTCAAAATTACGAGTTCGATTTCACAAAAAAGAGACACTTTTTGCAAATATCCTTGTTCGTATACGATGTTACTCGTAGGCTCTGTATAGGTGTGTTATAATTCTAAGGTTATCTGCCTTGTTCAAAACTAAAAGTTCAACAGCTTTTTTAGATGCGATTTCTGGTATCGATCATTATCAAAATAGCAAACGACGTCGAAAATAAACATACTTAGCTCCTTTCCTATGTTAAAACAAGCTCCTGCCCTAAAAAACAAACGTTTGTTAAAATACCGAGTGGGAAGTCATTGCCGAAGGTCTTTGAGTGAACGCCTGTAATGCGTTTCATCAAACTGACCACAGTACCAAGTGTGTTTTGGAATTTTCACGATTCAATGTACGTTCTATATCTCACACAAAGCTGTTTACGAATCGCACCAATCCTAAAAAAATAATTTGTATTATCGAGAAGGGCTGTGGCATCCAACTAACAATCTACAAAACCACGTTCTATGTACCATCGTTCTCCACAATGTCCAAGCAGTGCGTTTACGCTTAGCACAGGCTCCGTTTGGTTTGTTGAGCCGCTCCAGTTTGCCCGTGGGCCTGAAGTGTACGCAAACCAAGAATGCAACATCTTAGGCACATAACCTAAAAAACACGTCTCTAATCAACACAAAAATGCAAAACGCAACCTACCAGATAATTAGCGTACGAAAAACTATGATCATGCGTTAGATAGATAAAACCCGCTAAAATTCTTACATTTAGATTGCTTTTGTAACGAAAACCGTCGGTCTATACAAATAAGTGAGGTTAGATGGCATGGCGATGTGATTACACGCCTGTACTTTTAACCACGTCAATGTGTCGCTTTCTTTAATTACTTTTAAAAAGCAATCGGTTTTCTAAGATTGCGATTGGTTATCAGAATACGCTAATAATCAGAGCTTTGCTTGGTACTGTTGGATAGCGTAACACAAACCTAAGTCTGAAATTCTAGCGCGCGTAAAACAAGTAGAATGATAATAATCGAATAGCGTAGCACAAAGATACGGTAAAATTCCGTAGCGCAAAGTGAGTCACCGGAGATCATAATTCAACGCGATGGCATAGAGCAGAGCAAATAGTATACATAGAGCAAAGCGAGCAGTAAGCGCAAAACAAAAAGCCAGAAAGTGTAGCGGAAAGCTAATAGTCGGTAATGTAACGCAAAAGATAGCGTAACCCTAAGCGAACTGTAGGATAATGTAACGCAAAACAAAAATGTAACGCGAAGAAGATGGTAGGACTGTAGAACAAAACGAATAATCGAATGAATAGAGTCGTGCAAAGCATGCAGAATAATAAGATCATGTAGCACAAGACAGGCGGTGCATTTACGTTTCCAATGCTCCACCCGAAAGTACTACATTGGCCAGGACGCGAGTTTTTTGTTGCCTGGAAATTTAGAATTTTGTCGAACCCTTGCCGAACAAGGGGGCGTGCGAGAGAGAAACGAGGGAAAGAAACAGAGTGAGACAACAAAAGAACTCCAAGAGCATGAGCAAGAGAGAAAGGGAGAAACCGAGTGAGGGAACGAAAATCCAAGTTGCTGCAAACTGTGGCATACAAACTGTCTTGGAATATGATGCGCGAACGCACACCTAGTTGGTTTAGGGTGGAGGTAGAAAGGAAAAAGCAAAAGTAAGAGGGCGGGCGCAAAATATAGCGTCAGACGAATAGTCAAAAGGGGGATTAGTTGGTTATAGAACAAAGTGAATAGTCGACTAGAGCGGAGTAGCGCAAAGTAGTAGTTAGCGAGTAGTTAGGGTATGGTAACGGTAAACAAGTGGCAGTATAATGTAACAGTCAGATAGCGAATAGAAAGCCGTGTTGTAGAACAGTATAGCACAGTTTATCGTTAAAATGTAGCGACAAGCGTAGCGCTAAGCGCGCAGTGGAATAGCGTACCGCAAGGCGTGTAGTCGTGTAGTAGAATAGTATAGCGTGTAGATAGATTTAAAAAGGCAGCTGTGTCGACCAATGTGCGTCAGAGGTTAACCTATCTTAGAGGAAATGATGGTTTGCGGGAACCGAGATGTCAAACAAAAGAATTTTTAATACCTGCCTTCCTCGAGTGTAGACGTGTTTATGGAGTTCTGCCAAGTGGTTCATTTCCTTCCCTATTCTTTTTACCATCATACAACATACCGGCACTTCGTTGATAAAGAAGAGCTACCATCAACTAAACAATGGAATATCTGAACGCCATCCCTACGAGATTACAAATGCGCCGTGATAGTAACGCCACGGTGTACGTGGAGCTTTTATAATTTGATGCACATTTAATGCCGCGGGGAATTTAACCTTGTGTAAATTTGAGAACATTTGATTTCATTTATTGTGAATATCCAACTTGGCGCGCCACTAAAACGTTAATTTTTGCATCAAAAGCACCTCAAAGTATAAACGCTACATTTACCTCATGGTCGTCCTGATCTCTATACTTTTGTAATCTCGGGAGGGATCTCCTCCCCCCACCCCCATTTAGTTGACGGTAGCTTTTTTCTATCGACGTAGCGTCGGTATGTTGTATAAAGATAAAAGGGAAATGGAT
The DNA here is from genome assembly GCA_036346225.1 of Platerodrilus igneus. Taxonomy (NCBI): domain Eukaryota; kingdom Metazoa; phylum Arthropoda; class Insecta; order Coleoptera; family Lycidae; genus Platerodrilus; species Platerodrilus igneus. The sequence goes on along the minus strand of JARFIW010000115.1, from coordinate 667,093 downwards.
CACTTCGCCAACTGTTCGAATTCCACAAACACGTCTACACTCGAGGAAGACGGGATCCCGGTGCGTCTATAATTTCGTGAGGGTGACGTCCAGATGTTTTCTTGTTTGGTTGGCGGTAGCTCTTCTCCATCGACGTAGCGCCGGTATGTTGTATAACGATAAAAGTAAAATAGACCGCTTCGTGAACTGTCCCCGCGCGTCTGTAACTTCGTGGGAGTGGCGTCTAGATGTCCCCATGTTTGGTTAGCGGCAGCTGTGCTCTAACAACGTATCGCCGGTATATTGTATAAAGCTAAAAGGGAAATGGACCCCTTCGCTAAGCTGTTTGAATTCCACAAACACGTCTACAATCGAGAACGGCCGGTTCCGGTGCATCTGTTATTTCGCGAGGGTGGCGTCCAGATGTCCTCTTGTTTGATTGACGATATCTCTTCTCTGTCAACGTAGCGGCGATAAGTTGTACAACGATAAAAGAAAAATGGACCACTTCGTTAACTGTCCGAATTCCACAAACACGTCTACACTCGAGGAAGGCCGGCTTCCGGTGCGTCTGTAATCTCGTGAGTGGTGGCGTCTAGATGCCCCCTTCCTTGGTTGCGGTAGCATTTCTCCATCGGCGTAGCTTCGGTTTGTTGTATAACGATAAAAAGAAAATGGCCCACTTCGCCAACTGTCCGAATTCCACAAACACGTCTACACTCGAAGAAGGCCGGATCCTGGTGCGTCTGTAGTCTCGTGGGGGTGGCGCCCAAATGTCCCCTTGTTTGGTTGGCGGTAGTTTTTCCTTATCGACGTAGCGCCGGTATTTTGTATAACGAAAAAGAAAAATGGATCACTTTGCTACCTGTCCGAATTGCACAAACACATCTACACTCGAGGACGGCCTGATCCCGGTGCGTCTGTAGTCTTGTGGAGATGGCGTCCAAATGTGCCCTTGTTTGGTTGGCGGTAGCATTTCTCTATCGACGTAGCGTCGGTTTGTTGTATAACGATAAAAGGAAAATGGACCACTTCGCAAACTGTCCGAATTCCACAAACACGTCTACACTCGAGGACGGCCAGTTTCCGGTCCGCCTGTAATCTCATGGAGGTGACGTCCAGATGTCCTCTTGTTTGATTTGTGGTAGCTCTTCCCTATCGACGTAGCGTCTTTATGCTGTATAACGATAAAAGAAAATTGGACCACATCGCCAACTGTCCAAATTGCACAAACAGTCTACACTCGAGTATGGCCGGATCCCGCTGCGTCTGTAATTTCGTGGGGGTAGCGTCCAGATGTCCCCTTGTTTGATTGGCGGGAGCTCTTCTCTATCGACGTAGCGCCCTATTGTTGTATAACGATAAAAGTGAAGTAGACCACTTCGTCAACTGTCTGAATTCCACAAATACGTCTATACTCGAGTATGCAAGGATCCCGGTGCGTCTGTAATTTTGTAGGGGTGGCGTCTAGATGTTCCCTTGTTTGATTAAAGGTAGCTTTTCTCTATCGACGTAGCGTCGGTAAGTTGTATAACGATAACAGAGAAATGGACCACTTCGCCAACTGTCCGAATTCCACAAACACGTCTACACTCGAGGACGGTTGGATCCCGGTGCGTCTGTAATTTCGTGGAAGAATCGTCCAGATGTCCCATGGACTGGTTGGCGGTAGCTTTTCTCTATCAACGTAGCGCCGGTATGTTGTATAACGATAAAAAAGAAATGGACCACTTCGTGAACTGTCCGAATTCCTCAAACATGTCTACACTCGAGGAAGGCAGGATCCTGGTGCGTCTGTAATTTCGTAAGCGCGGCGTCCAAATCCCTTGTTTGGTTGGCGGTAGCTCTTTGTTATCGACGTAGCGCCGGTATGTTATATAAAGATAAAAAGGAAATGGAGCACTTCGGCCAACTGACTGAATTTCACAAACACGTCTACACTCGAGGAAGTCCGGATCCCGGTACTTATGTAGTTTCGTGGGAGGTGGCTTTCAGAAGCCCCTTGTTTGGCTGACGATAGCTCTTCTTTAGGCGACTCCGTGGCGTAGTTGGTATGTGTGTGACTACTACGCCCAAGGTCCCGGGTTCTAATCTCGCACGGTCCGCTTGAAAAATGTTATGCAAGCATTTTTCACAAAAATATATCTTCGTTCGCATGAGAGGTAAAATGGAGGTCCTGTGTGTGAGTGTTGTCGCGCACGTTAAAGATTCCTACCTTGCTTGGAACAGCAAGGGTTCGGCAAAATTCCACATTTTCTAGGTAAAAAAAAAACTCGCTTTGTGGGCAATGTAGTACCTTCGGGTGGGGCATTGGAAAATCAAATGTACGGTATGTTGTATAACGATAAAACACGTCTACACTCGAGGAAGGCCAGATCTCGATGCGTCTGCAATCTGGGGGGGGGAATGCTCACTTGTTTGGTTGACGGTGGCTCTTCTCTATCCACGTAGCGTCGGTATGTTAAATAACGATAAAAAATAAATTGGTCACTTCGTTAACTGTCCGAATTTCACAAACACGTCTGCACTCGAAGACGGCCGGATTCCGGTACGTATGTAATTTGGGGGGGGGGCGTCCGTCCTTGACAGTAGCTCTCCTCTATCGACATAGCGCCGGTATGTTGTATAACGATAAAAGAGAAATGTACCACTTAACCCACTGTCCAAATTCCGCAAACACTTCTACACTCGAGAACGACCGTATTTCGGTACTTATGTAATTTTGTGGGGGGTGGCATTCAGATGCCCCTTGTTTGGTTGACGGTAGCTCTTCTCTATCGACGTAGTGCCGGTGTATTGTATAAGGATAAATGGGAAATAAACCACTTCGCCAAGTGTCCGATTTCCACAAACACGTCTACGCTCGAGACTGGCCGGATCCCGGTGCATCTGTAATTTCGTGGAGGTGGCGTCCAGATGTCGCCTTGTTTGGTTGGCGGAAGCTTTTCTATATCGACGTAGCGCCGGTAAGTTGTATAAAGATGAAAGAAAAATGAACCACTTTGCTAACCGTACGAATTCCACAAAGACTTCTACACTCGAGGAAGACCGGATCCCGGTGCGTTTGTAATCTCGTGTGTGGTGGCGCACAGGTGCCCTCTTCTTTGGTTGACGGTATCTATTCTCTATCCACGTAGCGTTGGTATGTTGTATAAAGATAAAAGAGAAATGGACAACTTCGCTAACTGTCCTAAATCCACAAACACGTCTACACTCGAGGACTACCGGATCCCGGTGCGTCTATAATCTCGTGGGAGGGTGCTGTCCAAATGCCCCCTTATTTGGTTGACGGTAGCTCTTCCCTATCGACGTAGCGTCGGTTTGTTGTATAAGGATAAAAGAGAAATGGACCACTTTGTCAACTGTTCGAATTCCACAAACACGTCTACACTCGAGGAAGGCCGAATTCCAGTGCGTCTGTAATCTCGTGGGGGTGGCGTACAAATGTCCCTTTGTTTGGTTGGCGGTTGCTCTTCTTTATGGACGTAGCGCCGAGATATTGTATAACGATAAAAGAGAAATGAACCACTTCGCCAAGTGTCCGAATTCCACTCGAGGAAGTCCGGATCCCGGTGCGTCTGTAATTTCGTGGAGGTGGCGTCCAGATATCGCCTTCTTTGGTTGGCGGTAGCTCTTCCTTATCGACATAGCGCCGATATCTTGTATAACGATAAAAGAGAAATGGACCATTTCGCCAACTGTCCGAAGTCCAATAACATGCCTACATTCGAGGACGGCCGGATCCCGGTGCGCCTGTAATCTCGTCGGGGTGGCGTCCAGATGTCCCCTTGTTTGATTGGCGGTAGCTCTTCACTATCGATAAAACGCCGGTATTTTGTTTAAAGATAGAGGGAAAGGTAAAAGGGAAATGGACCACTTCGCCGACTGTCCGAACTCTACAAACACGTCTACACTCAAGAAGGACCGGTTGTGAAGTTTCTTTATTTCGACACCGCGCTTCCCACGAACCATCGTCGCCCTCTATAGGTTAATTTCTGACGCTCATTGCTGGGCACAGCTACCTTGTAGAGTATGAAAATGCAACCCCGCAATTTCCCAACCCACAAATTATAGATCAATGTCCACATTTATGAGAGAACCAGAACTTTGTGTGGTTTTCACGCAACGCTTATATTATACATCCTAGTACTGGAGAATTCTTCGCGCATCGTTTAAAAATCCCCTGAACCTAAATAATACAATAAAAGATGAAGGCTTTTTAAAAACGAAGTAACAAGGTATGCCTGTCGGCTAATGACCTTTGCTGTCGATGTCGCAATATATTTAAGAAAAAACAAGGTATGCCTCCGCTGGGGTTACGTGGGGTCCGTATCTTATGTTTTGTCCAGATTTTTGCAGTGAAGTGTTACCTACAGAGTTTTAGATCAGAAACTTGTTGTGAGATCTAGGATTTACCAGTACGCTTCCAGCATTTGCGTTTACCAAGTTGATATCGTATGGTAGTTGGCGGTGACGTTTTTAAAATGCACATTTCTCACAAACTCGTCGTTGTTGCCACCCACCATAAAACGCGATCACAAATTCTTTCGGCCTTGGAAAATGTGCGTTTGAAAGAATACATCGATAAATTGAGCGTTGTTGAATCCAGACACTTACATGTAGTAACCTCATTAAGATTTTCCCCTTTGATAGAACAAGTTTATACCTAGTATTAAAACAAAATTTTGTGTGCCCGAAAGGTGTAACAACCATGACAACATTAACGTTCAATGTGGGAACTAGTGAAATATCCTAGAGTCCGTGGGTCACTGTATTCAATACCGTGTTGTCGCTGGATTTGTTTTGTTTGACGTTGCGCCTGTTTTTTGGTTGTAGAATCCATAGAAGGAATATCGAAATTAGACTCAGTTAGGGAACATTAAGGATGTATTTAGGCTAAAGTTAGAATAAAATAGTGAGACTAGGAAGGGCAATATTGTAAATTTATAGAGCTAGATGCAACTTACAAATTCGAATCCAGTGGTATTTTTAGTCGCACCGGTAAGCAGAGCTAGCGGCTACTATCCGATACTATGGATCCCTCCCCTTGTTTTTATCGCCTTGTTGATCTAGTCAACGCTAGGGATAACATTATTTAAACCGCAACGTAGTTCTAGTTTAGAAATTATATTCACGATGAATTAATTTAGAAATCGAAGTTGAAGCACGTTTATTTTTGCGTTTCGAGTGGAGCATTGGGTACGTTACCGGCCCTACTGTGCTCAGCACCGAAGTTGCAGGCCCAGAAAGCTCAGACAGTGTGGTATAGGTGGCTTCATTACAAATTGTTCGATCTTGTGCATTCGTAATCGATTAAGCGGCTTATACGAAGCGAGTGCTGTGCCACGGTTTTATTCTACGAGCTCCAGCATACAAAGGTACATGGAATTGCCCTGCATGGGTGGTACATTGGTAGTCGGTTGCTTACCTCTACGACTTGTTGGCCGTACCAAATTTATAAATCGACTAGGCGTTTGTTATTTTCGTTGCTGTTAATGTGGATGCCGTATTGGAGTATACGAGGTTTTTGTACGGTCGAGTTTGTTACGTGTCAACTCACGATGTCATAAATAAAACAAAAGAAGTGAATACTATTGTATCATGTAAAACTTAAGAACTAAACCTAGTGTATAAATTTTACTACAAAATGCCTTCACTTAAAAATGAAAAGCAAAAGCGCAGAGTGTCCAGAAACATTAACAAACGTTAACGTACTTTTTTTACGGAAGATAATTTAGGGCACCCCCAACCTACAACTATAAATTTGTCCGATAACTATTACTTTAATAACAAAAGCACTCGTGTCGTTTGTATTAAGGAGCTAGCAGAAGCATGTACCACACAAACGATGCGTGTATAGGTCGGTGAGGTTTAGAGAATTGCTCGATTTCTGAAAATGAGCCAACGATTGCTTTTGGTAAAGGCAAGGCTTACTTTGTTTTGTAGCAACCGCTTTGAGATTGTTATTTATGTATAAATTGTTACATCCTGGATATATTATAAAATACTGCGAAGATATGAACACAACAATTCCCCTCACGCTTGCGACTAAACGAATGTACATGTTTATACTGAGAAAGACGCACGCGCCTTCGATAATTTAAGCGTGCTTTGGCACAAACAGCGAGATTTGGAACAGATACTACACGTCGTTAAACTTACGTTTACAGAAATTACTTAATAATTATAAAACGGTAACGTCGAACGTCGTACGACCTCAAAAACAAGATCTTATTAATTATATAAAACAAATGTACTTATCTGCATGCGTAGATTTGTTAAATCCTTAGAAATTAAATACAGAAATGCTTAACGTTAACATAAACACAATTTATACGTGCTTGTAATAAATTTATAATAAAGCCTCCTGTCTCGGCTATTAATTGCGACAATCGACTCGTAATCGCTACTGCTGCTGCTGTGTAACTAATATTCGAGTTCCATACGCTGCAATACATAGGTTAGGTTCACAAACAGCAGAAATCAGATATACAAATCGTAATTCTACAAAAAAATCGTCTAGCAACAAATCCAAGCGTACATTTCTCAATTGCTTTCGTTTTCTTTTAGATAGGCCCTAAAACTGACTATCACAACATGAAATCACAACGGATAAAACTACGTACCACAATAAAATTCAATATCAAATACACAACTAACAAATTTTCTTTGAAAACACGAAACAACCTCTACTGAAAAATTAACCCTAAGCATTAATAAATCACAGGTGATTTTTAATAAAATTCGCCGTATAAAGTTTAGCGGCTAAGCTTTTACACAACTGTGAAACTCGTGCACTCAAGCGTTCTTGTTGTCGTCGCAACTCTGGTAATTTTTGATCCATACCTTCGGAGACCTCTCCGAGGACATCGCAATAAAGAGCTGCTTCTCTTAGTACAACAACTTTAGCAACACGGTCTTTGCTGCTAACCTGCGGTACTAAGACGCGCAACGCTTCGAAGGCGTTACTCAGGTCTGTCCGACGTTGTCGTTCAATATTATTATGTAAATTGCGTTTTTTTGATTCGGGTTCGCTGTCGCTGCTTGAAGATGGACTTTTATTGTAACGCAAGCGAGTTGGAGGTGTTTTGTATGGTTTTCTTGGGCGGTTAATGCTGGGACGCTTTGGTGTTGTGTTGCTGTTACTTGATTGTTTCATTGTTGGTTTGGAGTGTGGAAATATCCTTGTTCGAAGGCTCTGTATGAGCTTCTTATTTTACTCACTAAAAGCTCTACAACATATATTTCGATGTGTTTTCTGGTGTCGGCGATTAGCAAAATAGCAGAAATACGATTAACCAAGAGATCGGTATCGAAAATAAACACACTTAGCTCCTTTCCTATGTTAAAACAAGCATCTACCCTAAAACCAAACGTTTGTTAATAACCAGCAGAAGGTTACTGCCCAAGGTAATGCGTTTCACCAAACTGACGATAGAAACGGATGTTTTTTACCGCAGTACTCTTTCCTTTGTAATTTTCACAGCTCAATGTACGTTGTACATCACATACAGCTCTGTTTTAAAACCACACCACCCTAAAAATTAACTTGTATTATTATAATTCGCCATGGCATCTCCTAACTTTCCAACAATCTAAAAACCACTCTTTCTGTGTCGCATCGTTCTCTCCACAAATTCCAAGTAGTGCGCTTTACACTTTGCACGCGCTCTGGTTTGTTAAAGCCGCTGCGGCTGGTTTGAGTGGGCTTACAGCGTACGCCAACAAAGAATGCGATTTCTTAGAAAATTTTTGTACATAACCTAAAAAACACGTTTCGTTAATTCACACAAACATGCGAAAAGCAATCTACCAGATACTTAACGTATGAAAATCTCTACAACTGACTACACGCGGTTAGAAAGATAATACCCGGTAAACGCTCTAGTATTTAAATTGCTTTTGTAAAATACGGCGGCAATGTAAACAAAAAAGCAAGGTTAGATGACATGATTTCAAAGCTATGCTTTACTCCACGTCAATGTGTCTCTTACTTTAGTTAATTTAAATGAGCAATCTCTTTTCTAAGTTTACAATTGGTAATCAGAATACGCCAATGAACAAAGCTGTGCTTGGTACACTTAGATAGTGTAGCGCAAAGCTAACATTCTGAAATTGTAGCGCAAAACGAGTAATGTAACACAAAGCAAATACTCAGATACTACAAATTCGAAGGTGCTACATTGGCCAGGAAGTGATTGTCTTTTACCTGGAAATTATGCCGAACCCTTGCTGTTCCTAGCAAGGTAGGGATCGTTATCGTACGAAGAAGAGCGTATTTTTATGAAAAATGTTCGCCTAACGTTTTTCAAGCGAATTCGAACCCAAGATCTTGGGCATAGTGGTCATACGAATACCAACTACGCTACGAAATCGCCGAATAGTCGGATAGCGTAGCTCAAAGAACACAGTAGAATTGTGTAGCGCAAGGTGAATGGTCGGAGAGCGTAGCGCAACACGATAATTAGATGGCGTAGAGATAATCAATAGTAAACAAGTGAAGTGCCGCGCAAATAATTGGATTGGGTAGCGTAGAGCGAATAATTGGATTGCGTTACGTAGAGCAAGCGGCAGAATATTGTAGCGCAGAACAAAAGATCGAAAAAATGTAGCGCAGTATTAGCTGTAGGTAAGGTAGTGAAAAAGTATAGTCAGACAGCGTAGCGCATAGAAAAACAGCAGGATTGTGTAGCGCAAGAGGAATGGTCGAAGAGCGTAGCGTAACATGATAGATCGAAAGGGGTAGTACAAAGCGAATAGTTAAATAGTGTAGCGTAGAGTGAATAGTCGGTTTGAGTAGCGCAAATGAAACAGTAGGATTGTGTAGCGCAAGACGAGTAGTCGGAGAGCGTAGCGCAACACAATAGATTGGATGGCGTAGAGCAAAGCAAATAGTAAACAAGTGCAGCGTTGAGCGAATAATTGGATTGCGTAGCGTAGAGCGAGTAATTGGATTGTGTGCGTAGAGCGAGCAGCAGAATAATGTAGCGCAAAACAAAAAAATCGAAAAAAATGTAGCGCAGTATTAACTGTCGGTAGTGTAGCGAAAAAAGTATAATCAGACAGTGTAGCGCAAAGAAAGCAGCAGGATTGTGAAGCGTAAGACAAAACAAAGAGCGTAGCGCAACACTCGAGTTAGATGGCGTAGAGCAAAGCGAATAATAAAATAGTGTAGTGTAGAGCGAATAGTCGGATTGAGTAGCACACATGAAACAGTAGGATTGAGTAGCGCAAGACGAATAGTCGAAAGGGGTAGCGTAACACGATAGTTAGATGGCGTAGAGCAAAGCAAATAGTAAACAAGTGTAGGGCGAGCAAATAATTGCATTGGGTAGCGTAGAGCGAGTCCGATAGGAAAGCCTAAAATGAGTAATAAAATAGTTTAGAACAAGGCGTTAATCAGAGAGCGTAGCCCACAGGAAACAGTAGAATTGTATAGCGAAAGGGGAGTTGTTGGAGAACGTAGCGCAACACGTTAGTTAGATGACGTAGAGCAAAGCGAATAGTAAAATAGTCGGTTCAAATAGCACGAGATGGGTAGTCCGATAGAAAACCCCAAAATGAGTAATAGGATAGTTTAGAACAAAGCGTTAATCTGAGAGCGTAGCGCAAATGAAACAGTAGAATTGTATAGTGAAAGACCAGCAGTCGGAGAGCGTAGCGTAACATAATAGTCAGATGGCGTAGAGCAAAGCATATAGTAAACAAGAGCAGCGTCGAACGAATAATTGGATTGCGTAGCGTAGAGCGAGCAGCAGAATAATGTAGCGCAAAACAAAAGATCGAAAAAATGTAGCGCAGCATTAACTGTCGGTAATGTAGCGAAAAAACTATAATCAGACAGTGTAGCGCAAAAAAAGCAGTAGGATTGTGTAACGCAAGACAAATAGTCGGAGAGCATAGCGCAAAACGCTAGTTAGATGGCGTAGAGCTAAGCGAATAATAAAATAGTGTAGTGTAGAGCGAATAGTCGGATTGAGTAGTACAAATGAAACAGTAGGATGGTGTAGCGCAAGACGAATAGTCGGAAAGTGTAGCGTAACACGATAGCTAGATGGCGTAGAGCAAAGCAAATAGTAAACAAGTGTAAGGCGAGCGAATACTTGCATTGGGTAACCTAGAGCGAGTCCGATAGGAAAGCCTAAAATGAGTAATAAAATAGTTTAGAACAAGGCGTTAATCCGATAGCGTAGCGCACAGAAAACAGTAGAATTGTATAGCAAAAGGGGAGTTGGAGAACGTAGCGCAACACGATAGTTAGATGGCGTAAATCAAAGCGAATAGTAAAATAGTCTGTTCAAGTAGCACGAAACGAGTAGTCCAATAGAAAACCCTAAAATGAGTAATAGGATAGTGTAGAACAAAGCGTTAAACTGAGAGCGTTGCGCAAATGAAACCGTAGAATTGTATAGCGAAAGGCCAGCAGTTGGAGAGTGTAGCGCAACATGATAGATAAAAAGGGGTAGTACAAAGCGAATAGTTAAATAGTGTAGTGTAGAGCGAATAGTCGGATTTAGTAGCACAAATGAAACAGTAGGATTGTGTAGCGCAAGACGAGTATTTGGAAAGCGTAGCGCAACACAATAGTTAGATGGCGTAAATCAAAGCAAATAGTAAACAAGTGCAGCGTCGAGCGAATAATTGGATTGCATAGCGTAGAGCGAATAATTGGATTGTGTTGCGTAGAGCGAACAAAAGAATCATGTAGCGCAAAACAAAAGATCGAAGAAATGTAACACAGTACTAACAGTCGATAATGTAGCGAAAAAGGTATAATCAGACAGCGTAGCGCAAAAAAAGCAGTAGGATTGTGTTGGACAGGACGAATGGTCGGAGGCCGTAGCGCAACACAATAGTTGCAAGGCGTAGAGCAAAGCAAATACTAAACAAGTATAGCGTCAATCGAATAATTGGATTGCGTAGCGTAGAGCGAACAATTGGATTGCGCTGCGTAGAGCAAACAGCAAAATAATTTTGCGCAAAACAAGAGATCAAAAAAATGTAGCGCAGTATTAACAGTCGGTAGTGTAACGAAAAAGGTATAATCAGAAAGCGTAGCGCATAAAAGCAATAGGATTGTGTTGGGCAAGACGAATGGTCGAAGAGCGTAGCGCAACACAATAGTTGGATGGCGTAGAGCAAAGCGAATAATAAAATAGTGTAGTGTAGAGCGAATAGTCAGATTGAGTAGCATAAATGAAACAGTAGGATTGTGTAGTGTAAGACGAATAGTCGAAACGTGTAGCGAAACACAATAGTAAGATGGCGTAAAGCAAAACAAATAGCAAACAGGTTTAGCGTAAAGCGAACAATTGGGTTGCGTAACGCAAAGCGAATAGCGCAAAACAGAAGATCGAAAAAATGCAGCGCGGTACTAACAGTCGATAATGTAGCTCAAAAAGGTGTAGTCAAATAGCATAGAGCTAGGCGGACGCAAAATAATGTAAACAAAGCGAATAGTCGGGTATCGTAACGCAAAGCGGAAACTTAGGTCAAAGTGAACGGTCGTAACACAAATAGTCAGATTAGCGTAGCCCTAACCAAGTGGTAGAGTATCGAATAAACAGATAGAAGCGATTACACGAAGCGTTTAGCATCAAACGCAAAGCGCGAGTCATACAAAGTTTGTAGAAGGATAGTATTGCACAAAATATAGTCGGCTCAAGAAGCACGAGACGGGTAGTCCGATAGGAAACCCCAAAATGAGTAATAAGAAGTTTTTTTTGCAAAAAACGAATTCTTTTTTTGAGGTATGAAAACTTTAATGTTTCTTTATTGGAGATATGCCCTTCGACAACTTTTGCACTGTTAATACAATTTCATCTTTGAACTCGTTGATTGCTACCCTATACCTTCCCTTTTCCTATAGTTCTTTTTTTTGGCTGTGTTCGATATAATGGTCCTTCGAGTCGGATAAAAATGTTTTTTCGCTTTGGCTTTCTCTTTTGTTTTGTAAAACAAACTTTCTTGTAGTTTGTCGCGTCAGTATTGCTTGGTCTCTTGCTCATTTCATACCCGGACAATTAAAATTTTTGTTGAAATCGGGGGGTAGAAGTGCTATGGGGATTTGGTATGTTTTATTTTATATTTAAAACAATTTAGTCCTCTTATGTTTTCAGAAATAAATTTTCTTGTAGTTTGTCGTATCAGTATTGCTTGGTCCTTTGCTCATTTTATATCCTGACAATTAAAATTGTAGATGGGGATGTGGGAGGGAGTTGGGTTTGGTATGTCAGTATTGCTTGGTCCCTTGTTCATTTCATACCCTGAAAATTTAAATTTTTGATGATGGGGGAGGGGGTTGGGTTGGGTATGTCAGTATCGCTTGGTCCCTTGCTCATTTTATACCCGGATAATTTAAATTTTTGCTGGGGCCGGGATGGTGGAGGAGATTGGTCATGTTCTATTTTATATTTAAACAATTTATTGCTCTTTTGTTTTCTGAAACAAATTTTCTTGTAGTTTGTCGTGTCAGTATTGCTTGAGCCAATTCTCATTTCGTACTCCAATTTTAATTTTTGTTGGGACCGGGTGGAGGGGAAGGGGGATTGGTTATGTTCTATTTTATATTTAAAAGAATTAGAGCTCTTTCGTCTTCAGAAACGAATTTTCTTGTAGTTTGTTGTGTTAGTATTGCTTGGTCCGTTGCTCATTTCATACCCTGACAATTTAAATTCTTTCTAGGCCGGTGGAGGAAAAGGGGGATTGGTTGTTCTATTTTATATTTGAAATAATTATAGCTCTTTTGTTTTCAGAAACGAATTTTCTTGTAGTTTGTCGTGTCGATATCGCTTGGTCCGTTTCTCTTTCGATACCCTGACAATTTAAATTTTTGGAAGGGCCAGGGGGAGGGGAATGGCCATTGGTTATGTTCTATTTTATATTTAAAACAATTATAGCCCATTCGTTATCAGAAACGAATTTTCCTTTAGTTTGTCATGTCAGTATTGTTTGGTGTGTAGCTCATTTCATACCCTACAATTTTAATTTTTAGGGGATTGGGGGCGGGAAGGAATTGATTATGTTCGATTTTATATTTAAACAATTTAATGTCCTTTTGTTTTCAGAAACGAATGTTCTTGTAGTTTGTCATGTTAGTATTGCTTGGTCCTTTGCTCATTTTATACCCTGACAGTTTAAATTTTTGCCGGGGCCGGGGGGAGGAAAGTGGGATTGGTTATGTTCTATTTTATATTCAAAATAATTATAGCTCTTTCGTTTTCAGAAACGAATTTTCTTTAGTTTCTTGTGTCAGTATTGCTTGAGCCGATGCTCAGTTCATACCCCGACAATTAAAATATTTTTTCTTGGAGCGGGGTGAAGGGAGGGAAGGGGATTGAGTATGTTCTATTTTATATTTAAAACAATTATAGCTCTTTCTTTTTCAGAAACGAATTTTCTTGTAGTTTATCGAGTCAATATTGGTTGGTCAGTTGCTCATTACACATCACAATTTAAATTTTTGTTGGGGGTCAGGGAGAGGGGTAGGGAAGAGGATTGGCTATGTTCTATTTTATATTTCAAACAATCATGGCTCTTTCGTTTTCAGAAACAAATTTTCTTGTCGTTTGTCGCGTCAGTATTGCTTGGTCCGTTTCTCATTTCATACCGTAACAATCTAAATTGTTGGTTAGGCCGTGGGTAGGGGAAGGGAGATTGGTTATGTTCTATTTTATATTTGAAATAATTATAGCTCTTTTGTTTTCAGAAACGAATTGTAGTTTGTCATGTCAGTATTGCTTGGTCCGTTGCTCATTTCGTACCCTGACAATATAAATTCTTTCTGGGGGGAGGGAGGGGAAGGGGTTGAGTATGTTCTATTTTATATTTAAAACAATTATAGCTCTTTCTTTTTCAGAAACGAATTTTCTTGTAGTTTGTCGAGTCAATATTGGTTGGTCAGTTGCTCATTACACATCACAATTTAAATTTTTGCTGGGGATCAGGGAGAGGGGTAGAGGAGGATAGGCTATGTTCTATTTTATATTTCAAACAATCATGGCTCTTTCGTTTTCAGAAACAAATTTTCTTGTCGTTTGTCGCGTCAGTATTGCTTGGTCCGTTTCTCATTTCATACCCTAACAATATAAATTTTTGTTGCGGTCAGGGGAAGGGAGGAAAGGGGATTGGCTATGTTCTATTTTATATTTAAAACAATTGTGGCTTTTTCGTTTTCAGAAACGAATTATCTTGTAGTTTGTCGTGTCAGTACTGCTTGATCCGTTGCTCATTTCATATCCTGACAATTTAAATTCTTTCTGGGGCCGAGGGTAGGGGAAGGGGGATTGGCTATGTTCCTTTTTATATTTAAAACAATTATAGCTCTTTCGTTTTCAGAAACAAATTTTCTTGTAGTTTGTCATGTCAGTTTTGCTTTGTCCTTTGCTCATTTCGTACTCTGACAATTTAAATTCTTTCTGGGGCCGGGGGAGAGGAATTGGTTATGTTCTATTTTATATTTGAAATAATTATAGCTCTTTCGTTTTCAGAAACGAATTTTCTTGTAGTTTGTCGCGTCAGTATTGCTTGGTACTTGCTTCATTTCATACCCGACAATTTATTGTGTCTGGGGTCGGGGTGGGGAATGGGGATTGTTCATATTCTATTTTATATTTAAAACAATTATAGCTCTTTCGGTTTCGGAAACGAATCTTCTTGTAGTTTGTCGTTTCAGTATTGCTTGGTCTGTTTCTCATTTCATACCCCAACAATCTAAATTTTTGGTTAGGCCGGGGGTGGGGGAAAGGGGATTGGTTATGTTCTATTTTATATTTAAAACAATGATAGCTTTTTCGTTTTCAGAAACGAATTTTCGTGTAGTTTTTCGTATCAGCATTGCTTGGTCCGTTTCTCATTCCATACCCTGACAATTAAAATTTTTGGAGGGGTCAGGGGGAGGGAGATTGGTTATATTCTATTTTATATTTAAAACATTTATAGTCTGTTCGTTATCAGAAACAAATTTTCCTTTAGTTTGTCATGTCAGTATTGCTTGGTTCGTTGCTCATTCCATACCCGACAATTTAAATTTTTGGAGGGCTCAGGGGAGGAATTGATTATGTTCGATTTTATATTTAAACGATTTAATGCTCTTTCGTTTTCAGAAAAGAATTTTCTTGTAGTTTGTCGTGTCAGTATTGCTTGGTCGGTTGCTCATTCCATACCCTGACAATTAAAATTTTTGTGGGTCTTGGGGGAGGGAAAGGGGGATTGGTTGTTCTATTTTATATTTAAAACAATTATAGCTTTTTCGTTTTCAGAAACGAATTTTCTTGTAGTTTGTCGTGTCAGTACTGCTTGATCCGTTGCTCATTTCATATCCTGACAATTTAAATTCTTTCTGGGGCCGAGGGTAGGGGAAGGGGGATTGGCTATGTTCCTTTTTATATTTAAAACAATTATAGCTCTTTCGTTTTCAGAAGCAAATTTTCTTGTCGTTTGTCGCGTCAGTATTGTTTGGTCCGTTTCTCATTTCATACCCTAACAATCTAAATTGTTGGTTAGGCCGGAGGTAGGGGAAGGGAGATTAGTTATGTTGTATTTTATATTTGAAATAATTATAGCTCTTTTGTTTTCAGAAACGAATTGTAGTTTGTCATGTCAGTATTGTTTGGTCCATTGCTCATTTCGTACCCTGACAATTTAATTTTTTTCTGGGGCAGGGGGAGGGGAAGGGGGATTGCTTATGTTCTATTTTATATTTAAAATAATTATAGTTCTTTCGTTTTCAGAAACGAATGTTCTTGTAGTTTGTCGTGTTAGTATTGCTTGGTCCTTTGCTCATTTTATACCCTGACAGTTTAAATTTTTGCCGGGGCCGGGGAAGGAAGTGGGATTGGTTATGTTCTATTTTATATTCAAAATAATTATAGCTCTTTCGTTTTCAGAAACGAATTTTCTTTAGTTTGTTGTGTCAGTATTGCTTGAGCCGATGCTCAGTTTATACCCCGACAATTAAAATTTTTTCTTGGGGCGGTGGGGAGGGTAAGAGGGATTGGTTATGTTCTATTTTATATTTGAAATAATTATAGCTCTTTCGTTTTCAGAAACGAATTTTCTTGTAGTTTGTCATGTTAGTATTGGTTGATCCGTTGCTCATTTCGTACCCTGACAATTTAAATTCTTTCTGGGGCGGTGCGAGGGGAAGGGGGATTGCTTATGTTCTATTTTATATTTAAAACAAGTATAGCTCTTTCGTTTTCATAAACGAATTTTCTTGTAGTTTGTCATGTTAGTATTGCTTGATCCTTTGCTCATTTTATACCCTGACAGTTTAAATTTTTGTCTGGGCCGGGAAGTGGGGTTGGTTATGTTCTATTTTATATTCAAAATAATTATAGCTCTTTCGTTTTCGGAAACGAATCTTCTTGTAATTTGTCGTTTCAGTATTGCTTGGTCCGTTGCTCGTTTCATACCCTGTTAAAACATTTTAATGCTCTTTTGTTTTTGGAAAGAAATTTTCTTGTTGGTATATTGTTTGGTCTGTTGCTTGTTTCCTACCCCCCATCTTTTAATTTTTGCTGGGGAGGTTACGTTTTATTTCACATTTAGAACCTCGTTACTGTTTTCACTTCCTACTTATTTAAATTTACGTTTATTAAATTTTTATAATTTCAAACCGCACAGACAGGCAACCGACACCACGTTTTGTTTATTTAATTCAAGGGCTGCACGTTTAGGTTTATATTTTCTGGTTCCTTATTGATACATGCATACCTTTGAAGTACATATAATTTATGTGTTGTAAGAAGTTTGTTGGGCGATACAAAATTCGTGAGTTTTGTCATTGAAGAACTTAGGTGAATTCGAGAAATTTGCGGTGTTCTCGGACGCTCTGGTGAGGATTAGTTAGTTCAGTTGTAATATAAAGCCTCGAAGAATGTGTTATGGTTTTGTTTCGAGTCCAGCGCACGAGAACACAGTGGAACCATTCTGTACAAATGGTACAACGGTAGACAAATTAGTGCATACAAATTGGAAAAACGCTGTGACTAGCCGATTGTCCCAAATTTTCTTTTAGTGGATGCTGTATTGGCTCAATACTTTTATTATCAGAGTTTTCGTACAGTCGTTTGTGCGTGACACGTGGCAAACAGGGTTTTGGTACGGGCCAAGTTTGTTACTCACGATGTTAATAAATAAAACAAAAGAAGCGATTAATATTGTATTATGTAAAACTTAGGAACTACAACCAAAATAAGATAAATGTAAATATTACTAATTCTAGTGTATAAATTTTACAACAAAACGCCTTCACTTAAAAATGAAAAACAAAATCGCAGAATGTCTGCCTATGTAATAAGTACAAAAACATTAACAAACGTTATATACACCTTTTTTTTACGGAAGATAATTTGGGGCACACCCAACCTACAACTATAAATTTAGTCGATAATTATAATTACCTTAATAACAAAAGCACTCGCGTCGTTTGTACGAGCTAGCAGAAGCCGCTCCGCTGTACGTATGACACAAACGACGCGCGTATAGGTCGGTGAGGTTTAGAGAATTGCCCGATTTTTGAAAATGAGCCAACGATTGCTTTAATATTTGGTAAAGGCGAGGCTTAGATAAACTACACTAATTGTAGCTGGCTCATTTGTTTTGTAGCAACCGTTTTTAGATTGTTATTTATGTAAAAAACTATATTTTTATTACATCTTGGATATATTTGTATATATTATAAAATACTGTAAAAATATGAACACAACAATTCTCCTCACGCTTACGACTAAAATAATATTGTACATGTTTGTACTGAGAAAGACGCACGCACCTTCGATAATCAAATATAAACAATTTAAGAGTGTCTCGGCACAAACAGTTGTAGGATGTTAAGACCGAGATATGGAACGGATACTACTTACGTAAATTAACTAATAATCATAAAACAATAACATCGTACGACCTTTAAAACAAGGCCCTTTGATTATACAAAACAAACGTACTTATCTACAAGCGTAAATTTGTTAAATCCTTAAAAATTAAATAAAAAAAAAAAACGTTAACATAAACACAATTTATACATGCTTGTAATAAATTTATAACAATGCGTCCTGTCTCAGTGAATTATTATTAATTGAGACAATCAACTCGTAATCGCTACTTCTGCTGCTTTGTAACTAATATTCGAGTTCCATACACTGCAATATATAGGTTAGGTTCACAAACAGCCGAAATCAGACATACAAATCGTACTTCGACAAAATATCGTTTTAGCAACAAATCAATGCATACTTTAGAGGTAGTAACGTTTCTCAATTGTCTCAATTGCTTTTTTTTTGTTTTCTTTTAGATAGGCCTTAAAACTGACTATCACAAAATGAAATCACAACGGATAAACACTATGTTACCACAATAAGATTCAATATCAAATAATTAACCAACAAATTTCTTTGAAAAACATGAAACAACCTCAACATACAGACAAAAAAAATTAACCCTTAAATAAGCATTAATAAATCACAGGTAATCTTTATTAAAATGGATGTTTTAACGTTTAGCGGCTAAGCTTCTACGCAGCTGTGAAACTCGTGCTCTCAAGCGTTCTTGTTGGCGTCGCAACTCTGCTAATTTTTTATTCATGCCTTCGGAAACGTCTCCGAGCACATCGCAATAAGCCGCTGCTTCTCTTAGTATAACAACTTTAGCAGCACGGTCTTTGCTGTTAACCTGGGGTACTAGGACGCGCAGCTCTTCGAAAGCGTTACGCAGGTCTATCCGGCGTTGTCGTTCCATATTGTTGTGCAAACTGCGTTTTTCTAGTTCGGGTTCGCTGTCGCTACTGTTGGAAGGTGGTGCTCTTTTCTTGTACGGTGAGTGAGTTGGAGACGTTTTGTATGGTTTTCGTGATCGTTTGATGCCGCGACGTTTTGGTGTTACGTCGCAGTTGCTAGAGCGTTTCATCGATGATTTGGAGTTTACAGGGTGTCTGTTTGTTATAGCTGATGCCATTGTACGTTGTAGTTGTTGGCGGTCTTTGTTTGATGGGTTGGTGGGTAAGGCGTAACAAGGTCTGGATAATCCAAAAGTTGTGTGTTTTTCGCTAATGGATACCACATCGATTTCTTCCTCTGCAACAAAAAAAAATTAATTAATTACGAACTAATACTTTGAAAAAAAAATGTACAGCAAACTATTGAATAATTTTAAGAAACAAAGACATTTTTAACATAGTATAAAAGTGAGTTCCTTCGTGCACGTTCTTTACAATTTTAATCACCGTGTAGAACAACGTAAACAATTACAAGTCAGATAGTCCAACAATTTAACCGATTGGAAATTTCTTACTCTAACCATCGTGTAGCCGACAACAAATTCGTGCACTGTTTAATACTTAAGTTGTCAGGTGGCTAGAAATGAAGATTATCAGTAAATGTCACGTACACTAGGTCGCTGACAACGTAAACAATTAGCAAATTTGATGCACATTGTTGTGTATTTTAACGTTAGGTCGACAACAATGTAAACTACTGGCTAATTTCGTGCTGTTTCCTACTGAGGTCATCAGGTTCTAAACAATGTAAATATTTAGCAAATTTCATACACATTGCTGTCTTTTAATCATTAGATCGCTGAGAACGTAAGCAAAAAGCAAATTTCAGGCACATTACGTGATCAACAACGTAAACAATGTACAAATTTCATCTATTTCAATCATTACGTCATCAGTAAGGTAAACAATGGACAAATTTTATGCACATTGCTACGTATTTCAATAATTAGGTCGCTGAGAACGTAAACAATGTGCAAATTTCAGACACATTGTTAGCTATTTTAATCATTACGCCATCAACAACGTAAACAATGCACAAATTTTATGCACATTGTTAGATATTTCTATAATTAGGTAAACAACAACGCAAACAATGTGCAAATTTCATGCACATTGTAATCTATTTCCATCATTACATCATCAGCAACATAAACAATGAGCAAATTTTAATCATTAGATCGCTGAAAACGTAAACAATGTGCAAATTTCAGGCACATTGTAAGCTTATTTCAATTATTACATCATCAGCAACATAAATAATGCGCAATTTTTATGCACATTGCTATGCATTTTAATCATTAGGTCGCTGAGAACGTAAGCGAAAAGCAAATTTCAGGCACATTGCTACTTATTTTAATCATTAGGTCACTGAAAACATAAACAAAAGCAAATTTCATGCACATTGTTATCTATTTCAATAATTGGATAATCAGTAACGCAAACAATGCAAATTTCATGCACACTGCTGTCGATTTCAATCATTACATCATCAGCAACTTAAATAATGAGCAAATTTTATGCACATTACTATCTATTTCAATAATTAAGTAAGCAAGAACTCAAACAATGCACAAATTTCATGCACATTGCAATATATTTTAATTATTAGGTCGCTAAGAACATAAAAACAGAAAAATTTCAGTCACATTATTATTTATTTCAATCATTACGTCATCAGCAACATAACAGTGTGCAAATTTTATGCACATTGTTTTCTATTTCAATAATTAAGTAATGAATGAAAACAATGTGCAAATTTCATGCACATTGTTATATATTTCAATCATTACGTCATCAGCAACGTAAACAATGAGCGGATTTTATGCACACCGCTATGTATTTTAATCAATAGGTCGCTAAGAACGTAAGCAAAAGCAAATTTCAGGCACATTGTTATCTATTTCAATCATTAAGTCATCAGCAACATAAACAATGTGCAAATTTCATGCACATTGCAATATGTTTTAATTATTAGGTCGCTGAGAACATAAAAACAGAAAAATTTCAAGCACATTATTATTTATTTCAATCATTACGTTATCAGCAATGTAAACAATGTGCAAATTTTATGCACATTGCAATATATTTTAATTATTAGTGTTCGGTCTCTTTGTTGCACGTTGTCGTGGTTAAATTTATTTTAAATTCTTAGTTGTAAATCAAATCCTAAAGCTGTCATCCCTTATCCCGTTACATCCTATCATAAAACCTCCTTTGTGCATGTGAAAATTAAGTAGAAAACGGCTAGTGACAAAAACACTCTCTCGTCAATATCGGAACGAAACAGTTGTGCATTCGGTGAGTTAGTCAATAGTGCCGCCGAATTTATTTGATAAACCCCTAAAAAACTCAGTGAAAGTGCAAAGTAACACGTACTATAAATTCGCATACAGTCCACTTAGTTGAAGAGTAGGAACAACCTTTAGAACAAGAAAACAAGCACGGAGGTAAGTCGATATACAAATTTATAAGACCCCCCTGCGCTAAACAATTAGGTCATTGAGAACATAAAAACAGGAAAATTTCAGGCACATTATTATTTATCTCAATCATTATGTCATCAGCAACGTAAACAATGTGCAAATTTTATGCACATTGTAATGTATTTCAATCATTACGTCAGCAACAACATAAACAATGCACAAATTATATGCACATTGCTGTGTATTTTAACCATTAGGTCGCTGAAAACGTAAACAACAGTAAATTTCAGGCACATTGTTATCTATTTCAATCATTACATGATCAACAACGTATTCAGTGAGCAAATTTAATGCACATTGCTATTTAATCATTAGGTCGTTGAGAACCTAAACAAAAAGCAAATTTCGAGCACATTGTTATCTATTTCAATCATTACGTCATCAACAACGTAAAGAACGAGCAAATTTTATGCACATTGCTATATATTTTAATCATAAGGTCGCTAAGAACATAAGCACAAGGCAAATTTCAGGCACATTGTTATTTATTTCAATCATTACGTCATCAACAACATAAACAATGTGCAAATTTTATGCACACTGCTATCTATTTCAATAATCAGGTAATCAACAACCGAAAAAATACGCAAATTTCATGCACATTGTAATCTATTTACATCAATACATAATCAGCAACAAACATTGAGCAAATTTTATGCAGATTGTAATGTAATTTAATCATTAGTTCGCTGAGAACGTAAGCAAAAGCAAATTCGAGACACGTTATCTATTTCCATCATTACATCATCAACAACGTAAACAATGTGCAAAGTTTATGCACATTGCTATCTATTTCAATAATTAAGTAATCAACAATGCAAACAATGCGCAAATTCATGCACATTGTTATCTATTTCAATCATTACGTCGTCAACAACATAAAGAACGAGCAAATTTTATGCACATTGCTATATATTTTAATCATAAGGTCGCTAAGAACATAATCACAAGGCAAATTTCAGGCACATTGTTATTTATTTCAATCATTACGTCATCAACAACGTAAACAATGTGCAAATTTTATGCACATTGCTATCTATTTCAATAATTAGGCAATCAGCAACGCAAACAATGCACAAATTTCATGCACATTGTTATCCTTTCAATCATTACGCCATCAGCAACTTAATCAATGTGCAAATTCTATGCACATCGCTACGTATTTCAATAATTAGATCGCGAAGGACGTAAACAATGCACAAATTTCAGGCACATTGTTATCTATTTCAATCATTACATCATTAACAACGTAAACAATGAGCAAATTTTATGCACATTGCTATCGATTTCAATAATTAGGTAATCAACAACACAAACAATGCGCAAATTTCATGCACATTGTTATCCATTACAATCATTTCGTCAGCAACAACAGAACTAATGCGCAAATTTGATGCGCATTGTAATATATTTCAATCATTACGTCTTCAGCAACTTAAACACTGAGCAAATTTTATGCACATTGCTATCTATTTTGATAATTAAGTAATCAACAACACAAACAATGCGCAAATCTCATACGCATTATCTATTTCAATCATTACGTTATCAGCAGCATAAACAATCAACAAATTTTATACAGATTTCTATCTATTTCAATAATTAGATAATCAACAATGCAAACAATGTGCAAATTTCATACACATTGCTATGTATTTTAATCATTCGGTCGCTGATAACGTAAACAAAGAGCAAATTTCATTCGGGTTGGTATCTATTTCATTAATTAGATCATTAACAACATAAATAATTAGCAAATTTCATACAAATTGCTGTGTCATTTAATCATTAGGTCACTGAGAACGTAAGCAAAAAAACAAATTTCAGCCACATTGTTATCTATTTCAATCACTACGTCATCAGTAACATAAACAATGCGCAAATTTCAAGCACATTGCTATCTATTCGACTCCAAACTAACATTTAATGAGCACATTAACCATGTTATTTCCAAGGACTACAAAACACTTGGTTTTATTATAAGAAACTGCCGAGACTTCAATGTTAACACAACTATTGTACTCTACTCTGCATATGTGAGATCTAACCTAGAATATGCAGCGATAGTATGGAAACCGTATTATGAAAATCACATAACTTGTATTGAAGCTGTACAACGTCGGTTTGTTACATGCCAAAATTTGGCAATGTACATTTTTTAGAGTTAGCTATAATGTATAAGGAAATTCCCGCGAATATTTTTAAATGAACTTGTCAATTTCCGTCATTCCGGACAGTTGCGTTTGCGCAAAAGAATGCGCAGGTGCGGGTAGTGTCGGAAGCAGTACGCTACGAGACCTGAAGACAAGAACATCTATCTGTGTTGTGAGTGTGTCTTTTTTCTTTTCAGGTGGTAGGTTCCTTATCTTGCCATACCGTTCCTCCTACCTGTATCCTTGTCGTTCCACCTACGAGCTTAGAAGACCCAGGATAGACGTATTAGAAATTTGACTCGGCAATGGCGTAATCTACCCACAAACATAAATCCTAAGATTTAGCTACACAATACCATACAAGTGAGTAACCATTTTACTTATATTGTGTAGGTAATTTGATTTTAAATACGTCTAGAAATTTGACTATTGCGCAATACTTAAAACGTGGTAATACGTGTTATCGGAATTACGCGGCTTAACGATTGCGCAATAGTAGAACAAATGTCAGCAATAGTATAGCTAGCGAACGGTTTGTAAGAATTCTCCGCCACGTTGGGCGCCATACTTACAAACCGGTCACTAACTATACTATTGCTCAATCAAGGACCTAAAACAATTAAAATTGTAACAATACAAGTGGTTTTCATTTACTCCTACTATAATATTAATTGTGAAATTCTGTAGTCTTTTTATTTATGTTTATAGCTTCTCTTCTTTTTTTTCCTTTCTATTACTTTATTTTAGTTGAATTTTAATTTTATTTTGTTGTATTTCTGTTCAAATATAGGCATTTGTTTGAACATATAAATAAATTAATAAATAGGTAATCAACAACACAAACAATGCGCAAATTTCATGCGCATTGTTATCTATATCAATCATTATGTCATCAGTAACATAAACAATGAGCAAATTGTATGCACATTGCTATGTATTTTAATCATTAAGTCGCTGAGAACGTAAATGAAAAACAAATTTCAGGCACATTGTTATCTATTTCAATCATTGCATCATCAGCAACATAAACAATGTGCAAATTTTATGCACATTGCTATCTATTTCAATAATAAGATAATCAATAACACAAACAATGTGCAAATGTCATGCACATTATTATCTATCGCAATCATTACGTCATCAGCAATGTAAACAATGCACAAATTTTATGCCCATTGTTGTGTATTTCAATCATTATGTCAGCAACAACATAAATAATGCACAAATTATATACACATTGCTATGTATTTTAATCATTAGGTCGCTGACAACGTAAGCAAAAACAAATTTCGTGCACATTGCTGTCTATTTCAGTCATTATGTCATCAACAACATAAACAATGTGCAAATTTTATGCATTTCAATAATTAGCTCATTAATAACGTAAATAATCAGCAAATTACATACACATTGTTGTGTATTTTAACCATTAGGTCGACAACAACATAAACTATTGGCAAATTTTGAGTGTTGTATCTTGCTGAAGTCATCGGGTACCTGCTGATGTAAAGAATGAGCAAATTTCATGCACATTGCTGTGTATTTTAATCATTAGGTCGCTGAAAACGTAAACAATGCGCAAATTTCGTGCACACTGCTATCTATTTCAATAAGTAGATCATCAATAACTAAACAATGAGCAAATTTCATGCACATTGCTATGTATTTTAATCATTAGGTCACTGATAACGTAAACAAAAAGCAAAAATCATTCACATTGGTATTTATTTCATCAACAACGTAAATAATTAACAAATTTCATGCACATTGTTATCTATTTCAATCATTACGCCATCAACAATGTAAACAATGCGCAAATTTTATGCACATTGCTATGCATTTCAATAATAAGGTCGCTGAGAACATAAACAATGCGCAAATTCCAGGCACATTGTTAGCTATTTCAATAATTACGTCAACAACAACGTAAACAATGCGCAAATTTTATGCAATTGTTATCAATTTCAATCATTACGCCATCAGCATTATAAACAATGTGCAAATTTTATGCACATTGCTACGTATTTCAATAATTAGGTCTCTGGGAACGTAAACAATGCACAAATTTCAGGCACATTGTTAGCTATTTCAATAATTACGTCAACAACAACGTAAACAATGCGCAAATTTTATGCAAATTGTTATCAATTTCAATCATTACGCCATCGCATTACGTAAACAATGTGCAAATTTTATGCACATTGCTATTTTTCCAATAATTAGCATAATCAACATCAGCAACAGTAAACAATGCACAAATATTATGCACACTGCTACGTATTTAAATAATTACGTCGTCAACAACGTAAACAAGGCCCAAATTTTATGCACATTGCTATTTTTTCCAATAATTAGATAATCAACATGCAAATAATGCGCAAATTTCACACACATTGTTACCTATTTATATCATTACGTCATCAGCAACGTAAACAATGCGCAAATTTTATGCACATTGCTATCTATTTCAATCATTAGGCTATCAGCAATATAGACAATGTACAAATTTCATGCAAATTTCAGGCACATTGTTAGCTATTTCAATCATTACGTCATCAGCAACGTAAACAATGCACAAATATTATGCACATTGCTACGTATTTAAATAATTACATCGTCAACAACGTAAACAATGCGCAAATTTTATGCACATTACTATTTTTTTCCAATAATTAGATAATCAACATGCAAATAATGCGCAAATTTCACACACATTGTTACCTATTTCAATCATTACGTCATCAGCAACATAAACAATGCGCAAATTTTATGCACATTGCTATCTATTTCAATCATTAGGCCATCAGCAATATAGACAATGTGCAAATTTTATGCACATTGTTAGCTATTTCAGTAATTACGTCAGCATAACGTAAGCAATGCGTACATTTTATGCACATTGCTACGTATTTCAATAATTAGGTCGCTGGGAACGTAAACAATGCGCAAATTTCAGGCACATTGTTAGTTATTTCAATAAGGACGTAATTACAATGTAAACAATGCGCAAATTTTATACATTGCTATCTATTTCAATCATTATGCCTTCAGCAATATAGACAATGTGCAAATTTTATGCACATTGCTACGTATTTCCATAATTAGGTCGCTGAGAAAGTAAGCAAAAACAAATTTCAGGCACATTGTTAGCTATTTCAATCATTACGTCATCAGCAACATAAACAATGTGCAAATTTTATGCAATTGTTATCAATTTCAATCATTACGCCATCAGCATTATAAACAATGTGCAAATTTTATGCACATTGCTACTCATTTCAATAATTAGGTCGTTGAGAAAGTAAACAATGCGCAAATTTCAAGCACATTGCTATCTATTTCAATAATTACGTCATCAACAACGTAAACAATTCGCAAATTACTATTTTTTTCGATAATTAGGCAATCAATACATAATAATGCGCAAATTTCATGCACATTATTATCTATTTTAATCATTACGTCATCAGCCACGTAAACAATGCATACATTTTATGCACATTGCTATGCATTTTAATCATTAGGTCACTGAGAACGTATACAAAAAGCAAATTCTCAGTAACATTGTTATCTATTTCAATCATTACATCATCAGTAACGTGAACAATGCACAAATTTCTTGCACATTGCTATCTATTTCAATCACTACGTCATCAGCAACAAACAATGAGCCAATTTTATGCACATTTTGTATTTTAATCATTAGGTCGCTGAGAAGCTAAGCAGAAGCAAATTTCAGGCACATTGTTATCTATTTCAATCACTACGTCATCAGCAACATAAACAATGCACAAACTTTATGCACATTGCTGTCTATTTCAATAATTAGGTAATCAACAATGCAAACAATGTGCAAATTTCATGCACATTGCTATGTATTTTAATTATTAGATCGCTGAGAACATAAACAAAGAGCCAATTCCATTCACATTGATATCTATTTCATTAATTAGGTCATCAACAACGTAAATAATCAGCATATTTCAACACATTGTTGTGTATTTTAACCATTAGGTCGACAACAACGTAAACTATTGAAAATTTTGAGCGTTATATCCTGCTGAACTCATCAGGTACCTGCTCATGTAAGTAATGAGAAAATTTCAAGCACATTGTTGTGAGTCCTCCACACCAGTATCGCCCGAATTTCTCAACTTGGTATTAGTTTTAGAGCTAGACCCTGTCGAACTGAACTAGTTGTAAGTACAACTAAGCCTGAATTGCCAACAAGAACAATTATTTAGTTGGTTTCCTGTTTGTAACCGACCAGAGACCTCCACACGACTGTCGCCCGAATTTCCCAACTTGGTATTAGTTTTAGAGCTCATTTTTCCTGACGAACTGAACTATTTGTAACCTATGCCTGAATTGCCAACAAACGCAATTAGAATTTGGTTGGTATCCTGTTTCAAACTGACCAGAGTCCTCCCGCACGACAGCTGCTTGGTATTAATGTTAGAGTTTATTTTTCCTGACAAACTAGTTGTGCCTAACAAGCTTATGCTTAGTGAGACATTCAAGAAACCATAAGGAACAACGGTCAAATTTTTAACAAACAACTACACCTCGTACCAAAGGTCACAGTTACGCAAAATACTCATCTTTTACCCGATGCTAAAGGTTTGTATAAAACCTTAGTGCAAAAATTACCTACTCAAGTACCAAACTTGTCCTTGGTATTTAAACCTCTAGCGATAGTACAGCTAATCAAAAATGAGCCAAATACAGAAGTTCCCTAGCGACAAAAATCAATAGAAAAATTCCATTGCTAAAAAAGGAAAAGTTTTGTGGGAAAAACCTTATCACATTACACGCGCTGTCTTTTTAATTTGTAGGTCAATTATTATCAAAAATGGATTAAGATTACTAATCTTATTCGTTATATAATAGGAAATTAGTGTAAAACACTCAACGAAACAACTACCTGATGCTTGCAATTTGTATATAGCCAGGGTTCTATGAAATTTGAACAGATAGGAATGTTTGGATTATAAATAAGTAAATATTATCTTGTGTACAGTAGTATAGATAAGGTGTGAGAAAACTTGTCGCTATTTAAACCATCTTTGTGGGTATTTAAGAAGATTGTTATGTTTATTAATACGTTGTGTAATTTTGGGTTGGTATTTATAAACAATTATCAAAAATAACGATCACGTATGATAAATTCATATACAAACAGTTGAATAATTTTACAGAAGAAATTTTGTCTCTTCTTAATTTGCCCCTCTTTCGCTCACATAATCGTCCACTCTTGAAGTTACATTTCCATCCACAGACTGTGTTTTTTAATTTTGCCTAGGGACGGTACCAGATTTAGCAAACATTTCCTTAATTTTTAACAATCACACACGATTGAACAAACAGGCGATGCGACAAGGTACTTTCATAGTCATTCCTGGACGTTTTTCAACGAGAGACAGCTAGTTGAGCAGTTGAACGTTGTCTTAATTCGAAGTGTACGTGTGTGAATGTTATGGCTTGTCGCCAGCAATGTACCCAACAGAATTGTTACATCCTTCAGTAAAATCATGCTTCCCGGAAGGGGTGTTGAGATGAGTAAGGCAGCAAGCAGTGGGAACAGATCGACGTGAAGAACGAAGTTTGTTAGCAAGAGGTTTTAGCTCAGTTAGGGTCAAGCTGAAGTTGTATCCACGAGAACGAAAGGAGAGTTTGCATTTTAGTAGAACACCAAAGCCAAGATTACTTTAGCAACTTCTTTGACGCTAGAAGACAAAAAGGAACTCATGTGGAAGGGTTTACGATCAGGCCATGTTTCAGCCAGATCTCGTCCTCAAGCTAGCCAAACCATTCAAAACTGTACGATTTGATCTTCTTGCTAATCAGGCTCGGAACACAGCACTTTCCTGTATAACCAGTCTAACATTTTCGTCATACAACTTTTTGAAATCTAGAATTTCTACAGATACGATAAAATGATACTTACTGACCGAATTCAATTCTGTCTTATCAAAAGAGCCAATCAACATATTACGTTCCTTCTTGGATAACAAAATCATATTGGCTTTCCTAGCAGTTGTCCGTCAAGGTTTGGTCTATATATTAACCACACCTAGCAATAACAGTCTTCATAACGGCCAAAAAAGCAAAATAATATTCGCTGTTTATCGCCTGGTTCTTTTGAAACTAACAACTTGGTGTAAGGCACAGTGTGTGACGATTCTCAGTTTTGATGACGTTGGAAATAAGTCAGACGTCATACTCTAAATCCGTAATCTCAAAACTTTTTTATGTAAGTCACTACGTACAAAAAATTTTTTCTGCCTTAACAAATGTTGTAAATGCCATTGAAATGTTCTAAATGTCTTACAAATGCTACAATTGTCTTTCAATTGTTGTTGGACGTTGGAAATGCCTTTCATAGATGGTCAAATGCAACAAATGTCATCAAATATCTTACAAATGCCTCAACAAATGTTCTTAAGGTCGTTCAAATGTTACAAATGTTTTACAAACGCTGCAATTGTTGTTGGATGTTGGAAATGCCTTTCATAGATGGTCAAATGTAACAAAAGTCATCAAATATCTTACAAATGCCTCAACAAATGTTCTAAATGTCGTTCAAATGTTACAAATGTTTTACAAATGTTACAATTGCCTTGAAAATATTGTTAGGCGTTAGAAATGACTTTAATAGGTGATCAAATATAACAAATGCCATCAAATATTTTACAAATATTCTAAATGTCGTTCAAATGTTACAAATGTCATACAAATGTTACAATTGTCTTGCAAATGTTGTTGGACGTTAGAAATGACTTTCATAGGTGGTCAAATGTAACAAATGTCATCAAATATCTTACAAATGCCTCAACAAATGTTCTAAATGTCGTTCAAATGTTACAAATGTTTAACAAATGTTACAATTGCCTTGCAAATATTGTTGGGCGTTAGAAATGACTTTAATACGTGATCAAATATAACAAATGTTATCAAATATCTTACAAGTGCCTCAACAAATGTTCTAAATGTCGTTCAAATGTTCCAAATGTCATACAAATGTTACAATTGTATTGCAAATGTTGTTCGACGTTAGAAATGACTTTCATAGGTAGTCAAATGTAACAAATGTCATCAAATATCTTACAAATGCCTTAACAAATGTAAATGTCGTCCAAATGTTCCAAATGTCTTGCAAATGCTGCAATTGTCTTGCAATTGTTGTTGGACGTTGCAAATGCCTTTCATAGATGGTCAAATGTAACAAATGTCATCAAATATCTTACAAATGCATCAACAAATGTTCTTAATGTCGTTCAAATGTTCTTAATGTCATTCAAATGTTACAATTGTTGTTGGGCGTTGAAAATGCCTTTCATAAATGGTCAAATGTAACAAATGCCATCAAATAGCTTACATATGCCTCAACAAATGTTCTTAATGTCGTTCAAATGTTCTTAATGTCGTTCAAATGTTACAATTGTTGTTGGGCGTTGGAAATGTCTTTCATAGATGGTCAAATGTAACAAATGCCATTAAATATCTTACAAATGCCTCAACAAATGTTCTAAATGTCGTTCAAATGTTCCAAAGGTCTTACAAATGTTGTTGGACGTTAGAAAGGACTGTTATAGGTGGTCAAATGTAACAAATGTCGTTCAAATGTTACAAATGATGTACAAATGTCTTGCCAGTATTGTTAGATGTTAGAAATGTCTTTCAAATGAGATCAAATACAAGAAACGTCAGCAAAAATCTTACAAATACCTAAACAAATCCTGTAAATTTCGTTCAAATATTATAGATGCCTCACAATTATTGTTGGATGTTAGAAATGACTTTCAAATATAATCAGATACAACAAATGTCATTAAATATCTTACAAATGCCATAAAAATGTTGTAAATATCGTTCAAATGTTCTAAATGTCTTACAAATGTCTTGTAAATAATGTTGAAAGTTAGAAATGACTTTCAACGGTGGTCAAATATAACAAATGTTATCAAACACCCTACAAATGCCTCAACAAATGTTGTAAATGTCGTTCAAATGTTATAAATGTCCTACAAATGTTAGAAGCGTCTTGCTAGTGTTGTTAGATGTTAGAAATGACTTTCAAATAAAGTCAAATACAAAAATGCCATCAAAAGTCTTACAAATGCCTTACGAAATGTTGTGAATGTCGTTCAACTGCTACAAGTGTCTTGCAAATATTGTTGGATGTTGGAAAGGACTTTCAAATGTGGTAAAATATAACAAATATCATCAAATGTTCCAAATATCTTACAAATGTTACAATTGACTTGCAAATAATGCTGGACGTTAAAAACGACTTTCAAAAGGTGGTCAAATTTAACAAATGTCATCAAATATCTTAGAAATGCTACAACAAATATTATAAATGTCTTACAAATGTTACAAGCGTCTTGCTAGTATTGCTAGATGTTAGAAATGACATTCAAATGAGGTCAAATACAAAAAATGCCATCAAAAGTCTTACAACTGCCTTACGAATTCTTGTTAATGTCATTCAAATGCTACAAGTGTCTTGCAAATATTGTTGGATGTTGGAAATGACTTTCAAATGTCTTAAAAAATGTTGTAAATATCGTTCAAATGTTCCAAATATCTTACAAATGATACAATTGACTTGCAAATATTTATTGGACGTTAGAAATGATTTTCATAGGTGGTCAAATATAACAAATGCCATCAAATATCTTACAAATGCCTCAACAAATGTTGTAAATGTCGTTCAAATGTTACAAATGTTACAAGTGTCTTGCTGGTATTGCTAGATGTTAGAAATGACTTTCAAATGAGGTCAAATACAAAAAATGCCATCAAAAGTTTTACAAATGCCTTACGAAATGTTGTGAATGTCGTTCAAATGCTACAAGCATCTTGCAAATATTGTTGGATGTTGGAAATGGCTTTCAAATGTGGTAAAATATAACAAATGTCATCAAATATCTTAGAAATGCCTTAAAAAAGTTGTAAGTATCGTTCAAATGTTCTAAATGTCTTACAAATGTTACAATTGACTTGCAAATAATGCTGGACGTTTAAAACGACTTTCAAAGGTAGTCAAATATAACAAATGTCATAAAATATCTTACAAATGCATAAACAAATGTTGTAAATGTCGTTCAAATGTTACAAATGTTACAAGTGTCTTGCTAGTGTTGCTAATGTTAGAAATGACTTTCAAATGAGGTCAAATACAAAAAATGACATCAAAAGTCTTACAAATGCCTTACGAAATATTGTAAATGTCATTCAAATGCTACAAGTGTCTTGTAAATGTTATTGGATGCGGTAAGATATAACAAATGTCATTAAATATCTTACAAATTCCCTAACAGCCATTGTAAATGTCGTTCAAATGTTACAAATGTCTTATAGAATACTGCAAATGTCGTCCAAATGATTCGTCTTATAAATACCACAATTGTCACCAAATATCTTACAAATGCCTTGATAAATGCTGTTAATGTTGTTCGAATGTTGCAAATGTCTTACAAAAGTTGTCAGCGTCTTGCAATTTATTATTGAATGTTAGAAATAATTTTTAAATACAACAAAAATTATCAAAAATCTTACAAATGTTGTAAATGTCGTTCAAATGTTACAAATGTTACAAGTGTCTTGCTAGTATTGCTAATGTTAGAAATGACTTTCAAATGAGGTCAAATACAAAAAATGCCATCAAAAGTCTTACAAATGCCTTAACAAATGTTGTAAATGTCATTCAAATGTTACAAATGTCATAAAATACTGTAAATGTCGTTCAAATGATTTGTCTTACAAATATTACAAGTGTCACCAAATATCTTACAAATACCTTGACAAATGTGAATGTCGTTCAAATGTTACAAACGTCTTACAAAAGTTGTCAGCATCTTGCAATTTGTTATATGTCAAAAATGACTTTTAAATACAACAAAAGTCATCAAAAATCTTACAAATGCTTAAACAAATCTTGCAATTGTTGTTCAAATGTTCCAAATGCCTTACAAATGTTACAATTGTCTTGCACATATTGTTGAACGTTAGAAATGACTTACAAATGTGGTCAGATACAACAATTGTCATCAGTAGTCTTACTAATCGCAAAACTTCTTCAGTAAGTCACCATGAACAAAAATTTTCTTGTTTGCTTGAACAAATGTTGTAAATATTGATCAAATGTTACAAATGTCTCACAAATGTTATCAGGGTTTGCAATTATTGCTAGATGTTAGGGTACGCTGGATTTGAAGCGTAATCAAGCACCAAAGGGCACTTTTGTGTTGTAAACACCTGGCTAGTTACAAGCACACGTATTTATGACGTAAGTATCGCTACAGCAATAGCAGAGACGCAAACCACTTCGTCCTAAAGGCGCTGTAACAGCGAGAGTTTCTGATTCGTTTACAAGTATGGCTGGATTTGAAGGGTAATGCGCCGAAAGTTATTTTTTGTGCCAACGCCAAGCGCGTGTTTTTATGACATAACCAACGCTATTGTTATAGCGGAGATGCAAACCATTTCGGCCTAAAAACGTTCTAACCGTGAACTTTTCTGATTCGTACACGAGTACGGCTGGCTTTGAAGCGTATTCAAGCATCGAAGGGCACTTTTTGTGCTTTGAACGGGTGGTTAACTGCAAACGCGCGTATTTATGACGTAAGTAACGCTACAGCAATAGCGGAGATGCAAACCACTTCGTCCTAAAGGTGCTATGACGGTCAGCTTCCCTGATTCATTTAAGGGTACGCTGGATTTAAAGTGTAATCAAGCATCGAAGGGCATTTTTGTGCTTTAAACGCGTGGCTAACTCCAAGCGCGCGTATTTATGACGTAAGTCACGCTTACAGCAATAGCGGGGATGCAAACTACTTCATTCTAAAGGTGCTAAGACGGCCAGCTTCCCTGATTCATTTAAGAGAACGCTGGATTTAAAGCGTAAATAAGCAGGGAGGGCATTTTTGTGCTTTAAATGCGTGACTATCTCCAAGCGCGCGTATTTATGACGTAAGTAACGCTACAGCAATAGCGGAGATGCAAACCACTTCGTACTAAAAGAGCTATGACGGCAAGATTCCCTCGCTCGTTTACGAGTACGGCTAGATTTAAAACGTACACAAGTAGCGAGGGGTATTTTTGTGCTTTAAACGCGTGGTTAACTCCAAGCGTTATAGCGGAGATGCAAACCACTTCGTTCTAAAGGTGCTATGATGACAAGATTCCCTGGTTCGTTTACGAGTACGGCTAGATTTAGAACGTAAACAAGCAGCGAGAGGTATTTTTGTGCTTTAAACGCGTGGTTAACTCCAAGCGTTATAGCGGAGACGCAAACCACTTCGTTCTAAAGGCGCTATGACGGCAAGATTCCCTGGTTCGTTTAGGAGTACGGCTAGATTTAAAACGTAAACAAGCAGCGATGGGTATTTTTGTGCTTTAAACGCCTGGCTAACTCCAAGCGCGCGTATTTATGACGTAAGTAACGCTTACAGCAATAGCGGAGATGCAAACCACTTCGTCCTAAAGGCGCCGTAACCGCGAGGTTTTCTGATTCGTATACGAGTACGGCTGAATTTGAAGCGTATCAAGTATCGGAGTGTATTTTTGTGCTTTAAGCGCGTGGCTAACTCCAAGTGTGCGTAATCGTCAGTATAACGGAGACGCAAACCACTTCGCCCTAAAGGCGCTGTGGCGGCCAGCTTCCCTGATTCGTGTACAAGTACGGCTGGATTTGAAGCGTAATCAAGCATCGAAGGACTTTTTGTGCTTTAAACGCGTGGCTAACTCCAACCGCGCCTTTATATGACGTAAGTAACGCTTACAGCAATAGCGGAGATGTAAACCACTTCGTCCTAAAGGCGCCGTAACCGCGAGATTTTCTGATTCGTATACGAGTACGGCTGAATTTGAAGCGTATCAAGTATCGGAGCGTATTTTTGTGCTTTAAACGCGTGGCTAACTCCAAGTGCGCGTAATCGTCGGTATAGCGGAGACGCAAACCAATTCGCGCTAAAGTCGCTGTGGCGGTCAGCTTCCCTGATTCGTGTACAAGTACGGCTGGATTTGAAGCGTAATCAAGTATCGAAGGACTTTTTGTGCTTTAAACGCGTGGCTAACTCCAAGCGCGCGTAATAATCATCGTTATAGCGGAGACGCAAACCAATTCGCGCTAAATGTGCTATGACGCCAACTTCCCTAATACGTTTAGGAATACGGTTGGATTTTAAGCGTATCCAGGCATCGAAGGGCATTTTTGTTCTTTAAACGCGTGGCTAACTCCAAGCGCGCGTAATCATCGTTAAAGCGGAGACGCAAACCATTTCGCCGTAAAGGCTTTATGACGGCAATATACTGTAATGCCTGACCAAGGTTGGCAGTTCAAATTTTGTTTTTTTAATTTATACTATAATATACTGTAAAATAATACTGAGTACGGATCTGTACTTATAATATCCTTAATACTTAAGTTTTCTCTAGATTTAGGTTACTTGTCACGATATTCAGTGGAAAATTCCATTGCCCTTGTTAGAAATGGATAATATTTTTTGATTGGCTAGCAGCTAGTCGACGCCAGGTTAATTCCCGCCATTCTAAAAAGTCATAAATAGCAGAGAAACACGCAAGCGAGGGCTTTTCTTTTACCGTTGGCCCTTGGCGGTTGTGCCATATTTGCCTTGCAGGAATTCGCAAACTTTTGCGAATTTGCTTGAAACTATCAAGCAAAAGGATGTGCTTGAAATTAAACTAGACTCTGTTGTGTTATAGGAATCGGTAAACTCATAAATGTGTTAAATCTATTTAAAAAAATAACAAAACGTGATAGTTTTGTGAGGATTGAGCAGCAATTTTGGAGGAACAGAGTGCGGGAACTCGTTGAGGGTTCCAACGTGTAAAGACTTACTGGTACAATGATGATTCACATTCGCAGAAATCACGAATGAAACTCTTGGAACAGTGAACAATATAATTAAATGTAAAAAATATTAAAACAATAAGTGCCCCCTAAACTACAAGGTTTTAATAAAATGAGTCCGGATTCCTTACATATGCGAAGTTACTTTTGCAAATAAATGTAAAAATAATAGGATTGGTTAATTTAAGATACATGCTGTTTCTGATTCATCAAACAAGTGCACACCATTAAATGTGTAAATGCGGAAAAGCTCTCCAGCAGCCCTTGACTCCTGATGAGACTGCCTTTATCTTGCTAACTTTGTGTAAGATGTCCAAATATCAGACAATTGGCAATACGAATTGTATTTAAATGTAAGTAGTATCAGGATACTGGTGAGTAATGTTTAGAAATGTATTCGTTAAATTTTGGCCAAAATATTCAGGTCTTAATTAGTATATATTTGACAAAGTAGAATTAGTTGTTCATTGATAAATTGTTTATGATGCCCCTAGCAGAATTAGTAAATAAATGCCATTTGTTTAAGATAAGGTATTTAGAGTGTATTTCTTTATATTTATATATAGCTGTTAACCTTTAATTGCAGAACAGGTGATCAGTCGCTGTTGGAGCAACGATCAGGTAATGTAGGCATTAGTTTCAAGTCAGAAACTAATAATAGTTTGTAACGGAAGTAATATAGCAAAGATTGTTAGAGCAGATGTTACAAAATGGCGCGCCAACTAATGGGCTCGAAACACGATTTTTAAGACTGCCGAAAGTAGTAGAATATTATTATTTTTAATTTTATCTTAATTTTAAAGTCTTTCAAAAATAAAGATGGATCAGGAAGGAATGTAAATAAAACAATTTCATTGAAAGAGTGGGAAAAGATTGAGCAAGATATGCAAAATGAAAGTCAGGAGAAATTTGATAATTCAAATTTACTTAAATTTTTAAAAATATGCAAATGAATATCACGGAAAGTGTTAGGATGGAAAATGTAAAATTAAAGAGGAAATAAAGGTAGAGAATACAAAATTGAACGAGGAAATCAAAATGAATATGAATAAAATTAGTATGGTAGTAGAAAACCAAATTGAGGAATTGAAAAAATTAATGAGGTTAGGTTAGAGCAATTTAAAGAGGAAGTAGTTCAAGAAATTGATAATAAAATTAAACCAGTAGAGGATAAAGTGTATAAAATGGAGAGTAACATAATTCAGAGCAGTATTCATTGGGGAAAGGAAGTTCAAATTTTGGATGATAATATTAAAAATGCCGGAAATAGGATTGCTAACTGTGAAGCGGGTTTATGTAAAATTGAAGACATGGGAACAGGTTTAAAAGTTTAATAGGGAAGTACAAGACCTAAATTTAAAATTCAGGAAACTGAAGGAACGATTTAGGGAAGTAAACAATAATATTAACCACTTAAATGATTTTGAAAACCAAGTTTGTAAATCGTAAACAATGCACCGGTTAATATTCTCAATTAATAATTATTTAACTTTAAAATTACAGAAGCGAAAAAGTGATTTTTCATTAGTTCGTTTAAGGGTGAACGTTAATTTGGTCGTAGTTACAATTTTGAAATCATTTAGTATTTCAAATAAGTTCTTAATTTGATTGGTCTTCCTAAACAAAGCTTGGCCCAATTTGAACGGTACTTAATATCAAACGGTACTGCAACCATGTTTGGTTGGGTTGAAAAATTCAATTTGCAACCACCATGGTGAGGAATTTAGAAGCGATTAAAACAGTTTTCCATACAGATATGAAAGACTATTTTAGCCTCACAAATTCGCATAATTAAATGTATTGGTAAAAAATTTAGATAAACAAGGCCAGGAAATTAGGAATAATAATAGGACTGAGGAAACGGTAAATATATAAAGGGGTAGGTCCTAATATGACGGATAAATTTGTATCGACAAGGGTTTTAATAATAGGACATTTAATGGACACAAGAGGATTTAATAATGTAAGATTAAGGCAAATTCAAATTTGTATGGGTCCTATTTAAGAAGTGTTTCAGATTAAAGGAAACTGGGAAATTTATTGTTATACTTAAAAACAATTACTTAAATTGAATTCCTTTAATAATTTTAAAATAAATTAACAATTATTGTAGAAAT
Source organism: Platerodrilus igneus (assembly GCA_036346225.1). Taxonomy (NCBI): domain Eukaryota; kingdom Metazoa; phylum Arthropoda; class Insecta; order Coleoptera; family Lycidae; genus Platerodrilus; species Platerodrilus igneus. The sequence continues at coordinate 628,706 of JARFIW010000115.1, read as the reverse complement.
TATAAGAGTATAAGGGGTGTTTAAATGTTAAAGGTAATTAATTGTCCCTAAATTAATGTTGAGTGGACATAATTTAAGCTTGCTACAGAAGTTGTATTTAGTATAATGTCTGGAACAACTAAACTTAGAAAACAATAATAAGTATTTAGTTCATTCCGAGTGGGCTTGATTCAAGGGGTTCTGGAAAAATAAGTTAAATTCAGGACGTAATACCTTTAGAATTGAATGAAAAATCTGTTATATTAAATTTTAAATTTAACATGGTGAGTTTGGGGCGACTAGGTTAAATATTACTGTTAAATTTTGGACAAGAATCGTAATTTTAAAAGCTATCGATTATATCGAAATTTTATAGAGGATTTTCTTATCTCCAAATTGTGGGTTTAGTATTTGCGGAGACAATGATTTTGTTTGAAGATACTGATTTGTTTCACGGTTAAGTATTTTATTGTTTACGTTGAATAATAAATTGTGTAATGATGGTATAAATTTATTGTGAACAATGCCCTAGCTATTAATAAAAATTATTAAAAGAAATATTTCGAAGTAATATTTATTGATGAATGGATGTATGTTGTGATAATTGCATAAAAGTAAACAATTAAGTTAGATTAAGAATGTACCAGGTTGGACGAAATTTGAGTGTTTTCACAAGGCAAACGTTCATTTTTTAAAGGTCGTATCCAATGTTGTCAGTAAAGACTTGAAAGATAAAAATTGAAAATTGACATAATTGAAGGTAGTTACCATATGAACCTGTGGTGTGAGAAAATGATGGGTCGTTAGGATTTGTTTGGATGCACGTAATTGAAAAATTTGATCCCGTGATCACTCAGACTATGGAAATTGTTCAGAAATTAATGGGCTAATACCGCATGGTTAGCTTTAAGTGGGACTGGCAAATTAAATTACAGACCAGTCGCGCCAGGCTTTTTGTAAAGGGGCTATTCATTAAGGTTGCCTTTAGGGTCAACGTTTCGGTAGCATGTTTCAGAGTGTCTGGATAGGGCTAGGACCGAAGTTGATTTGCGCATGTGTATGATGATGTTATTATATCTTAATTAAGAACTATTTAATTTGAATTGTTTTGTCAAAATAAGGATGCAGGAATGACTATTAAGGTAGTAAATCGGAATTTTGAAATCTGAGCTCAAGTTTCTTGGATATATAATAAGTTCAGATGGGATTGCAGTTGATCCGGATAAAATACGAATGATTAGAATTTTCCTAAGTTGAAAGTAAAAAGACTACAATCATTTTGGGGTTTTGTAATTTTATCGAAATTTATACCAGACATGAGAGTTAACTTCAAATCAACTCACCTAGTAAGAAAATTATAAATGGGATTGTGTACCGAAATGAAATTTTCAAATGGTAAATGACATTTTTGGAGCGGTTGATAAAATTCGCGATTTTGAAACCATTTTATTTAGAAACATGCCTCCACCAAAGCCAGGGCACATCTGTTATAATTGATAATAATGGAGAAATCGTATTAGCTTTTGCCGTAAACTATGATACAAGCATTATATGGATAACGGAGTTGGAACTATTAGGTAATCTTTGTTGTAAAAATTTAGAACATATTCTAGGATTTCACATACGTGTAAGACCTAAGGACTTGAATTCTTTTCACATGCAAACACTGGTGCAGGTTGATGCTTGGTGACTTGTTTTACAAGAATTTAATGGAAATTATATAGGAGGTAAAGATAATATTGTGGCAATTTTTGTCTCGATAGGTTATAGGGGAAAGTACTTTATTAAGCTTCACAAAATAGAAAGCAAATGTAAGGTTGAGTTATTAACAGCAGAATGAAAGCCAAGCTATGATGAGGAACTAAGTTGGATAAAGAGGAGTTGATTCAATTCAAATGGTAAAAAGCGCAATTAGAGAAACATTTTACTATTAATGATGAAGTGTTATTTAGGAAAAGTAAAGCAAGAGAAGAATGGTGGCTCATATGTAACCAAGCCCTTAACTGACCATAAATGGAATACCATTTAATTGTACGGTACTTTGGGGTAAAAAGTGCAGGATTAATGGCGACAATTATATAACCAAATTGCAGTCAAAGTAGCTAAAAAATTTCAGGTTGTGTTATGTCAGAAATCAGGGTAGAAAACGTTAAACGTGTACATAAAAAATATAATGGTTAAACACATTGGAATTGGTTTCATTGATCTATATGGCAACACCCCAGGTAGAGGTGGACTAAATTATTTTTGTAAGTTCGTGATGTGTTTCCAAATTCATTAAATTATATCCAATAAAGCGAGTACTGCAAGACTTACTAATAAAATCATGAGGATTTTATTCCCAATATAGGCAAACCCAGTGTCTATTATCAGACCATGGTACACAATTCACTAGCAACTTGTGGCGAAAACGATAACGAAGGCTTTGAGTAAGAAATTACCATTTATCACCCAATAAACCCAGGGAGGTAAGTATGAGGAGTTGGGACGGTTATTTAGAGTGTACTGCAATAAAAACACACCCTATGGCCAGAATACCAGGTGATAGAAGATTGGTTAAATTGTGTGGAAAATGGTCTACGGTTTTGCACCATTGAATTACTTAGAGGCGTTAGCCCAAGGTTCATTGAAAACTAATAGCTTTCAAAAGAGTGGATCGACAGAGAACGTTAAAATAGAGCTTGCTCATAAGAATTTAATGAGTAAAGCTAACAAAGTAAAGAAAGACATCAAGAATATCATCCTACTAGTATACCAGGGCTGGTGCTAAAAAAGCATTTTAAATCGTCATCCCGGGAAAATGAAATTAAAAGTTTTTCTTGTTGTATGAAGGACCCTTTGAAGTACACAAGCGCATCTACGAAAACGCCTATGTACTAAAACATTTAAATTCGGATAAAATAAAATATACACAAAATGCCATAAATTTAAAACCATATAAAAAGAACATGTTAGTAGAGTAACATAATTGGTGTGAGACATAGTCGTGGAGGTATTTAATATTGTTACGATACTTTACGGGTTAGAAAATATAGAACTTAGGATTAATTTAGGTTTATGGGGCATCAGCTTAGATATAAGAGTATGCTCATTATAGGGCGAAGGGCTTCGATTGTCTGGAAGTTGAAACAAGTTCAAGTACGGAATACGATTAGGTGTTATAATTATGAGAAATTGGAAGTAGACCGATTCCCCAAATTAAAACAGGGAGTAAATGTAATGCCTGACCAAGGTTGGCAGTTCAAATTTTGTTTTTTTAATTTATACTATAATATACTGTAAAATAATACTGAGTACGGATCTGTACTTATAATATCCTTAATACTTAAGTTTTCTCTAGATTTAGGTTACTTGTCACGATATTCAGTGGAAAATTCCATTGCCCTTGTTAGAAATGGATAATATTTTTTGATTGGCTAGCAGCTAGTCGACGCCAGGTTAATTCCCGCCATTCTAAAAAGTCATAAATAGCAGAGAAACACGCAAGCGAGGGCTTTTTCTTTTTTACCGTTGGCCCTTGGCGGTTGTGCCATATTTGCCTTGCAGGAATTCGCAAACTTTTGCGAATTTGCTTGAAACTATCAAGCAAAAGGATGTGCTTGAAATTAAACTAGACTCTGTTGTGTTATAGGAATCGGTAAACTCATAAATGTGTTAAATCTATTTAAAAAAATAACAAAACGTGATAGTTTTGTGAGGATTGAGCAGCAATTTTGGAGGAACAGAGTGCGGGAACTCGTTGAGGGTTCCAACGTGTAAAGACTTACTGGTACAATGATGATTCACATTCGCAGAAATCACGAATGAAACTCTTGGAACAGTGAACAATATAATTAAATGTAAAAATATTAAAACAATAAGTGCCCCTAAACTACAAGGTTTTAATAAAATGAGTCCGGATTCCTTACATATGCGAAGTTACTTTTGCAAATAAATGTAAAAATAATAGGATTGGTTAATTTAAGATACATGCTGTTTCTGATTCATCAAACAAGTGCACACCATTAAATGTGTAAATGCGGAAAAGCTCTCCAGCAGCCCTTGACTCCTGATGAGACTGCCTTTATCTTGCTAACTTTGTGTAAGATGTCCAAATATCAGACAATTGGCAATACGAATTGTATTTAAATGTAAGTAGTATCAGGATACTGGTGAGTAATGTTTAGAAATGTATTCGTTAAATTTTGGCCAAAATATTCAGGTCTTAATTAGTATATATTTGACAAAGTAGAATTAGTTGTTCATTGATAAATTGTTTATGATGCCCCTAGCAGAATTAGTAAATAAATGCCATTTGTTTAAGATAAGGTATTTAGAGTGTATTTCTTTATATTTATATATAGCTGTTAACCTTTAATTGCAGAACAGGTGATCAGTCGCTGTTGGAGCAACGATCAGGTAATGTAGGCATTAGTTTCAAGTCAGAAACTAATAATAGTTTGTAACGGAAGTAATATAGCAAAGATTGTTAGAGCAGATGTTACAATACCCCGATTCGTTTACGAATATGGCTGGATTTGAAGCGTAAACAAGTAGCGACGGGCATTTTTGTACTTTAAACGCGTGGCTAACTCCAAGCGCGCGTATTTATGCCGTAGGTAACGCTACAGAAATAGCGGAGATGCAAACCACTTTGTACTAAAGGCGCTATAACGGTGAGCTTTTCTGATTCGTTAACCAGTAGGTCTGAATTTGAAGGGTAATAAAGCATTGAAATGCATTAAATGCGCAACCAACTCCAAGCGCGCGTAATCATCGTCATAGCGGAGACGCAAACCACTTCGCCCTAAAGGCGCTATAACGGCTAGCTTCCCGGATTCGTTTACTAGTACAGCTGAATTTGGAGCGTAATCAAGCGGCGAAAGGCATTTTTGTGCTTTAAACGAATGGCTAATTTCAAACGCGCTTATTTATGTACCTTAGCGGAGACGCAAACCGCTTCGTCCTAAAGGCGCTGTAATAGTCAGATTTCTTATTCGTAGACGAGTACAGTTGAATTTGAAGCGTAATCGAGCACCAAAAAGTAATTTTGTGGCTTAAACGCGTGGCTAACTCCAAGCGCGCGTATTTATGACGTAAGTAATGCTACAACAATAGCGGAGATGCAAACCACTTCGTCCTAAAGGCGCTATAACGCTCAGCTTTCCTGATTCGTTAACGAATACCTCTGAAATTGAAGGGTAATAAAGCACTGAAAGGCATTAAAAGCGCGGCCAACTCCAAGCGCGTGTGTTTACAACGTAATCAACGCCCAGCAATAGCAAAGATGCAAACCACTTCGTTCTAAAGGTGCTATTAACAGCCAGGTTTTCCCACTTATCTAAGTACAATGCGCTTCTCAGACCCTTACAATATCGGTTTCCCACATCGAAAAAGCCCTTTCACAATAAAACAGGAAAATTCAGCGCGTTTTTGTATCCAATTCCGCCGCTAGAGGGCTGCTGTTTGAAACCTTACAATTTAGTGGCTAACATAGCTATAATGTGTACCTGCGCGACCTAATATTTTCGAATTTCCAGGAACAAAAAGCTATTCTATAAGAACAGAAAGGCGTTGAAAAAAGTATAGCAGGGAGATTCGAACAAACAGAAAAGAAACCCATTGTCCCGTCAAGGACAATGGAAGAAACTAACTTTCTAAGCGTCTTAAATCCCTCAAGGTGTGCTGGTTCTGACCCTACATCCAGCGCGTTTACTAAACGACCCTTCGGTTAATAATAGACAAAGTAACGAAGGTCGTTCAACAAGAAAAAAACACACACACCGACGCTAATTATTAGACGGTGTTGACTAATACAAAACGAGGTTCATCAATCTCAAGGTTATTTTTGTAAGGTGCTTGATTTTTGGCCAGGTTAATACACCTGCGCGTTCCAAGGATCATTTTTTCAGCGCGTGATTGCAAATTTTAACAAGTGTAGGGGCGTTATACAGCGCCGCAAGTTCATGGTTACACAAATTGTTAGCCTTGCGCGCTAGTACGAATTTCCTGACGGACGTCGTAATTATTGCGCAGTTTTAGGTCAAAAGAGGGCGAAAAACGTATAAAAAATGACCGTGCGCGTCCTTTACAGTTATATATTTATGCTCATGTCCGTAGATTTGGGTTATCGGACACTTTTTGCTTGGTTTTTTATGGGAGCGATGTGATAATGGTTGTTAATTGGTGAAGTCGGGTGACCCCGGTGACCAGTGACCACATACAAGATTATCATTAACAAATTCAATTATTACTTGATGGACGAACAAGTCTTGAATATTAAAACAACTACAACATCCGGTTGAGTTAAATAGTTCGAATCATGCGAAAAATTTACGTTAAAAGTCAATTTGTAAGAGAACACAAGCGACGCGTTAAACTCACATCTGCGCGTGACGTCAAATATGTAGCTGAGCTGTCTGACAATCACCTCCATTGGCGAATCAAAAAAACCAAGCCGCTTCACGTCCCTTTATCTTTAAAAAAAGCAACTCGAAAGTTTGTCACCAACAAAAGATCTTTCGAAGTCAAAAGGAGCAGGATCTCTTAGGGAAAAAGATAGTGCATGAGCGGTTGCCAAGTGGCTTTGTGGCTACAGCTCAAAAAACGTACTGAAGATAGACGATCGGCTGATGCAATTGAAAAGCGTCTAAGAGAATAGGCGAAACGAGCTTTGTGCTCCTATTTTCGGAGCAGAATTTTTGAATCTGGAAAGTTGTTTACTAGAGATGACCTTGCTTTCGTTTCTTGAGTAAAGAAGCACTTAAAAACTCCTTAATAACAGCGGCCACTCTTTAGGAAAGCCAAAATTGCTACAAGGCATATGCTCCTATTCTTGAAACAATCTTTCAAACTGAAATTTTGTTTACGAAGATCCTCCATGCTCTACTTTCTTCAGTAGAAAACGCTCGAAAGCCCTTTAACATCGACGGGCAATCTTTTAGGGAGTCAAGATCACGCCTAGGAGCTTACTCCTATTTTTGAAACAGATTCTAAAACTGGAAGCTGGTTTACTATTAGTCGTCTAAAATAAAGCGCTGGTGATCTCAAACTCCACTTCTATCAACAAAAAACGCTCGAAAGCTCAACAACGACGGACGATTTTTAGGTTGCGCCTAGGGGTTTACTCCTATTTTTGAAGTAGATTCCAAAACTGGAAGCTTGTTTACTAATGTTCCTCTAAAATAAAGCGCTGGTGATCTCAATGTCTACTTCCTTCAGCAGAAAACGCTCGGAGGCTCAACAACGACGGACGATTTTTAGGGTGGTCAAAGTTGCGCCTAAGGGCTTACTCCTATTTTTGAAGTAGATTTTAAAACAGGAAGTCGATTTTACCAATGGTCCTCAAAATAAAGCGCTGGTGATCTCAAAGTCCACTTCCTTCAGCAAAAAACGCCCGAAAGCTCAACAACGACGGACGATTTTTAGGGTAGTCAAAGTTGCGCATACGAGCTTACTCCTATTTTTGAAGATTTTAAAACTGGAAGCCGGTTTTACTAATAGTTCTCTAAAATAAAGCGCTGATCTCAAAATCCACTTCCTTCAGCAAAAAACGCTCGAAAGCTCAACAACGAGCGAGGATTTTTAGTGGAGTCAAAGTTGCGCCTAGGGGTTTACTCCTATTTTTTAAGTAGATTCTAAAACTGGAAGCCGGTTTTACTAATAGTTCTCTAAAATAAAGCGCTGATCTCAAAGTCCACTTCCTTCAGCAAAAAACTCTAAAAAGCTCAGCAACGACGGACGATTTTTAGGGGATTCAAAGTTGCGCCTAGGGTACTACTCCTATTTTAGAAGTAGATTCTAAAACTGGAAGCCGGTTTTACTAATGGTCGTCTAAAATAAAGCGCTGGTGATCTCAACGTCAACTTCCTTCAGCAAAAAAAAGCTCGAAAGCTCAACAACGACGGACGATATTTAGGGGAATCAAAGTTGCGCCTAGGAGGTTACTTCTATTTTCGAAGCTTTTAAAACTGGAAGCCGGCTTTACTAATGGTCGTCTAAAATAAAGCGCTGGTGATCTCAAAGTCCACTTCCGTCAGATTTTTAGGGGAGTCAAAGTTGCGCCTAGGAGTTTACTCCTATTTTTGACGATTTTAAAACGGGAAGCCGGTTTTACTAATACTCCTCTAAAATAAAGCGCTGGTGATATCAAAGTCCAGTTTCTTCAACAAAAAACCGCTCAAAAGCTCAACAACGACGAACAATCTTTAGGGTAGTCGAAATTGCGTCTAGTGGCATACACTCCTACTCTTGAAAGAGTATTTTAAACTGATAAATTGTTTACTAAGTTCCTCCAAAGTAGAACGCTTGGAGACCGTATTCCCCCCTCTTTCTTCAACAAAAAAAAAACGCTCGGAAGCTGCTGAAAACGACGGTCGCTGTTTTAGAGAGTCAAAATTGCGCCTGGCAGTCTACGCTCCTATTTTTGAAGCAGTCTTTGAAACTGGAAAATTGTTCTCAAAGCTCCTGCAAAATAGAACGTCTTTCTTCGGCAAAACTTTCTCAAAATCTCCTTGACAACGACGAACGATCTTTCAAAGAGACGAGAACTGCGCTTAGTGGTTAACGCTCCTATTTTTGATGTAGAGCCTTTGAAACTGTAAGGTTGTTTACTAACAGTCCTCCAAAATAAAGAGCTGGTGACTTCAAGTCCCCTTTCTTCAGCAAAACAGCTTGAAAGCTCTTTAAAGACCAAGGACGATCTTTTAAGGAAGTGAAAATTGCGTTTAGTTATTTCTAGTTCCTATTTTCGGGGCAATCTTTAAAATTGGAAGGTTGTTTCCTAACGCTTCTCCAAAGTAAAGCGCTGGCGAACCCAAGCTCCCCTTAAACGCTCGACAGCTACTTAACAACGACGGACGATTTTTAAAAGGGTGAAAATAACGTCAAGTGGCTTACGCTCCTATTTCTGAAGCAGAGTCGAAAACTGAAAGATTGATTACCAACAACCTTCTAAAATAAGGTGCTCGTGACCTCATGCTCCCCTTATTTCAGCACAAAAAGCTCGAAAGCTCAACAACGGAAGATATTGCGCCCAGTGGCTTACACCGTTATTTTGAACCAGCCATTGAAACTGAAGGGATGTTTAGCAACGGTCCTCCAAAGTATGGTACTGGCGATCTTATGCCCCCATTTCTTCAGCAAAAAACGCTCGAAAGCTCAACAACGACGGACGATCTTTTAGATGAGTGAAAACTGAGTCCAGTGGTTCACGCTCCTATTTATAGAGCGGACTCCGAAACTGGAAGGGTGTTACGATCCTCCAAAGTAAAGCTATGGTGGCCTCATGCTCACCTTTCTTCAGCAAAAAATGTTCGAAAGCTCTTGGTAATCTTGTGCTCCCCTTTCTTCAGCAAAAAAATGCTCGAAAACTCTTAAAAACCAAGAACGATCTTTTAGGGAAGTAAAAATTGCGTTTGGTGAGCTTAGGTTCCTATTTTGGGGCACATCTGGTTCCTATTTTGGGACACTTTAAAACTCCAAGTTTGTTTACTAACAGTTCTCAACAGTTAAGTGATGGTGACTCCAAGCTCCTATTAAACGCTCCAAAGCTCCTTAACAACGATCTTTTACAAGGGTGAAAATAGCGTCAAGTGGCGTACGCTCCTGAGCAGAGTCAAAAATGAAAGATTGTTTACTGATGGTCCTCTAAGATAACGCGCTCGTGACCTGTTGCTTCCCTTTCTTCGGCAAAAAACGCTCGGAAGCTCAACAACGGAAGATATTGCGCCCAGTGGCCTACGCTGTTATCTTTGTAGCAGTCTGCAACTGGAAGATTGTTTACTAATGGTTCTCCAAAGTAAAGCGCTGGTTACCTCATGCTCCCCTTTCTTCGGCAAAAGACGGTCGAAAGCTCTTAAAAAACCAAGAACGATCTTCCATGTTTTAGAGAAGGAAAATTGCGTTTATTGACTTGTGGTTCCTATTTTGGGACAATGTTTAAAGCTGGAAGGTTGTTTACTAATGTTTCTCCACAGTAAAGCGGCGGCGACCCCAAATTCCCCTTAAACGCTCGAAAGCTTCTTAACAATGACGGGCGATCTTTTAAAAGAGTGTCAAGTGGCTTACGCTCTCAATTTTGGCTCAGATTTAAATACTGAAAGGTTCTCCAAAGTAAAGCGCTCGTGACCTCATGCTCCCCTTTCTTCAGCAAACAACGCTCGGAAGCTCAACAATAACGGACGATATTGCGCCTACTGGCTTACGTTGTTATTTTTGGGGTAATCTTTGAAACAGGAAAGATGTTTAGTAACAGTCCTCCAAAGTAAAGCGCTCGTGACCTCATGCTCCCCCTTCTTCAGCAAAAAACGCTCGGAAGCTCAACAACAACGGACGATATTGTGCCTAGTGGCTTACGCCGTTATTTTTGGAGTAATCTTCGAAACTGGAAAGATATTTACTAACGGTCGTTCAAAGTAAAACGCTAACAACCTCATACTCCTCGTTCTTCATCCAAAAACGCTCGAAAGCTCTTTAAAAACCAAGGACGATCTTCAGGGAAGTGAAAATTGCGTTGGTGAGCTCGGGTTCCTATTTTGGGACACTTCTAGTTCATATTTTGGGGAAGTCTTTCAAACTGGAAGATTGTTTACTGACGGTTCTTCACCGTAAACCGCCGATGACCCCAAGCTGCTCTTAAACGCTCGAAAGCTCTTTAACAACGATGAACGACCTTTTATGAGATAGAAAAAGGCGCCAAGTGGCCTACGCTCCTATTTTTGGAGTAAAGTCTAAAACTGGAACGTTCTTTAATTAACGGTCATTTAAAGTAGAGCGCTGGTGACCTCATGCTCCCCTTTCTCCGGCCAAAAAGTTCGAAAGCTCCTTAGCAACGACGGATGATCTTTTACAGGAATGAAACTTGCGCCTAGTGCCTTACGCTCCTATTTCAAGTCTTTGAAACTGTACTGTTATTTACTAGTTTCTTCCAAAGTAAATAAAGCGCTGGTGACCTCATGCTCACCCCATCCTCAGCAAAAATGCTCGAAAGCTGTTTAACAACGACGGACGATCTTTTAGAGAAGTGAAAATTGCGCGCAGTGGCTTCACGCTTCTATTTTTAGAGTAAAGCCTTTGCAAAGAGAAGGTTGTTTATAACGGTCCCCTACAATAGAGGTGGTGCCCTTACACTCGCCTTTCTTCAGCGAAAAACACTTGCAGTTGTTCTTTAGGAACGATGACCATTTCTTCGGGTACGACTCAAAAACAACGAAGTCTTTAGAAGTAACACCGAAGTGGAGCGCTTCTGGTACGAAGTCTCTTTAAAAAAACGCCGAAGTAAAGCGCCTGAAGGTTTCGCGCTCCTGTTTCTTTAAGAAAACGCTTGCAGCTGTTTTTCTACGAACGATCGGCATTCCTTTTGGTACGAGTTGAAAACAACGAAATCCTTTAGAAACGCCGAAGTGAAGCGCTTCTGGTACGAAGTCTCTTAGAAGAAACGCCCAAGTAAAGCGCCTGGTGGCTTCACGCTCCTATTTCTCTAAGAAAACGCTAGCAGTTCTTTACGAACGATCGCCGTTCCTTCGGGTACGACTAAGAAACAACGAAGTCTTTAGAAGAAAAGCCGAAGTGGAGCGCTTCTGGTACGAAGTCTCTTAGTAGAAACGCCGAAGTAAAGCACCTGGTGGTTTCACGCTCCTATTTCTTTAAGAAAACGCTTGCAGCTAGGTTTTTACAAACGATCGGCGTTCCCTCCGGTATGACTCTTAAGCACTAAAGTCTTCTACACCTGGTGACTTGCTGCTCCTATTTCTATAAGAAAACACTTTCAGCTGTTTTTTACAAACGACGGTCGTTCCTTCTGGTACGACTCAAAAGCAACGAAGTCTTTTAGAAGAAACGCCAAAATGGAGTGCTTCTTGAACCAAATCTTTTAGAAAAAACGCCTAAGTGGTTTGTGGTCTCGTGCTTATTTGTTTAAGAAAAAGCTTGCGGCTGTTCTTTGCGAACGAGCGCCGTTACTTACCACTCAAAAGCAACGAAGCCCTTTAGAAGGAACGCCGAAGGGTAGTGCTTCTGGCACATGATCTTTTAGAAGAAGCGCCTAAGTAAAGTGCTTCGTAGACTCACGGTCTTATTTCTTTAAGAAAACGCTTGCAGTTGTTCTTTACAAACGATCGGCGTTTCTTCTGGTACGGCTCAAAAGCAAGTCCTTTAGAAACGCCGAAGTGAAACGCTTCTGGTACAAAGTCTCTACAAGAAACGCCGAAGTAAAGCGCCTGGTGGCCACACGCTCCTATTTCTTTAAGAAAACGCTTACGGTTGTTCTTTACGAACGATCGGCGTTTCTTTTGATACGACTCAAAAGCAACGACGTCCTTTAGAAACGCTGAAGTGAAGCGCGTCTGGTACGAAGATTCTTAGAAGAAACGCCGAAATCGCCTGGTGGCCACACGCTCCTATTTCTTTAAGAAGACGCTTGCAGTTCTTCACAAACGATCGACGTTCCTTCGGTTATGACTCAAAAACAACAGAAAGTCTTTAAAAGTAACGCTGAAGCGGAGCGCTTCTGGTACGAAGTCTCTTAGAAGAAACGCCGAAGTAAAGCGCCTGGTTGTCTCGCGCTCCTATTTCTTTAAGAAAACCTTGCAGTTCTTTACAAATGATCGCCGTTCCTTCGAGTACGACTCAAAAACAACGAAGTCTTTAGAAGAAACGCTGAAGTGGAGCGCTTCTGGTACGAAGTCTCTTAGAAGAAACGCCGAAGTAAATCGCCTGGTGGCCACACGCTCTTATTTCTCTAAGAAAACGCTTGCAGTTCTTTACGAATGATCGCCGTTCCTTCGGGTACGACTCAAAAACAACGATGTCTTTAGAAGAAAGGCCGAAGTGGAGCGCTTCTGGTACGAAGTCTCTTAAAAGAAACGCCGAAGTAGAGCGACTGGTGGCCTCGCGTTCGTGTTAATTTAAGAAAGTGCTTGCACTTGTTTTTTACGGACGATCGCCGTTCCTTCGAGTACGACTCAAAAGCAATGAAGACCTTTAGAAGAAACGCCGAAGTTGAGCGCTTCTGAACGAAGTCTCTTAGAAGAAATGTCGAAGTAAAGCGCCTGGTGGTCTCGCGCTCCTATTTCTTTAATAAAACGCTTTAGAAGAAACGCCGAAGTGGAGAGCTTCTGGTACGAAGTTTCTTAGAAAAAATGCCGTGGAAGCCACTGGTGGCCTCGCGCTCCTAGTTCTTTATGGAAACGCTTGCAGCTGTTTTTTTACAAACGATCGGCGTTCCTTCTGGTATGGCTCTTAAGCACTGACGTCTTCTACAAGAAACACCAAAGTAAACCGTCTGGTAGGTTTTGCTGCTCCTACTTCTATAATAATACGTTTGCAGCTGTTTTTTACAAACAACCGGTGGCCTCACGTTCCTATTTCTTTAATATCATACCTGCAGCTGTTCTTCACAATCGATTTGCGTTCTTTCTGGTACGACACAAAAGCAGCAAAGTCCTTTAGAGAAAACGCCGAAGTGATGTTTTTTTGGTACGAAGTCTCTTAAGTAAAGCGCCTGGTTGTCTCACACTCCGTTTTCTTTAAGAAAATGCTTGCAACTGTTCATCTTTACGAACGATCGGCGTTTCTTTTGGTATGACTCAAAAGCAACGACGTCCTTTAAAAACTCCGAAGTGAAACGGTTCTGGTACGCAGTCTCTTAGAAGAAACGCCGAAGTAAAGCGCCTGGTGGCCACACGCTCCTATTTCTTTAAGAAAACGCTTGCAGTTCTTAACGAACGATCGACGTTCCTTCGGATACGACTCAAAAACAACGTAGTTTTTAGAAGTAACGCTGAAGTGGAGCGCTTCTGGTACGAAGTCTCTTAGAAGAAACGCCGAAGTAAAGCGCCTGGTGGCCACACGCTCCTATTTCTTTAAGAAAACGCTTGCAGTTCTTAACGAACGTTCGCCTTTCCTTCGGGTACGACTCAAAAACAAGGAAGTCTTTAGAAGAAAGGTCCGAAGTGGAGCGCTTCTGGTACGAAGTCTCTTAGAAGAAACGCTGAATTAAAGTGGCTGTAGCCTCGCGTTTCTATTTCTTTAAGAAAACGCTTGCAGTTCTTTACGAATGATCGCCGTTCCTTCGGGTATGATTCAAAAGCAACAACGACCTTTAGAAACGCCGAAACGAACCGCTTCTGGTACGAAGCATCTTAGAAGAAATGCTGAAGTAAAGCGCCTGGTGGCTTCACGATCCTATTTCTTTAATAAAACGCTTGCAGTTCTTGACGAACGTTCGCCTTTCCTTCGGGTACGACTCAAAAACAACGAAGTCATTACAAGAAACGTCAAAGTGGAGCGCTTCTGGTACGAAGTCTCTTAGAAGAAACGCCGAAGAAAACCATTTGGTGGCCACATGCTCCTATTTCTTTAAGAAAACGCTTGCAGTTGTTCTTTACGAACGATCGTCGTTCCTTCGGGTACGACTCAAAAACAAGGAAGTCGTTAGAAGAAAGGCCGAAGTGGAGCGCTTCTGGTACGAAGTCTCTTAGAAGAAACGCCGAAGTAAAGCGCCTGGTGGCCACACGCTCCTATTTCTTTAAGAAAACGCTTGCAGTTTTTTACGAACGATCGACGTTCCTTCGGTTACGACTCAAAAACAACAAAGTTTTTAGAAGTAACGCTGAAGTGGAGCGCTTCTGGTACGAAGCCTCTTAGAAGAAATGCCGAAGTAAAGCGCCTGGTGGCCACAAGCTCCTATTTCTCTAAGAAAACGCTTGCAGTTCTTTACGAATGATCGCCGTTCCTTCGGGTACGATTCAAAAGCAACAACGACCTTTAGAAACGCCGAAGTGAAACGCTTCTGGTATGAAGCCTCTTAGAAGAAACGCCGAAGTAAAGCGCCTAGTGGCCACACGCTCCTATTTCTTTAACAAAACGCTTGCAGTTCTTTACGAACGATAGACGTTCCTGTGAGTACGACTCAAAAACAACGAGGTCTTTAGAAGAAACACTGAAGTAAAGCGCGTCTGGTACGAAGCCCCTTAGAAGAAACGCCGAAGTAAAGCGCCTGGTGGCTTCACGCTCCTATTTCTTTAAGAAAACGTTTGCAGTTCTCTACGAACGATCGCCGTTCCTTCGGGTACGACTCAAAAACAACGAAGTCTTTAGAAGAAACGACGAAGTGGAGCGCTTCTGGTACCAAGTGTCTTAGAAGAAGCGCCGAAGTAAAGCACCTGGTGGTCACACGCTCCTATTTCTTCAAAAAAACACCTGCATCTGTTCTTTACGAACGATCGGCGTTCCTTTTGGTATGATTCAAAAGCAACGACGTCCTTTAGAAACGTCGAAGTGAGGCGCTTCTGGTACGAAGTCTCTTACAAGAAACGCCGAAGCAAAGCGCCTGGTGGCCACACACACCTATTTCTTTAAGAAAACGCTTGCAGTTCTTTAAGAACGACCGCCGTTCCTCCGGACACGACTCAAAAACAATGAAGTCTTTAGAAAAAACGTTGTAGTGGAGCGCTTCTGGTACGTAGTCTCTTAGAAGAAACGCCGAAGTAAGGCGCCTGGTGACCTTGCGCTCCTATTTCTTTAAGAAAACGCTCTTGACGATCTTTCTAAAAATGCAAATGGAAAACGTCCTAAGTGGACTGCTGGTGACCTCGCACTCCTCTTGTGAAAAAAAAACGCTCGAAAGCTGTTTAATAACGACGGACGATCTTTTGGGGAGTGAAAATAGCACCTAATGGCTTCAAGCTCCTATTCCTCAAGCAAAAGGCGCTTACAACTTCACGTTCTTTACAAACGCCGAAAATTCCTTCTGTAATTTACAAGGAACATGGACAAAGTGTCTCAAATGAGCGAGATCGTTAAACCTGCGCACGCCTAGTTTTCCACTTTTATTTTCATGCGCTTTCACTTTCGTTCAACGTTTATATAGTTGGAACTAGGCCAAGTTCGCGATTGATTTCTCCTTCAGGATTATTTTTAAGTTGTATATTTTCTCATCAGCTTTCCGGGTGTGATTTAGGCGGGCGCGCCTAGGAGTTGAGAAGCGACACAAGGATGTAAGAAGGTCAACTGAGTAATCATTCTAGGAAATTGTTTACTCACCCAACGATGCTCTTCGTTATTCCCCGCACGTTATCAAATTCAAAGAATCTTAGGCGAGTCGAGAAGTGCGATAAGAATTTTAAATGGCGCCTTATTTATATTGATTAAAAATGCAAACTTTCGTTATCAAAAATGTACTTGATTAAATTAAACCTTCCAAGGTTCTCTTAAAATACGATAAAACAATTACACGTGTACAAATTATTAAATAATACAAGTTTTATTTATTATATTGCGCCATTGAGGTCGTTCGCCGCCACCGCGACGCGAATTTAAATTTAGCGACGCCGACGTCGTCACCGGAATGAACTGAAATGCACCCACACCTGGTTCGTTGGCAGCTGTTACAAGTCAGTTAGTAACTAGAATTATTAAATTATTATTAGACGACATCTTTAAAAAATACCGAAGACGCGATGGATAACAATAATAAAGACCGACGTGGGAGGAAAGTGCACCGAAGACCTCCTGAAACGTCCACCCCCGCGTTGTTCCAGAATTTCCTGGTTTAAATTAGTTATGTATAAATATAAGAAAGCGACTTTCTCAACAGAGATGTGTGCCACTTCCGAAACTTTCTTGGAACTCAGGCGGTGGCTGGCGGCGGCGACGTATCGAATTTCAGACATTTTCCACGCAATGCAGCTTTCTCGCTGCAGCAGAACGCACGAAAACTAAAAAGAACGAGATTTTTCACATCGTGAATGCGTCATCATTGCAGATGCACAAACTGAACAAATGTCCAGGGATGGCTGCTGCACCTGTACGCTCATAACAATTTGGAACGCATAAAATGAAGGGATTACCTGAGAAATTCGCCACGAAGCACAAACAAGTACAATGATAAAAAAGCTTAAGCATAAAGCACAACAACAAATAATTAAAAGGCGCAAACACATGCACAACCACAAACAATAATTGAAACGTACACGCTCAAGTCCAAATAATTAAAAAGTACACGCACAACCATAAACAATAACCAAAAAGCACAAACACAAACAGTTGTTCAACCACAAACAATAATTAAAAGGTACAAA
The DNA here is from genome assembly GCA_036346225.1 of Platerodrilus igneus. Classification (NCBI taxonomy): domain Eukaryota; kingdom Metazoa; phylum Arthropoda; class Insecta; order Coleoptera; family Lycidae; genus Platerodrilus; species Platerodrilus igneus. The sequence continues at coordinate 611,667 of JARFIW010000115.1, read as the reverse complement.
CACAACTATCAAAAAGTACAAGCACAAATAATGAACAGAAAACAAGTTCAAGCACAAACAAAATCACAGATAATAAAAATGCACAAACATAAATAAACGTACTAGTACAAACAATTAAAAAACCAGCATGAACAATACAAAAAAGTAAATAGAAACAAACATCTGTACAACCACACTACACGCACAAACAAACAATTAAAAACCACTAGCACGCGAACAAACAAAAATAAAAAAGCACAAGCACAAATAAGCAGAGCATAAAGAACGCCTAAATAGTACAAGTACAAATAAAAATGCACAAACCGGTACAACTCAATAAACGAGCAGCACAATTGTACAAGCATAAGCAATAATTAAAAAGTGCACAAACAAATAAAGAGCACAAGCACAAGATTTAGCTAAAAAGCAAACGCAAACAATTAAAGAGCACAAACACAAGCACAAACAATATTTAAAACTCACCAATGTAAGCACACGCACAAGTGCAAACTAACCAAAAAGCACAAGCGATAATAAAGAAAACGCACAAGCGAGAGTGATAGCTAAAGAGTTCAAGCACAAACAATAAATAAATATATACAACCGCAAGCAATAATTTAGAGGTCATACACAAACACACAATTAAAAAACGCAAGAACAAATGCAAACACGCACAAGTACAAACAATAATAAAAAGCACAAGTACAAATAAACAAAAAGCACAAACAATAACTTAATATCACAAGTACAAACAATAAAAAGCACAAACCAGCACAACCAATTACCAAACAGCAGGAATACGTAAACCACAAGCAAAAATTAAAAAAGTACACGCACAAACAATTAGGAAACAGGAACAAACAATAATTACAAAGCACAATCACAAAGACAGGCATCAAAATTAAAACGTACAAAAAGAAAATAATTAAAAACATAAATGTAAGTACTGGCACAAGTGCAAACAATAATCAAAAAACCAACGCAATAATAAACAAAAAGGACAATCAACAGGAGTGACACCTAAAAAACAAGCACAAACAAAAGTACACAATTTAAAAAGGCACAAACAATAAACAAACACGTGCAACCGCTAGCAGTAATTAAAACTGCACGCACAAACAAACAAATAAAACGCGCAAGAACCAACAAATACAAGTACAAATAAACCAGAAGCACAAACAATAACTAAATAGTACAAATAGTACAATAGTACAAAAAATAAAAAAGCACAAGCCGGCACAACCAATAACCAAACAGCAGAGATACGTACAACCACAAGCAAAAATTAAAAAGTACACGCACAAACAATTAAGAAACAGGAACAAACAAATAATTACAAAGCACAATCACAAGGACAGGCACCAAAATTAAAACGCGCAAAAAGAAAATAATTAAAAGCACAAATGTAAGCACTGGCACAAGTGCAAACAATAATAAAAAAACCGACGCAATAATAAACAAAAAGGACAATCAAAACGAGTGACAACTAAAAAACAAGCACAAACAAACATACACAATTTAAAAAGACGCAAACAATAAACAAACATGTACAACCGCAAGCAGTAATTAACTGCACGCACAAACAAACAAATAAAACGCGCAAGGACAAACAAATACAAGTACGCGCACAAGTACAAATAAACAAGAAGCACAAACAATAACTACATAGCACAAGTACAAAAATAAAAAGCACAAACCGGCACAAGCAATAACCAAACAGCAGAGATACGTACACCCGCAAGCAAAAATTAAAAACTGCACGCACAAACAATTAAGAAACAGGAACAAACAAGTACAAATAAACAAGAAGCCCAAGCAATAACTAATCATCACTAGTACAAAGAATAAAATGGCACAAACCGGCACAACGAATTTCAAAACAGCAGAGATACGTACAACCACAAGCAAAAATTAAAAGGTACACGCACAAACAATTAAGAAACAGGAACAAACGATAATTGCAAAGCACAATCACAAGCACAGACATCAAAATTAAAAAGCACAAAATGAAAATAATTAAAAAGCACAAATGTAAGCATTGGCACAAGTGCAAACAATAATAAACCGACGCAATAATAAACAAAAAGAACAATCAACACGAGTGACAACTAAAAAACACAAGCACAAACAAAAGTACACAATAAACAAACATGTACAACCGCAAGCAATAATTAAAATTGCACGCACAAACGAACAAATAAAACGCGCAAGAACAAACAAATACAAATACGCGCACAAGTACAAATAAACCAGAAGCACACACAATAATTAAATAGCACAAGTACAAAAAATAAAAAGCACAAGCAATAACCAAACAACAGAGATACGTACAACCGCAAGCAAAAATTAAAACTACACGCACAAACAATTAAGAAACAGGAACAAACAATAATTACAAAGCACAATCACAAGCACAGCCACCAAAGTTAAAACGCACAAAAAGAAAAATGTAAGCACTGGCACAAGTGCAAACAATAATCAAAAAACAAGCACAATAATAAACCAATAGAACAATCAACACGAGTGACAACTAAAAAACACAAGCACAAACAAAAGTACACAATGAAAAAAAGCACAAACAATAAACAAACGTACAAGCAATTAAGACTACATGCAGAAACACACACAATTAAAACACACAAGAACAAATGATTAAAAAGAACAAATACAAGTACACGCACAAGTACAAACAATAATAAAAGCACAAGCACAAATAAACAAAAAAGCACAAGCACGAACAATAACTGAATAGCACAAGTACAGATAATAAGATAATAATAAAAGCATAAACAAGCACAAACATGTACAACCGCAAGCAATAATTAAAAGCTACAACCACAAACACGAGCAATTAAACAGCACCAGTACAAACAAAAATTAATAAGTACAAACACAACCAATAACCAAAAGCAAATGCATAAACAAAAAGTACAAGTACAACCACAAATAGCAGCATAAAAGATGAAAAGCACAAACATGTACACACAATAAATAAACAGCACAAACATATACGACCAGAAGTAATAATTAAAAATTACGCGCACAAACAAATTATTAAAAAGCACAAGCACAAAAAACTGAAAACGCACAAATACAAGCATAAGTGCACGTTCAAGTACAAACTATAAACAAAAAGTACAAGCAAGACCCATAATTTAAAAGCACAAGCACAAACAATGAACAAAAAATTGACAAGCGCTAACTAAAAATCAGAAGTACAAACAATAAACAACACGAACAAACCACATACAAGAGCCAATAAGCGCAAGTACAAATATCTAAAGCACAAACAGTAAACAACAAGTACACGTACAAACCACAAACAATAATTAAAAAGTGCAAGCGCTGGAACAAATAACAGAATCATCAAGAAGCACAAGCACAAACAATTAAAAATCACAATAAACACAAGTATGAACAATCAAAAAGCACAAACACAATCACAAAAACAATAATCAAAAGACATAAGCACAAACAATAAAAAAAACCCAGCATATGCAATTAAAAAGCACATACAATTATTAGAAATCACAAACAAACAATAATCAAAAAGCACAAGCAAGAATATAAAGCACAACCACGAACAATTAAAAAGCACGCGCAATAATTAAAGAACGCAAGCACAAACAATCAAAAAGCACAAGCGCAAACAGCCGCACATGCAAACAATAATAAAAAGCACACGCACAAACAATTAAAAAGCAGAAGCACAAACACGCGCACAAGCTCTAAATAATCTCGGCACAAGCTCTAAATAATCTCGGCACAAAAATTTGACAAGCTCCCCAGAAGCACAAATTTTGAAACAATTTCCGTGGTTCCCGTCTATTCGTTTACGTGTTTAAAATTGTCCGCTAGAAACTAGTACGTTCCAAGCACAATTTGGCACAAACCCGCAAAAATAAATTTTCGTATCGAGTGGCACAGACAATGAGGTATCAGAAGAAATCCCCGCAATCGGGCGATGAAATGGAACAGGTTTACAACTTTAGCACAATATGGCACAACACATCCGCGGAAAATCATTTGGCTCACGCTTTAGAACAAATCAGTACAAAACTAGAAAAATTCTTCTACAATGTGAAATGTTTAGTTGTGCGTCAAAGGTTTAAAGGTTCCGCGCGAGGGCACAAACAACGTTCGCGACCGTTCAAAAATAATCCTCGAAATTTGTTAACAATTTATATGCACAAGCTAGTACATCTTAGCACAACCTGGCACAACTTTGGGAAAATAGTGTTAAAAGGTACATTTTGGGTACGCTGGCACAGACCTAGAGTGGGGGTAATACACCTATGTGCGTTTAAACAAGTACGTCAAAGATGCCCGGTGGAAGCACAAGAGCACAAATTGTCACAAACGTTTATAAATTGGGGAACATTAACGAACATTCAAAATAATCCTGGCAAGAACGGAATTTTTATTTAATCTACATGTATCTCAAAAAAATTTTTTTTTGGAAATTGTAAAATATTTCTATTTTCTTGGAATTTAAATTAGAAGTTTTTGGAAATTGTAGAAAATTTTGGAAATTGTAAAATAATTGTCAGAAATTATTACTTTTATTTTTCTAATTGCACGGGATTTTAAATTTTTTCCAGAATAAAAAGGAAAAGTTTTTGGAAATTGTAAAATTTTTTGGATATATAAAATTTTTGTCCGATAATTTTCATTTTATTTTTTTTAATTTCTTGAGATTTTATTTTTCTAGTTTTTTGGGATTTTATGTTTTCAAAAATAAAAAAGAAAAGTTTTTTGGAATTACAAAATATTTTGTCAGAAACTTTTACTTCTAATTTCTTCTAATTATAAATTTTTTCAAAAAGAAAAAAAAGTTTTTGGAAATTGTAAAAGATTTGTCAGAAATTTTTACTTCTTTCTAATTTGGAATGGAATTTTAAATTTTTTCAAAAAGAAAAAGAAAAGCTTTTGGAAATTGTTAAATATTTAGTCCGAAACTTTTATTTTTATTTTTTTTTAATTTTTTGGTATTTTAAACTTGCTCTAAAATAAAAAAAGGACAAGTTTTTGGAAATCTACTTTTAATATTAACTAATTTCTTGGAATTTTAAACTATTTAAAAAATAAGTTTTTGAAATTGTAAAATATTTTGTCCAACATTTTTAATTTTATTTTTTTAATTTATGGAGATTTTATTTTTTCTAATTTCTTGAGATTTTATTTTTCGAATTTCTTGGAATTTTATTTTCAAAAGTAGAAAAAGAAAAGTTTTTGGAAACTATAAAATATTTTGTCAGAAATAGTTACCTTTTACTAATTTATGGAATTTTATATCTTTTCAAAAATAAGAGAAAACGTTTTGGAAATTGCAAAATATTTTGTCAGATTTTTAAATTTTCTTAATTTCTTGGAACTTTTTATTTTTTCAAAAAAATAAGGTTTCTGGAAATTGTAAAATTTTTTAGAAATTACAAATTATTTTGCAAGAAAGTTTTACATTTTTGCTTCTATTTACTTGGGATTTTTAATTTGCTCAAAAATAAAAAGGTTTTTGGTAACTGTATTTTTAATTTTATTTTTTTAAATTTCTTGGATTTAATGTTTACTAATTTCTTGGAATTTTGTTTTCAAGAATAAAAAAGGAAAGTTTTTGGAAATTATAAAACATTTTGTCAGAAATTTCTGCTTTTCCTAATTTCTTCGAATTTTAAATTTTTGAAAAATAAAAAAAGGTTTGGAAATTGTTAAATATCTTGTTTGAAATTTTTACTTTTATTTTTCTAATTTCTTGGGATTTTAAATTTTGCAAAAATAAAAAAGGAAAGTTTTGGAAATTGTAAAATATTTTGTCCGACATTTTTAATTTTTTTTTCTAATTTCTTGGGATTTTGTTTTCGATAATAAAAAAAAAGTTTTGAAAATTGTAAAAATTTTGGAAATTTTTAAATATTGTGAAAAAGTTTTACTTTATTTTCTAATTTCTTGGAGTTTTAATTTTTTTTTTAAAAAGAAAAGTTTTGGAAATTGTAAGTTTCGGAAATTGTAAAATATTTTGTCCGGAATTTTTACTTTTATTTTTTAAACTTGGGAGATTTTATTTTTACTAATTTCTTGCAATTTTATTTTTCAAGAATAAAAGAAGAAAATTTTTTGGAAATAGTAGAAATTTTGGAAATTACAAAATACTTAATCCGAAATTTTTACTTCTATTTTTCCAATTTCTTGGATTTTTAACTTTTTGCAAAAATAAAGGAAAAAGTGTTGGAAATTGTAAAATATTTTGTCTTAAATTTTTACTTTTATTTTTCAAATTTCTTGGAATTTTTCAAAAATAAAAAAAGGTTTCGGAAATTGTAAAATATTTTGTCTGAAATTTTTACTTTTATTTCTTTTAATTTTTAGTTTGTTCAAAGGACAAGTTTTGAGAATTGTAAAAATTTGGAAAATTATAAAATATTTTGTCAGAAATGTTCCCTTTTTTCTAATTTCTTGGGATTTAAATTTTTTAAAAATACAAAAGAAATTTTTTTAGAAATTGCAAAGTCTGAAATTTTGATTTTGTTTTTCTAACTTTTTGGGATTTAAATTTTTTCGAAAACAAAAGCCATTGAATTTTAGAAATAATTATAGATTTTGGGAAAAGAAATACAATTTTTTGAATTGGGTTCTTGTCCAAATTTCTACATTTTTCAAAGTTTTCTTACGATCAAGAATTGAATTTTGGTGACCTTTTTTGTATTCCACCGATTTTTCTTTTCCTTTTTTTAATTTTCGCCATATGATCATTTTTACGCTTAGACCCTTTGACTTAAAATTTTTCTAATTGGGTTTCTGGTGGAATTTCTACATCTTCGGCATTCGTTTGTAAAAAAATGTAGTTAAATTTTTCAGAGTAAAAAAATTGAATTTTGGAGGTTTTTCTTTTTTCTGAATTTGAATATGAAGATGTATACAGTTTTTTGAATTTAGAATCTTGACTAAAGATCTATATCTTCCGTAGTTCATAAAAAATGTTATATTAAATCGCGTGTTTGATTCCAAAAAATTGTTGTGCCTTTCGACGAATTCAAAAAATTGTATTCCGCTGTTTTTCCTCTCCTTTTTTGAATTTTCGTACTAGCGTTGTAAAACTATTAGACTTTTTTACTCTAAATATAAACAATTTTTTTAATTCGGCTATTGACCGAATTTCATACCTGAATTCTTTTTCAAAAATATGTAGAAGTTAAATCATTCAGACTAAGTCAAAAAATTGTATTATGGTGATTTTTTCTTTTTTGATTTTCCCCTTTCTTTTTTGAATTTTCGCACTGACGTTATAATAATCACATCGCGAACCTTTTGACTCACATTATATGCAATTTTTTTAATTCAAAAAATGTTCAAATAAATTTCGCTGTATGTAATTTCAAAAAATTGTAGTAAGATACAGAAAAACTTATTTTGGCTCTTCCTTTTTTAGTAAGAAAAAGATGTATACAATTTTCTTAACTCAAAAAATGTTCAAATAAATCCCGCTGTATGTAATTTCAAAAAATTGTAGCCAAAGAAAAGCATTTGTTTTGGCTCTTTCCTTTTTAGTATGAAAAAGATGTATACAATTTTTTGAATGCGGCTTTTCACGGAATTTCTACATCCTCGGGGTTTTTTGCAAAAAATGTTCAAATAAATTGCGTTGTATGTAATTTAAAAAAATTGTATAAGCTATAGAAAAATCGTATTTGGGTATCTCTTTTTTTCTTTTTTGAATATGAAAAAGATCTACACAATTTTCTTAATTCGGTCTTGACCGAATTTCTACATCTTTCTGAGTTATCGTCAAGAAATGTCGAATAAATCGTGTTGTACGTAATTTCAAAAAATTGTAGTAAGTTAGACCTTTCAAACTAAAAAGAAATATGGGGGTTTGCGATTTCTTTTTCTTTTTTGAATTCCGAATTTCTACATCTTCCGGAGTTCTCTTCAAAAAAATGTTGAAATAAATCGCTTTGTATTTACTTTCAAAACAATTGTAGCGAGCTAAATAAAAAATTGTATTTTCGCGAACTTTTCTTTTTCTTTTTTGAATACGAAGATGTATAAGTTCTGAATTCCAATCTTGCTCGAATTTCTATATCTCCCGAAGTTCCTTACAAGTTAAATAAAAAATTTACCTTTTAACGATCTCTTCTTTTTCTTTTTTAGGTATAAAAAGATGTATACAATTTTTTGAATTCGGTGTTGACCGAATTTCTACATCTTTCTGAGTTCTCGGGCAAAAAATGACGTGTCATTTCAAAAACCATAGTAAAGTAAATAAAAAAATTGTATTTTAGCGATCTATTCTTTTACTTTTTTGAGTATGAAAAAGATATTTACAATTTTTTGAATTCGGTGTTGACCGAATTTCTACATCGTCCTGCGTTCCCGGCAAAAAAGTTGTGTAATTTCAAAAAATCATAGTAAGGAAAATACAAAAATTGTATTTTAGCGATTCATTCTTTTCTTCTTTGAGTATGAAAAGATGTATAGTTTTTTGAATTCGGTCTTGACAGAATTTCTACATCGTCCTGAGTTCTTGGCAAAAAATGTGTCATTTCAAAAAATCTTAGTAAAGTAAATAAAAAAATGTATTTTAGCGATACATTCTTTTCCTTTTTTGAGTATGAAAAAGATATACACAATTTTTTGAATTCGGTCTTGACCGAATTTCTACATCGTTCTGAGTTCTCCACAAAAATGTTCAAATAAATTGCGTTGTATGTAGTAAAGTAAAACAAAAATTGTATTTTAACGATCCTTTCTTTTCCTTTTTTGGGTATGAAATTGATCTATTCAATTTTTGAATTCGGTTCTGACTGAATTTCTACATCGCCCGGAGTTTTTTCAAAAAATCTTCAAATAAATCGCATGGTATGTAATTTCAAAAAATTAGAGGAAGCTAAATAAAAAAAAATTTTTGGCCATGTTCTCTTTTCCTTTTTTGAGTATTGAAAATGGTGTATACAATTTTTTTTAACTCTGTTCTTGACCGAATTTCTACATCTTCCCGAGTTCTCGTCAAAAAATGTTCAAATAAATCGTGTATTTAATTTCAAAAAATTGTAGTAAGTTAAATTAAAAAAGTCGTACTTTGGCAATCGCTTTCTTTCCGTTTTTGAGTATGAAAAAGATGCATATAATATTTTGAATTCGGTTTTCGATCGAATTTCTACCTCTCGGAGTTCACTTCAACAATGTTCAAATAAATCGCGCGGTACGTAATATCAAAAAATTGTATTTTAGCGAGCTCTCCGTTTTCTTTTTCAAGTACGGAAAAATGTATACCATTTTTTAAATTTGATTCTTGACCGAATTTCTACATCTTCCCGAGTTCTCTTCAAAAAATATTCAAGTAAATCGCGTCGTACGCAATTAAAAAAATTGTAGTAAGCTAAATCCACAAATTGTACTTTGACGAGCTTTTCGTTTTCTTTATCGAGTACGAAAAGGGCATACAATTTTTTGAATTCGATTCTTGGCCGAATTTCTACATCTTCCCGAGTTCTCGTCAAAAATGTTGAGATAAATCGCGTTGTATGTAGTTTCAAAAAATTGTAGTGAATCAAATAAAAAAATTGTATTTTAGCGATCTATTCTTTTCCTTTTTTGAGTATGAAAAAGATGCATACAGTTTTTTGAATTCGGTGTTGATCGAATTTCTGCATCTTCCCGAGTTCTCGGCGAAAAATGTTGTCATTTCAAAAAATCATAGTAAAGTAAATAAAAAAATTGTATTTTAGCGATCCATTCTTTTCCTTTTTGAGTATGAAAACGATGTACGCAATTTTTTGAATTCGGTCTTGACCGAATTTCCACATCTTCCTGAGTTCTCTGCAAAAAATGTTTAAATAAATGGCGTCGTATGTTATTTCAAAAAAATCGTAGTAAAGTAAATAAAAAAATTGTATTTTAGCGACCCTTTCTTTTCCTTTTTTGAGTATGAAAAGGATGTATACATTTTTTTAAAATTCGGTTCTTAACCGAATTTCTACATCTCCCGGAGTTCTCTTCAAAAATCTTCGAATAAATTGCGGGGTATATAATTTCAAAAAACTGTAATAGGTTAGTTTGGCGATCCTTTCTTTCATTTTTTAGTATGAAAAGGATGTATACAATTTTTTGAACTTGGTTCTTGCCAGAATTTCCAAATCGTCCCGAATCCGCTTCAAAAATGTTCAAGTAAATCCCGTTTTATATAATTTCCTAAAATCGTAGTAAACTAAATAAAAAAAATGTATTTTGGCGATCTTTTCTTTTCCTTTTTTGACTATGAAAAAGAGGTATACAATTTTTTGAATTCGGTTCTTGATCAAATTCCTACACCTTCAGAAATTTTCAAAACCGTGATTTATTAGGAAAATAGCGATGCTTGCTTATAACATGCATATAATATCGGTTTTTTGACCTCTGACACATGCAGTACAAAAATTCTTTAAATCAAAAAAAGTCGTGGTTGGGTTACGTATCAGATTGATTTACTTCATCGATGGCCGTCGTCTTTGGAATGTGAAAGGTGGTAACGGTGGATCCACTTTTATTGCAAACTGCATTCTCTTCTTAAAATTGCTCGCAGAAACAATATAGCGACCGGTTGGTCGCTCTTTAAAATTAGGGCTCGAGATAAAACCGGCAAACATGTTGGTCTCGCTCAGGTAAAAGACACAGGTACGACAGCTACTCGGAAGAGAAACCCACGCTTCTAACGATCGTAGGAGTCTCCTTTCATTCATCGTGTGCAATTTCCCCGACCCACCCACCTTCGCAGAAGTGTGAGAGAGACGATTTCTAGACTAGTACAGAAAAAAAATTGCAAATGAGGTCGGTCGACTGGTATGAAGAAGTGAAACTGGTAATTATCACTTCGTAGGAAGTTAGAATAACTAATTGAATGTTACCGAACGCGCTATTAAGTGGTACCAACGTAATTGGAGTAAAAGAGCGATTTAAAGGTCAACAAGTAGATAAACGGTGGCCCACATCGGCCACACAGCAAAGCACAACCGTACAAATCCACAACAACAACGTCTTTATTGAGGAAAAACAAACGTCTCGAGCAAGAATCGAACTTGTGATTTATGCGGGTTGTATATCAACGTCAAAATGGCCCCGAACGTCAAGAAACCATGCAAAAAAACTTACAGCTAGTCAAACGAATTCGCCAATTAGGTTATGATTTCTCAAGCGAAAATGTGAAAATTTAGACAAATTAAAGAAGAGATCGTTGAAATACAATTTTTTGAATTTGTCGAAAGCCTCCACGTTTTCTACAATTTTTTGAAACCAAACATAACGTCCTCGTCGCAGTAGTCGCGTTTTCGAACGCTTTTTTGAAGTGAACTCGAAGATTTCGATATACGACCAAGAAACCCTGTTCAAAAAATTGTAATACACCTCGAGTCGGGTCTATGGATCAAATTTTGCGGCTGGTCAAAAGATCTAGACGACTGCGGGGTTATGATTTTTAAAGCGCAATGTAGACATTCCAAAAAAAGAAAGAACCGCTTAAATACAATTTTTTGAATTCCTCGGAAGCGCCCGCACGTCCTCTATAATTCCTTTGAAATCAAACACAACGAACTCGTCGCCATAGTCGCGTTTTCGAACGATTTTTTGAAATGAACTCGAAGATTACGATATGTCCAAGAAACCTTGTTCAAAAAATTGTAATACACCTCGAGCCGGGTCAGTCGATCAAATTTTGCGGCTGGTCAAAAGATCTAGACAACTGTGGCGTCGTGATTTTTAAAATGCGAATGTAAAAATTAAAAAAATAAAAAGAAAGAACCGCTTGAATACAATTTTTTGAATTCCTCGGAAGCGTCCACACGTCCTCTAAAATTTCTTTGAAACCAAACACAATGCCCTCGTCGCAGTAGTCACGTTTTCGAAACTTTTTTGAAGTGAAGTCTAAGATTTCGATATACGACCAAGAAACGCTGTTCAAAAAATTGTAATATACCCCGAGCCGGGTCGATAAATCAAGTTTTGCGGCTGGTCAAAAGATCTAAATAACTGCGGAGTCATGATTTTTAAAGCGCGAATGTAAAAATTCAAAAAATAAAAAAAGGAACCGCTTAAATACACTTTTTTGAATTCCTTTGTGTTTAGAAAAAAAAATCAAAATTTTCACAAAAAAAATTTCTCAAAATCTCAACTTCTTTCCAAAAACTTTTTAACCCCTTTTTTTGTAAAAAAAATTTAAATTCCAAAAAAATTAAGAAAAAATAAATACTAGAAAAAATTCTAGGGGGTTTGTAAGCCCTTCAGAAATTCCACTGCCTATTTCAACAATTTTCAAAAAAATTAAATTCTGAAAATTTTTGGAGCTTTTATTCCAAAAAACGTTCACTCTTTTTCGAAAAATTTAAGATCCCAAAAAATTAAAAAAAAAGAAACAGTAGGGAAAATTTCCAATGAGATTTTGAGCCGCTGAGAATTTCCACTGCCTGCTTTAACAATTTCCACGCGTTCTTTTGTTTTGGATAAATTTGAAATCCCAACAAATTAAAAAAAGAAATACCAGGAAAATTTCCAACGAGATTTTGAGCCGCTGAGAATTTCCACTGCCTGTTTTAACAATTTTCACACATTCTATTGTTTTCGAAAAATTTAAAATCCCAAAAAATTAAAAAAAACAAACAAGGGAAAATTTCCAATGAGATTTTGGACCGCTGAGAATTTCCACTGCCTACTTAAAGAATTTTCACGCATTCTTTTGCTTTCGAAAAACTAAAAATCCCAAAAAAAAGAAAAAAGGAAACACCAGCAAAAATTTCCAACGAGATTTTGAGCCGCTGAGAATTTGCACTACCTGCTTTAACAATTTTCACGTATTCTTTTGTTTTCGAAAAATTTAAAATCCCAAATTTTTTTTTAAAAAACAAGGGAAAATTTCCAATGAGATTTTGAACCGCTGAGAATTTCCACTGTCTACTTTAACAATTTTCACGCATTCTTTTGTTTTCGAAAAATTTCAACAAATTAAAGAAAAGAAACACCAGGGAAATTTTCCAACGAGATTTTGAGCCTCTGGGAATTTCCGCTGCGTGCTTTAACAATTTTTAAGCATTCTATTGTTTTCAAAAAATTTAAAATCCCAAAAAATTAAAAAAAGAAGAAGTAGGGAAAATTTCCAATGAGATTTTGAGCCGCTGAGAAATTCCACTTCCTACTTTAACAATTTTCACGCATTCTTTTGTTTTCGAAAAACTAAAAATCCCAAAAAATTAAGAAAAACGGAAACACCAGCGAAATTTTCCAACGAGATTTTGAGCCGCTGAGAATTTCCACTGCTTGCTTTAACAATTTTCACGCATTCTATTGTTTTCAAAAAATTTAAAATCCCAAAAAATTAAAAAAAGAAGAAGTAGGGAAAATTTCCAATGAGATTTTGAGCCGCTGAGAAATTCCACTTCCTACTTTAACAATTTTCACGCATTCTTTTGTTTTCGAAAAACTAAAAATCCCAAAAAATTAAGAAAAACGGAAACACCAGCGAAATTTTCCAACGAGATTTTGAGCCGCTGAGAATTTCCACTGCTTGCTTTAACAATTTTCACGCATTCTATTGTTTTCGAAAAATTTAAAATCCCAAAAAAATTAAAAAAAGAAACAGAAGAGAAATCTCCAATGAGATTTTGAGCCATTGAGAATTTCCACTGGCTACTTTAACAATTTTCACGCATTCTTTTGTTTTCGAAAACTAAAAATGCCAAAAAAGTAAGAAAATGGAAACACCAGTTAAAATTTCCAACGAGATTTTGAGCCGCTGAGAATTTCCACTGCTTGCTTTAACAATTTTCACGCATTCTATTGTTTTCGAAAAATTTAAAATCCCAAAAAAATTAAAAAAAGAAACAGAAGAGAAATCTCCAATGAGATTTTGAGCCATTGAGAATTTCCACTGGCTACTTTAACAATTTTCACGCATTCTTTTGTTTTCGAAAACTAAAAATGCCAAAAAAATAAGAAAATGGAAACACCAGCTAAAAGTTCCAACGAGATTTTGAGCCGCTGAGAATTTCCACTGCTTGCTTTAACAATTTTCACGCATTCTATTGTTTTCGAAAAATTTAAAATCCCAAAAAAATTAAAAAAAGAAACAGAAGCGAAATTTCCAATGAGATTTTGAACCATTGAGAATTTCCACTGGCTACTTTAACAATTTTCACGCATTCTTTTGTTTTCGAAAACTAAAAATGCCAAAAAAAAATAAGAAAATGGAAACACCAGCTAAAATTTCCAACGAGATTTTGAGCCGCTGAGAATTTCCACTGCCTGGTTTAACAATTTCCGCGTATTCTTGTTTCAAAAAATTTAAAAAAGAAACCAGGGGAAATTTCCAACGAGATTTTGAGCCGCTGAGAATTTCCACTGCCTGCTTTAACAATTTTCAGGCCATCTTTTGTTTCGAAAAAATTTACAATTTGTAGAAATCAGGAAAAATAGTCTCAAATTAATGAAAATTTCTCAATATTCTTTTACAAGTAGCCTACAAAATTTCCGCTAATTCCAAAAATTTTTATTTTGGTTTTCTTTTTGAAATAATTTTAAATCTCAAAAAAACCACTAAAATCTCAAAATAATCCAATAAAAAAAATTTAATTCTAAAAATTTTTTGAACTTTTATTCCAAAAATGTTCACTCTTGTTTTCGAAAAATTTAAAATCCCAAAAAATTTAAAAAAAAAAAGAAACACCAGGGAAAATTTCCAACGAGATTTTGAGCCGCTGAGAATTTCTACTGCCTGTTTTAATAATTTTCACGCATTCTTTTGTTTTCGAAAAATTTAAAATCCCAAGTAATTAAAAAAAGGAACACCAGGGAAAATTTCCAACGAGATTTTGAGCCGCTGAGAATTTCCACTGTCTGCTTTAACGATTTTCACGCCTTCTTTTGTTTCGAAAAAAATTTACAATTTATTTTGGTTTTCTTTTTGAAATTATTTTAAATCTCAAAAAAATTAAAATCTCAAAATAATCCAATAAAAAAATAAAATTCTGAAAATTTTTGGAACTTTTATTCCAAAAATGTTCACTCTTGTTTTCGAAAAATTAAAAATCCCAACAAATTAAAAAAGAAACTGAAACAACAGGGAAAGTTTCCAACGAGATTTTGAGCCGCTGAGAATATCCACTGTCTGCTTTAACAATTTTCACGCATTCGTTTGTTTTCGAAAAATTTAAAATCCCAAATAATTAAAAACAAAACACCAGGGAAAATTTCCAGCGGGATTTTGACCCGCTCAGAATTTCCACTGCCTGGTTTAACAATTTTTACGCATTATTTTGTTTTCAAAAAAATTTAGAAATCCTAAAATCAGGAAAGTATCAATTCAGTGAAAATTTCTAACAAAATTTCTTACAAGTAGCCGTTTCGAATTTTCCAAAATTTCCGCCAACTTCAAAAATTTGTACTCCTTTTTTATTTACGAAAAAATAAAATTTCAAAAAATCAGAAAATCGAAAATTTCTGAAGCTTTTTTGCAAGTTGCTCGAAATCTACTTTTATTTAAAAAATGTTCATTATTTTCGGAAAAAAATTCAAAATTCCAAAAAGTTATGAAAAAAAAAAAAATAATAAAGAAAATTTCTAACGAGTTTTTTGCAAGTAGCTTCCAAAATTTCCGCTTATTCCAAAAATCTTGACTCTTTTCTTCCTTTTGAAAAAAAATTCAAATCTCAAATAAAAGATAAAAAAAAATTGCGAAAATCTCTGGAGCTTTACTACAAGTGGTTTGTTGGAGTTCCCCAAAAAAGTTAAAAGAGAAGTTAATAATAGGGAAAATTTCCAACGAGCTTTTTTTACAAGTAGGCTGCACAATTTACGTTTATTCCAAAAATTTTAATTCTCAAAAAAAAAATTAAAAAGAGAGGGGGGAAATTTCTAGAAATTTTCAACAAGTGATTTTTTAAAGTTCCTCAAAATCTGCTTTTTTTCCAAAAAATTTCAATCCTATTTCAGTTTCTAAAAAATATAAAATTAAAAAAAATTAAGAAAAAATTTCTAATCGGCTTCCTTACAAGTAGTTTTCAAAATTTCCGCTTGTTCCAAATACTTTCCCTTTTTTTTTTGAAAAATTTTTGAATCTCAAAAATATTTAAAAAATAAAATTGCGAAAATATCTGGAGCTTTTCTACAGGTAATGTTTTGAAATTCCTCATAATCTACTGTTATTGCAAAAATTTCCACTGCTTTTTTTATTTTCGAAAAAATGTAATATCCTAAAAATTTAAAAAACAATAAGAAAATTTTAACCAGCTTTTATACATAGGGTCTCCAAAATTTTCGCAGATTTCAAAAATTTCCTCTTTTTTTCTACCGTTCTCTACTTCTATTCCAAAATTTTTCACTCTTATTTTCGAAAAAATATTAAATCCCAAAAAATAAGAAAAAAAATAAGAACGAACTTGTTTTTAGAAACAGTCTTCAAAATTTGTGTTATTCCAAAAATCGTTACTCTTTTTTCTTTTTGAAAAATGATAATCTCAAAAAACAAAAAATAAAATTGCAAAAAATTTCTGGAGCTTTTCTGCAAGTAATTTTTGGAGTTCCTCAAAATAGACTTGTGTTCCAAAAATTTTCATTCTTTTTCTATTTCCAAAAAAATATTAAATTCAAAAAAATTTTAAAATATAAATAATAGGGATAATTTTTAACAAACTTTGTTTACAAGCAGCTTCCGCTTATTCAAAAAATTTTTACTCTTTTCTTTATTTTTGAAAAAATTTTATATCTCAAAAATAAAATTGCGAAATTTTCTAGAAGACAAACAAGTGATTTTTTGGCATTTTTTAAAATCCACTTTGATTCCAAAAATTTTCAGTCCTTTATTTTCGAAAAAATGTAAAATCTCAAAAACATTAAGAAAAAATTTTTACAAGTAGCTTCCAAAATTTCCATTTGCTACAAAAATGTTTAATCTTTTTTCGTTTTGAAAAAATTGTAATCTCAAAAAAATTTAAAAAAATAAAATTGCCAAAATTTCTGACGCTTTTCATCAGGTGATTTTTTGAAGTTCCTTAAAATCTACTTTTATTCCAAAAATTTTCGCTCTTATTTTCGAAAAAATTTAGAATACCAACCAGCTTCCAAAATTTGTCTTTTTTCTTTTTGAAACAAATATAATCCCAAAAAATTAAAAAAATTAATTGCGAAAATTTCCGGCGCTTTCAACAAGTAATTTTTGAAATTCCTCAAATCAAATTCCACAAAATTTTCACTCTTATTTTCGAAAAAATATTAAATCCCAAAAAAAAAGAAAAAATAATAGGGAAAATTTCTAACACGCTTTATTTTACAAGCAACTTCCAAAATTTGCGCTTAGTCCAAAAATTTCTACTCTTTTCTATTCCTTTTGAAGAAAAAATTGCGAAAATTTCTAGAGTTTTTTTCAAGTGATTTTTTTGGAATACAAAAAATTTCCACCCCTTTTCTGTTTACAAAAACAAATAAAGATCCTATAAAACTAAGAAAAAGTATGTAACATTTTCTGAGCTTCTGAAAATTTCTACTGTCTGTTTCAACAATTTTTGCGCTCCTTTTTTGTTTCAAAAAAAAAAACACCAAAATGTCGAAAAATCACCCTCACTTTTAGAAAATACTTCAAAACTGCTCGTTTAATCTTTGTAAATTGGATTGTGGTCGCTTAATTTATCCTAAACCAGTTCTGTATTATCTACATTCATTCAACGCCTCCCTCCCCACCCCTCCCGCCCACATCTACACGCATATATCAGAGCCGATCCTAAACTGAATTTTTTGAGTTTAATGACACATTAAAGCGGTGGTATTATGTAAATCGTAGGCAAAAAAGAACGATTTTGTCGGTAAAAATAACGGACGCAAGTGGTGACAGCTTTTTTTTAAAAAAAAAAAAAGCAGCTACAACAAAAAAAGGATTTATAGAGTTGAAACTAACGAACCTGAAATCGCTCTAATTAATTGTCTTGCGTTGTTTTACATATATTTTGGAGCGCAATATTTTGTTTTTGTAGATCTCCATCCGTTGTACGTCACTTTATTCACAGTCAATTGTTTTCTGGCTTGCAGTATGTAACTATCTCACTCTTACTACTCGCTAAATAATTCTTTTGTCTTGTTGTAACTGTTTCTTGTTTACGTTGTCTCCTTTTTTCAATGGGAATTCGTTTGTTTACAGAATTTCCGTTTAGTTTCAAGCGTCCGCATTTAAATAATTCAATTGTTTATTTATAAAGACATCGTCTTTCTTCTTTTTCTCGAAAAATGTTCAAATATTCCTTTGTTTTAAACGTCACTGCTTACGTTACTCCTTTATTATTTACTGTTCGTACATTATTTTGTTATTTATTTTCATACGTCCTAATTTCTATAGGATCTAAATTCGTTGAAACCTAAACCCTCCATCCTTAGAATTTTAATTAAAAAACAACTATAGAAACACCTGCAACCCTTTTATGATCAAATTTCTTATGGGAACAAATTCGTTGGTACTCAAATTCTCTAGAATCAAATTTCTTTACGGCCTAAATTTTTAGGTTTTAAGCTGTTTGTAAACTAAGTTCTTCAAGACCTAAATTCTTTTGATTCTAAATTCATTAAGGTCTAAAATCCTTAGATCCTAACTTCTTTGGAACGTAAATTTCTAGGATGTTTTTTGAATTCCTTCTAACTTAAATTCCTCGGGATCTAATTTCTTTGGGACCTAAATTCTTAAAGTCATAAGGAATCAAATTCTCTTGGAGTTAAACTCGTTAGGACCTAACCTCCGAACAAAGTTTAATTTAAAGTAGTTTAAACCTAAATTTCTTTAGGATCTAAATTCTTTGGACCGTAAACCCTCAAACCTCAGAATAAGCATTTTAATTTAAGAAATCTTTCAAAAGTATCCGCAAACTAGGTTCTTGTAGAACCTAATTTCCTTAGGATCTAAATTCGTTCGAAGCTAAACTCCCAATCTTTAGAATTTTAATTAAAAAATAAAAACACAAACACATACAACCCTAATTTTTGGACATAAATTCATTACAACCTAACTCCTCAACCTAAATTCTTTATGGGTTAAACTATTTAGGTTGTAAACTGTACATGAATTAAGACCTTTAATATCTAAATTCTTGTGATTCTAAATTCACTGGGATTAATATTCTTAAATCCTAATTGCTTTGGGACCTAAATTCTTTAAATCAGAGTCCTGACTTAAATTCTTTAAAACTTTAGTTCCTTAGGATCTAATTTCTTTGGGACCTAAATTCTTTAAGTCATAAATTGTCGAGGATTCAAATTCTCTAGGAGTTTAATTTGTCAAGGCCAAAGCTCTAAAAGCCCAGAATTTAGATTTTAATTTAAGAAAGTTTGTACAAGTATCTGCAACCTAAATTCTTCTAGAACCTAATTTCTGTAGGACCTAAATTTGTAAAAACCAAAACGCAATGTTTTGAATTTTAAGATAAAAAACAGTATACAAACACCTACAACCATATTCTTTATGGCCTAATTTCTTAGGGACAAATTCGTTAGAACCTAACTCATCGATCCAAATTCTTTAGAATCTAATTTCCATAGGGTCTAAACGTTGTTTATGAACTAAGCTCTTTAACCTAAATTTTTCAAGTTCTTAATTCACCAAGGTTTAAAATCCTTAGGACCTAATTTATTCGAGACCTAAATTCTTTAAGTCCAAGACGTCTAGGACTTAATTCTTTAATAGTTAAATTCCTTAGGGCCTAATTTCTTTAGGACCTAAATTCTTTAAGTCATAAGTTGTCTAGAAATTAAATTCTCTAGGACAGGACCTCAACTCTATTCCCAGAAACGGATTTTAATTCGAAGGAGCTTATACAAATACCTGCAACCTAAATTCTTTAGGATCTAATTTCTCCAGGATCTAAATTCGTTAGAACCTAAACTTTCATCCTAAAAATCAGGATTTTAATTTAATCAAGATTGTACAAATATCTGCAACCTAAATTCTGTTAGAACTTAATTTCTTTAGGACCTAATTTCGTTAAAACCTAAACCGCCAATCCTTACGATATTAATTAAAAAAATTATTCAAACATATTCAATCAGTTCTTTATAACTTTACTTAAGGGCAGAAATTCGTTAGAACATAAATTCTCGACCTAAATTCTTTAGAATCCAGTATCTTTATGGTCTAAACTTTTAGGTTTTAAGTCGTTTATGAATTAAGTTCTTTAGACCTAAATTCTTTTGATTCTAAATTCACCAGGGTCTAAAATCCATAGATCCTAATTTCTTTGGAACTTAAATTCCCTTAGTGTACGGTGTAAATTCACTAGGGTCTAAAATCCATAGATCTTAATTTCTTTGCGCCTTAAATTCCTAAGTCCAAGGTGTCTATCTAAATTCTTTAAGACAAATTCCTTAGGATCTAATTCCTTTGGATCCTAAATCCTTTAAGGCATAAGTTGTCTAAGAATCAAATTCTGTAGGAATTAAGTTCGTTTGAACCTAAGATTTCAAATCTCAGAATAAGGATTTTAATTTGAGGAAGTTTATACAAGTATATGCATCGGAATTCTTCTAGGACCTAAATTCGTTAAAACCTAAACTCTCAATTCGCAGTTTTAATTTAAAAAAACAATAATACAAATACACGCAACCCTAGTTCCTTATGACCTAATTCCTTTTGGACATAAATTCGTTAGAACCAAATTCTTTAGGTTTTAAGTCGTTTATGAAGAGTTCTTTAAGACCTAAATTCTTTCAATTGTAAATTCATTAGGGTCTAAAAGCCTAGATGCTAATTTCTTAGGGATCTAAATTCTTATAACTTAAATTCCCTAGGACCTAATTTCTTTGAGATCTAAATTGTTTAAGGCATGAATATGACTCAATTTCTATAGATATTGAGCTTGTTTGGACCTAGCAACGGATTTTAATTAAAAAAAGTTTATACAAATACCTGCAATCTAAATTCTTTAGAATTTAATTTCTCTAGGATCTAAATTCGTTAGAACCTAAACTCTCAAATAACAAAATAAGCAAAGTTTGTACTAGTATCTACAACCTAAATTCTTCTACAACCTAATTTCGTTAAAACCTAAACCCGATTATACAAACACCTGAAATTCTAATTCTATATGACCTAATTTCTTATGGAAGTAAATTCATTAGAACCTTTCCTCGACCTAAATTCTTTAGATGAACGTTTAGATTATAAGCTGTTTAAGAACTAAGATCTTTAAAACCTAAATTCTTCAGGTTCTAAATTCACTAGGGTCTAAAATCCTTTGAACTAATTTCTTTGAGACCTAAATTCTTTAAGTCAAGCTCCTGGCTCAAATTTTTGAAAACTTAAATTCCTTAGGACATAAATTCTTTAAGTCATGAGTTGTCTAGCAATTAAATTCTCTAGGACAAATTTCAAAAACGGATTTCAATTTAAAGAAGATTTTGGTTAAAGAAAGTTTATTGAAGTATCAGGACCTAAATTCTTTTGGAATCTAATTCCTTCAGGACCTAAATTCGTTAGAAACTAAACTCTTAATCCCCGTGAGTACATATTCGAGCATCGGAGACGTAAATTCCTTTTAAACCTAATTTCTTAATAATCTAAATTTGTTGGAACCTAATTTCTTTAGGACCTAAATTCGTTAGACACCAAGCTCTTAATCTTCATGAGTACAGATTTTGGTTAAAGAAAATTTATTCAGGTATCAGAAACGTAAATTCCTTTAGAACCTAATTTCTTAAGGACCTAAGTTCGTTAGAACTTAGGTCCCTTTGGACCTAAATTCGTAGAAACCAAACTTAATCCTTATAAGTACGCGTTTTGGTTATAGAAAGCTTTTTCAGGTATCAGAGACGTAAATTCCTTTAAAACCTACTTTCTTAACAACCTATGTTCGATAGATCCAAATTTCTTTAGGACCTAAATTCGTTAGAATTTAAACTCTAATCTTCATGAGTACAGATTTTGGTTAAAAAAAGTTTATTCAAGTATCAGAATACGTACAATCCTTTAGAACCTAATTCCTTAAGGACCTATATTCGTCAGAACCTAATTTCTTTGGGACCCAAATTCGTTAGAAACTAAACTCTTAATCCCCGTGAATACAGATTCGAGTATCGAAGACGTAAATTCCTTTAAAACCCAATTTCTTAATATCTAAATTTGTTGCAACCTAATTTCTTTAGAACCGATATTCGTTAGACTTTAATTCCCTTTGAACCTAAATTCGTTAGAAACCAAACTCTTAATCCTCATGAGTACAGATTTTGATTAAATAAAGTTTATTCAAGGGTCAAAGACGTAAATTCCTTTAGAACCTAATTTCTTTGCGACCTAAATTCCTTAGAACCTAACTCTGCTATCCTCAGAGTACGGATTTTAACAGCAGGAAACTGTAGCTTACATTCTTTAAAACCTAATTTCTTCAAGACCTAAGCCCTCAATCTACAGAATTTTAATTAAAAAAAGTTATAGTAGCATCTGCAAACTAAATCCTTTATGACCTAATTTTTTTAGACGCTAATTTCGTAAGAGCCTAATTTTCTCTGGACCTAAAAATTATTATAACCTAATTTCTTTGCGACCTAAATTCCTTAGAACCTAACCCTGCTATCCTCAAACTACGGATTTTAACAGCAATTTATATGAGTTTCTGTAACTTACATTCTTTACAACCTAATTCCTTCAAAACCTAAGCTCTCAATATAAAGAATTTTAATTTAAAAAAGGGATAGAAGCACCTGCAACCTAAATCCTTTATAACCTAATTTCTTTAGAAGCTAATTTCGTAAGAACCTAATTTCGTAAGACCCTAATTTTCTCTGGACCTAAACATCCTTAGAACCTATTTTCTTTGCGACCTAAATTTCTTAGAACCTAACTCTGCTATCCTCAGAGTACGGATTTTAACAGCAGGAAACTGTAGCTTACATTCTTTACAACCTAATTTCTTCAAAACATAAGCTCCCAATATATAGAACTTTAATTAAAAAAGTTATAGAAGCCTCTGCAACCTAAATCCTTTATTACCTAATTTCTTTAGAAGCTAATTTCGTAAGAGCCTAATTTCCTCTGGACCTAAAAATTCTTAGAACCTAATTTCTTTGCGACCTAAATTTCTTAGAACCTAACTCTGCTATCCTCAGAGTACGGATTTTAACAGCAGGAAACTGTAGCTTACATTCTTTACAACCTAATTTCTTCAAAACATAAGCTCCCAATATATAGAACTTTAATTAAAAAAAGTTATAGAAGCATCTGCAACCTAAATCCTTTATTACCTAATTTCTTTAGAAGCTAATTTCGTAAGAGCCTAATTTCCTCTGGACCTAAAAATTCTTAGAACCTAATTTCTTTGCGACCTAAATTTCTTAGAACCTAACTCTGCTATCCTCAGAGTACGGATTTTAAGAGCAGGAAACTTATACAAGTTTCTGTAATTTACATTCTTTACAACCTAATCTGTTCAAGACGTAAGCTCTCAATCTATAGAATTTTAATTTAAAAAAGTTATAGGAGCATATGACACCTAAATCCTTTATGACCTAATTTCTTTAGAAGGTAATTTCGTAAGAGCCTAATTTCCTCTGGACCTAAATTCGTTAGAACCTAATTTCTTAAGGACCTAAATTCGTTAGAACCTAACTCTGCTATCCTCAGAGTACAGATTTTAACAGCAGGAAATTTATGAGTTTCTGAAACTAACATTCTTTACAACCTAATTTCTTCAAGACCTAAGCTCTCAATATAGAGAATTTTAATTAAAAAAGGTATAGAAGCACCTGCTACCTAAATCCTTTATAACCTAATTTCTTTAGAAGCTAATTTCGTAAGAGCCTAATTTTCTCTGGACCTAAAATCGTTAGAACCTAAATTCCTTAGAACCTAACTCTGCTATCCTCAGAGAACGGATTTTAACAGCAGGAAACTTATATGAGTTTCTGTGACTTACATTCTTTACAACCTAATTTCTTCAAGACCTAAGCTCTCAATCTATAGAATTTTAATTTTAAAAAGTTATAGAAGCATCTGCAACCTAAATCCTTTATGACCTAATTTCTTTAGAAGCTAATTTCGTAAGAGCCTAATTTTCTCTGGACCTAAAATCGTTAGAACCTAAATTCCTTAGAACCTAACTCTGCTATCCTCAGAGAACGGATTTTAACAACAGGAAACTTATATGAGTTTCTGTGACTTACATTCTTTACAACCTAATTTCTTCAAGACCTAAGCTCTCAATCTATAGAATTTTAATTTTAAAAAGTTATAGAAGCATCTGCAACCTAAATCCTTTATGACCTAATTTCTTTAGAAGCTAATTTGGTAAGAGGTTAATTTCCTATGGACCTAAATTCGTTAGAACCTAATTTCTTAAGGACCTAAATTCGTTAGAACCTAAACCCTGAATTTCCAGGGTACGAATTTTAATTTAAGAACTTTTATAGAAAAGTCTGCAACCTAAATAATTTAGGCTGTTAATTCCTTAGGATCTAAAACCCTAAGGTGTCTAGGAGTTAAATTCGTTATGACCGGAACTCAATTCACAGAGTAAAGTAAGTTTATGGAAATATGCAATTAAAACTCTTTAGGGCCTAATTCCTTTAGGACCTAAATTCTATAGGCGTTGCATTCTTTACGATCTAAATTCCATAGGCGCTGTTCTTTAGGATCTAAATTTTATAGGGGCTAAATTCTATGGTACCTAAGCTCTATAGGAGCTAAATTTTTAGTGTTTGGCTTTATCAAAGTGAAAAAAAAACTCCTTGAGATAAATATCCAATAACCAACTAAAATTAATGAAGAAGACATCCTTCACAGGCAATTTCCTTTTAATCACGGCACGTGCGATTAATCCATATATTTGATTATATTTTTTTAATTAATCCAATTAAAATGTTTCACTGCTTACTTTGTTATTATTTATGTTGGTATGACGTAAGTTCTTGTATAATTTTATGTATATCTTCGGTACTTGAACTTTACGGTTCTCTGGCGATCGGCAAACCAAACCACCGTGAAAAAATCGCATTATTTGTCTTACGACATAATGGCGGAGCGTTGTTTACTATAAGAAACGATATCTAAGACCCGCAAGTCGGCAGGAATGCAAACACCGCACCTGTGGTTTACAACCACACCCAAGGAAATCACCCAAATGGGAGAAAAACAGGACACCGAGTGGCCGAATTAGTGGCTAAACGTACTGATAAGTGATAATTTTTAAGGCTAAAGATGACGCGCCGCGTGTGAGTAAACAAAGATAAGAACATATGGGTTATGTAATACGCGGTGTTTGCCAAATACAAATTAATGTAATACAAATATCACCCAGGAAAAAAACAACCTCGTTATATAATGAAGCGGAAGAGCAAAAAAATAAACGGTTTTGTCTGGATCTTTTAATAGCAACTTGTATGTGGAGCACTTACAAAGAAATTCGCGTGACGAGGTTAATTATACCGGGGCGTTCTCAGCGTGGCGGACGTTAATTTTAGGTTAGATCGTTCTGTTGGTCGACTAAAAAGAAAGAACAACTGTCTCTTTTTGCCTCCCTGGTTTGAATACTTTAGTAAATGTTCCAGAACGATCGCTCGCATTAAGCCAAACAGCATTGAAGAAACTTTTACTTTTATTTCTTCCGATAAAAAAATGAGTTAGTTCGTTGAACAGCTTTTAATTCTGAACGCGCTTTCGGTCGTGACTGTAATTCTGGCAGTCCTCCAAGAAAACCAAATCTCAGTGGCCAGTAAATGGCACTCAATAGTAGCCACTGTCACGACCACACAAAAAAATCGTTAAGTTCGTTGCCTAATGAAATGTACCATCACACGTTCACCCAATAACCACTAAGTAACCATTAAACGACATTCATTGAGTCATTTTCACGGAACATTCGAAAAACTTCGAGAAAACCGCGAGTTCGCTGTCTAAATTGATAAAAAGTGCCATCTCACGTTCGCCCAAAAAAATCCAAATGTCAGTAACCATTAAATGACACTCATCGAGTCATTTCCGCGGACCGTTCAAAAAAACTTCGAAAAAACGTAAGTTCGCTGTCTAAATTGATGAAAAGTGCCATCTCGCGTTCGCCCCAAAGACATCCAAATGCCAGTAACCATTAAACGACAATCATTGAGTCATTTTCCCCGAACATTCAAAAAAACTTCGAGAAAACCGTGAGTTTGCTGTCCAAATTGATGAAATGTGCCATCTCACGTTCGCCCAAAAAAACCAAATGTCAGTAAACATTAAATGGCAGTCAGTAATTTATTTTCATGGACCACTAAAAAAACCTCAAGGACCCGCTAAGTTCGCTGTTTAATGCGATGAAAGTACCATCTCACGTTCGTCCAAAAACACCATAGGTAGGAACCATTAAACGACACAAGTCATTTTCACGGAAAACAAAAAACTCAAAGAAGCCGTTAAGTTGGCTGTAAAATAAGATAAAAGCTGCCATTTCACGTCCATCCCAAAAAAACTGAATGTTAGTAACCATTAAATGACGGTTCAGTAAGAAAAAACCTCGAGGAAGCCTAAGTTCAAAGTCTAATGAGATGAAAACTGCCTTGTAACGTTAGTCCATGTAAACCAAATGTCAGTGGCCACTAAATGATTCTCAACCATGGCTATTTTCACGAACAACTCACGTTCGCCCAAAAAAACCAAATGTCAGTAACCATTAAACGACACTCAATGAATCATTTTCACGGAACGTTCAAAAAATCTTAAGAAAATCGTGAAGTCCGTTGATTAATGAGATGACAGGTGTCATCTCACGTTCACCTAAAAAAAAACCAAATGTCAGTAACCATTAAATGACACTCAATGAGTCATTTTCACTAAACGTTCTAAAAATCCTGAGAAAGTCGTTAAGTCCGTTGCCTAATTAGATGACAAGTGCAATCTCATGTTTACCCCACAAAAACCAAATGTTAATAACCATTAAATGACACTCAATGAGTCATTTTCACGGAACGTTCAAAAAATCTTAAGAAAATCGTGAAGTCCGTTGATTAATGAGATGACAGGTGTGATCTCACGTTCACCTAAAAAAAACCAAATGTCAGTAACCATTAAATGACACTCAATGAGTCTTTTTCACGGACCGTTCAAAAAATCTTGTAAAAATCGTTAAGTCCGTTGTCTAATGATATGACAAGTGTCATCTCACGTTCACCCAAAAAAAAAATGTCAATAACCATTACACGACACTCAATGAGTCCATTTCACGGACCACACAAAAAACCTCGTGGAAGTCGTCAAGTTTGCTGCCTAATAAGATGGAAAGCGACATCTAACGTTCGCCCAAAAAAAAAACAAATGTCAATAACCCATTAAATGACACTCAATGAGCCATTTTCACGGAACGTTCAAAAAACCTCGAGAAAGTCGTAAATTACGTTGTCTAATGAGATGACAAGTATCATCACACGATCGCCCAAAAAACTAAATAACACTCAATGAGTCAATTTCACGGACCACTCAAAAAAACCTCGGGAAAGTCGTCAAGTTTGCTGCCTGATAAGATGGAAGCGACATCTAACGTTCGCCCAAAAAAAAAACAAATGTCAATAACCCATTAAATGACACTCAATGAGCCATTTTCACGGAACGTTCAAAAAACCTCGAGAAAGTCGTAAATTACGTTGTCTAATGAGATGACAAGTATCATCACACGATCGCCCAAAAAACTAAATAACACTCAATGAGTCAATTTCACGGACCACTCAAAAAAACCTCGGGAAAGTCGTCAAGTTTGCTGCCTGATAAGATGGAAGCGACATCTAACGTTCGCCCAAAAAAAAAACAAATGTCAATAACCCATTAAATGACACTCAATGAGCCATTTTCACGGAACGTTCAAAAAACCTCGAGAAAGTCGTAAATTACGTTGTCTAATGAGATGACAAGTATCATCACACGATCGCCCAAAAAACTAAATAACACTCAATGAGTCAATTTCACGGACCACTCAAAAAAACCTCGGGAAAGTCGTCAAGTTTGCTGCCTGATAAGATGGAAGCGACATCTTACGTTCGCCCAAAAAAAAAAAGCAAATGTCAATAACCATTAAATGACACTCAATGAGTCATTTTCACGGAACGTTCAAAAAATCATGAGAAAGTCGTTAAGTCCGTTGCCTAATGAGATGACAAGTGCCATCTCACGTTCGCCCAAAAAAACCAAATGTCAGTAACTATTAAACGACACTCAATGAGTCATTTTCACGAACCTTCCAAAAAACTATGCGAAAACGGTAAGTTTGTTATCTAATGAGGTGAAAAGTGCCAATTTACGTCACCCAAAAAAAAATACCAATGTCAGTAACCATTAAATGACACTCAATAAGTCATTTCCCTGGACAACTCAACAAAACCTCGAGAAAGTCTTTTAGTTCGCTGTCTAATACGATGAAAATTGTCAAACTACGTTAGTCCAAGAAAACCAAATGTCAGTGAGCACCAAATGATACTCAAAAATAGCAACTTTCACGAATCGCTCAAAAAGCTTCGAGGAAGTCGTTAAGTCGCTGTCTAATGAGAGAAAAAATGCCATCTCATGTTAGTCCAAAGAAAACCAAATGCAGCGGCCAATAAATAAATAACAGTAAGTTATTTTTACAGACCACACAAAAATCCTCGGGGAAACCGATAAGTTCAACATCTAACGAGATGAAAAGTAGTATCTCGCGTTCACCAAAAGAAAAAAACAAAAACCAAATATCAGTAACCATTAAATGAAACTCTTATAAGTCATTTTCACGGACCACTCAAAAATACTTCAAAGAACCCACTAAATTCACTGTCTAATGAGATGAAAACTGCCGTTAAGTTCGCTGTCTAACGTGAGGAAGAGTGTCTTCTCACAATTTAATTAACGGTATTGGAGCGTTCAAATGACATCGGGGTTAAACAATCCAGTTGGCTTCAGACTAGTCCACGAAAAACCAAATGTCCATTGACCACTAAATGACAAACTAACGGACATTCATTTTAATTAACGGTCTTGGAACGTTCAAATGACATCAGGGTTAAATAATCCTGTTGGTTTTAGACCAGTTCACGAAAAATCAAACGTCCATTGACCACTAAATGACAAACTAACGAACGTTCATTTTAATTAACGATCTTGAAGCGTTCAAGTGAAAATGGGGTTAAATAAGGCTGTTGTCTTTGGACCAGTCCATGAAAAACCAAATGTCCATTGACCACTAGATGGCAAACTAACAGACATTCATTTTTATTAACGACCTTGGAGCGTTCAATGACATCAGGGTTAATTAATCCTGTTGGTTTTAGACTAGTCCACGAAAAAACAAATGTCTATTGACCACTAAATGTAAAACTAACGGGCATTCATTTTAATTAACGATCTTGGCGCGTTCAAATGATATCAGGGTTAATTAATTCTGTTGTCCTTAGACCAGTGACAAAAACCAAATGTCCATTGACCACTAAATGACAAATTAACGGACATTCATTTTAATTAATGATCTTGAAGCGTTCACATGAAATCGGGACTAAATAATCCTGTTGGCTATAGACCAGTCCACGAAGAATCAAACGTCCAATGACCACTAAATGACAAACTAACGATCACTAATTTTAATTAACGATCTTGGAGCGTTCAAATGACATCGGGGTTAATTAATCCTGTTGTCTTTAAACCAGTCCACGAAAAATCAAACGTCCATTGACCACTAAATGACAAATTAACGGACATTCATTTTAATTAACAATCTTGAAGCGTTCACATGAAATCGGGATTAAATAATCCTGTTGGCTATAGACCAGTCCACGAAGAATCAAACGTCCAATGACCACTAAATGGCAAACTAACGAACACTAATTTTAATTAACGATCTTGGAGCGTTCAAATAAAATCGGGGTTAAACAATCCTGTTGTCTTTAAACCAGTCCACGAAAAATCAAACGTCCATTGACCACTAAATGACAAACTAACGGACACTCATTTTAATTAACGATCTTGTAGCGTTCACATGAAATCGGGATTAAATAATCCTGTTGGCTTTAGACCAGTCGTCGAAGAATCAAACGGTCAATGACCACTAAATGGCAAACTAACAAACACTAATTTTAATTACCGATATTGGAGCGTTCAAATAAAATCGGGGTTAAATAATTCTTTTGTCTTTAAACCAGTCCACGAAAAATCAAACGTCCATTGACCACTGAATGACAAACTAACGGACACTCATTTTAATTAACGATCTTGTAGCGTTCACATGAAATCGGGATTAAATAATCCTGTTGGCTTTAGACCAGTGCACGAAGAATCAAACGGTCAATGACCACTAAATGTCAAATTAACGGACACTCATTTTAATTAACGATCTTGGTGCGTTCAAATGACATCGGGGTTAAATAATCTTGTTGGCTTTAAACCAGTCCACGAAAAATCAAATGTCCATTGACCACTAACTGACAAACTAACTGACATTCATTTTAGTTAACGATCTTGAAGCATTCAAATGACATCGGTGTTAGTTAAGGTTATTGGCTTTAGACCAGTCCACGAAAAATCAAATGTGTATTGACCACTAAATGACAAACTAACGGCCTTTCATTTTAATTAACGATCTTGAGGCGTTCAAATGACATCGGAGTTAAATAATCCGTTTGGCTTTAGACCAGTCAACGAAAAACCAAATGTCCATCGACCACTAACTGACCAACTAACGGACGTTCATTTTAATTAACGATCTTGAAGCGTCCAAGGGAAATCGGGGTTAATTGAGGGTGTTGGCTTTGGACCAGTCCACGAAAAACCAAATGTCCATTGACCACTAAATGACAAACTAACGGACGTTCATTTTAATTAACGATCTTGAAACGTTCAATTGATATTGGGGTTCATTAAGCCAGTTGGCTTCAGACACTCCACGAAAAACCAAATGTCCATTGGCCACTAAATGACAAACTAGCGGATATTCGTTCGAAGTCAATAAAATGTTCTCGAAGGGTTCAAATAACATCGGGGACCCATTAAGTTTGCTGACTGAGGCCAAAGCAAATTGAAAGAACCCAGAGACGTCCGCCCAAAAGAAAACCAAATGCAGATCGACCTCCTAAACGAAACTACGAGATATTTGTTTTAAACTCCATAAAATTGACGTTCTTGGACCACTTAAACGACATCGTGAACGAGCATCAAGTCTACAGTCCGTGCAAACGGACCTAAATGTTTCTCACAGGAACCAAATGTCGATAGACAACCTTGGACCACTCACTTTTTACAGCTTTTACACCAAAGTCCTTTTAGGGCACATCCTGCCGAACCCTGCCTTAAGGAGTAACGCTGATCAGACGCGCCAGGAGACGGAAAACGTGTTTGATTTTATAAAAAGCACCGATGATACCTAAAACAAACAACTAATTATCCACAAACGCCACGGAAAAATCAACGGCACGGCTTGGATTCGAACCCGCGCTCAAAACGAGCTCTTTCAATTACACGTACGTTTAACCTCGCCGTTATCCAAAGCGTCTCTTTGCCAACGTTTACGATATTTAAGTGACAGGTCAATAAAATGCGCACCAGGAACTTGTAAATTCACAAACCTTGACCTATTAATAGCCACACGTTTTATTGTTTTTATTAAAATTCCGTAGTTTTGGTGGGTCCGTTATTTATTATGGTGTAAAATAACTGCGTGTGACGCTTAAAGGGCAAAAATTTGTAATGCAAATTGTAAAGTTTGAGTAATTTGGCGGGTATCTTTGATGTATTTGTGCGACTAGACATATTGTAAATAAAACATAGTAGCATGAACAATAAAAAATTGATAGCCCGTTTCTGAAGGTGATTTTTTTTTTAAATATTCATGAACGACCTCGTAACGATATGAAGCGATGAGACAATGAAATGTTTATTTCTGCAAAGATGGAAATAAAACACTAGAATTTAAATTCTATATAAATATTTTAGAACGTACTTTTCGTCTACTCCCAAATTTTAAGGTTATGCCTAAAACGTATCCAAAAACAAAAGACTGACTTCCTAAAGAAAGAATTTAGTGACAATTTTCTAGCCATACTAAAGACGCAATCTTAAAAAAGGTTCCTTGAATGCTGTTCCCAAGCTTTACTTTTGTCAAAACAAAAGACTGCCTAAAGAAAAACAATTTTCTTCCCAAGTTCTAAGGTGGTGCGTCCGGCGAATTCTAAAAATGAACCCTAAACAATATGTATATCCTTGGAATTTTTGCCTTTCCAAGTTTAGCTCTTCCCAAAAACAAAAGTTTACCTAAAATATTTAGTTACAATTTTCTTCCCAAGTTCTAAAATGGTGCTTAAGGCGAATTCTAAAAAAGACTCCAAAAATTAAATATTTCCTTGGAATATTTGTATTTCCAAGTTCTGCTCTTCCCAAAAACAAAAGATTGCATAAAAAAATTTAGTTACAATTTTCTTCCCAAGTTCTAAGGTGGCGCTTAAGACGAATTCTAAAAAAAGACCTTACAAATTATATATTTCCTTGGAAGTTTTGCATTCCCACGTTTTGCTTTTCCCCAAACAAAAGATACCCTAAAAATATTTAGTTACGATTTTCTTCCCAAGTTCTAAGGTGGTGCTTAACGCAAATTCTAAAAAAAGGCACAAAAAATTATATATTTTCTTGGAATTTTTGTATTCCCAAGTTTTGCTCTTCCCAAAAACAAAAGATTCCCTCAAAATATTTAGTTACAATTTTCTTCCCAAGTTCTAAGGAGGTGCCTAAGGCAAATTCTAAAAAAAACTCCAAAAATTATATATTTCCTTGGAATATTTGCATTTCCACGTTTTGCTCTTCCCAAAAACAAAAGATACCCTAAAAATATTTAGTTACGATTTTCTTCCCAAGTTCTAAGGTGGTGCTTAAGGCAAATTCTAAAAAAAGGCTGCAAAAATTATATATTTCCTTGTAATTTTTGCTTTCCCACGTTTTGCTTTTCCCCAAACAAAAGATACCCTAAAAATATTTAGTTACGATTTTCTTGCCAAGTTCTAAGGTGGTTCCTATAGCAAATTCTAAAAAACGGCTGCAAAAATTATATATTTCCTTGGAATTTTTGTATTCCCAAGTTTTGCTTTCCCCAAAGACAAAAGATACCCTACAAATATTTAGTTACAATTTTCTTCCCAAGTTCTAAGATGGTGTTTAAGGCGAATTCTTAAAAAAAGGTTGCAAAAATTATATTTCCTTGGAATTTTTGTATTCCCAAGTTCTACTCTTTTCAAAAACAAAAGATTCCCTAAAAATATTTAGTTACAATTTTCTTCCCAAGTTCTAAGGTGGTGCTAAGAAAAGCCCCAAATATTATATATTTTCTTGGTATTTTTGTATTTCTAAGTTTTACTCTTCCCAATATTTAGTTAGAAGTATTTTCCCAAGTCCTACGGTGATACCAAAGGCGACTTTTTAAATAGGGGTCCTTGAATACTCTTCCCAAGTTTTTACATTTTTAAAACAAAAAACTGCCTGAAGAAAAACATTTAGTTACAATTTTCTTCCCAAGTTTTAAGGTGGTGCTTAAGGCGACTTCTAAAAACAGGTCCCACGGGTTATACATTTCCTTGGAATTTTTGTATTCCCAAGTTTTTCTTTTCCCAACATTTAGTTAGAATTTTGTTCCCAAGTCCTAAGGTGAAACTAAAGGCGAATTTAAAAGGTCCCTAAATAAGACGTATTTCCTTGAATGCTCGTCCCCAGTTTTACTTTTGGCAAAACAAAAGATTGCCTGAAGAAGAACATTTAGTTACAACTTACTTCCCAATGCTCCAAAAATTATATATTTCCTTGGGAATTTTTGTATTCCCAAGTTTCGCTCTTCCAACTATTTAGTTAGAATTATCTTCCCAAGTCCTACGGTGATAGTAAAGGCGAAGTTTTAAATAGGGGTCCTTGAACGCTCTTCCCAAGTTTATACTTTTTTCAAAACAAAAGATTGCCTGAAGAAAAATCTTTAGTTACAATTTTCTTCCAAAGTTTTAAGGTGGTGCTTAAGGCGAATTCTAAAGACGAGTCCTAAAGAATATGATTATCCTTGGAATTTTTGCCTTTCCAAGTTTTGCTCTTCCCAAAAACAAAAAAATTGCCTAAAAATATTTAGTTACAATTTTCTTCCCAAGTTCTAAGGTGGTGCTAGAGGCATTTTCTAAAAAAAAAGCTCCAAATATAATATATTTTCTTGGTATTTTTGTATTTCCAAGTTTTCCTCTTCCCAATATTTAGTTAGAAGTATCTTCTCAAGTCCTACGGCGAATTTTTAGGGGTCCTTGAATGCTCTTCCAAAGTTTTTACTTTGCTCAAAACAAAAGACTACTTGAAGAAAAATCTTTAGTTACAATTTTCTTCCCAAGTTTTAAGGTGGTGCCTAAGGCGAATTCTAAAGAAGAGTCCATGGAATTTTTGTATTCCTAAGTTTTCTATTCTCAAAAACAAAAGATTCCCTAAAAAAATTTAGTTACAATTTTCTTCCCCAAGTTTTAAGGTGATGCTTAAGGCGAATTCTAAAGACGAGCCCTAAAGAATATGTATATCCTTGGAATTTTTGCCTTTCCAAGTTTTTCTCTTCTCAAAAACAAAAGTTTGCCTAAAAAATTTAGTTACAGTTTTCTGCCCAAGTTCTAAAATGGTGCTTAAAGCGAAGAGTCCTTGGAATTTTTGTCTTTCCAAGTACTGCTCTTCCCAAAAACAAAAGATTCCATAAGAAACATTTAGTTACAATTTTTTCCAGTTCTAAGTTGCTGCTCGCTATAAAATGCCAATATGAATTTCATCGTATTTTATGAAACTTTGTGAATTTTTAGAAATTGAAGTTTTAACGGAAACCTTAGAAAGCGCGTTTAAAACTAGTTAACTACAAAATGTCAAATATACTTAAACTACTCCATATCTATCAATCGTTAGTAAACGCGGGACAATTCTTAAGAAAACGCCAATTTCACTATATTTTATGAAATTTTGGAAATTTTCACAAAGTGAAATTTTAACGGAAACTTAGAAATCGCGTTGAAAACTGTTATTAACTACAAAATGTTGAAAATTATTTAGATTTATTTTATTTAATCATTAGAAAACACGGGACAATTCCATACAAAACGGCAAATTCATTGTATTTTATGGAATTTTGTAAATTTCCAAAAAGTGAAGTTTTAACGGAAATATTGGAAATCGCGTTTAATACTGTTGTTAACTACAAAATGTTGAAGTTTCTTAAATTACTCCATCTCAACCAATTGTTAGAAAACGTAAAACAATTGCCTAGCAATGAATTTTTAACGGAAATCTTAGAAATCGCGTCTCAAACCGTTAAATACAAAATGTTGAAAATTCTTAAATTAACTCATCTCGACTAATCGTTAGAAAACGCGGGACAATTCCATGCGAAACGCGAATTTCAATGTAATTCATGAAATTTTGTAGATTTTCAAAAGTGAAGTTTTAACGGAAATCTTAGAAATCGCGTTTAAAACTGTTTTAACTAAGAAATATTGAAGTTTCTTAAATTACTCGTTCTCAATCAATTGTTAGAAAACATAGAACAACTTTAGAAGTGAAATTTTAACGGAAATCTGAGAAACCGCAATTAAAACAGTTAACTACAAATTGTAGAAATTTTTTAATTAACCCATCTCGACTAATCGTTAGAAAACGCGGACAATTCCCTGCAGAATGTCAATTTCATCGTAATTTATGAAATCTTGTAGATTTTCAAAAGCAAAGTTAAATCGACCCATCTCGACCCGTTAGAAAACGCGGGGCAATTTTCTAAAAAATACAAACTCCATTGTAATTTATGAAATTTTGCAAATTTCTAAAAAGTAAAGTTTTAACGGAAATGTTAGAAATCGCATTTAAAACAGCTATCTACAAAATGTTGAAAATTCTTAAATCAACCCATCTTGATCCGTTAGAAAACGACGGGCAATTTTCTAGAAAACACCAACTCCATTGTAATTTAGGAAATTTTGTAAATTTCCAAAAAGTGAAGTTTAACGGAAACCTTGGAAATCTTAATCCATCTCGACGAATCGTTAGAAAACGCGGACAACTCCCTATAAAAGTCAATTTCATTGTAATTTATGAATTTTTGTAGATTTCCAAAAGTGAAGTTTTAACGGAAATCTTAGAAATAGTTAGTTAACTACGAAATGTTGAAAATTCTTAAATCAACCCATCTCGACCCGTTAGAAAAAGCGGGGCAATTTTCTACAATATATCAACACCATTGTAATTTATGAAATATTGTAAATTTCTAAAAAATGAAGTTTAACGGAAATTGGGGAAATCTTAATCCATCTCGACAAATCGTTAGAAAACGCGGGACAATTCCCTACAAAAGGCCAATTTCTTTGTAATTTATGAAATTTCGTAGATTTCCAAAACGTGAAGTTTTAACGGAAATCTTAGAAATCGTTAGTTAACTATGAAATGTAGAAAATTCTTAAATCAACCCATCTCGACCCGTAAGAAAACGCGGGACAATTCCCTATAAAACGTTAATTTCATTGTAATTTATGAATTTTTGTAGATTTCCAAAAGTGAAGTTTTAACGGAAATCTTAGAAATCGTTAGTTAACTACGAAATGTTGAAAATTCTTAAATCAACCCATCTCGAGCCGTTAGAAAACGCGGGGCAATTTTCTAGAAAACACCAACACCATTGTAATTTATGAAATTTTGTAAATTTCCAAAGCGACGTTTTAACGGAAATCTTGGAAATCGCGCTTAAACTGTTGTTGACTACAAAAAGTTGAAGATTATTAAATTAATCTATCTCGACCAATTGTTAGAAAACGCGGGGCAATTTTCTACAAAACACCAACTCCATTGTAATTTAAGAAATTTTGTAAATTTCCAAAAAGTGAAGTTTAACGGAAACCTTGGAAATCACGTTAAAACTGTTAATTACAAAAAGTTGAAGATTCTTAAAGTAATCCATCTCGACCAATCGTTAGGAAACGCGGGACAATTCCCAACAAAACGCAAATTTCATTGTAATTTATGAAATTTTGTAGATTTCCAAAAGCGAAGTTTTAACGGAAATCTTAGAAATCGCGTTTAAACTGTTGTTAACTACAAAAAGTTGAAGATTCTTAAATTAACACATCTCGACCAATTGTTAGAAAAGGAGGGGAAATTTTCTAGAAAAAATCAACTCCATTGTAATTTATAAAATTTTGTACATTTCCAAAAGCGAAGTTTTAACGAAAATCTTAGAAATCGTATTTAAAACAGTTATCTACGAAATGTTGAAAATTCTTAAATCAACCC
Organism: Platerodrilus igneus; assembly: GCA_036346225.1. NCBI lineage: Eukaryota > Metazoa > Arthropoda > Insecta > Coleoptera > Lycidae > Platerodrilus > Platerodrilus igneus. The sequence continues at coordinate 574,466 of JARFIW010000115.1, read as the reverse complement.
ATCGTTAGAAAACGCGGAGCAATTTTCTAGAAAACACCAACATCATTGTAATTTATGAAATTTTGTAAATTTCCAAAGCGACGTTTTAACGGAAATCTTGGAAATCGCGCTTAAACTGTTGTTGACTACAAAAAGTTGAAGATTATTAAATTAATCTATCTCGACCAATTGTTAGAAAACGCGGGGCAATTTTCTACAAAACACCAACTCCATTGTAATTTAAGAAATTTTGTAAATTTCCAAAAAGTGAAGTTTAACGGAAACCTTGGAAATCACGTTAAAACTGTTAATTACAAAAGTTGAAGATTCTTAAAGTAATCCATCTCGACCAATCGTTAGAAACGCGGGACAATTCCCAACAAAACGCAAATTTCATTGTAATTTATGAAATTTTGTAGATTTCCAAAAGCGAAGTTTTAACGGAAATCTTAGAAATCGCGTTTAAACTGTTGTTAACTACAAAAAGTTGAAGATTCTTAAATTAATACATCTCGACCAATTGTTAGAAAAGGAGGGGAAATTTTCTAGAAAAAATCAACTCCATTGTAATTTATAAAATTTTGTACATTTCCAAAAGCGAAGTTTTAACGAAAATCTTAGAAATCGTATTTAAAACAGTTATCTACGAAATGTTGAAAATTCTTAAATCAACCCATCGTTAGAAAACGCGGAGCAATTTTCTAGAAAACACCAACATCATTGTAATTTCTGAAATTTTATAAATTTCCATAAAGTGAAGTTTAACGGAAATCTTACTCCATCTCGACGAATCGTTAGACAACGCGGAACAATTCCCTACAAAACGCCAATTTCATTGTAATAATATAAAATTTTGTAGATTTCCAAAAGTGAAGTTTTAACGGAAATCTTAGAAATCGTTAGTTAACTACGAAATGTAGAAAATTCTGAAATCAACCCATCTCGACCCGTTAGAAAACGCGGGACAATTCCCTATAAAACGTCAATTTCATAGTAATTTATGAAATTTTGTAGATTTCCAAAAGTGAAGTTTTAACGAAAATTTTAGAAATCGTTAGTTAACTACGAAATGTTGAAAATTCTTAAATCAACCCATCTCGTACCATTAGAAAACGCAGAGGAATTTTCTAGAAACACCAACACCATTGTAATTTATGAAATTTGTAAATTTGTAAATTTCCAAAAAGTGAAGTTTAACGGAAATCTTGGAAATTTTAATCCATCTCGACCAATCGTTAGAAAACGCGGACAATTCCCTACAAAACACCAATTTCATTGTACTTTATGAAATTTCGTAGATATCCAAAAGTGAAGTTTTAACGGAAATATTAGAAATCGTTAGTAAACTACGAAATGTTGAAAATTCTTAAATCAACCCATATGGACCCGTTAGAAAACGCGGGGCAATTTTCTAGAAAACTCCAACACCATTCTAATTTATGAAATTTCGTAAATTTCCAGAAAGCGAAGTTTTAACGGAAATCTTAGAAATCGTTAGTTAGCTACAAAATGTTGAAAATTCTTAAATCAACCGATTTCGATCCGTTAGAAAAACGCGGGGCAATTTTCTAGAAAACACGAACACCATTGTAATATATGAAATTTTGTAAATTTCCATAAAATGAAGTTTAACGGAAATCTTAATCCATCTCGACCAATCGTTAGAAAACGCGAGACAATTCCCTACAAAACGCCAATTTCATTGTAATTTATGAAATTTTATCGATTTTCAAAAGCGAAGTTTTAACTGAAATCTTGGAAATCGCGTTTAATACTGTTGTTAATTAGAAAATGTTGAAAAGTATCTGAAGTTACTCCATTTCAACCAAGCGTTAAAAAACGCAAAATTCATTGTATTTTATTAAATTTCGTAAATCTTCCAAAAATTGAAGTTTCTAACGAAAATTTTAAAACGAACCGTTAACACTATTATTGAATACAATATGGCGGAGGTGCTCAGGTTACTACATCTCGAGAAATTGTCAGAAAACGCGTTTTCACCGACTTATGCAGTCGAAAAAAATTCAAAATCGCTTCGTAAATCATCTTTAACGCATAAAATTTGCCTAACGCTCCATCTTTTTCCAAATTGTCGGTATTTCGAATGCGTTTCACTCATTACCTTTCCAAATTATAATAGAACAACTTTCCAATGATTTAAAAACACGTTAAAATACAAGTCTCGCGTCCTTTTCACACACATTACGTGTTGTATTTGTCTATTTCTGTCGCACTCGTATGAAGCATTGCGACAGCAAAGCCCCTAACGTTAGACAACTTTCCATACTTTAGGCTAAGTAGTGCAATTGCTGCAATTGCAAGGAAGTGAATGTGTTAATTTAAATTGTGGAATTTAATTGCAATTATGAAAATGTTAATTAGAAAGCGGAAACGAGCGTGTGCTGTATTTTTTAAACTGATTAAAGCAGGCGCCTTAGCGTCACCTGTTAGGCCGTTTTGTAAACACGCTTCAAAGCTTCGGGGTTCCTTTTCTACGCTAAGCTGTGACGCCTTCAATAGATTAAATATTATAGTGTGACAATTGTTTTATTTGCTGATAAGATGCTTGAAAGCACCAATTAAATTAATTCAACAAAAAAACCGGATCGACGTGTGTGAGAAATAACAAGCGTCTACCGCTCTCTCATACACGCCACGCCACCTGGCTCCCAAACAAACGCCAACTCTTCCTTCGCATTGCAGTAAAACACGTCGAAATCTCCGCAACCCTTCCTCTTTTCATCGAACCACCCCAGACAGGAAACTCACTCCAGAAGCACATCAGGAGCATCGGCAGCGTCTCCCCTGTTCGTACGCCTGCTCGATGTGAATGAGAAATAGGAATGAGGAGTCTAGCCGGCCGTGGCCGTGGCCTTCGCACGTGAGTCGTTGTACGCTAAAATTATGGTCAGTGCCCTAACAATTTTTGGCAGCCAATAAAAAACCGACGACCTTGAAAGCTTATCGTATTTATATAGCAACAGCGGCGCACGTGGACCCGCAAATTTATCGCATTTTTACAAGGTTAAACAATTAATAAATAAAAGACAAAATAGAATCGGGTCGAACGAGCAAGCGCGGTTTATCTCCAGTTGTGGAAACTTTATCGTTTCCATATATGACGCTACGCTATTCATTCATAAACTAATATTATTAAACAGGAAATCGTTTCCGGTAACGCAGATCCGTTTGTGGTTGGTCGGTTCGTGTGCTTATCTTTTGTTTATCAAAGATTACTTGATTACAATAATTGAATTAGAAAACACTGGAAGTTGGTAGCCTTGACCTATAGCAAATTCTCACGTTTGTAGTACGTTGTCTGTCTAGTCGTCTGCTTTTTGTTTTTCTTAGGTGAAGATGTTGGCAAAACTGAAATGGAAACTAGTCATGGTCGCCTCGTTTTACTATTTAGCGCTAATGGGAAACGTGTGATTAGTTCACGCTTCCGTGACAATAACATTTACGTGCTCTTTGTTGTATTTATAATTGAGTGTCTGCTTTCATAGAGCACGCGATGATCGTATGAAGACTAAGCTGCAGGCAGGAGAACCATAAACGGCTGTACTCCGTGGACACAATATTCACGAGTGGTTGAAAACTGAAATAAAGCAGAAACAAACACAAAAAGTCTAATTTATAGAGCCCTTGAAACGACACGCGCCACATAAACAAATACATACGGGGAGCGAGGTGGAGTTCAAATCCAAACTCAAAAACCTCACTAACAAGTTATACATCCAACAACCCTAAACGTAATAAACGCAAATATATGTACAATAACACCAGGAATAAACAACGCGACCCTCCAGACACCCTGAGCTAGAAAGAAATGAAAACCGTCGGAGATGGTGCCGTGGAAAACTCGACCGCCCCAACATCCTGAGCTGCAAAGAAATGAAAACCGCCGGAGATGGTGCCGTGGAAAACTCGACCGTCCTGACACCCTGAGCTGGAAAGAAATGAAAACCGTCGGAGATGGTGCCGTGGAAAAGACCGTCCTGACACCCTGAGCTGAAAAGAAATGAAAGCCGTCGGAGATGGTGCCGTGGAAAACTCGACCGTCCTGACACCCTGCGCTGGAAAGAAATGAAAACCGTCGGAGATGGTGTCGTGGAAAAGACCGTCCTGACACCCTGAGCTGGAAAGAAATGAAAACCTTCGGAGATGGTGCCGTGGAAAAGACCGTCCTGACACCCTGAGCTGGAAAGAAATGAAAACCGTCGGAGATGGTGCCGTGGAAAACTCGACCGTCGTGACACCCTGAGCTGGAAATAAATGAAAACCGTCGGAGATGGCGACGTGGAAAACTCGACCGTCCCGACACCCTGAGCTAAAAAAAAATGAAAACCGTCGGAAATGGTGCCTTGGATAATTCGACCGTCCCGACACCCTGAGCTGGAAAGAAATGAAAACAGTAGGAGATGGTGCAGTGGAAAACTTGACCGTCCTGTCACCCTGAGCTGGAAAGAAATGAAAACCGTCGGAAATGGTGCCGTGGAAAACTCGACCGCCCCGACACCCTGAGCTGCAAAGAAATAAAAACAGTCGGAGATGGTGCCGTGGAAAACTCGACCGTCCTGACACCCTGAGCTGGAAAGAAATGAAAACCGTCGGAGATGGTGCCGTGGAAAACTCGACCGTCCTGTCACCCTGAGCTGGAAAGAAATGAAAACCGTCGGAGATGGTGCCGTGGAACACTCGACCGTTCTGACACCCTGAGCGGGAAAGAAATGAAAACCGTCGGAGATGGTGCCGTGGAAAACTCGACCATCCTGACACCCTGCGCTGGAAAGAAATGAAAACCGTCGGAGATGGTGCCGTGGAAAGGTCTTTTCCACGGCACGGCAGGTCTGTCCTGACACCCTGAGCTGGAAAGAAATGAAAACCTTCGGAGATGTTGCCGTGGAAAACTCGACCGTCCTGACACCCTGAGCTGGAAAGAAATGAAAACCGTCGGAGATGGTACCGTGGAAAAGACCGTCCTGACACCCTGAGCTGGAAAGAAATGAAAACCTTCGGAGATGGTGCCGTGGAAAACTCGACCGTCCTGTCACCCTGAGCTGGAAATAAATGAAAACCGTCGGAGATGGTGCCGTGGAAAACTCGACCGCCCCGACATCCTGAGCTGCAAAGAAATGAAAACCGTCGGAGATGGTGCCGTGGAAAACTCGACCGTCCTGTCACCCTGAGCAGGAAAGAAATGAAAACCGTCGGAGATGGTGCCGTGGAAAACTCGACCGTCCTGACACCCGGAGCTGGAAAGAAATGAAAACCGTCGGAGATGGTGCCGTGGAAAACTCGACCGTCCTGACACCCTGAGCTGGAAAGAAATGAAAACCGTCGGAGATGGTGCCGTGGAAAACTCGACCGTCCTGACACCCTGAGCTGGAAAGAAATGAAAACCGTCGGAGATGGTGCCGTGGAAAACTCGACCGTCCTGACACCCTGAGCTGGAAAGAAATGAAAACCGTCGGAGATGGTGCCGTGGAAAACTCGACCGTCCTGTCACCCTGAGCTGGAAAGAAATGAAAACCGTCGGAGATGGTGCCGTGGAAAACTCGACCGTCCTGACACCCTGAGCTGGAAAGAAATGAAAACCGTCGGAGATGGTGCCGTGGAAAACTCGACCGTCCTGACACCCTGAGCTGGAAAGAAATGAAAACCGTTCGGAGATGGTGCCGTGGAAAACTCGACCGTCCTGTCACCCTGAGCTGGAAATGAAATGAAAACCGTCGGAGATGGTGCCGTGGAAAACTCGACCGTCCTGACATCCTGAGCTGCGAAAGAAATGAAAACCGTCGGAGATGGTGCCGTGGAAAACTCGACCGTCCTGCACCCTGAGCTGGAAAGAAATAAAACGTCGGAGATGGTGCCGTGGAAAACTCGACCGTCCTGACACCCTGAGCTGGAAAGAAATGAAAACCGTCGGAGATGGTGCCGTGGAAAACTCGACCGTCCTGTCACCCTGAGCTGGAAAGAAATGAAAACCGTCGGAGATGGTGCCGTGGAACACTCGACCGTTCTGACACCCTGAGCTGGAAAGAAATGAAAACCGTCGGAGATGGTGCCGTGGAAAACTCGACCATCCTGACACCCTGAGCTGGAAAGAAATGAAAACCGTCGGAGATGGTGCCGTGGAAAGGTCACCTTCCGACGGCCTGACTGGAAAGAAATGAACCTGGAGATGGTGCCGTGGAATCTGTCCTGACACCCTGAGCTGGAAAGAAATGAAAACCTTCGGAGATGTTGCCGTGGAAAACTCGACCGTCCTGACACCCTGAGCTGGAAAGAAATGAAAACCGTCGGAGATGGTACCGTGGAAAAGACCGTCCTGACACCCTGAGCTGGAAAGAAATGAAAACCTTCGGAGATGGTGCCGTGGAAAACTCGACCGTCCTGTCACCCTGAGCTGGAAATAAATGAAAACCGTCGGAGATGGTGCCGTGGAAAACTCGACCGCCCCGACATCCTGAGCTGCAAAGAAATGAAAACCGTCGGAGATGGTGCCGTGGAAAACTCGACCGTCCTGTCACCCTGAGCAGGAAAGAAATGAAAACCGTCGGAGATGGTGCCGTGGAAAACTCGACCGTCCTGACACCCTGAAAAAAAACCGGGAAGTCAAAGACCAATGAAGAAAAAACCGTCGGAGATAGTGTCGTGGAAAACTCGATCGTCCTGACACCCTGAGCTGGAAAGAAATGAAAACCGTCGGAGATGGTGCCGTGGAAAACTCGACCGTCCTGACACCCTGAGCTGGAAATAAATAAACACCGTCGGAGATGGTGCCGTGGAAAAGACCGTCCTGACACCCTAAAATAGAAAGAAATGAAAACCGTCGGCAATGGTGACGTGGAAAACTCGACCTTCCTGACGCCCTGAGCTGGAAAGAAATGAAAACCGTCGGAGATGATGCCGTGGAATACTCGACCGTCCTGACACCCTGAGCTGGAAAGAAATGAAACCCGTCTGAGATGGTGTCGTGAAAAAGACCGTCCTGCCACCCTGAAATGGAAAGAAATGCCAAAGCTTGATGTACATTCAAGAACTTGCACGGCTAAAAAGCTTTGGTAGTCAGTCTAAACGAATGATATCTTCTGTTGGTCTTGGTTCGTCGAGGTTCCTCTTGGTACCAATAGTTGTTAGAGATATGTACGTGTCCAAAGCCGGTGGCAAAGCTTCTTGTGCATTCAACAACGGGTGGGGATAAAAAAATTTTAGTCGTTGGTATAAGAGACTAGTAGTCATGGTACCAATAGTTGTTACAGATAAGTATGTTCAAGTATATTTGTCCAAGGCCGATAGCAAAGCTTTTTGTACATTCAAGAACTGGAAGGACTTAAAAAGGCTTTGACAGTCAATCTAAAAAAAATGGCATCACTTCTATTGGTTTTGGTTTGTCAAGATTCCTCTTACCAATAAATAATGTATGCATCCAAAACCGGTGGCAAAGATATTGGTACATTAAGGAACTGGTAGGGCTAAAAGACTTTGGTAGTCAATCTAAAAGAATAGTATCTCTTCTGTAAGTCTAGGTTTGTCGAGGTTCTTCTTGGTACCAATAATTATTACGGATAAGTATGTGTCCAAGGTCTGTCAAAGCTTGATGTACATTCAAGAAACGAATGGTATCTCTTCTGTTGGTCTTGGTGCGTCGAGGTTCCTCTTGGTACCGATAGTTGCTAAAGATATGTATGTGCCCAAGGCCGGTGGCAAAGCTTCTTGTATAGGAACTGGTAGCGCTAAAGTGCTTTGGAAGTCAGTCTAAGAGAATGGTATCTCTTCTGTAGGTCTCGGCTTCTTGAGGTTCCTCTTGGCACCAATAGTTGTTAGTGGCATGTATGTGTCCAAGGTCGATGCGAAGCTTCGTACATTCAAGAACTCATAGTTAAAAAGCTTTGGTAATCAGTCTAAGAGAACGGTATCTCTTCTATTGGTCTCGGTTGGTTGAGGTTCCTCTTACCAGCAGTTGTTAGAGATATGCACATGTCCAAGGCCGGTGGCAAAGTTACTTGTACATTCAGGATCTGATAGCGCTAAAATGTTTTGGGAGTCAGTCTAGGAGAATGATATCTCTTCTGTTGATCTCGGTTCCTCTTGGTACAAGCAGTTGTTGAAGATATGCATTTCTCCAAGGCCGGTGGCAAAGTTACTTGTACATTCAGGAATTGGTAGGGTTAAAATGTTTTGGCAACCAGTCTAAGAGAATGGTATCCCTTCTGTTGGTCTTTGTTCGTCGAGCTTCCTTTTGGCACCAATAGTTGTTAGTGATATGCATGTGTCCAAAGCCGATGAAAAGCTTGTTACATTAAAAACTGGTAGGGCTAAAAGGCTTTGGTAGTTAGTCTAAGAGAATAGTCTCTCTCCTGTTGATCTCAACTGGTCGAGGTTCCTCTTGGTACCAGCAGTTGTTAGAGATTCGCACGTGCCCACGGTCGGTGGCAAAGTTACTTCTACGTTCAGGATCTGGTAGGGTTAAAATGTTTTGGCAGTCAGTCTGTTGGTCTTGGTTCGTTTAGGTTCCTCTGAGATATGCTTGTGTCCAAAACTTCTTGTACATTCAAGAACTGGCAAGGCTAAAAAACTTTTGCACAGTCTAAGAGAGATATCTCTTCTGTTAGTCTTGATTTGTCAAGGTTCTTCTTGGTACCAATTGTTGTAAAGATGTGTCTAAGGTCGGTGTCAAAGATACTTTTACGTTAAGGAACTAGTAGTGCTTAAAGAGCTTTGGTGGTAATTCCAAAAGTATGGTATATCTTTGTTGGTCTTGGTTCGTAAAGGTTCTTCTAGGTACCAACAGTTGTTAGCGATATGTATGTGTTCAAGGCCGATGGCAAAGCTTCTTGTACATTCAAGAACTGGTAAAGCTAAAAAAACTTTGGCACACAGTCTAAGAGAGAGATATTTCTTCTGTTGGTCTTGATTCGTCAAGGTTCCTTTTGGTGCCAATTGTTGTAAAGAAGTGTCTAAGGTCGGTGCCCAAGATACTTTTACGTAAAGGAACTAGTAGGGCTAAAAGGGCTTTTATGGTAATTCCAAAAGTATGGTATATCTTTGTTGGTCTTGGTTCGTCAAGGTTCCTCTTGGTACCAATAGTTGTAGAGATACGTGTTTAAGATCAGTGGCAAAGGTACTTTTATGTTCAGGAGCTAATAGGCCTAAAAGGGCTTTGGTGGTAATTCCAAAAGTATGGAATATCTTTGTTGGTCTTGGTTCGTCAAGGTTCCTCTAGGTATCAACGTTGTTAGTGATATGTATGTGTTCAAGGCCGGTGTCAAAGCCGCTTGTACATTCAAGAACTGGTAAGGCAAAAAAACTTTCGCGCAGTCTAAGAAAGAGATATCTCTTCTGTTGACCTTGGTTCGTCAAGGTTCCTCTTGGTACCAATAGTTGTAGAGATATGTGTCTAGGGTCGGTGGCAAAGATACTTCTACGTTCAGGAACTAGTAAGGCTAAAAGGGCTTTGGTGGTAATTTCAAAAGTATGGTATATCTTTGTTGGTCTTGGTTCGTCAAGGTTCCTCTAGGTACCAACAGTTGTTCGTGATATGTATGTGTTCAAGGCTGATGGCAAAGCTTCTTGTACATTCAAGAACCGGTAGGGCTCGAAACAGGCTTTGAGGTCCGGTCTAATAGAGCTATACCTCTCTGGTCGGTCTTGGTTCGTCGAAAATGAGTGGTTCCTATTGGTACTAATAGTTGAAAGAGTATGTATGTGTTCAATGTCGGAGAAAAAGCTTTTAGTACGTTCAATAACAATTTTTTGACTGGTGTAGGACAAAGGAGAAACGTACAGCCTGACAGCCTGAATCCAAAACCAATGTGGTTCTGACAGGTTGAAACCAACAGTAGCTGTCTCTAAAGTGACAAGATCCTTGTACATTCAAAAACAGTAAATTACTTGGTTGGGCAAAGGAAATTGGATCCAGTCTGATATAATTGTATCCTTTGGTTTGTTGAGGTTCCTCTTGGTACTTAGTTGCCAGAGTTATGCATGTGTCTCAGATCGGTGTCAAAGCCTTTGCATACAAAACCAGCAAAAACTTCTTATCCTTGTTGGACAGAGTAAATAGCATCGAGTCTAATACAATTGTATATCTTCCGTTGGGCTTGGCATGTCGAGGTTCCTGTTGGTACTGATATGTATCCTAGCTCAAGGACAAAGTTTCATGTACGTTCACAAACATCAAGATATTTTTTGTTCTGGTACAGTAAAGGAAATGGTTACAGTGTAACCAATTTGCTTCTTCCCTGTTGAGTTCCATTTGTCAAGGTTACTGGTTTTGAACGCGCGTTATGCTATACGACATGCGCGATCTTAGAATGACAAAAAAGACCTAGTGCTGAGCTGTGAAAACTGCTAAGATGCCGTCGAAAGTGTCGAAGAAGCTAAATGCGATTTGCTGGTCAGTACAAACGAGCCGGAGCTGAGGAAGTGTGAAAGCCGTCGAAGACGATGCCACTGAAGATGTCTTAATAGCTGGTGAAATATTCTAGATAGCACGCACGATATTAATGTGGTTCAAGAACGATCTGGAACTAACAACGTATGAAAGCCGCCGCAGACGATTACGTCGAAAGTGTCGTAGAAGCTGCTGCGGCGCTCCAAACAGCGCGATCGGTAACAGTGGTTCAAGAAAGACGTGGAGCTGATGAGGTGTGAAAGACGCCGTCAAAAATGTCGTACAAGCTAGTGAGATCTGCAAGTAAGCTCAAACGATCTTAAAATAGCTCTAAAATGAGCTGGAGATGATGAGGTGTGAAAGCCGTCGGAGAAGGTGCCGAAGATGTCTTAAATGCCGAGGGCACGAACGATACTAACGAATGACCTGGAACTGACGACGTAAGAAAGTCGCCGTAGAAGATGTCGCCAAAGGTGTCATAGCAGCTGATACAATACTCCAGATAGCACGTTCGATCTTACAGGCCTGGAGCTAGTGAAATGTGAAAACCGTCGTAGAAGGTGCCGTTGAAAAAGTCTTAGAAGCTGGAGCGATATACTAGACGGCGGTACGAACGATTTTAAATGGATTCAGGAAAGACACGAAGCTCTTGAGGTATGAAAAGCGTCCAGAAGATGCTGTCGAAAGTGCCGTAGAAGCTAGCGCGATCTGCCAGTCAGCACGAACGCTCTTAAAATAGCACTAGAATGAGCTGGAGCTGTTAAGGTGTGCAAGCCGTCGGAGAAGGTGCCGAAGATGCCTTAAAAGTTGGGGCCATGTGCTGGACAACACAAATGACCCGGAACTGACGTTGTGTGAAAGTCGCCGTTGAAAGTGTAGAAACCGATACGATACTCCAGACAGCAAGTTCGATCTTACAGACCCGAAGCTAACAAAATGTGAAAGCCATCGTAGAAGGTGCCGTTGAAAACGTCTTAAAAGCTGGTGCGATTTATTAGACCGCGGTACGAACGATTTTAAAAAGACTCATGAAAGACCTGGAGCTGATGAGGTGTGACAGCCGTCGGAGAAGGTGCCGCTGTAGATGACTTAAAAACTTGGGCGATATGCTAAACGGCACGAACGATGTTAAACAATGACTTGATGAAAGTCGCCGTAGAAGATTCCGTCGAAAGTTCGGAGAAGCCGTCGTAGAAGGTGCCGTTGAAGAAACCTTAAAGCTAGTGCGATCGATTTTAAGGGACCCAAGAAGAGCTGATGAGGTGTTAAAGACGCCGTCGGAAGTGTAGTAGAAGCTGGTGCGATCTATCAGAGAGCACGAACGATCTTAAACTAGTTCAAGAACGACCTGGAGCTGATGAAGGTGCCCTACATTTGATTTGCCAATGAGGGTACTAAATTGGCCAGGAAGCGAATTTTGTTTTACCTACAAATTAGGAATTTTGCCGAACCTTTGACATTCCACGCAAAGTAGTGATTTTTATATTCACACACATAAATAATTGTTACTTAAGATTTAGGTTAAGCGTGAGGCCGTGTTCACAGCAATATATATATATATATATATATATATATATATATATATAAAATGGAAAATATAACAAACGTTATCATGACATTTACAACTAGGCGAAAAAATTCTAATAATAAAAAGACCGCCACTTTCACGCCGCGACCAAGACAAAAATGTGACCCCGTTTCACCATATTTTACCCTCGAGCCCTCCATTATCTAGATTTCAATCTGTACCAGTTACAGTAATTATAACAATTTAATCACAGAAGTGATATTGTAGTTCAGCAGAAATAACTTTCACTACCTTGTTGTAAATCAACATCAACGTTCATTTATTTCTAGACAAGCAACGGACGGAGAGAATTGGTATATGGTTAGTTACATAATGGCGGCGATTGCCGGCTATTAACCCATCAATCATAGACGATTCACCGACAGTTGTTTGTTTGAAAGTCGAGGTTAATAAGAACCGGGCCTGCTAACTGTAAAAACGCTCGCGAAGCTGTCCTACGTGTGAACCTTGCTGTACCCCAGAATGGACCAACGCCCTGGCCAGCTTCTCCGCCGGACCTTTACAACGCAATTCTCTTAAAAACGATGCGCAAAATGTAATTAGGCAATGTGCGGCGCGGAGCAGCTGATGACACACTTTGATTTTAATTGTAGATTACCCTTAACCCCCTTAATTTACCAGATAACCCTTCGGTAACGTGACGTAATTGTGATAATGCATAACACGTGTAATATCTGAGGTTATGCAAACTTCGCGTATTTTTATATCGCAAGTACGCTCGTGCCTCTGCCTACGTTGCTATAAATTTTTCATAGTTTGAGTTTTCAAGTTCGCGCACAATTTATGGCACGTTTAAATGACCAATGGGACGCTGCGGCGCGCGCAGGGCGCTTGGAGACACCTGGACGCGCATGTTTTATATAGGTCAAGTTCGAAGAACGCGCGTGTATAATTAGAATTCACAGTTTATAAAAAAAATGAAGTGTTTAACGTGAAACAAATGCTATCGTACAAACGCTGAGACACATTTCTTTTTCCGGTTTAAATGGCGGTTCTTACAAGTGGTAGATAAGCAACGAAGCTCGATATGAATGAAATTTAATCAAGGATGTCGTTTGATTCGGTTTGTTTTATCAAGGCAGCGTTTTATGTAAATCACGCGAGGTTTTTCCTCGTGTTTAACAGGACTGTGAGGACAAGAGTTCATCAAAACCATGTCGGAAGGGCGGTGTAGTGAAAGGAAGGGTTGCTTTTGCCGTTCGAACGAGTACCATTGGGTCAGGAGTTGCTGTGGTGAAGGATAGGACTACTTCGGCCGTTCGAACGAGTACCATTGGGCTTTTTTGCCAGGGCTACAGAGTACCAGTTACTAGGGCTACGTACCTCCTATGCAAACGACTACAGCGGCCCTGAAAACGTACCCCTTACTCCTTTGCTCTGTATACGTTCAGAACTACAGGGTACCCACTGTTATGGCTACATTTCTCCTATCTTACACAACCTTCCAGAAATCCTAAACATCTACACGTTTCGAAACGTACACCACAGAAAGGAGAGCTCCCTGCTCTACCCATACTTCAAAAAGCTTTATCAGGGCTGCTGCGCATTAACTGCCACTCTACATGCCTCCTTTCATGTAGTACTCTAGAAACATCAGGGCTACATGTCTCCTATTTTACACAACTTTCCAGAAATCCGAAACACTTACACGTTTCCAAACTTACACCACAGAAAAGACAACTCACTGCTCTGCATACATTTCCAAAAAGTTTTGTCAGGGCTACAGCGCAGAAACTGCTACTCTACATGCCTCCTATCTGACATGTAGTACTCTAAAGACATCAGGGCTACAAGCCTCCTATCTATCTTAGAACTGTACAAACGTCCGAAGCAATAGACTTGAAAAACGTCCCTATAAAACGAATTTCTTTTCTGAATACACTCAATTTTTTGTCACGGTTGTTAAGGCTACGTGCCTCCTATCTTACACAACTTTCCAGGAATCCGAAATACCTACACGTTTTCAAATGTACACCACAGAAAGGACAGCTCCCTGTTCTACCCATACTTCAAAAAATTTTGTCAGGGCTACAGTGCACTAGCTACTACTCTACATATCTCATATTTAACATGTAGTATTCCACAAACGTTCAAAGCAAGTCGGTTTTCCACGGACTTGGAAAACGTCCCCATAAAACGAATTCCTTTTCTCAATGCACTCAATTTTTTGTTACGGTTGCTATGGTTACGTGCCTCCTATCTTACACAACCTTCCAGAAATCCGAAACAACTACACGTGTCCAAACGTGTCCACAGAAAGACAACTCGCTGCTCTATCCATACCTCAAGAAACTCTGTCAGGGCGGCTGCGCACCAACTGCTACTCTACATGCCTCCTTTCTAACATGTAGTACACTAAAAACATCAGGGCTACATGTCTCCTATCTTACACAACTTTCCAAACATCCGAAACACCTACACGTTTCTAAACTTACACCACAGGAAGGACAAATCACTGCTGTACACATATTTCCAATTTTGTCACGGCTACAGCGCAGAAACTGCTACTATACATGCCTCCTATCTGACGTAGTACTCTACAGACATCAGGGCTACATGCCTCCTATCTATCTTAGAACTATACAAACGTCCAAAGCAACTAGGTTTTCCATCGATTTGGAAAACGTCCCCATAAAACGAATTCCTTTTCTCAGTACACTCTATTTTTTTGTCACGGTCGTTTTGGCTACGTGCCTCCTATCTTACACAACCTTCCAGAAATCCGAAACAACTACATGTGTCCACAGAAAGACAACTCGCTGCTCTATCCATACCTCAAGAAACTCTGTCAGGGCGGCTGCGCACCAACTGCTACTCTACATTCCTCCTTTCTAACATGTAATACTCTAAAAACATCAGGGCTACATGTCTCCTATCTTACACAACTTTCCAAACATCCGAAACACCTACACGTTTCTAAACCTACACACACACTGCTGTACACAGATTTCCAAAAAGTTTTGTCAGGGCTACAGCGCACTAACTACTACTCTACATGCCTCCTATATGACATGTAGTACTCTAAAGACATCAGGACTACATGCCTCCTATCTATCTTAGAACTATACAAACGTCCAAAGCAACTGGGTTTTCTATCGACTTGGAAAACGTCCCCATAAAACGAACTCCTTTTCTCAGTACACCCAATTTTTTTGTCACGGTCGTTATGGCTACAAGCCTCCTATCTTACACAACCTTCCAGAAATCCGAAACAACTACACGTGTCCAAACGTGTCCACAGAAAGACAACTCGCTGCTGTGCCCATACCTCATAAAACTTTGTCAGAGCGGCTGCGCACTACCTGCTACTGTAAATGCTCCTTTCTAACATGTAGTACTCTAAAGACATCAGGGCTACATGTCTCCTATTTTACACAACTTTCCAGAAATCCGAAACACCTACACGTTTCCAAACTTACACCACAGAAAAGACAACTCACTGCTCTACATACATTTTCAAAAAGTTTTGTCAGGACTACAGCGCAGAAACTGCTACTCTACATGCCTCCTATCTGACATGTAGTACTCTAAAGGCATCAGGGCTACATGCCTCCTATCTATCTTAGAACTATACAAACGTCCAAAGCAACTGGGTTTTCTATCAACTTGGAAAACGTCCGCATAAAACAAACTCCTTTTCTGAGTACACTCAATTTTTTTGTCACGGTCGTTATGGCTACGTGCCTCCTATCTTACACAACCTTCCAGAAAACCGAAACAACTACACGTGTCCAAACGTGTCCACAGAAAGACAACTCGCTGCTCTATACATACCTCAAGAAACTCCGTCAGGGCGGCTGCGCACCAACGCTACTCTACATGCCTCCTTTTAACATGTAGGACTCTACAGACATCAGGGCTACATGTCTCATATCTATCACAGTATTCCAGAAACATCCAAAGCAACTGGGTTTTCCATGAACCTGGAAAACGTCCCCATAAACGTAGTCCTTTTCGCAGTACATTCAATTTTTTTATCACTACAACTGTTATGGCTACGTGCCTCCTACCTTAAACAATCTTCCATAATTCCGAAGCAACAACACGTTTCCAAACATACACCACAGGAAGGGCAACTCACTGCTCTATACTGCCAAAAAATTTTATCATGGCTACGGGGTACTAACCGCTATGGCAAAAGGCCTCCTATCTATAAAATGCAGACCTCTACAAACGTCACAATAACTGCGCTTTTCCACGGACTTTGGAAAACTTCACCATTCTCTCTTTTTTCATACGTCACAAGTTTATTTCAGGACAACTTCTGTGGCTACATGCCTCCTACCTTAAAAAGGATTACTCCACAAGTTTCCAAAGCGACTGCATACTTGTTATAAGACTCGGAGAAGCGTACACCATAGAAAGGACAACTTACTACTTTGCCCATACTTCGAAAAAAATTTATCAGGGCTACAGGGAACTAACTGTTACGGCTACATACCTCGTATTCAACATGCACTATTTCACAAACATCCAAACCAACTGCGCTTCAACACAAACTTGGAAAATATCCCTAATCATTTTCTCAATACACGTACAAATTTTTTTGTCAGGACTAATCCCATGGCTACAAGCCTCCTATCTTAAAAAGCATTAGTTCACAAGTTTCCAAAGTGGTTGCACACTTTTTATAAGACAGAAAAACGTACACCGTGGAAAGAACAACTCAGTACTATGCTAACATTTCCAAAAATTTGTTGTCAGGGCTACAGGGTATACGATTCTGTAGCCATATGCATCTTATCCATCATGTAGTACTTCACAAACGCCCTAAATAATGTTGCTTTTCCTCGAACCCGAAGAAATGTATATCATAGAAAGGACAACTCACTACTTTGCTCATACTTCGAAAAAATTTTGTCAGGGCTACAGGGGACTAACAGCTAGGGCTACATACCCCGTATTCAACACGCACTATTCCACAAACGTCCATAGCAACTGTGCTTTTACACAAACTTGGAAAATGTCCCCAATCATTTTCTCAACACACGCACAATTTATTTGTCAGGACAACTCCCATGGCTACAAGCCTCCTATCTTAAAAAGCATAACTTCACAAGTTTCCAAAGTGGCTGCACACTTTTTATAAGACTCAGAGAAACGTACACCGTGGAAAGAACAACTCACTACTTTGCTAACATTTCAAAATAATTGTTGTCAGGGCTACAGGGTACAAGATGCTGTAGCATATGCATATTATTCATCATGTAATACTTCACAAACTCCCAAAACAACGGTACTTTTCCACGGACTCGAGGAAAGTTACAGCCTAGAAACGATAACTCACTACTTGGCCCATACTTCAAAAATTTTTTGTCAGGGCTACAGGGTACTAACTGTTACTCTACATGCCTCCTATCTAACATCAGGGCTAC
Source organism: Platerodrilus igneus (assembly GCA_036346225.1). NCBI lineage: Eukaryota > Metazoa > Arthropoda > Insecta > Coleoptera > Lycidae > Platerodrilus > Platerodrilus igneus. The sequence continues at coordinate 557,125 of JARFIW010000115.1, read as the reverse complement.
ATGTCTCCCATCTATCGTAGTACCCCACAAGCGTCCAAAGCAACTGGGTTTTTGCTTGGACTTGGAAAACATCTCCATAGAACGTATTACTTTCCTCGGTACACACAATCTTTTGGGCTCAACAAGTGCTGTGGCTACACGCCTCCTAATTTAACATTCATCACACCGCAGGTTTCCGAAGGGGCTGCAGACATTTTTGGACTAGGTGAAGCGTACACCATATAAAGGACCAACTTACTACTTTGCTCACACTCCGAAAACATTTCGTCAGGGCTGAAGGGTTCCAACTGCTATGGCTACCTGCCTCCTATCTAACATACAATCGTTCAAAACGACTGCAGAATTTCCATGGACTCTGAAAACGCATCCGTTGCTTCTTCACTCGATACACACCCAAAAGTTTTAAATCTAACAAAATGGCGCTCTCGTGCTTTTGTAAAATTTCATTCCGCGAATTCCAGAATTCCTGGAATTTCTGTAATTTCATTAAACTAAGAAACCGAAAAATTGGTGGGCGGAAATTCTAGCTAGCTGCAAGTTTTAGAAGAAATATCGCACTGAATTCTAATTTCCTGAAACGGCTTAAGAAGTTTTGAATCTTAACCAAAATGGGTTTTGTAGCGAATTTCAGAATGCACCCTGGAATTCCTGGAATTTTATTAAATCGAGAAATCGTAAAATTGGTGAGTGGAATTTCTAGCTAGTTGCAAATTTTAGAAGAAATATCGCACTGATTTCCAATTTCCTGAAACGGCATAAGAAGTTATGAATCTTAACCAAAATGGGTTTTGTAGCGAATTTCAGAATGCACCCTGGAATTCCTGGAATTTTATTAAATCGAGAAATCGTAAAATTGGTGAGTGGAATTTCTAGCTAGTTGCAAATTTTAGAAGAAATATCGCACTGATTTCCAATTTCCTGAAACGGCATAAGAAGTTATGAATCTTAATCAAAATGAGCTTTGTAGCGAATTTCAGAAAGCAACCCGGAATTCCTGGAATTTCTTTAAGATATCGAAAAATTTGTGAGCGGAATTTCTAGCTAGTTGCAAATTTGAGCAGGAATATCGCACTGAATTCCAATTCCCTGAAACGGATTAAGAAGTTTTAAATATAACAAAAATGAGCGTTGTAAAATTTTATTCCGCGAATTTCAGAAGTCAACCTGGAGTTCCTAAAATTTTATTAAATCAAGAAATCGAAAAATTGGTGAGCGGAATTTCTACCTAGTTGCAGGTTTGAGCATGAATATCGTACGGAATTCCAATTCCCTGAAACGGCTTAAGAAGTTTTGAACCTTAACCAAAATGGACTTTGTAGCGAAATTCAGAATGCAAACTGGAATTCCTGGAATTTGATTAAATCAAATTGGTGAGCCGAATTTCTAAATAGTTGCAAGTTTTAGAAGAATTATCGTACTGAATTCCAATTCCCTGAAACGGCTTAAGAATTTTTGAATCTAACAAAAATGCGCTTTGCTTTGTTAAATTTTATTCCGCGAATTCCAGAATTCAACCTGGAATTTCTGGAATTTTATTAAATCGAGAAATCGAAAAATTGGTGAGCAGAATTTCTCGCTAGTTGCAAGTTTGAGCAGAAATATCGCACTGAATTCCAATTTCCTGAAACGGCCTAAGAAGTTTTGAATCTTAACAAAAAAGTACTTTGTAAAATTTTATTCAGCGAATTCCAGAATTCAACCTGGAATTCCTGGAATTTTATTAAATCGAGGAATCGAAATATTGGTGAGTAGAATTTCTAGCTAGTTACAAGTTTTAGAAGAAATATTGCACTGAATTCCAATTCCCTGAAACGGCTTAAGAAGTTTTGAATCTTAACCAAAATGGGCTTTGTAGCGAATTTCAGAATGCAACCTGGAATTCCTGGAATTTTTTTAAATCGTGAAATCGTAAAATTGGTGAGTGGAATTTCTAGATAGTTGCAAGTTTTAGAAGAAATATCGCACTGAATTCCAAGAAGAATTATATTCCGCGAATTCCAGAATTCAACCTAGACTTCCTGGAATTAAACTGAAAAATTCAAAAATTGGAAATAGAATTTCTAACTAATTGTAAGTTTTACCAGAAATATCGCACTGGAATTCCGATCCCGTAAAATCCTTTCTGGAATTCCTGTAATTTTATTAAGTCGAGAAATCGAAAAATTTGTAATCGGAATTTCTAGCTAGTTGTAAGTTTAAGCAGGAATATTACACTGAACTCCAATTCCCTGAAACGGCTTAAGAAGTTTTAGATCCAACAAAAAGACGCTTCGTAAAATTTTATTCCACGAATTCCAGAATTCAACCTGGAATTCCTGGAATTTTATTAAATCGAGAAATCGTAAAATTGGTGAGTGGAATTTCTAGATAGTTGCAAGTTTTAGAAGAATGATCGCACTGAATTCCAAGAAGTTTTGAATCTAACGAAAATGCGCTTTGTAAAATTTTATTCCGCGAATTCAACCTGGACTTCCTGGAATTGTATTAAACTGAGAAATAGAATTTCCAACTAATTGTAAGTTTTACCAGAAATATTGCGCTGGAATTTCGATCCCTTGAAATACTTTCTGGAATTCCTGGAATTTTATTTACCAGAGAAATGAAAAAAATTGTAATCGGAATTTCTAGCTAGTTGTAAGTTTAGGCAGGAATATCACACTGAATTCCAATTCCCTGAAATGGCTTAAGAAGTTTTAAATCTAACAAAAAGACGCTTCGTAAAATTTTATTCCACGAATTCCAGAATTCAATCTGGAATTCCAGTAATTTTCTAAAGCCGAAAAATCGAAAAACTTCCAATCGGAATTTCTGGCTGGTTGTAAGTTTTAGCAGAAATATCGCACTGTAATTCCAATTCCTTGAAATGGCGTAAAAAGTTTTCAAAGATTCAATTATCTAACAAAATGGCGCTCTCGTGTTCTTATAAAACTTTATTCCAGGAATTCCAGAATTTTTTCTGGAATTTCTGTAATTTTTATTAAGCCAAAATATCGAAAAATTTGTAATCGGAATTTCTAGCTAATTGTACGTTTTAGCAGGAATCTCGCGCTGGAATTCTAATTCCCTAAAACAGCGTAAAAAGTTATCTAACAAAATGGCGCTCTTATGCTTTTCTAAAATTTTATTCCGCAAATTCCAGAATTCAACCTGGAATTCATGTAATTTCATTAAACCGAAAAATTGAAAAACTCGTGAGCGGAATTTCTAACTGATTGTATGTTTTCGCAGGAATATTGCACTTAGAATTTCTAACTAATTGAGTTTTGCAGAAATGCCTGATTCTCGTAAAATCCTTCTGGAATTCTGTAATTTATTAATCTAAATCGAAAATTGTAGAATTTCTAGCTGTTGTAGTTCAGAATATCACTGAATCAATTCTGAAACGGCTAAAGTTAATCCAACAAAGCCTTCGAAAATTCCAGAATTCAAATTCACCTGGAATTCCTGTAATTTAAGTAAACGAAAAAATCAAAACATTGATGGGCGAAATTCCAAGCTAGTTGCAAGTTTTTAACAAGAATTCTTCGAATTCCAAGTCTTGAAGTCATAACGAAAATGCCTTTGCAAATGATATTCAGCAACAACCTACTTCCGAATGCTTCAACTGAATACGAATTTAAGCTAATTGAAGCTACAGATAGATATCCCTGTGAATTCACCTAAATTTTTCCAATTCCTGGATTTTAGTTCACTGCAATGGAACGACAATTGTAATCGGAATTTCTAGCTACGTTGCCTAAGTTAACAGGAGATCCCTGCGGAATTCCATTTCCTGAACGGCTTGCAGCTTACATTCAAAGACGCTAAAATATTCCAGAATTCACAGAATTCATCTGCGAATCGATAATTTAATGAAAAGTCGAAAGACCTTTCAATAGCAACAGGCCCAATATAAGACCCTGTGGAACGCCACTTCGCAAGTGCATCAGCTACGGGCCTAAAACAGGACCCTGCGGAACACCATTTACTCCTGCAGCTACTTCAAGTGCAAAATATTCGAACACGTTCATCTACGAAGATATTTAATAAAAAGCGTAAGCCGTTCGATAGCAACAGGACCAATATAAGACCCCGTGGAACGCCACTTCGCAAGTGCATTAGCTACAGGCCTAAAACAGGGCCCTGCGGAACACCATTTACTCCTGCAGCTACTTCAAGTGCAAAATATTCGAACACGTTCATCTACGAAGATATTTAATGAAAAGGGTAAGCCGTTCGATAGCAACAGGCCCAATATAGGACTCTGTGGAACGCCACTTCGCAAGTGCATCAGCTACGGGCCTAAAACAGTGCCCTGCGGAACACCATTTACTTCTGCAGCTACTTCAAGTGCAATATATTCGAACACGTTCATCTACGAAGATATTGAATGAAAAGCGTAAGCCGTTCGATAGCAACAGGCCCATTCTAAGACCCTGTGGGACGCCACTTCGCGAGTACCAGCTAGGGGCCTAACACAGAACCCTGCGGAACACCATTTCCTCCTGCAGCTACCCAAGTACAATATATTCGACCTCGTTCATCTACGAAGGGTATTTAACGAGAAGCCGTAAGCAGTTCAATAGCAACAGGACCTTTATAAGACCCGGTGGAACGCCACTTCGCGAGTGCATCAGCTACGAGCCTAAAATAGGACCCTGCGGAACACCATTTCCTCCTGCAGCTACTTCAAGTGCAATATATTCAAACACGTTCATCTGCGAAGATATTTAATGAGAAGTCGTGAGCCTTTCAATAGCAACAGGCCCATTATAAGACCCCGTGGAACGCCACTTCGCAAGTGCATCAGCTACGGGCCTAAAACAGGACCCTGCGGAACACCATTTACTCCTGCAGCTACTTCAAGTGCAAAATATTCGAACACGTTCATCTACGAAGATATTTAATAAAAAGCGTAAGCCGTTCGATAGCAACAGGACCAATATAAGACCCTGTGGAACGCCACTTCGCAAGTGCATCAGCTACGGGCCTAAAACAGGGCCCTGCGGAACACCTTTTACTCCTGCAGCTACTTCTAGTGCAATATTCGAACACGTTCATCTACGAAAATATTTAACGAGAAATTGTAAGCCGTTCAATAGCAACAGACCCAATAAAACACCCTGTGGAACGTCACTTCGCGGGTGCATCAGCTACGGGCCTGCGGAACACCATTTCCTCCTGCAGCTACTTCAACTGCAAAATATTCCAACACGTTCATCTACGAAAATATTTATTGAGGTCGTAAACCGTTCAATAGCAACAGGTCCATTGTAAGACCCTGTGAAACGCAACTTCGCGAGTGCATCAGCTACGGGCCTGCGGAACACCATTTCCTCCTGCAGCTACTTCAGGTGCAAAATATTCCAACACGTTCATTTACGAAAATATTTAATGAGAAGCCGTAAACCGTTCAATAGCAACAGGCCCATTATAAGACCCTGCGGAACGCAACTTCGCGAGTACATCAGCTACGGGCCTACAATAGGACCCTGCGGGACACTATTTCCTTCTGCAGCTACTTCAAGTGCAATATATTCGACCACGTTCAACTACGATGATACTTGGTGAGAATCGTAAGCCATTTGATAGCAACAGGACCAATACAAAACCCTGTGGAACGCCAATTTGCGAGTGCATCAGCTACGGGCCTAAAATAGGAACCTGCAGAACACCATTTCCTCCTGCAGCTACCTCAAGTGCAATATTTTCGAACATATTCATCTACGAAGATGTTTAATGAGCAGTAAGGATTCTCACATTGTTTATATCAAAAGAGAAACCCCGTGGAACCATCAGCTACGGGCCTAAAAAAGGAACTTTATTTCCGTCCTGCTGCTACTTCAAATGCAGTATATTCGAACACATTAATCTACGAAGACGTTTAATGAGAAATAAGCGTTCGTATATTGTTTATATCGAAGAAGAAGCCATTCAACAGCAACTGACCCAATACAAGAACCTGAGAACCGTCATTTCGCAAGTGCATCAGCAACGGGCCTAAAATAAAACCTTGTGGAACGCCATTCTCCTTCTGCAGCTACTTCAAGTGGAACATATGAGAACACGTTCATGTACGAAGACGTTTAATGAGAAGTAAGCGTTCGTGTATTGTTTATATCAAAGAAGAAGCCATTCAACAGCAACTGAACCTATGAAACGTCATTTTGCAAGTGCAACACCAACGGGCCTAAAATAGAACCTTGTGGAACGCCATTTTCCTCCTGCAGCTCTTCAAGTGGAACATACGAGAACACATTCAACTGTGAAGACGTTTAATGAGAAGTAAGCACTCATATTGTTTATTTCACAAAAGAAGCCGTTCGACAGCAACGGGTCCCGTGAAGATCACGTGAAACGTCACTTTGCAAGTGGAGCAGCTACAGGCCTGTGGAATACCATTTCGCTCCTGGAGTTTGGAGCTATTTCAAGTGCAATATATTAAAACACGTTCGTCTACAAAGATGTTTAGTGAGAAATAAGCAGTTGGTTCAAAAGAGAAGCCGTTCAATAGCAGTGGGCCCAAAATAAAAGCCTGTGGAACGCCATTTTCCTCCTGCAACCGCTTCAAGTGCATATATTCGCGTACGTTCACGTAGTTTTTTCACAAGCATGCGCCCTAGCATTGATGGTTTTAAATGAAAAGTTATTAATTAGGAGCGGGCCCAACTCAAAACCCTGCGGAACGCCATTTCTACCTTACAATTTTTATACGGTGATGTTTGATCAAGCATTCTCGCGGTGTCCTTCACATGAGAAGGCGTTTAAAAGCAACGTACCCCAAATAAAACCCGGCGGAACCCTACAGATTCGTACAAGTTCATTTACCTTCTGTAAGTGATCAGTATCTCGAGCTCCACCCAATTAACGTTCCTAATTTGTAATTACTTCGGTTTAGAAGATATATTTTAATTGTGGGTGGCACGGTTTAGTGCACGATTTTAAAGTTTAATTAAATCGTCGGCTACGTCTTGCGGCGATGACTAAATCCGATGGATATCTGCGCACTTAACGGTATATGGATTTTAAAGCACAGCCGGACCTCGGCGAAGAAGAAATTGCCAGTCGAATTCCATTACCACGCCTGACTTAAATTTCCATTCTGGTTAGATATTTAAAATAATGCCATGAGTTGATTGTGTAACACGTGGCTGAATACGTGAATAAATAAAAGTTGAGCAACGCAAGGTTCATGGTTAGATCAAAATAACACCAACGGAAAACCGGCGACCTTAAAATTAATTATTAATTAATACGACGACATCGTCATCTGTAGGAAATGAAGACTTTCTTGTGCGAAAATTATCATTCACATTCCCTGAGAGACTAATTACGAATTCCTGCACGATCGGTTTCATGCCAATCACTTACTCGACAATTTTTCCACTTAATTTACATTCAGAGGTGATTGGAGCAAAAATCCACGAAATTGTGGCTGTCGAATGTGTAATGAGATGAGCGGGAGCCTTGGGCGATGTTTTGCACGTCTGGTACTATTTTGTATGATCGCTTTGAATACGAATCGTATTTTGAAGACTTCATGGTGCCTTTGGGCAACTGATCTTGCTACTGAACAGAGCGTTCATACATCAACCTCGTTGGAAGTAACGTTTTTCTCGCGGTTTTGTACACCTGGCCTTTTGCAAAAGATTTCATGAAACTTTTGGGCAGCTTGGATGTTGGTTTTGCTAGTGAACGAAGCGTTTCTTCAATGAGATATTGCCGATCGATTAAAATGTGAGCGAAAGTATCGTTTTTCTCGTAGTTTTGGACATCTAGCCATTTGCAAAGGTCTTCATGAAACTTTTGGGCAGCTTGGATGTTGGTTTTGCTATCGAACGAAGCGTTTCTTCAATGAGATATCGCTGATCGATCAAAATGTGAGCAAAAGTATCGTTTTTCTCGTAGTTTTGTACATCTGGCCATTTGCAAAGGCCTTCATGAAACTTTTGGGCAGCTTGGATGTAGGTTTTGCTACCGAACGAAGCGTTTCTTCTTACAAAATGTGAGCGAAAGTATAGTTTTTCTCGTAGTTTTGTACACCTGGTCGTTTGTAAAGACTTCATAAAGCTTTTGAGCAACTTAGGGAAATTGCGCTTATAGACCAACGGCTGGTTGAAAGTATCGTTGTTCTCGCGGTTTTGTACATCTGGCCATTTGCAAAAGACTTCATTAAGCTTTTGGGCAACTTGGATATTGGTTTTGCTAACAAATGAAGCGTTTCTTCAATGGGAATTGTGCTGATAGGCAACATGTGATTAAAGGTAATCGTAATTCTCGCGGTTTTGTACATTGGCCGTTTTCAAAAGACTTCATGAAGCTCTTGAGCAACTTGGATGTCGGTTTGGTTAATGAACAAAGCATTTCTTCACTGTGAATTGCGCAGATAGGTCGACATCTGGTTGAAGGTACCATTTTTCTGGAGATTTTGTACACCTGTCCTCTTGCAAAAGACTTAATGACGTTGGTTTTGCTAACTAACGAAGCGCTTCTTCAGCGAGATTGCGCTGATACATCAAAACATGATTGAAAGTATCGTTTTGCTAGCGGTTTTGAACACATGGCAGTTTGCAGAAAACATGAAACTTTTGGACAACTTGGATGTTAGTTTCGTTAATGAACCAAGCATTTTTTCAACGGGAATTGCGCAGATAGGTCGACATCTGATTGAAGGTATCATTTTTCTGGAGATTTTGCACACTTGACCGTTTGCAAAATACTTAATAAAGGTGTTGAGCAACTTAGACGTTGGTTTTGCTAACAAACGAACCGTTTCTTCAGCGAGATTGCGCTAATAGATCAAAATGTGACTGAAAGTATCGTTTTTCACGCGGTGTTGAACACCTGGTGTTTGCAGAAGACATAAAACTTTTGGGCAACTTAGATGCTAGTTCCGTTAATGAACGAAGTATTTCTTCAGTAGGAATTGCGCTGATAGGTCGACATATGATTGAAAGATTAATTTCCCTCGAGGTTTTGTACACCTGTCCGTTTGCAAAAGACTTCACGGAACTTTTAAGTAAATCGGATATTGGTTTTGCTAACAAACGAAGCGTTTCTTCAGCGAGATTGTGCTAATAGATCAAAATCTGATTGAAAGAATCGTTTTTCTTGCGATTTTGTACACCTGCTCGTGTGCAAAAAATTACATGAAGCTTTTGGGCGACTTAGATGTTGTTTATGCTATCGAACGAAACGTTTCTTCAGTGGGAATTGCACCGATAGATCAACGTCTGGTTAAAAGTATCGATTTTCCCGCGGTTTTGTACCGTTTACAAAAGGCTTCATGAAACTTTTGGGCAACTTAGATGTTGGCTTTGCTAAAGAACGAAGCTGCGCTGTTAGATCAACATCAGGCTTTTCTCGCGATTTTGTACACCTGGTCTGTTTGTAAAAGCCTTTATGAAACTTTTGGGCAACTTGGATGTTGATTTTGCTATCGAACGAAGCGTTTCTTCAGTGGGAATTGCGCTGATAGATCAACATCTGGTTAAAATGTCGTTTTTCTCGCGGTTTTGTACACCTGCCCGTTTGCAAAAGACTTCATGAAGCTTTTGGGTAACTTGGATGTTGGTTTCGAGAATGACCGAAGCAGTTCTTCAGTGGAAATGCCAGATAGGTCACCATCACAAGATTTCACGAAACTTTTGTGCAACTTGGATATTGGTTTTGCTATCGAACGAAGCGTTTCTTCTGTGGCAATTGCGCTGATAGATCAACGTCTGGTTGAAATTACCGTTTTTCTTGTTGTTTTATTCATTTGGACGTTAGTAAAGGACTTCATAAAACCTTTGGGCAATTTGAATGTTGATTTTGCTATCGAACGGAACGTTTTTCAAGTGGGAATTGCGCTGATAGATCAACGTTTGGTTGCAATTATCCTTTTTCTTGCGGTTTTTAACATCTGAACGTTTGCATAAGACTTCATAAAATTTTTGGGCAACTTGGATGTTGATTTTGCTATCGAACGAAGCGTTTCTTCTCATATCTCAACGCTTTTCTCGCGGTTTTGTACATCTGGACGTTTGCAAAAGAATTCATGAAAGTTTTGGGCAACTTAGCTGTTAGTGTTGCTATCAAACGCAGCGTTTCTCCAGCAGAAATTGCGCAAATCAATCAACATATGGTTGAAAGTATTGTTTTTCTCGCGGTTTTGTACACCTGACCATTTGTAAATACTTCATTAGCCTTTTGAGCAACTTGGATGTTTGTTTTGCTAAGGAACGAAGTCGCGCTATTAGATCAACATCTGGTTAAAAGTATCGCCTTGTCGCGGTTTTTTATATCTGGTCGTTTGCAAAAACTTCATGACACTTTTGGGCAACTTCGATGTTGGTTTTGACAATGACCGAAGCGTTTCTTCAGTGAGATACGTTGATAGATAGATCAAAATCTGATTGAAAGTAATGTTTTTCTCGCGACTTTGTACACCTTATCGTATGCAAAAGACTTCATGAAACTTTTGGGCAACGTGGATGGTAATTTTGCTAACAAACAAAGCGTCTCTAGAAAAAGGAATTGTACTGATAGGTTAACATCTGGTTGAAAGTATCGTTTTTCTCGCAGTTTGGCACACCTGGTCGTTTACAATAGGCTTCATGAAGCTTTTGGGCAACTTGGATATTCGCGTTCCTAACAAACGAAGCGTTTCTTCAATTGGAATTGTACTGATAGGCAACATCTGGTTGAAGATATCTTTTTCTCGTGATTTTGAACACCTGGCAATTTTCAAACGCCTTCACAAAATCACGAAGCTTTTGAGCAACTTGGATGTTGGGCTTGTTAACAAACAAAGTGTATTTTCAATGGGAATTGTGCTGATAGATCAACATCTAGTTGAAAGATCGCTTTTCTGGCAATATGGTACACCTGGGCGTTTTCAAAAGACTCCATGAAGCTTTTGGGCAACTTGGATGTTGGTCCAAAAGTTGCTAATAAACGAAGCGTTTCTTCAATGGGAATTGTGTTGATAGGTCAACATTTGGTAAAAGTATCGTTTATGTCGCAGTTTGGTACACTTGGACGTTTTCAAAAGACTTCATGAAGCTTTTGGGCAACTTGGATGCTGGTTTTGCTAACAAACGAAGCGTTCCTTCAATGGGAATTGTGCTGATAGGCAACATCTGGTTAAAGGTATAGTTTTTCTCGCAGTTTTGTACACCTGGCAATTTTCAAAAAACTTCATAAAACCATGAAGCTTTTGAGCAACTTGGATGTTGGTTTTGTTATCAAAGGAAGGGTTTTTCAATGGAAATTATGCTAATAGGCCTACATCTGGTTCAAAGTATCGTTTTTCTTGCAGTTTTGTACACCTGGCTGTTTCCAAAGGACTTGATAAGCCTTTTGGGCAACTTAGATGTTAGTTCTGCTACTGAAAGCAGCGCTTCCCCTGTAGAAATTAATATATGGTTGAAAATATCGTTTTCTTGCGGTTTTGTACACCTGGCCGTTTGCAAAAGACTTCATGAAACTTTTGGTCAACTTGGATGTTGGTTTTGCTATCCATCGAAGTGTTTTCTCAGTGGAAATTGCGCCGATAGATCAACATCTGGTTAATGGTGTCGTCTTTCTCGCGATTTTGTACACCTGGCAGTTGGCAAAAAAGTTCAAAAAGCTTCTGGGCAACTTAGATCTTGGTTTTGCTAACGAACGAAGTCTTTCTGCGATGGGAATTCGATATATCGATATCTCGTAGAAAGTAACGCTTTTCTCGTGGTTTTGCACAACTGGACGCTGTAAAAAACTTCATGCAACTTTTGTGCAACTTGAAAGTTGATTTTGCTAATGAACGAAGAGATCTTTCGGTGGGAATTGCGCTTATACATCATCTGGTTGAAGGCAACGTCTTTCTCGCGATTTTTTACACCTGGCCGTTGGCAAAAGAGTTCATAAAACTTTTGGTCAACTTGGATGTTGGTTTTGCTATTCATCGAAGTGTTTTCTCAGTGGAAATTGCGCCGATAGATCAACATCTGGTTAAAGGTGTCGTCTTTCTCGCGATTTTGTACACCTGGCAGTTGGCAAAAGAGTTCAAAAAGCTTCTGGGCAACTTAGATCTTGGTTTTGCTAACGAACGAAGCGTTTCTTCAATGGGAATTGTGCTGATAGTCAGACATCTCGTTGAAAGTAACGCTTTTTTCGTGGTTTTGCACAACTCCATGAAACTTTTGGGCAACTTGGATGTTGATTTTGCTAATGAACGAAGCGTTCGTTCAGTGGGAATTGCGCTGATAGAGCATCTGGTTGAAGCCAACGTCTTTTTCGCGTATTTCTACAACTGACCGTTGGCAAAAGAGTTCAGAAAGCTTCTGGCAACTTGGATCTTGGTTTGCTAACAAACAAAGCGTTTCTTCAATGGGAATTGTGTGATAGGTCAACATCTCGTTGAAAGTATTATCGCGTTTTTCACTGGTTTTCAAAAACTCCATGAAGCTTTTGGGCAACTTGGATATTGGTTTTGCGAACAAACGAAGCGTTTTTTCAATGGGAATTTTGCTGATAGGCAACATCTAGTTGAAGGCAACGTCTTTCTCGCGATTTTTTACATCTGACCGTTGGTAAAAGAGTTCATAAAACCATGAAGCTTTTGGGCAACTTGGATGTTGGTTTGCTAACGAACGAACGGTCTTCTGCAAATGGGAATTTGCTAATAGTCGACATCTGGTTGAAAGTATCGTTTTTCTGCAGTTTTGTACACCTGGCTGTTTCAAAGGACTTGATAAGCCTTTTGGGCAACTTGGATGTTGATTTTGCTAATGAACGAAGCGTTCTTTCAGTGAGAATTGCGCTGATAGATCATCTGGTTGAAAACTACTTTTCTTGGAGTTTTGTACACCTGGTCGATTTGCAAAAGACTTCATAAACTTTGGGCAAATTGGATGTTGATTTTGCTAATGAGGAAGCGTTTTGTCGATAGGAATTTGCACGATAGATCATCTGTTGAAAGTAACGCCTTTTCGTGGATTTGCATAACTGGACACTTGCAAAAAACTTCAACTTTTGGGCAACTTGGACTTGAACTTCGAAATTGCTTCGAAACACTTTGCTTAAACGACAACGATCTCTCCCTTCCCCCACGCAGACAAAGCGCATATCCGTCATTCTTAAATATTTTCTATTTGATTTTTAGGAAGTTTTAAATACTTTCTCATTACTGATTTCTAGAAATTTCTGCAAAAAAATTAAAAGAGCTGTTTAAAAATATTTCTTTTCTAAAAGTTTTTGTAAATTGCGAAAGCGTTGCTTTCTAAAAATCGTTGCTTCCTAGAAATTTTTTAATTATTTCTAATTTCTACTTTCTAGAAATTTCGTAAAAATTTTAAATGCTTGCTTTCTAAAAATCTAAAAATCTTTGTTTTTGAGAAATTGTCTGTAAATGACTTGAAAGCTTTGCTTTCTACAATTTCTTTCACGATTTTCGTATTGGTTTCTAGAAATTTATGGAAATTGTGCAAACTTTTCCTTCCGAAAATTTTGAATTCCAGAAATTTCTTTAAAATTTTCTAGTTTCTAGATATTTTGTAAAAGTTTTAAAAGCGTTATTGTTTTCTAAAAGTTTCTGTAAAGGGCTATAAAATTTCATTGGCTAGAATTTATTTCTGCTGTAGTTTCTAGAAATTTCTTTAAATTGTGAAAGCTTTGCTTTCCAAAAGTCTCTTCTTTCTAGAAAGTTCTTTACTATTCTCTCATTTCTAGTTACTAGAAATCTTCTTAAATATTTTGAAAGCTCAACGTCCGAGAATTTTTTGCGATATTCCTTGGAGTTTCTAGAAATTTCAGTAAACTATCAAGGCGCTGCTTTCTAAAAATTTCTAGAAACTTTTCTCATTTCTGGTTTCTAGAATTTCTGTAAACATTTTAAAAGCCTTGCTTCTTCAAATTCTTTATTTTCTAGAAATTTATGTAAATGGTTTGAAAGTTTTACTTTCTAGAATTTCTTTTACAATTTTCGTGTTGTAGTTTCTAGAAAATTAATTAAATTTGGAAGGTTTGCTTTTCTAAAAATCGTTGCTTTCTTGAAATTTCTTTATCTTATTTCTGGTTTCTAGAAATTTCCATAAAAATATAAGCGCTTTAGTTTCTAAAAATCTTTGTTATTTCTAGAAATTTCTGTAAATGGCAGCAGTTTTGCTTTCTAGAATTTCTTTATAATTTTTGTGTTCTAGAAATTTCTTTAAATTGTGAAAGCTCTGCTTTCCAATATTCTTTCCTTGCTAGGGAGTTCTTTACTATTCTCTCATTTCTAGTTTCTAGAAATTTCTGTAAACATTCAAAAGCGTAGCTTCTTAAAAATCTTTGTTTTCTAGAAATTCTTGTAAATTGCTGGCTTTGTTTTTAAAAATCTTGTCTGTCTAAAAATATCTTTAGATTATTTCATTTCTGTAAATGGTTTCAAAGCTTTGCTTCCGAGAATTTGTCACAATTTTCGTACTGTAGTATCTAGAAGTTTCTGTAAGGCTTTTCTTTCTAAAAATTTTAAAATCGTCACTTTTTAAATCTGTTTTCTAGAAATTTTTGTAAATGGTCTGAAAGCTTACTTTCTATCTAGAATAAAAATTCTAGATAGAAAGTAAAGCTTTCAGACCATTTACAAAAATTTCTAGAAAACATTTTTAAAAGTAGCGATTTTAAATTTTTTAGAAAGAATAAAAATTCTAGATAGAAAGCAAAGCTTTCAGACCATTTACATAAATTTCTAGAAAGCAGATTTTTAAAAAGTGGCGATTTTAAAATTTTTAGAAAGCAAAGTTTGTGTTGTATTTTCAAGAAATTTCTTTAAATTGTAAAAGCTTTGTTTCCAAAAATAATTTCTTTGTAGAAAGATCTTAATTATTCGCTCATTTCTAGTTTCTAGAAATTTCCGTAAATATTTAAAAGCGTTGCTTTCTAAAAATCGTTTGCAGAGCGCTGTATATTGCGAAGGCTTTCTAAAAAATCTTTTGCTTTCTAAAAAAATTTAAAATTCTCGCATTTTTAGTTTCTAGAAATTGCGGCGAAAATTTTAAAAGCTTTGCTTTCTAGCAATCTTTGTTCTCTAGAAATTTCTGTAAACGGTTTGAAAGGTTTGCTGTCTAGAAAATCTTTTACAATTTTCGTGTTGTAGTTTCTGGAAATTTTTGAAATTTGGGAAGCTTTGCTTTCTAAACATCTTTGTTATTTGAAATTTCTTTAAATTTTTCCTATTTTCGGTTTCTAGAAATTTCTGTACAAAATTTTAAAAGCTTTTAATGGCTTGAAAGCTTTGTTTTCTAGAAGTTCTGTAAATTGTGAAGACTGCTTTCTAATAACTGCTTTCCCGTAATTTCATTAAATTTTCCTCAAAGATGGTTTCTATAAATTTCTGTAGATCTTTGAAAAGTATTGCTTTCTAAAAAGCTTTCTTTTCTAGAAATTCGTGTAAATGATTCAGAGATTAGTTTACAATTTTAGTATTGTAGTTTCTAGAAATTTCTGTAAATTGTGAAAACTTTGCTTCTAAAAATTTTTATTTTCTAGAAATTTTTTTACATTTTCTGTTGCTGGAAATTTATGTAAAATTTAAACGCATTGCTTTCTAAAATACCTGTTTTCTACGAATTTCTGCAAATGTTTGAAGACCTTCTAGACTTATTTTTATAATTTTTGTGTTGTAGTTTCTAGGAGTTTCTTTAAATTGTGTAAGCTTCGCTTTCCAAGAAGCTTTTTTCTAGAAAGTTTTTACTGTTTTCTCATTTCTAGTTTCTAGAAATTTACAAGCTTTGGTTTCGAAAAATCTGCTTTATAGAAATTCTGTGCTAGAATTTCTTTTCCTTTTTTTGTGATGTAGTTTCTAGAATGTTTTGTAAATTTATGAAGGACTGATTCACTTTTTAAATCTTCGCTTTCCGGAAATTTCTGTAAAGTTTGAAATTTGCTTTCTAGAATTTCTTTTAAAATTTTAGTGTTGTGTTTCGAGAAATTTATGTAAATTGTGGAATCTTTGCATTCCAAAAATCTACTTTCTAAAAATTTCTAAAAAGCTTTACTTTCTAGAATTTCTTGAATAATTTTTGTATTGTAGTTTCTAGAAATTTCTTTAAATTGTGTAAGCTTAGCTTCCCAAGAATCTTTTTTCTAGAAAGTTCTTTACTATTCTCTTATTTCTAGTTTCTAGAAATTTACAAGCTTTGGTTTCGAGAAATCTGTTTTCTAGAAATTTCTGTTAATGGTTTGAAAGCTACTTGCTAGAATTTTTTTTACATTTTTGTGTTGGCGTTTCTGGAATGTTCTGTAAATTTATGAAGGACTGATTCACTTTTTA
This sequence comes from Platerodrilus igneus, assembly GCA_036346225.1. Lineage (NCBI taxonomy): Eukaryota > Metazoa > Arthropoda > Insecta > Coleoptera > Lycidae > Platerodrilus > Platerodrilus igneus. The sequence continues at coordinate 540,867 of JARFIW010000115.1, read as the reverse complement.
AATCTTCGCTTTCCGGAAATTTCTGTAAAGTGTGAAATTTGCTTTCTAAAATTTCTTTTAAAATTTTCGTGTTGTAGTTTCTAGAAATTGATGTAAATTGCGAAATCTTTGCATTCCAAAAATCTACTTTCTAGAAATTTGTGTAAGCTTAGCTTCCCAAGAAGAAAGTTCCTTACTATTCTATCAATTCTAGTTTCTAGAAATTTACAAGCTTTGGTTTCGAGAAATCTGTCTTCTAAAAATTTCTGTTAATGGTTTGAAAGCTACTTGCTAGAATTTTTTTACATTTATTGTGTTGTCATTTCCAGAAATTTCTGCAAAGTGTGAAATTTATGTAAATAGTGAAATCTTTGCATTGCAAAAACCAACTTTCTAGAAATTTGTGTAAAAACTTTACTTTCTAGAATTTCTTGTATAATTTTTGTATTGTAGTTTCTAGAAATTTCTTTAAATTGTGTAAGCTTCGCTTCCCAAGAATTTTTTTCTAGAAGGTTCTTTACTATTCTCTCATTCCTAGTTTCTAGAAATTTACAAGCTTTGGTTTCGAGAAATCTGTCTTCTAAAAATTTCTGTTAATGGTTTGAAAGCTACTTGCTAGAATTTTTTTAACATTTTTTGTGTTGTCGTTTCTAGAATGTTCTGTAAATTTATGAAGGATTGATTCACTTTTTAAATCTTCGCTTTCCAGAAATTTCTGAAAAGTGTGAAATTTGCTTTCTACAATTTCTTTTGAAATTTTCGTGTTGCGTGTCTTGAAATTTACGTAAATAGTGAAATCTTTGCATTTCAAAAATTTACGTTCTAGAAATTTGTGTAAAAACTTTACTTTATAGAATTTCTTGTATAATTTTTGTATTGTAGTTTCTAGGAATTTCTTTAAATCGTGTAAGCTTCGGTTCCCAAGAAGCTTTTTCCTAGTAAGTTCTTTACTATTCTCTCATTTCTAGTTTCTAGAAATTTACAAGCTTTGGTTTCGAGAAATCTGCTTTCTAGAAATTTCTGTTAATGGTTTGAAAGCTACTTGGTAGAATTTTTTTTACATTTTTTGTGTTGTCGTTTCTAGAATGTTTTGTAAATTTTTTAATCTTCGCTTTCCAGAAATTTCTGTAAAGTGTGAAATTTGCTTTCTAGAGTTTCTTTTAAAATTTAAGTGTTGTAGTTTATAGAAATTTATGTAAATTGTGAAATCTTTACATTCCAAAAATCTACTTTCTAGAATTTCTTGTATAATTTTTGTATTGTAGTTTCTAGGAATTTCTTGAAATTGTGTACGCCTCATATCCCAAGAATCTTTTTTCTAGAAAGTTCTTTACTATTCTCTCATTTTTAGTTTCTAAAAATTTACAAGCTTTGGTTTCGAGAAATCTGTCTTCTAAAAATTTCTGTTAATGGTTTGAAAGCTACTTACTAGAATTTTTTTTACATTTTTGTGTTGTCGTTTCTAGAATGTTCTGTAAATTTATGAAGGAGTGATTCACTTTTTAATTCTTAGCTTTCCAGAAATTTCTGTAAAGTGTGAAATTCACTTTCTAGAATTTCTTTTGAAATTTTCGTGTTGTAGTTTCAAGAAATTTATGTAAATTGTGAAATCTTTGCATTCCAAAAATCTACTTTCTAGAAATTTCTGTAAAAACGTTACTTACCAGAATTTCTTGTATAATTTTTGTATTAATTTCTTTAAATTGTGTAAGCTTCGCTTCCCAAGAATCTTTTTTCTAGAAGGTTCTTTACTATTCTCTCATTCCTAGTTTCTAGAAATTTACGAGCTTTGGTTTCGAGAAATCTGTTTTCTAGAAATTTCTGATTAATGATTTGAAAGCTACTTACTAGAATTTTTTACATTTTTTGTGTTGTCGTTTCTAGAATGTTCTGTAAATATTTAAATCTTCGCTTTCCAGAAATTTCTGTAAAGTGTGAAATTTGTTTTCTAGAATTTCTTTTGAAATTTTCGTGTTGTGTGTATAGAAATTTATGTAAATAGTACAATCTTTGCATTCCAAAAATCTACTTTCTAGAAATTTCTGTAAAAACTTTACTTTCTAGAATTTCTGGTATAATTTTTGTATTGTAGTTTCTAGGAATTTCTTGAAATTGTGTACGCCTCGTTTCCCAAGAATCTTTTTTCTAGAAAGTTCTTTACTATTCTCTCATTTTTAGTTTCTAGAAATTTACAAGCTTTGGTTTCGAGAAATCTGTCTTCTAGAAAGTTCTGTTAATGGTTTAAAGCTACTTGCTAGAATTTTTTTAACATTTTTTGTGTTGTCATTTGCAGAATGTTCTGTAAATTTATGAAGGATTAATTCACTTTTTAAATCTTCGCTTTCCGGAAATTTCTGTAAAGTGTGAAATTTGCTTTCTAGAATTTCTTTTGAAATTTTCGTGTTGTGTGTCTTGAAATTTATGTAAATAGTGAAATCTTTGCATTCCAAAAATCTACTTTCTAGAAATTTCTGTAAAAACTTTACTTTCTAGAATTTCTTGTATAATTTTTGTAACGTAGTTTCTAAAAATTTCTTTAAATTGTGAAAGTTTTGTTATCGTTTTTCTAAAAAGTTCTTTATACTGTTCTGTCATTCATAGTTTCTAGAAATTTAAAGTGAAAAGCGTCAAAATAGTGTGGTTAAACTGATGTGTCGTCGATTTTTCTGTCACATCTCATTTACGCGGGAAATTAAGGCGCGAAAAAGCTGAAGTACCAACTGCGTTACGACGCGGCGGTTAAATCCCTGCCAAAGTGGATGTAGCGATTAAAATTATCGGCGCTTAGGTTTCCCAACTGATCGTAAATCGTATTACAACGGCGCCGCCATGGAAAATCAGGTCCTTAACCTCTTTCAAAATAAATTTTCAGACAATTCAGAAAATCTCAGAAAGCAACCCCTTAGAAATATCCAGACAGCGCCCTTCCTTTACTTACCAAACAATTGAACTTCGATTTTACGCCGCAAAATGCGATCACAAACCCTTTCCAAATCCTCCAAACTTACCCACACTCTTCCTCTTTAATAAGGCGCCTCTTACGTCACCGACACTGACTAATCCTTTCTAGAATTTGACCCGCGTGCTTTTTTTCTTGCTCACCATGCATGAATGAACAACGCGACAGAAATCTGCAACTGGGTCGACTCCATTAAACAATTATCACTAATAATAACGAATCAAGAGAGCATTGCATCCACTAGCGGGCGGGGACGGACGGCCGGGGAACTACAGACGCTTTAAAAGCCACCGCGACGCGTCGCAATCAATATTTTCAAGTTCAAACGTTGTTTGGGGTCGGGAACCCAGTGTACCCTTGAATATGCGGCACTATTGGTGACGTACAAGGTTGCGTTTTTCATGCTGTTGAATGTTTAATCGCGCTATTTATAAATCATGACATTTCGATGGAGTTGGTATGGGAAAAGCTCGAGCATGCAAGCGATTTGAAAATGAAAAGGCGAAAGCGAGAGTGTTTTTCGGGGGTGCTATCGCCCTTCTAAACACGCCCTTGACGTACGCACAAATGATCTCAAATGTTTTCTGCGGTATTAAGCACTAAAACACTGATTTAAGGCAGTAACAGCTTGAGTCCTACTTAAGAACACATGAGCTTAAGGTCATGAGAAGATCGGAACTTAAGCTTACGAACTGAAAGATCTAACGTCGAAACAGAACTTGAATAAACTCAAAAGAAGAGCAACCAGAAACTTAAGAACATCAAGCACTTAAGAACGCAGGGGTTTAAGTCCTACAACTTAAAACTTCAGGACTCAAATGCCCGAGAATGTCAAATCGCAAGCTTGAGACCCGAAGAGTGTGTGCTTAAAAACCTAAAAGCCTTAGAATACCAAAGAATTTTTATGGTAGTTCTTAGTAAGTCAGAAACCCGAAAACTTAAGAACAAAGAACCTAAGAGCCTTGAATTTCAGAACCAAGAGACTTAAGTTACCGTAGATTTGTGCACGTAAGTCCAGAAGAACGTAAGTTCTTAAAGAAAGGTGTTAACGAGCACGTGAGAACATGAGGACTTAAATTGGAGTCCTACAACCTTAAGACATCAAAACCGCTTTACGCAGTTCTGGATAAGTTAAAACCTCAAAACTGCAGAACCAAAAACCTAGAATTTCAGAACCAAAAGAGACTTAAGTTGCCGTAAACTTGTGCACTCAAGCCCAGAAGAACGTAAGTCCTTAAAGAAAGTAAAAACTTAAGCTGTTAACAAGCACATGAGAATATGAGGACTTAAATTTGAGTCCTACAACCTTAAGACCTCAAAACCACTTTACGCAGTTCTTTATAAGTTAAGAACCTTAAAACTTCAGAACCAAAAACCTAGAATTTCAGCACCTAAAGAGACTTAAGTTGCCGCAAACTTGTGCACATAGGTACAGAAGAACGTGAGTTCTTAAAGAAAGTAAAAACTTAAGCTGTTAACAAGCACGTGAGTACGTGAGGACTTAAATTTGAGTCCTACAACCTTAAGACCTCAAAACCGCTTTACGCAGTTCTTGATAAGTTAAAACCTCAAATCTTCAAAACCAAAAACCTAGAATTTCAGTACCAAAAGAGCCTTAAGTTACCGTAAACTCGTGCACTTGAGTCCAGTTCTAAAGAAAATAAAAACTTAAGCTATTAACAAGCACGTGAGAACATGAGGACTTAAATTTGAGTCCTACAATCTTAAGACCTCAAAACCGCTTTACGCAGTTCTTGATTAGTTAAAACCTCAAAACTTCAGAACCAAAAACCTAGAATTTCAGCACCAAAAGAGACTTAAGTTGCCGTAAACTTGTGCACTTAATCCAGAAGAACGTAAGTTGTAAAAGTAAGTAAAAACTTAAGCTATTAACAAGCACGTGAGAACATGAGTACTTAAATTTGAGTCCTACAACCTTAAGACATCAAAACCGCTTTACGCAGTTCTTGATACGTTAAAACCTTAAAACTTCAGAACCAAAAACCTAGAATTCAGCACCAAAAGAGACTTAAGTTGCCGTAAACTTGTGCAGTAAGTCCAGAAGAACGTAAGTTCTTAAAGAAAGTAAAAACTTTAGCTGTTATTAAGTACGTGAGAACATGAGGACTTAAATTTGAATCCTACACCCTTAAGATATTAAAACCGCTTTACGAAGTTCCTGAAAAGTTAAAACCTCAAAACTTCAGAACCAAAAACCTAGAATTCAGCACCAACAGAGACTTAAGTTGCCGTAAACTTGTGCAGTAAGTCCAGAAGAACGTAAGTTCTTAAAGAAAATAAAAACTTAAGCTATTAACAAGTACGTGAGAACATGAGGACTTAAATTTGAGTCCTAAAACCTTAAGACCTTATAACCGCTTTAATAATTTTTAAAATTGCAAGTGAACTAAGTTTTATAGATCAGAAGTTTGGAAATTGCAAATCATCCCAATTTTCCAAAAATAACTTGAAGATTTTTTAAATTACAAAGTACGATTTTGCATTATAAAAACAAGGTTTCTAAAGTATGGAAATTTGGAAATTGTAAATCGTACCAAAATTTCCAAAAATTTTGAAGCCCAAAGATTAAAAATCTTTAAAATTGCACGTACGATTTTTTTTTATTAAAAAACGATGTTTTAGAGGTTGGAAATTTCGAAATTCTAAATCATACCAAAATTTTCAAAAACTTTGAAACCCAAAATTTTTTTTATTTTTACTATCATCGAAAGTGGACTTTTTATTATAAAAACAAAGTTTTTAAAGATCAGAAATTTAGAAACTGCAAACCATACCGCATTTTCCCAAATTTTGAGCCCAAAAATTTAAAAAATTTTAAAATGCAAGTACAATTTTTTATTATAAAAACAAAATTTTAAGGGTCGTAAATTCCAAAATTGTAAATCATACCAAAATTTTCAAATTTTTTTTTAAATTGGAAGTTTTAAAGATCAGAAATTTGGAAATCATATCAAATTTTCCTAACACGTTAAAGCCCAAAAATTTGAAGATTTTTAAAAGTGCAAGTACGACTTTTTATTATAAAAACGAAATTTTTAAAGGATGGAAATTTAGAAATTGTAAATCATACCAAAATTTCCAAAGATTTTGAAGTCCAAGCATTGGAAATTTTTTTAATTGTGGGTACGATTTTTTTATTTCAAAAACAGAAAGTTAGAAAATAAATCACGAAAATTTCCAAAAATTTTGAGACCCAAAGATTGGAAGTTTTCAAAATTGTAAGTACGATTTTTTATTTAAAAATGAAATTTTTCAAGGTTCGAAATTTAGAAATTGTAAATCGTATCAAAATTTCCAAAAATTTGAGGGTCTAATGATTTTTAAATTGGAACTTAACACTCAAAATTGCAATTTGTAAATTATACCCAATTTTCCAAAAACTTTCAACCCCAAAGACTCGAAGAATGTTAAAATTCCTTTTTTTATTATAAAAACAAAGCTTTAAAGTCTGGAAATTTGGAAATTGTAAATCATACCAAAATTTTCAAATATCTTGAAGCCCAAAAATGGGAAATTTTTTTAATTGTAAGTACAATTTTTTTATTTGAAAAACAGTTTTTAAGGGTTAGAAATTTAGAAAATAAATCATCAAAATTTCCAAAAATTTTGAGACCCAAAGATTGGAAATTTTCAAAATTGTAAGTAGGATTTTTTAATAACAAATGAAATTTTTAAAGGTTCGAAATTTAGAAATTGTAAATCGTATCAAAATTTCCAAAAATGTTAAGGTCTAATGATTTTTAAATTGGAAGTTAAACTCAATTTTAAAAATCCGAAAATTGCAAATTGTAAATTATAGCAAATTTTCCAAAAACTTTGAACCCCAAAAACTCGAAGATTGTTAAAATTGCGTTTTTTATTATAAAAACAAAGCTTTAAAGATTGGATATTTGGAAATTGTAAATCATATCGAAATTTCCAAAAATTATAAAGGCCAATATTTAATTTTTTTTTAATTGGAAATTCTAAACATTAGAAATTTGGAAATTGCAAATCATATCAAATTATCCAGAAACGTTAAACCCCACGTTAAGTTTTAAAATTGCAAGTACGATTTTTTTTATAAAAACGCACTTTTAAAAGTTGGAAATTGGGAAATTGTAAATCATACCAAAATTTCCAAAACTCGAAAATTTTTAAATTGCAAAGGCGGCACAATTTTAAAAGAAAAACATTTTTTAAAAGAATTTGCAAAACTCGAAGTACGAAAATTTTTAAATTGCAAAAGTGGCACAATTTTAAAAGAAAAATATATTTTAAAAGAATCGAAATATCTAAAAATTAATTTTTGTTAAAACTTGGAAGTTTTTAAAGATCAGAAATTTGGAAATTGCAAATTAGGTCAAAAAATTTCAAAAATATTGAACCCCAATAATTCAAAGATTTTTAAAATTGCAAGTACGATATTTATTATTAAAAAAAGTTTTTAAAAGATGAAAATTGTAAATCATACCAAAATTTCCAAGACGTTTGAAGTCTAAAAATTTATAAATTGGAAGTGAAAGTGAGACCAAATTTTAAAGATCCGAAACTTAAAAATTGTAAATCATACCAAAATTTCCAAAACTTTAAAAGTTCAAAAATTACATTTTTTAATTGAAATTTTAAAATTGCAAATCACCAAATTTTCCAAGAACTTTGAAGCCCAAAAATTTGAAGATTTTTAAAATTGCAAACAGGATTTTTATTATGACAACGAAGTTTTTAAGGCTTGGAAGTTTGGAAATTGTAAGTCGTACAAAAATTTCCAAAACTTTTAAGTTCACAAATTTAAAAATTGGAAGTGAGACTCAATTTTAGAAAAAGTTTTAAAAGATCAGAAACTTACAAATTACAAATCATACCAAATTTTCCAATAATTCTAAAGTTCGAAAATTAAATTTTTTAAATTGAAATTTTAAAATTACAAATCACCAAATTTTCCAAGAACTTTGAAGCCCAAAAATTTAAAGATTTTTAAAATTGCAAACAGGATTTTTATTATGACAACAAAATTTTTAAAGCTTGGACGTTTGGAAATTGTAAGTCGTACAAAAATTTCCAAAACTTTTAAATTCACAAATTTTAAAAATCGAAGTCGGAGTCAATTTTAGAAAAAGTTTTAAAAGATTAGAAAATTACAAATTATAAATCATACCAAATTTTCCAGAAATTTTAACCTAAAACGTCATTTTTTTAAAAATTGTAAGTATTTAAAGATCAGAAATTTAAAATTTGCAAATCATACCAAATTTACCAAAAACTTTGAACCCCAAAAGTTGGAAAATTTTTAAAATTGCAAGTTTGATTTTTGAATATAAAAACAAAGTTTGGAAATTTGGAAATCGTAAATATGGCAAAATTTCCAAAGATTGAAAATTCTTAAAATGCAAGTACGATTCTTTATTAAAAACAAAGTTTTAAAAGCTGGAAATTTGGAAATTAATTGTAAATTTACAAAAATTGTAAAGTCCAATAATTTTCAAGATTTTTAAAATCCCAAGTACAATTTTTTACTATAAAAAATTTCTACAGATCAGAAATTTAAAAACAGTAAAATACTAAAATTTCCAAGCCCAAAAAGTTTGGAAACCTCGAGAAATGTAAAGATATTTAGAAATTGTACAGACCAAAATTTCCAAAGATGCCTTGAAAAATTTTTAAATCTCAAAGAGTCCAAATTTTCCAATTAGAAAAATAAACGATAATTGTTTAAATAACACAGGGAAAGTTCAACCATCTTTTGTTTAAGTACCTAAAGTTCGAAGTCCAGAAGCAGTCGAAGTTCATAAAGTCCCCAACAGATACAAAATTCTTTTGGCGTCATTTTTCAAGGTCTTCAAAAAGGTTTCGCCTATAAAATCTGAAACCTTTTACGCCCTTGGTTAGTTTAAAATATTTTCTAACAGTTCATTATAGGAAGGTTAATGTGCATGTCACTGATGGAATTTTATTTTCTCCAATTAGTGCTAATGATAGAATAAACCGCTATTACCCATTGTCTAATTCCGCATTTCAAGGCTGTGTTTATTTGTATTCGAAAATACATTTTCGTGTGCGTTTCAAAGTATAGCAAAAATCTATTTCCTCAGGCATTCTGCTCACTTCAAGGTGAATGACCAAAAAATTCATATGTATAACGCGGCTTTTTCAAAAACGAACGATAAGAGAGAGACGGAAACCTGCGGCAGCCCAGGAGTTACAAACCGCCATTTTAAATTTCTTTGTGCAGGCTGTAGACAAAAAAAAATAAAACGTCATGACCGCGAGGCCTTTTCTTACATATTTTTTCCAAAATTTAACGGGATTAAAAACAAACGATAAGAGAAAGGCCGGCGGCCGTCTAGGAATTACCAACGGCCATTTTGAATCATCCTTTTATATTTGGACTTGAAGTAGAAGGAAATTTTTGAAACCGCTCGGTTCTTATATATTTACAAAATCTATGGGAAATTAGAAATGAATTATAAGAGAAGGGTGGAAACCTGCGGCAGACTAGAAAACGAACGATAAGAGAAAGGCGAAAACCTACGGCAGCCCAGGGTTTACCGACGGTTTTCTTGAATCTTTCTCTTGCAATTAGACTTTAAACAAAAAGTGGGAATCTTCAAGACGCGCGGCTCTTTCTCCCACTTTTTCCAAAATTTAACCGGACTAAAAAACGAACGATAAGAGAAAGATGAAAACCTGCGGCAGCTCTAGGATTACCGACGGCCATTTTAAATCTTCTCTTTACAATTGGGCTCGAAACAAAAACGGATGAAACGTTTGATACTGCGCGGTTCTTACATATTTAAAAATTTTAACGGTATAAGAAACGAACGATAAGAGAAAGGCGTAAACCTACAGCAGTCCAGAAGTTACCAACGGTCATTTTAATCTTCCTTCTACAATTGGGCTAGAAACAAAAAAGGAAACGTCCAAGATCGCGCGGCTCTTTCTAACCTATTTGTTGCAAAATTAAACGTGTCTTTAAAAAACGATCGATAAGAGAAAAGGCAAAAGCCCAACGGCCATTTAGAAACTGTTTTTCACAACTGGACTTTTAACAAAAAAGAAGGGAACGATCTAGACCGTGCGGCTCTTTCTGACATACTTCTCCCAAAATTTAACCAGACTAGAAAACGACCGATAAGAGAAAGGCGAAAACCTGCGGTAGCCCAAAGGTTACTAACGATAATTTTGAATTTTCCTCTTCAAATTATACTTTGAACAAAAAGTGGGAATGTTCAATACGGCGAGGCTCTTTCTAACATATTTCTTCCAAAATATAAGAGATAAAAACTAACCATTCGAGAATGGCAAAAGCCTGCGGCTGCCCAGGAGATACCAACACCATTTTGGATCTTTTTACAATTGGACGTGGGTTACCCACGGCTATTTCGAATCTTCTTTTTACATTTGCACTATAAACAAAAAGGAAGGCAACGTTCTATATCGCGTGGTCCTTAGATATTTACAAAATGTAACGGTATTAAGAAACAACGATAAGAGAAAGGCGTAAGCCTACGGCAGCTTATAAGTTACAAACGGTCATTTTAATCTTCCTTTTGCAATTGGGCTTGAAACAAAAAGTAAACGTACGAGATCGCACGGCTCTTTCTAACATATTTCTTGCAAAATTAAACATGTCTTTAAAAAACAATCGATAAGAGAAAAGGCGAAAGCCCAACGGCCATTTTGAAACTGTTTTTCACAACTGGACTTTTAACAAAAAAGAAGGGAACGATCTAGACCGTGAGGATCTTTCTTCCATACTTTTCCAAAATTTAACCAGACTAAAAAACGCGATAAGAGAAAGGCGAAAGCCTGCGGCAGCTTTGGGATTACCGACGGCCAATTTGAATCTTCCTTTTACAAATAGGCTCGAAACAAAAAAGGAGGAAACGTTTGATATCGCGCGGTTTTCTCTAACATATTTCTTGCAAAATTAAACGTGTCTTTAGAAAACGGACGATAAGAGAAAAGGCGAAAGCTCAACGGCCATTTTGAAACTCAGTTTTACAATTGGACTTTAAACAAAAAAGTAGGACTTTATTAAGCAAAAAAAGAAGAAAGATTTCGAAACCGCGCGGTACTTTCTTACATATTTGCCGTAAAATTTAACGTGTCTTTAAAACACGGACGATATAAGACAAGCTAGAAGCCTGCGGCAGTACAGGAGTTACAATGGCCGATTTAGACCGCGCGTCTGTTCATGTTTAACGAATCTTTATAAAAATGAACGATAAGAGAACGATAGAAACCTGCCGCAGCGAAAAGTTCCGATTTACATAATCGGGTTAGCCTGCCGCAGCTGGGATGTTACCGCGAGAAAATTTTTAATTAGGAAACCATGAAACGTCGAGATCGCGAGACGCAACTGTTCATACGTTTAACGGAACTTTTTGAAACCAATGATGAGAAAAAGATAGAAACCTGCCGCAGTCGGGATGTTAGCGACTGCTATCTTTCAATGGGGATCTAAATCAAATGGAAATCACAAAAAGTCGAGACCACGCACCTGTTTATAGGTTTAACGGAACTTTTTGAAAATGAACGATAAAAGAACGCTAGAAACCTGCCGCAGCGGAAAGTTCCGGTCTCCATAATCGGGCTAGCCTACCGCAACTGGGATGTTACCACGTAAAATTGTTTCAATTAGGTTTCAAACGGAAACCATCAAACATCGAGACCTCGTGATGCAACTGCTTATAAATTTAACGAAACTTTTTGTAACCAACGATAAGCTAAAGATAGAAACCTACCGCAGCCGGGATGTTAGTGACTGCTATCTTTCAATGGGGCTTCAAACCAAACGGAAATCACGAAATGTTGAGACCACGCATCTGTTCATAAGTTAACGGAACATTTTAAAAATGAGCGATAAGAGAACGGTAGAAACCTGCCACTACGAAAAGTTCCGACGTCCACAATCGGGTCAGCCTGCCGCAGCTGAGTGAAACTATTTCAATTAGGTTTCAAACAGAAACCACGAAACGTCGAGATCAAGCAGCATTTTTAATGAAACTGTTCATAAATTTAACGGGACTTTTTGAAACCAACGATGCGACAGATAGAAACCTGCCGCAGCCGGGATGTTAGCGACGGCTTTCATTCAATGGGGCTTCAAACCAAACGGAAACCACAAAATGCCGAGACCACGCATCTGTTCATAAAATGAACGCTAAGAGCACGATACAGATCTGCCGCAGCGTAAAGTTCAAACCGCCATAACCGGGTCAGTCTGTCGCAGGTGGGATGTTACCGCGTGAAATTTTTCAATTACGCTTTAAACGGAAATCACAAAACGTCAAAACTACGCAGCATTTTTATGTAACTGTTCATAAGTTTATGGGACTTTTTGAAACCAATGATGAGACAGAGATAGAAATCTGCCGCAGCTAGGATGTTGCCGAATGAAATTCAATTAGGCTTAAGACGGAAACTATGAAATGTCGAGACCACGTGTCATTTTTAATGCAAATGTTCATAAGCTTAACGGGACTTTTTAAAACCAACGTTGAGAGAATGGTAGAAACCTGCCGCAGCGAAAATTTCCGATCTCCATAATCGGGCTAACCTGCCGCAGCTGGGAAGTTGCCGCGTCAAATTTTTTCAACTAGTTTTTAAACGGAAACCATGAAACGTCGAGACCGCGTGATGTAACTGTTCATAAGTTTAACCGGACATTTTGAAACCAACGATGAGAGAATGATAGAAACCTGCCGCAGCTGAGATGTTGGTTACTGCTATTTTGCAATAGGGCTTCAAACCAAACGGAAACCACGAAATGTTGAGACCCTGCATCTGTTCATAACTTTAACAAAACTTTTTGAAAATGAACGATAAGAGAGCGATGGAAAACTGCCGCAACGTCAAGTTCCTGCCTACCCTGCCGTAGCTGGAATGTTACCGCGTCAAATTTTTTCAATTAGGCTTTAAGCAGAAACCATAAAAGGTCGAAATCACGTGGCATTTTTAATGTAACTGTTCAGAAATTCAAGGAAACTGTTTGAAACCAAGAAAACGATGGAAACCTGCCGCAGCGGAAAGTTCCAACCTCCATAATCGGGCTAGCCTGCCGCAGCTAGGAAGTTACCGCGTCAAATTTTTCAACTAGGTTTCAAACGGAAACCATGAAACGTCGAGACCGCGTGATGCAACTGTTCATAAGTTTAACGGGACATTTTGAAACCAATGATGAGAGAATGGTACAAACCTGCCGCAGCTGGAATGTTAACGACTGCTAGCTTCCAATGGGGCAAAAACAAACAAAATCACGAAATGTCGCTGCCATGCATCTATTCATAATTTTAACCAAACTTTTTGAACATGAACGATAAGAAAACGATGGAAAACTGCCGCAACGTTAAGTTCCGGCCTAGCCTGCTGTAGCTGGAATTTTAGTACGTCAAATTTTTTTCAATTACGCTTCAAACAGAAACCATGTATCGTCGAAATCACGTGGCATTTGTAATGTAACTGTTCAAAAGTTCAAGGGAACTTTTTGAAACCAACGATGGGACAGAGATAAAACCTGCCGCAGCCGCAATGTTAGTGATTGCTATCTTTCAATAGGACTTCAAATCAAACGGAACCTGCAAAATTTCGAGACTACTCATCTAACGGAACTTTTTGAAAATGAACAATAAGAGAACGATGGAAAACTGCCGCAACGTTAATCCGGCCTAGCCTGCCTGTAGCTGGGATGTTATCGCGTCAAATTTTTTCAATTAGGCTTCAAACTGAAACCATGAAACGTCGAAATCACGTGGCATTTTTAATGTAACTGTTCATAAGGTCAAAGGGTCTATTTGAAACTAACGATGAGACAGAGATAGAAACCTGCCGCTGTCGCGATGTTAGTGACTGCTATCTTTAAATAGGACTTCAAACCAAACGGAACCCGCAAAATTTCGAGACTAGGCATTTAACGGAACTTTTTAAAAATGAACGATAAGAGAACGATGGAAAACTGCCGCAGCGGCCTCCATAATCGCGATAGCCTGCCGCAGCTGGAATGTTATCGCGTCAAATTTATTCAATTAGGCTTCAAACAGAAACCATGAAACGTCGAAATCACGTGGAATTTTTAATGTAACTGTTCATAAGTTCAAGGGAACTTTTTGAAACCAACGATGAGACGTAGATAAAAATTTGCCGCAGCCGCGATGTTAGTGACTGCTATCTTTCAATAGGACTTCAAACCAAACGGAACCGCACAATTTCGAGACTAGGCATTTAACGAAACTTTTTAAAAAATGAACGATAAGTGAACGATAGAAACCTGCAGTAGCGGAAACTTCCAGCCTCCATAGTCGGGCTAGCCTGTTGCAGCTATCCCAGCTTTCAATAAGGCTTCAAGCAAAAGGGAAACCGCAGAAATTTCGAGCCTGCGTATCTAACGGAACTTTTTAAAAATGAACGATAAGAGAACGATGAAAAACTGCCGCAGCGTCAAACTCCGGCCTAGCGTGCTGCAGCTGGAATGTTACCGCGTCAAATTTTTTCAACTAGGCTTCAAACAGAAACCACGTAACATCGAAATCACGTGGCATTTTTAATGTAACTGTTCAGAAGTTCAAGGGAACTTTTTGAAACCAACGATGCGACAGAGATAGAAACCTGCCGCAGCCGCGATGTTAGTGACTGCTATCTTTGAATAGGGTTTCAAACCAAACGGAACTGTGAAATTTCGAGCCTGCGTATCTAACGGAATTTTTTAAAAATGAACGATAAGAGAACGATGAAAAACTGCCGCAGCGTCAAACTCCGGCCTAGCGTGCTGCAGCTGGAATGTTACCGCGTCAAATTTTTTCAACTAGGCTTCAAACAGAAACCAAGTAACATCGAAATCACGTGGCATTTTTAATGTAACTGTTCAGAAGTTCAAGGGAACTTTTTGAAACCAACGATGCGACAGAGATAGAAACCTGCCGCAGCCGCGATGTTAGTGACTGCTATCTTTGAATAGGGTTTCAAACCAAACGGAACTGCGAAATATCGAGACTACGCATCTAACGGAACTTTTTAAAAATGAACGATAAGAGAACGATGGAAAACTGCCGCAGTGGCCTCCATAATCGGGCTAGCCAGCCGCAGCTGGGATGTTATCGCGTCAAATTTTTTCAATTAGACTTCAAACTGAAACCATGAAACGTCGAAATCACGTGGCATTTTTAATGTAACTGTTCATAAGGTCAAAGGGTCTATTTGAAACTAAGGATGAGACAGAAATAGAAACCTGCCGCAGCCGGGATGTTAGTGGCTGTACTCTTTCAATAGGGTTTCAAACCAAATGGAAACCGCGAAATTTCGAGACTAGGCATCTAACGGAACTTGTTAATAATGAATGATAAGGGAACGATAGAAACCTGCCGCAGCGCAAACTTCCGGCCTCTATAATCGGGCTACTCTACTGCAGCTATCCCAGCTTTCAATAAGGCTTCAAGCAAAACGGAAACCGCGAAATTTCGGCATTTAACAGAACTTTTTTAAAATGAACGACAAGAGAACGATGGAACACTGCCGCAGCGGCCTCCATAATCGGGCTAGCTTGCCACAGCTGGAATGTTACCGAGTCAAATTTTTTCAATTAGGCTTCAAACAGAAACCAAGTAACATCGAAATCACGTGTCATTTTTAATGTAACTGTTCATAAGTTCAAGGAAACTTTTTGAAACCAACGATAATATAGAGATAGAAACCTGCCGTAGGCAGGATGTTAGTGACTGCTATCTTTCAATAGGTCTTCAAACCAAACAGAACCGCAAAATTTCGAGACTAGGCATTAAACGGAACTTTTTAAAAATGAACGATAAGAGAACGATGAAAAACTGCCGCTGCGTCAAGTTCCGGATTAGTCTGCCGCAGCTGGAATGTTACCGCGTCAATTTTTTTCAATTAGGCTTCAAATAGAAACCAAGTAACATCGAAATCACGTGGCATTTTTAATGTAACTGTTCAGAAGTTCAAGGGAATTTTTTGAAACCAGCGATGAGATAGAGATAGAAACCTGCCGCAGCCGGAATGTTAGTGGCTGCTATCTTTCAATAGGGAAAACTCGCAATTTCGAGACTAGGCATCTAACGAAACTTTTTAAAAATGAGCGGTAAGAGAACGATGAAAACCTGCCGCAGCGAGAGTTCCGACCACCACAACCGGGCTTCAAATCAAACCAAAAAACCACGCGTCATTTTCCACAATTTTCGAAAGTCTAACGAAACTTTTTAACAGATGGCGCCGGAAACGACGTAGTCACGACCTTCCTTTTTTCAATTGTTTATAAATCAACCGTAATTTAAAAGGTTTCTTTCTCTTAAGGATTGCTGCCGTTACTCGTAGTACACGAATGGAACTTGTTACAGCCTGCTTGGATTACGACGGTGAGTGCCGCTTCCGTTCCTAACCTTAAATTAAACGGGTATTAGTTAACAAAGGAAGCGGCTGCGTATAAACCACCAACGCTTTACGATCGTGTTTTTAGCACATCAAGGAGTGGTTTCTTTATTACTCACGCTCTGCAAATGTATTACAGTCAACGACCAGCTGCGGGTATATAAAAATAAATACAAAGTAACAATCGCAAAACCCATAAATAAACCTAGGTTATGTTACTTTTATCAGACATTGGTAACAATCTTATAATTTAAAAGAACAGCAATCGCTTGGAAACAAAAACTATGTAACCCTAGGTCAACAGAGCGTATCAGAACAGGAATGTTATTTATCTGTCTTGCGATAAAGAACCCACGTTGTTGAAGAGTGTTAGTGTCGACCATCCAACACCTGCTCGACGGGCGCTAACGACTCCAAAGCGTTCCGCTCATTTACCATAAATTTGTCTTAGTTAAGGAACGTGATTTTTCAGGCAAAAATCAGTCGTTTCTGGTGCGAACGACGCTTAAGGCTCCAAAAAAAGACACCTCGTGACGTGGCGTTTTAGAAACGTCTGTCAATGAATAGGTTCTAGCGACTCGAAACTGTTGGGCTCGTTTCTGAGCCATTTAAAATAAATTTATTGCACGTACGCGATTTAAAAGCGTCTCCAGCTTCGACCTAGTGGATTTTCAGTGGTATGTTGACTATTCCAGCGATTCAAAGACTTTCCGCTCGCGATTTTCCTACAAGCGACGGTTTAAAATAGATTTCTTGTACGTACGGCTACGTACAGCTTAAAATAAACTGTTTCTTGTGCGTAGACGTTCTAGAAACATCAAAACTATTTGCGCATAGAAGCTTCACCTCCAGCAACTATTTGAACTTTCAGCTACTTAAGCGACTGAGACTTTCTACTCTGCAATTTTTCCTCCAACCATTTGTGATCTGTCGTCCAGCACCGGTTTAAAATAGATCACGTTTTTGTAGGTACGACGCTTAAGACTCAGACGCTTCAGAAAAATTGAATTTTCAGCGGTACTTTGGTTATTCGAGCCGACTCAATCGACGTTCGTTCGCGATTTTTCTTGCAGACAGCGGTTTAAAATAAATTTCTTGTGAGGTGTAGTGAGACGCTACTTGGCTTATAAATTATTTGTTGTACGTAGACGCTTTGGAAGCGTTTCCAACTGTATTGATTAAATTTTTAATGGAGGCATTGAATTACTTCAAACCTTCATTGTAGAGTCCTTTGAGCAGACATGCCCGGTTCGAACAGCTTCTACTCGTTCCCACACCCCATGGTGGTGCAGCGAGCTTCAAAAGCGGAAGAAAAACGTGAAGCGACTGTTCGATAGGGCAAAAAATAGCAAAAGAATGGTCGACTGGAAGGCTTACAAAAACAACCAAAGACTAGCTGAAGAAAAACGTGAAGCGACTGTTCAATAGGGCAAAAAATTGCAAAAGTATGGTCGACTGGGAGGCTTAAAAAACCACCAAAGACTATACAACAATTTTTGATGGAGGCAGTGAGTTCTTTCAAACCTCCATCGTGGAGTCCCTTGCGCAGGCATGCCCGGTTCGAACAGCTTCTACTCGTTCCAACGCCCCATGGTGGTGCAGCGAGCTTCAGAAGCTGAAGAAAACCGTGAACTGTTCAATAGGACAAAAAATAGCAAAAGAATGGTCGAGTGGAAGGCTTACAAAAACAACCAAAGACTATACAAAGCTTCGATAAGAAAACGGCAGAGAGTCTCATGGAAGACTTTCTGTAACTCAGTCGAGTCTGCCAAACAAACGTCTCGAATAAATAGAACCCGTGCTAGCAACCATGTTGTCTAAAATGTGCGGATGGCTCGTTTACCAAGAACGAGGAAGAGACAGCGAAATTATTCCTAGATACACACTTCCCAGGAAGTGTACCCTTATCGCCTATCACTAGGATGGATGCTCCCAAGCAAGCCCCAGAGGAGGCAGACTGGGAGGTAGCCAACAGGGTGGTTGAGGAAGGAAAAATAAAATGGGCAATCTTAACCTTTCAACATTTGAAGTCCCCAGGATTGGACGGCATTTTTCCAGCCCTACTGCAGTGGGGTTTGGAGAGGCTGCTCCCTCACCTGGTGAGGCTGTTCAGAGGCTGTATTGCGTTCAGATATATCCCCAGAAGCTGGAGGAATGTCAGGTTGGTTTTCATTCCTAAGTCGGGACGGAAGGGCTACTGCTTGGCCAAATCCTATCGCCCAATCAGTCTAACGTCCTTTTTGTTAAAGACGCTGGAATGATTGTGCGACATTGAAATCAGGGAAGGGATTGAGTGGGGTCTGGAGAGGATTTGGCCAACAAGTAGTCCTTCCGTCCCGGTTTAGAAATAAAGACCGCCCTGACCTTCCTCCACCTTCTGGATATAGATCTGAACGCAATACAGCCTCGCTAGGTGAGGAGGCAGCCTCTTCAGACCGTTCATTTACATTTCCAATGCTCCACCCGAAGGTACTACATTGGCCAGGAGGCGAGTTTTTTGTTGCCTGGAAATTTAGAATTTTGCCGAACCCTTACCGTTCCAGGCAAGGTAGGGATCTTTAACGTGCGTGACAACATTCACACACGGGACCTCCATTTAACCTCTCATCCGAACGAGGGCGTAATATTTGTGAAAAATGCTCACCTGCCATTTTTCAAGCAGTCGGCCGTGTCGGGGTAAGCCTCTTCAGACCCCATCATCTCTTCCCTGTAAAGTCGCATTCCCAGCGTCTTTAACAAAGGATGTTAGACTGATTGGGCGATAGGATTTGGCTAAGGAGTAGTCCTTTCATCCTGTTTTAGGAATAAAGACCACCCTGACCTTCCTCCAGCTTCTGGAGATATTTTATTACAAAAAAGGTCAGGGTGGTCTTCATTCCTAAACCGGGATGAAAGAACTACAACTTGGCCAAATCCTATCGCCCAATCAGTCTGACGTCCTTTTTGTTAAAGACGCTGGAAGGATTGTGCGACATTGAAATCAGGGAAGGGATTGAGGGGTCTGGAGAGGTTGCCTCCTCACCTAGCGAGGCTGTATTGCGTTCAGATATATCCCCAGAAGCTGGAGGAAGGTCAAGATGGTCTTCATTCCTAAACCAGGACGGAAGGACTACTCCTTGGCCAAATCCTATCGCCCAATCAGTCTAACATCCTTTTTGTTAAAGACGGTGGAAAGATTGTGCGACAGGGAAGGGATTCGGCAGTACCATCCTCTTCACCAAAACCAACATGCCTATATACCAGGGACGTCTACAGAGTCTGCCATACACACTGTGGTAGGGCGGATCGAGAAATCCCTCAAGAACAATATGTCAACCTTAGGGGTATTCATAGATATTGAAGGCGCGTTTAGTGAAACCACCTTTGAAAGTGTTGATAAAGTTATGAGAGAACATTCTCAGGCAGTTAATCCAATAGTACCTAACCTGCCGTAAAGTACATGTCTGTGTGGGAAACACTTCCTTATGCAAGGCGGTAGCTAAAGGCTGTCCTCAGGGTGGCGTATTGTCACCACTACTATGGAACCGGGTAGTTGACAACCTGCCACATCGTCTTAATGGGGCCGGCTTCTACACGGTGGGGTTTGCTGATGACCTGGCTAATGTAGTAGTTGGCAAATATGAGCAAGTGCTGTGCAATTTAATGCAAACAGCATTAGAGCTAATTGAACGATGGTGCGTGGAAAACTCCTTGACTATAAATCCAAACAAGACCTCGCTAGTCTTGTTTACCAGCAAAAGAAAATTAACGGTAACCAGATTACCATCACTTTTTCAAACATCCCTAACCCCTTCAAAGAGAGTAAAGTATTTGGGTATTATACTTGATAAGAAACTGAAATGGATAAGAGTTACGAAAGCTAGCACAGTGTTCTGGCAACGCAGACGTGCCATAGGCAAACTTTGGGGCTTTTACCAAAAGCTATACACTGCAGTAGTATAACCTATGCTATGCTCTGGACGTGTTGTTTGGTGGCCCCGAACCAGACAAGTTAACGCAGCTAAAAAACTTACGCACATACAAAGACTAGCCTGTCTCAGCATCACGGGCGCAATGAAATCCACACCAACTGCGGCCTTAGACCATCTTGAGCCTCCCTCCGTTAGACCTGCATGTGGAGGAGGTGGCTCAAGAGCGGCACAGAGTTAAAGGATTGTGGAACAATAAGGGAGACGATGGGAGACATCAGAATATCTTAAAGGATGCGTTGATAACAATGCCACTCTTGGATTGTCATGGTCGACTCAATTACACTCAAACTAATATTCAAGAAGCACTGCAAGATCTGTGTGGACCCTGAAGACGTGATTCCAGCAGATACATTCATCTTCACAGATGGATCAAGAACGAAGGAAGGTACAGGGGCAGATAACTAGACCTTCAAGAAAGTATAGCGTTGGGAACGCAGGCAACTGTTTTCCAAGCAGAAGTCACTGCGATCACACAAGGTGCCAGTGTTATTTTGGAACTAGGTATTCAAAATAAAACCATACGCAATTCCACAGATAGCAGGGCAGTTTTAAAGGCCCTAAATAGGCAGAAGATCCTTTCACAGGTGGTACTTCAGTGCCACCTCACTCTTGAACGGGCTTTTTACTCTAATAACCTCGAGCTGGCCTCGATCAAGGGTCACTCAGATAAATACGATAATGAGCAGGCTGACGCCTTGGCGAGACAAGGATCGACTCAGAGTTTTATCGGACGAGAGCCATTCGGTCTCTGTTTCGCCATCTGTGCTATTTACCATGATAAGACAGAGAACCTACCATCGCCATTGCGAGAGATGTACAAAGGAAATATTGCCGACAGGCAAAAATGTTCATTAAGTCTCCTTCGACAAAAAATGGGAAACTTTGCATAGGCTTGCCAAGACAAAAAGTACGACCCTTAGTAGGTGTTTTGACTGGGCATTGCAAGGTAAAAAAGCACATGCACAGATTGGGTTTATCAGAGAACCCAACCTGTCTCATTTGTCAACGGGATGAGGACACAGCAGAGCACTCGCCAACCTCATAGGATCCATGTTAGGTGAATTCTGGCTAAACACCGCTAGAATTAGCAACACGCTCTGGACCGATATCTTCAGGTTCGTCTGTAAGCTCGGATGGCCGAGTGATTTAAAACCAGGTTTAAGAAGGTAGCACAATGGGTCCACACAGAGGCCTAAGTGCGCATGGCTTTGACACCCTTCCAATCAATCAATCAATTTTTGATAGCAGGGCAAGTTGAAGCCGTTTCGCTCTGTACTGCAACCCCTAAAATGATCGTTTCTTGTGCGTGCAACGCTCTTATACGTAAGGCTCTCTTGTACGTACGACGCTTCGTGAACCTGTGAACGTGCATGCATCAAAAACAGCTCCAACTTTGATTAATTTAACTTTCAGTTGCTTACATATTCGAAAACGCCCCGCTCATTTTCAATTTTTGTACAATTATATAATTTTTTGGCGTACGACGCTTAAAGCAATAAGAAAAAGACGTTTCGTGTCACGGGATACTTATAAAGTCTGTGACAACGGATCTCGAGTTCACCAAAGGGGATTTTTAGCGGATATGTCCTTGCTTCGGCAAGGAAGAGTCCCACACATCGGATATAAAATCTTTTACCACTATTTAAAAAAAAAAGATACCTACTTACGATATTCAAATCTGTCCCGCTCATTTTCAACTTTTCTAATAACAATTAGATCGTTTTTTTGGCTCAAAAAAGGCGTTTCATGTACGTAGATGCCTTAGAAGCGTCTCCAGGTTGTATTAAGTGAATTTACAGTGGTCTATTCGAGAGACAGAGCGTTTTGCTCAACGTTTTTCTAACAGCCGACTCACAGCTCTGCGATTTTTCCCACAATAGCAGCTCAAAACCATCGTTTTTTACGTACGTACGTACACACAACGTGCGGCAGGTTTCTATCTTTATCGTTGGTTTCTAAAAGCCCGCTTAAACCTATGAACATTTGCATTAAAAATGCCATATGGTCTCGACGTTTCTTGGTTTCTGTTTGAAACCTAATTGAGAAAAATTCACTCAGCAGCACCCCAGCTGCGGCAGGCTAACCCGATTATGGAGGTTGGAACTATCTGCTGCGGCAGGTTTCTGCCGTTATCTTATCGTTCATTTCCAAAAAGCTCCGTTAAACCTATGAACAGATGCGTGGTCTAGACTTTTCGTGATTTCCGTTTGGTTTGAATCCATTAAAAGATAGCAGTTGCTAACATCCCAGCTGCGGTAGGTTTCTATCGTTCTCATCGTTGATTTTCTTAAACTTCTGAATAGATGCGTGGTCTCGACATTTCGTGGTTTCTGTTTTGTTTGAAGCCCAATTGAATGAAAGTAGTCGCTAACATCCCAGCTGCGGCAGGTTTCTGTATCTATCTCATCGTTGGTTTCAAGCAATCCCGTTGAACTTATGAACAGTTGCATTAAAAATGTCACGTGCTCTCGACGTTTCTTGGTTTCCGTTTGAAACCTAATTGAAAAAATTTCACTCAGCTACTGCAGTCTGGCCCGTTTTTGGACGTCGGAACTTTCCGCTGCGGCAGGTTTCTTTCGTTTTCTTATCGTTCATTTTTAAAAAGTTCCGTTAACTTATGAACAGATACGTGTTCTCAACATTTCGTGGTTTCCGTGAGGTTTGAAGCCCCATTTGAATAAAAGCAATCACTAACATCCCGACTGCGGCAGGTTTCTATCTCTATCTCATCGTTGGTTTCAAAAGTCCTGTTGAACTTATGAACAGTTGCATTAAAAATGATACGTGGTCGCGACATTTTGTGGTTTTCGTTTGGTTTGAAGCCCCATTGAAAGAAAGCAGTCACTAAGATCCCGGTTGCGGCAGGTTTCTACCTCTGTCTCATCGTTGGTTTCAAAAAGTCCCCTTGAACTCATGAATAGTTACATTAAAAATTACACGTGATTTCGACGTTACATGGTTTCTGTTTGAAGCCTAATTGAAAAAATTTGAAGCGGTAACATCCCAGCTGCTCCAGGCCAGTCCGATTATGGAGGTCGGAACTTGACGCTCCGGCCGTTTTCCCTCGTTCTCTTTATCGTTCATTTTTAAAAAGTTTTGTTAAACTTATGAACGGATGCATGCCCTCAACATTTCGTGGTTACCGTTTAGTTTGAAGCCCCATTGAAAGCAGCAGTCACTAACATACCGGCTGCGACAAGTTTATTCTCTCATCGTTGGTTGCAAAATGTCCCGTTAAACTTATGAACAGTTGCATCACGCGGTCTCGATGTTTCATGGTTTTCGTTTGAAACCTAATTAAAAAATGTCAGGCGATAACATCCCAGCTGCGGCAGGGTAGCCCGATTATGTAAGTCGGAACTTTCCGCTGCGGCAGGTTTCTATCGTTCTCTTATCGTTGATTTTCAAAAGGTTTTCTTAAACTTATGCACAGATGCGTGGTCTCGACATTTCGTGGTTTCCGTTTTCTTTGAAGCCCAATTGAATGAAAGCAGTCGTTAATATCCCAACTGCGGCAGGTTTCTAATTTTATCTCATCGTTGGTTTTAAAAAGTCCAGTTAAATTTATGAACAGTTGTATTATAAATGCAACTTGATCTCGACGTTTCGTGGTTTCCGTTTGAAACCTAATTGAAAAAATTTCACTCAGCTGCGGCAGGCTGGCTCGATTATGGACGTCGGAACTTTCCGATGCGGCAGGTTTCTATCGTTTTATTATCGTTCATTTTTAAAAAGTTTCGTTAACTTATGAACAGATGCGTGTTCTCAACATTTCGTGGTTTCCGTGTGATTAGAAGTCCCAATTGAATGAAAGCAATCACTAACATCCCGGGTGCGGCAGGTTTCTAGCTCTATCTCATCGTTGGCTTCAAAAAGTCTCGTTGAACTTATGAACAGTTGTATTAATAATGACACGTGGTCTCGAAATTTCGTGGTTTCCTTGAGGTTTGAAGCCCCATTGAAGGAAAGCAGTCGCTAACATCCCTACTGCGGCAGGTTTCTATCTGTCTCATCGTTGGTTTCAAAAAGTCCCCTTGAACTTATGAATAGTTACATTAAAAATGCCACGTGCTTTCGACGTTACATGGTTTCTGTTTGAAGCCTAATTTTAATAAAATTTGATGCGGTAACATCCCAGCTGCGACAGACTATCCTGATTCTGGAGTCCGTAACTTGACGCTGCGGCAGTGTTCCATTGTTCTCTTATCGTTCATTTTCAAAAGTTTTGTTAAAGTTATGAACAGTTGCATTAAAATGACACGCAGTCTCGACATTTCGTGGCATCCGTTTGGTTTGAAGCCCCACTGAAAGATAGCAGTCGCTAGCATCCCGTTGCGGCAAGTTTCTACTATTCTCTCATGGTTAGTTTCAAAATGTCCCGTTAAACTTATGAACAGTTCCATCACGCAGTCTCGACATTTCATGGTTTCCGTTTGAAACCTAGTTGAAAATTTCACGCGGTAACCCCAGCTGCAGCAGGCTTGCCCGATTTTGGAGGTTGGAACTTTCTGCTGCGGCAGGTTTCTATCGTTCTTATCGTTGATTTTCACAAAGTTTTCTTAAACTTATGGACAGATGCGTGGTCTCGACACTTCGTGATTTCCGTTTTGTTTGAAGCCTAATTGAATAAAAGCAGTCGCTAACATCGCGGCTACGGCAGGTTTTAACTTTATCTCATCGTTGGTTTCAAAAAGGCCAGTCTTATTTATGAGCAGTTGCATTAGAAATGTAGCTTGATCTCGACGTTTTGTGGTTTCTGTTTGAAACGTAATTGAAACAATTGCACTCAGCTGCGGCAGGCTGGCCCAATTATGGACGTCAGGACTTTCCGTTTCGGCAGGTTTCAATCCTTCTCTTATCGTTCATTTTTAAAAAGTTTCGTTAACTTATGAACAGATGCGTGTTCTCAAAATTTCATGGTTTCGGTGTGGTTCGAAACCCCAATTGAATGAAAGCAATCGCTAACATTCCGACTGCGGCAGGTTTCTAGCTCTATCTCATCGTTGGCTTCAAAAAGTCTCGTTGAACTTATGAACAGTTGTATTAATAATAACACGTGGTCTCGACATTTCGTGGATTCCGTTTGGTTTGAAGCCCCATTGAAAGAAAGCAGTCGCTAACATCCCTACTGCGGCAGGTTTCTATCTGTCTCATCGTTGGTTTCAAAAAGTCCCCTTGAACTTATGAATAGTTACATTAAAAATGCCACGTGCTTTCGACGTTACATGGTTTCTGTTTGAAGCCTAATTAAAAAAATTTGATGCGGTAACATCCCAGCTGCGACAGACTATCCCGATTCTGGAGTCCGTAACTTGACGCTGCGGCAGTGTTCCATTGTTCTCTTATCGTTCATTTTCAAAAAGTTTTGTTAAAGTTATGAACAGTTGCATTAAAAATGACACGCAGTCTCGACATTTCGTGGCATCCGTTTGGTTTGAAGCCCCACTGAAAGATAGCAGTCGCTAGCATCCCGTTGCGGCAAGTTTCTACTATTCTCTCATGGTTAGTTTCAAAATGTCCCGTTAAACTTATGAACAGTTCCATCACGCAGTCTCGACATTTCATGGTTTCCGTTTGAAACCTAGTTGAAAATTTTCACGCGGTAACCCCAGCTGCAGCAGGCTTGCCCGATTTTGGAGGTTGGAACTTTCTGCTGCGGCAGGTTTCTATCGTTCTCATCGTTGATTTTCACAAAGTTTTCTTAAACTTATGGACAGATGCGTGGTCTCGACACTTCGTGATTTCCGTTTTGTTTGAAGCCCAATTGAATAAAAGCAGTCGCTAACATCGCGGCTACGGCAGGTTTTTAACTTTATCTCATCGTTGGTTTCAAAAAGGCCAGTCTTATTTATGAGCAGTTGCATTAGAAATGTAGCTTGATCTCGACGTTTTGTGGTTTCTGTTTGAAACGTAATTGAAACAATTGCACTCAGCTGCGGCAGGCTGGCCCAATTATGGACGTCAGGACTTTCCGTTTCGGCAGGTTTCAATCGTTCTCTTATCGTTCATTTTTAAAAAGTTTCGTTAACTTATGAACAGATGCGTGTTCTCAAAATTTCATGGTTTCCGTGTGGTTCGAAACCCCAATTGAATGAAAGCAATCACTAAAATCCCGACTGCGGCAGGTTTCTAGCTCTATCTCATCGTTGGCTTCAAAAAGTCTCGTTGAACTTATGAACAGTTGTATTAATAATAACACGTGGTCTCGAAATTTCGTGGATTCCGATTGGTTTGAAGCCCCATTGAAGGAAAGCAGTCGCTAACATCCCTACTGCGGCAGGTTTCTATCTGTCTCATCGTTGGTTTCAAAAAGTCCCCTTGAACTTATGAATAGTTACATTAAAAATGCCACGTGCTTTCGACGTTACATGGTTTCTGTTTGAAGCCTAATTAAAAAAATTTGATGCGGTAACATCCCAGCTGCGACAGACTATCCCGATTCTGGAGCCCGGAACTTGACGCTGTGGCAGTTTTACCTGGTTCTCTTATCGTTCTTTTTCAAAAAGTTTTGTTAAAGTTGTGAACAGATGCATAGCCTCAACATTTCGTGGTTTCCGTTTGGTTTGAAGCCCCATTGCAAGATAGCAGCTGCGGCGGGTTTCCATCATTCTCTCATCGTTAGTTTCAAAATTTCTCGTTAAACTTATGAGCAGTTGCAACACGCGGTCTCGACGTTTCGTGGTTTCCGTTTGAAACCTATTTGAAAAACTTTCACGCGGTAACATCCCAGCAGGCTAGTCCAATTATGAAAATCGGAACTTTTTGCTGCGGCAGCTTTCTATCGTTCTCCAAAAAGTTCAGTTAAACCTATGAACAGATGCGTGGTCTACACTTTTTGTGATTTCCGTATAGTTTGAAGCCCCAATTGAATGAAAGCAATCACTAACATTCCCACTGCGGCAGATTTCTATCTATATCTCATCGTTGGTTTCAAAAAGTCCAAAAATGTCACATGATTTCGACGTTTCATGGTTTCTGTTTGATGCCTAATTGAAAAAATTTTGACGCGGTAACATTCCAGCTGCGACAGGCTAGCCCGATTATGGAGGCAGAACTTGACGCTGCGGCAGTTTTCCATCGTTCATTTTTAAAAACTTTTGTTAAAGTTATGAACAGATGCATGGCCTCAACATTTCGTGGTTTCCGTTTGGTTTGAAGTCCCATTGCAAGGTAGCACTAACGTCCCGGCTGCGGCAGGTTTCTACTGTTCTCTCATCGTTGGTTTCAAAATTTCCCGTTAAACTTATGAGCGATTGCATCACGCGATCTCGACGTTTCCGTTTGAAATTTAATAGAAAAAATTCACGCGGTAACATCCCAGCAGGCAAGTCCGATTATGGAGATCGGAACTTTTCAAAATTTTTATTAACTTATGAACAGATGCGTTGTCTCGACATTTCGTGGTTTCCGTTTGGTTTGAATCCCCATTGAATGATGGCAGTCGCTACCATCCCGACTCGGCAGGTTTCTATCTGTCTCATCATTGGTTTCAAAAAGTCCCCTTGAACTTATGAACCGTTACATTAAAAAATCCACGTGATTTCTGCGTTACATGGTTTCTGTTTGAAGCCTAATTGAAGAAATTTCACGCGGTAACATCCCAGCTGCGGCAAGCTTGCCCGATTATGGGGATCGAAGCATTCCGCTGCGGCGAGTTTCTATCGTTCATTTTCAAAATTTTCATTACTCATGAACAGATGCGTCGTCTCGACATTTCGTGGTTTCTGTTTTATTTGAGGCCCAATTGAATGAAAGCAGTCGCTAATATCCCGGCTGCGGCAGGTTTCTAACTTTATCCCATCGTTGGTTTCAAAAAGTCCAGTTAAATTTAAGAAGTTGCATTAGAAATGCAGTTTGATCTCGACGTTTCGTGGTTGCCGTTTGAAACCTAATTGAAAAAATTTCACTCAGTTGCGGCACGCTGGCCCGATTATGGACGTCGGAACTTTTCGTTGTGGCAGGTTTCTACCGTTCTCTTATCGTTTATTTTTAAAATGTTCCGTTAACTTATGAACAGATGCATGTTCTCGACATTTCGTGGTTTTGAAACCCCAATTGAATGAAAGCAATCACTAACATCCCGACTGCGGAAAGTTTCTATATCTATCTCATCGTTGGTTTCAAAAAGTCCCGTTAAATTTATAAACAGTTGCATTAGAAATGGTACGTGGTCTCGACGTTGAATGGTTTCAGTTTGAAGCCTAATTGAAAAAATTTCACTCAGTAACATTCCACCTGTGGCAGGCTAACCCGATTATGGAGGTTGAAACTTTCCGCTGCGGCAGGTTTCTACCGTTCTCTTATCGTTAATTTTTAAAAAGTTCTGTAAACTTATGAACAGATGCGTGGTCTCGTTATTTCGTAGTTTCCATTTGGTTGAAAGCCTCGACATTTCGTGGTTTCTGTTTTGTTTAGAGCCCAATTGAATGAAAGCAGTCGCTAACATCCCGGTTGCGGCAGGTTTTTAACTTTATCTCATCGTTGGTTTCAAAAAGTCCAGTTAAATTTATGAAGTTGCATTAGAAATGCAGCTTGATTTCGACGTTTCTTGGTTTCCGATTGAAACCTAATGGAAAAACTTTCTCTCAGCTGCGGCAGCCTGGTTCAATTATGGACGTCGAAACTTTCCACTGCGGCAGGTTTCTGCCGTTCTCTTATCGTTCATTTTTAAAAAATTCCGTTAACATATGAACAGATGCATGGTCTCGACGTTTCGTGGTTTCCGTTTTGTTTGAAGCCCAATTGAATGACAGCAGTCGCTAACATCCCGGCAGCGGCAGGTTTCTAACTTTATCTCATCGTTGATTTCAAAAAGTCAGTTAAATTTATGAACAGTTGCATTATAAATGCAGCTTGATCTCGACGTTTCGTGGTTTCCGTTTGAAACCTAATGGAAAAAATTTCACTCAGCTGCGGCAGGCTGGTTCGATTATGAACGTCGGAACTTTCCACTGCGGCAGGTTTCTGCCGTTCTCTTATCGTTCATTTTTTAAAAGTTCCGTTAACTTATGAACAGATGGGTGTTCTCTTATGTTTTGTTAAAGTTATGAACAGATGTGTGGCTTCAACATTTTGTGGTTTCCGTTTGGCTTGAAGCTCCATTGAAAGTAGCAGTCACTAACATCCCGGCTGCGGCAGGTTTCTACCATTCTCTCATCGTTGGTTCCGTTAAACTTATGAACAGTTGCATCACAGGGTCGACGTTTCATGGTTTCCGTTTGAAACCTAATTAAAAAATTTCACGCGACAACATCCCAGCTGCGGCAGGCTTGCCCGCTGCGGCGGGTTTTTATCGTGCTCTTATCGTTCATTTTCAAACGATTCGTTAACTTATGAACAGATGCGTGGTCTCGACATTTCGTGATTTCCATTTGGTTTGAAGCCCCATTGAAAGATAGCAGTCGCTAATATTCCGGCTGCGGCAGCTTTGTATCTTTGTCTTATCGTTGGTTTCAAAAACTCCCATTCGACTTATTAACAATTACATTAAAAATGTCACGTGCTCTCGATGTCTTGTGGTTTCCGTTCGAAGCCTAATTGAAAAAATTTGACGCGGTAACATCCCAGTTGCGGCAGGCTAGCCAGATTATGGAAGTTGAACTTTACGCTGCGGCAGTTTTCCCCCGTTCTCTTATCGTTCGTTTTCAAAAAGTTTTGTTAAAGTTATGCATGGCCTCAACATTTTGTGGTTTGCGTTTGGTTTAAAGCCCAAAAGCAAGATAACAGCTGCGGCGAGTTTCCATCATTCTCTCATCGTTGTTTTCAAAATTTCCCGTTAACTTATGAGCAGTTGCACCACGCGGTCTCGACGTTTCATGGTTTTCGTTTGAAACCTAATTGAAAATGTTCATGCGATAACCTCCCAGCTGCAGCAGGCTAGTCCGATTATGGAGATCGGAACTTTTCGCTGCGGCGGGTTTCTATCGTTCTCTTATCGTTCATTTTTAAAAGATTCGTTAACTTATGAATAGATGCGTGGTCTCGATATTTCGTGATTTGTTTGGTTTGAAGCCCCATTGCAAGATAGCAGTCGCTGACATCCCGGCTGCGGCAGGTTGCCATCTGTCTCATCGTTGGTTCTAAAAAGTCCCTTTAAATTTATGAACCCTTTCATAAAATATGCCACTTGATTTCGACGTTACATGGTTTCTGTTTGAAGCCTAATCGAAAAAATTTGAGGCGGTAACATCCCAACTGCGGCAGGCTGTCCCGATTATGGACGTAGGAAATTTCCGATGCGGCAGGTTTCTATTGTTCGCATAGTTTTCAAAAAGTTTTCTTAAACTCGACATTTCGTGGTTTCCGTTTTGTTTGAAGCCCAATTGAACGATAGAAGTCGCTAACATCCCGACTGCGGCAGGTTTCTAACTTTATCTCATCGTTGGTTTCAAAAAGTCCAGTTAAATTTATGAAGTTGCATTAGAAATGCAGCTTGATCTCGACGTTTCGTGGTTTAAGTTTGAAACCTAACTGAAAAATTTTACTCAGCTGCGGCAGGCTGGCCCGATTATGAACGTCGGAACTTTCCCCTGCGGCAGGTTTTTATCGTTCTTATATCGTTCATTTTCAAAAAGTTCCGTTAAACCCATAAACAGATACTCAACAGAGGCTCACAAGCGGCGTCGTGTATGTAGACGGTTTAAAAAACGTCTTCAATTAATTGAATTTTCAGTGGTGCTTATTCTAGGGGGCGCAAAAGCCGTTCCGCTCTGCGATTTTTCACACTGCAGTCGCTTAAAACCGCCGTTTCTTGTACTACGACGCTTGCGGTTTTAAAATAGCTCACTTCAGGTGAGTAAACGCTCCTAAAACGCTTCTGAAACGTCTCCGGTTTCGATTAATTGAATTTTAGTTGTTATTCAAGCGGCTCCCAGACGTTGGGCTCATTCCACCAAAACATTACTTTGACCTAAACAAACCGTTCCGCTCTGCGATTTTTCACACAGCAGCCGCTAAAAACCATCGTTTCTCGTACGTACAACGCTTACAGCTTTAAAATGGCTCACTTCTGGTACATAAACGCTCCTAAAACGTCGCTTTCAATTAATTTCATTTTTAGTTGTTACTCAAGCGCTTCCAAGTCGTTCGGCTCATTTGCAATTTTTTCCGCCAAAACATCATTTCTTGTACCTACAAGAGCTTAAAATCGTTCACTTGGTGTACGTAGACGCTAAAAATCGCCTCCAGTTTCAGTCAGGCAAATTTTCAGCGGTATTTACTTACAGTTTCGAACATTTGTTAGGTTAGGTTGCGTTCGCTTTTGAACGTTTGCGCTCATGGAAGTTCGTAAGGTGTTGCGCCTGAATTTACTAAGAAATCTTGATATTTAGCTTTTTCAGAAAACGCCTGTAAATATGTCTACAAAACTTCAATAATAAACGGCGAAAAGTAACGAACGCGCCCGATGAGTCCAAGTCGTTTATGCAACATCAAACGGCGGAAAGTAACGAAAGCGCCCGATGAGTTGAAGAGCCACAAGCTGCTAAGGCGGGCTAGACTAAGCATCACGTGTACGACGCGTGAATATAATAAACCGGATGTACGAGCTCGTATTGGCGGGAAAATAAGCGTCTCTTCTGCTTTTTGCATGCATTCCAAGGCTGTTTCGCAGAAACGTTGAGTAATATCAAGTTTCCGTTGATGTCGACATTCCTTCGTTAATTTAATTCATGAACGAGAACCGAGGGGTTTTATTTGTTCTGTAGTGGTTGTTGGGCGTTGTAAGTACTTACGTAATTGATAAACGTAGCATGTACTTCTTCGCTTACGTTGCACTACATAAACGCGTGCACCTGACGGGGTATTTTCAGGTACACGAATTCCTTTCTAACGCGACTAAATGGCGCCACATCAATTCCCAGAAGTAGAAGAAGAATGAGCGGTTTGTTCTCGTGTCTAGAGCTACGTTAGCCATCCCCAATCCGGCGAAATTGTAGCAAAAATAGCAAGGGATGAGGTTCTGAACAGCTGCCTTGAATTGTAAAACACGACCAAAAAGTTGCTTCGATAGGGGCTCGAAAAATCGGCCCAGCCCCTCTATAATGGTAAAAACGGTTCCAAAATCACCTAGCGCAAAGCGCGAAACAGCAATCTCCAATTCCACAAAAACGCGTACCCTTAGGAACCCAGTCGCGTTGTAACGGCAACCCTGGATTACCTAGACAGCGAATTCGGCCGTGTAATCGTCTCAAACTCGAAACACCCCTAAAATACAACGAAAACGACGAAGGCGTTCGGTTAAATTTGATGCGTTACAAGGTTTTTATCAGTTCGACCTTAAAACCTTGGAACTTTCCAAAGGTTTTATAAAATTTAAGGTGTTTAGAGTTCATCTTTAAACAATTTTAGGACCTGTATAACCAAAAAAAAACGGCAATTTGTACAGACGATTTTACAAACTTTTTGAAATTTGGCGAAGTTTAAAAAAGATGAAGTTGTCAACGGCCTTATAAACTTAAAGCCATAAAAAGCGCTTTAAAAAAAACTTAAACGAGTTTCTATAGTTCTTCAAATTAACAAAGATTTTCAGAGATTTTATAACGAACTTCTAAAACCGAATACAAATCTTGGAACTTTCCAAAAGTTTTTGAAAATTTAAGGTGTTTAGAGTTCACTTTCCAACAATTTTTCAAAATACTTCCAAAAGGCAATTGCGAATTTTGAAACTTTCCAAAGGCTTTATAAAATTTAAGGTGCTTGGAGTTCACTGTAAAAATTGTGGAGGCTTATAACAGCCAAAGAAAACAGATAATTTTACAAAAAAATTTCAAAAAATATGTGTTTGAACTTTCTAAAGGCAACTTTAGACCGACTTTATAAACCTTAAACCGTCAAGAGCGCTTTAAAAAACCTAAACGTGTTTGGAACAAGTTTCAAAAATTTTTAAGCCCGTTGTAGGAATCAGAAATCATTGAAATTTTCCAAAGATCGTATTACCAAAGATTTTTACAGATTTTATAAAGTACATCCAAAACCGATTGAAAATCTGGGAACTTTCCAAAAACTTATAAAATTTAAGGTGAATCAAAAATCATGGAAATTTTCCAAAGATCTTCGTATTACCAAAGATTTTTGGGAACTTTCCAAGACCTTATAAAATTTAAGGTAAATCAAAATTCATGGAAATTTTCCAAAGATTTTTACAGATTTTATAGTCTTTCAAAATCGATTAAAAATTTGGGAACTTTCCAAAAGTTTAAGGTGAATCAAAAAATCATGGAAATTTTCCAAAGATCTTCGTATTACCAAAGATTTTTACAGATTTTTGGGAACTTTACAAAACCTTATAAAATTTAAGGTAAATCAAAATTCATGGAAATTTTCCAAAGATTTTTACAGATTTAATAAAGTACTTCCAAAAGCGATTGAAAATTTGGGAACTTTCCAAAACCTTATAAAATTTAAGGTGAATCCAAAAATCATGGAAATTTTCCAAAGATCTTCGTATTACCAAAGATTTTTGGAAACTTTCCAAGACCTTATAAAATTTAAGGTAAATCAAAATTCATGGAAATTTTCCAAAGATTTTTACAGATTTTATAGTCTTTCAAAATCGATTAAAAATTTGGGAACTTTCCAAAACCTTATGAAATTTAAGGTTAATCAAAAAATCATGGAAATTTTCCAAAGATCGTATTTCCAAAAATTTATACAGATTTTTGGGAACTTTCCAAGACCTTATAAAATTTAAGGTGAATCCAAAAATCATCAAAATTTTCCAAAGATTTTTACAGATTTTTAAGAACTTTCCAAAACCTTATAAAATTTAAGGTAAATCAAAATTCATGGAAATTTTCCAAAGATTTTTACAGATTTTATAGTCTTTCAAAATCGATTAAAAATTTGGGAACTTTCCAAAACCTTATGAAATTTAAGGTTAATCAAAAAATCATGGAAATTTTCCAAAGATCGTATTTCCAAAAATTTATACAGATTTTGGGAACTTTCCAAGACCTTATAAAATTTAAGGTAAATCAAAAATCATGAAAATTTTCTAAAGATTTTTACAGATTTTATAGTCTTCCAAAACCGATTGAAAATTTGGGAACTTTCCAAAACCTTATAAAATTTAAGGTGAATCCAAAAATCATCAAAATTTTCCAAAGATTTTTACAGATTTTTAAGAACTTTCCAAAACCTTATAAAATTTAAGGTAAATCAAAATTCATGGAAATTTTCCAAAGATTTTTACAGATTTTATAAAGTACTTCCAAAACCGTTTGAAAATTTGGGAACTTTCCAAAAGTTATAAAATTTAAGGTGAATCAAAAAATCATGGAAATTTTCCAAAGATCTTCGTATTACCAAAGATTTTTACAGATTTTTGGGAACTTTCCAAAACCTTATAAAATTTTAGGTAAATCAAAATTCATGGAAATTTTCCAAAGATTTTTACAGATTTAATAAAGTACTTCCAAAAGCGATTGAAAATTTGGGAACTTTCCAAAACCTTATAAAATTTAAGGTGAATCCAAAAATCATGGAAATTTTCCAAAGATCTTCGTATTACCAAAGATTTTTGGGAACTTTCCAAAACCTTATAAAATTTTAGGTAAATCAAAATTCATGGAAATTTTCCAAAGATTTTTACAGATTTTATAAAGTACTTCCAAAACCGTTTGAAAATTTGGGAACTTTCCAAAAGTTATAAAATTTAAGGTGAATAAAAAAATCATGAAAATTTTCCAAAGATTTCGTATTACCAAAGATTTTTACTGATTTTTGAGAACTTTCCAAAACCTTATAAAATTTAAGATAAATCAAAAAATCATGCAAATTTTCCAAAGATCGTATTACCAAAATTTTTTACAGATTTAATAAAGTACTTCCAAAAGCGATTGAAAATTTGGAAACTTTCCAAAACCTTATAAAATTTAAGGTGAATTCAAAAATCATGGAAATTTTCCAAAGATCGTATTACCAAAGATTTTTACAGATTTTTGGGAACTTTCCAAGACCTTATAAAATTTCAGGTAAATCAAAAATCATGGAAATTTTCCAAAGATTTTTACAGATTTTATAAAGGCTTCCAAAACCGATTGAAAATTTGGGAACTTTCCAAAGCCTTATGAAATTTAAGGCGAATCAAAAATCATGGAAATTTTCCAAAGATCTTCGTATTACCAAAGATTTTTACAGATTTTTGGAACTTTCCAAAACATAAAATTTAAGGTAAATCAAAAATCATGGAAATTTTCCAAAGATTTTTACAGATTTTATAAAGTCTTCCAAAACCGATTGAAAATTTGAGAACTTTCCAAAACCTTATGATATTTAAGGTGAATCAAAAAATCATGGAAATTTTCCAAAGATCGTATTAACAAAGATTTTTACAGATTTTTGGGAACTATCCAAGACCTTATAAAATTTAAGGTAAATCAAAAATCATGGAAATTTTCCAAAGATTTTTACAGATTTTATAAAGTCTTACAAAACCGATTGAAACTTTTGGAACTTTCCAAAACCTTATAAAATTTAAAGCGAATCAAAAAATCACAGAAATTTTCCAAAGATCTTCGCATTACCAAAGATTTTTACAGATTTTTGTGAACTTCCCAAAACCTTACAAAATTTAAGGTAAATCAAAAAATCATGGAAATTTTCCAAAGATCGTATTACCAAAGATTTTTATAGATTTTATAAAGTACTTTTAAAACCGATTGAAAATTTGGGAACTTTGCAAAACCTTATAAAATTTGAGGTGAATCAAAAAATCATGGAAATTTTCCACAGATCTTCGTACTAACAAAGATTTTTACAGATTTTTGGGAACTTTCCAAAACCTTATAAAATTCAAGGTAAATCAAAAATCATGGAAATTTTCAAAAGATTTTTACAGATTTTATAAAGTACTTCCAAAATCGATTAAAAATCTGGGAACTTTCCAAAATCTTATAAAATTTAAGATGAATCAAAAAATCATGGAAATTTTCCAAAGATCTTCGTATTACCAAAGATTTTTACAGATTTTTCGGAACTTTTCAAAACCTTATAAAATTTAAGGTAAATCAAAAAATCAGGAAATTCTCCAAAGATCGTATTACCAAAGATTCCTACAGATTTTATAAAGTACTTCCAAAACCGATTGAAAATCTGGGAACTTTACAAAACCCTATAAACATTAAGGTGAATCAAAAAATCATGGAAATTTTCCAACGATCTTCGTATTACCAAAGATTTTTACAGATATTTGCGAACTTTCCAAAACATAAAATTTAAAGTAAATCAAAAAATCATGGAGATTTTTCAAAGATCGTATTACCAAAGATTTTTACAAATTTTATAAAGTACTTCCAAAACCGATTGAAAATCTGGGAACTTTCCAAAACCTTATAAAATTTAAGGTGAATCAAAAAATCATGGAAATTTTTCAAAGAAATTCGTATTACCAAAGATTTTTATAGGTGTTTGGGAACTTTTCAAGACCTTATAAAATTTAAGGTAAATCAAAAAATCATGGAAATTTTCCACAGATCGTATTACCAAAGATTTTCAATGATTTTATAAAGTACTTCCAAAACCGATTGAAAATTTAGGAACTTTCCAAAACCTTATAAAATTTAAAGTGAACCAAAAAAATCATGAAAATTTTCCAAAGATCTTCGTATTACCAAAGATTTTTACAGATTTTTCGGAACTTTTCAAAACCTTATAAAATTTAAGGTAAATCAAAAAATCAGGAAATTCTCCAAAGATCGTATTACCAAAGATTCCTACAGATTTTATAAAGTACTTCCAAAACCGATTGAAAATCTGGGAACTTTACAAAACCCTATAAACATTAAGGTGAATCAAAAAATCATGGAAATTTTCCAACGATCTTTGTATTACCAAAGATTTTTACAGATATTTGCGAACTTTCCAAAACATAAAATTTAAAGTAAATCAAAAAATCATGGAGATTTTTCAAAGATCGTATTACCAAAGATTTTTACAAATTTTATAAAGTACTTCCAAAACCGATTGAAAATCTGGGAACTTTCCAAAACCTTATAAAATTTAAGGTGAATCAAAAAATCATGGAAATTTTTCAAAGAAATTCGTATTACCAAAGATTTTTATAGGTGTTTGGGAACTTTCCAAGACCTTATAAAATTTAAGGTAAATCAAAAAATCATGGAAATTTTCCACAGATCGTATTACCAAAGATTTTCAATGATTTTATAAAGTACTTCCAAAACCGATTGAAAATTTAGGAACTTTCCAAAACCTTATAAAATTTAAAGTGAACCAAAAAAATCATGGAAATTTTCCAAAGATCTTCGTGTTACCAAAGATTCCTACAGATTTTATAAAGTACTTCCAAAACCGATTGAAAATTGGAAACTTTACAAAACCCTATAAACTTTAAGGTGAATTAAAAAATCATGGAAATTTTTCAAAGATCTTCGTATTACCAAAGATTCTTACAGATTTTATAAGTACTTCCAAAACCGATTAAAAATCTGGGAACTTTCCAAAATCTTATAAAATTTAAGGTGAATCAAAAAATCATGGAAATTTTCCAAAGATCGTATTACCAAATATTTTTACAGATTTTACAAAGCACTTCCCAAACCGATTGGAAATTTGGGAATTTTCCAAAACCTTATAAAATTGAAGGTGAATCAAAAAATTATGGAAATTTTCCAAAGATCGTATTACGAAAGATTTTTACAGATTTTTGGAAACATTCGAAAACCTTATAAAATTAAAGATAAATCAAAAATCCTTGAAATTTTCCAAAGATCGTATTACAAAAAGATTTTTACAGATTTTCTAAAGTACTTCTAAAACTGATTGAAAATCTGGAAACTTTCCAAAACCTTATAAACTTTAAGGTGAATAAAAAATCATGGAAATTTTCCAAAGATCGTATTACCAAAGATTTTTACAGATTTTCTAAAGTACTTCGAAAACCGATTGGAAATCTGGAATTTTCCAAAACCTTATAAACTTTAAGGTGAATCAAAAATCATAGAAATTTTCCAAAGATCTACGTACTACCAAAAATTTTTACAAATTTTTGGGAACGTTCCACAACCTTATAGCATTTAAGGTAAATCAAAACTCATGGAAATTTTCCAAAGATCGTATTACCAAAGATTATTATAGATTTCTGGGAACTTTCCAAAACCTTATAAAATTTAAGGCAAATCAAAAAGTCATGGAAATTTTCCAACGATCGTATTACCGAAGATTTTTACATACTTTATAAAGTACTTCCAAAACCGATTGAAAATCTGGGAACTTTCCTAAACCTTATAAAATTCAGGTTGAATCAAAAGAATCATGGAAATGTTCCAACGTTCTTCGTATTACCAAAGATTTTTACAGATTTTTGGGAATTTTCCAAAACCTTATAAAATTTAAGGTAAATCAAAAAATCATAGACATTTTCCAAAGATCTTCGTATTACCAAAGATTCTTACAGATTTTATAAAGTACTTCTAAAACTGATTGAAAATCTGGGAACTTTCCAAAATTTTATAAAATTTAAGGTGAATCAAAAAATCATGGAAATTTTCCAAAGATCTTCGTATTACCAAATATTTTTACAGATTTTACAAAGTACTTCCCAAACCGATTGGAAATTTGGGAATTTTCCAAAACCTTATAAAATTGAAGGTGAATCAAAAAATTATGGAAATTTTCCAAAGATCGTATTACCAACGATTTTTACAGATTTTTGGAAACTTTCGAAAACCTTATAAAATTCAAGATAAATCAAAAATCCTTGAAATTTTCCAAAGATCGTATTACCAAAGATTTTTACAGATTTTCTAAAGTACATCCAAAACCGATTGAAAATCTGGAACCTTTCCAAAACCTTATAAACTTTAAGGTGAATAAAAAAATCATGGAAGTTTTCCAAAGATCGTATTACCAAAGATTTTTACAGATTTTCTAAAGTACTTCTAAAACTGATTGAAAATCTGGAACCTTTCCAAAACCTTATAAACTTTAAGGTGAATAAAAAAATCATGGAAGTTTTCCAAAGATCGTATTACCAAAGATTTTTACAGATTTTTCTAAGGTACTTCGAAAACCGATTGGAAATCTGGGAACTTTCAAAACCTAATAAAATTTAAGGTGAATAAAAAAATCATGGAAATTTTCCAAAGATCTTCGTATTACCAAATATTTTTACAGATTTTACAAAGTACTTCCCAAACCGATTGGAAATTTGGGAATTTTCCAAAACCTTATAAAATTGAAGGTGAATCAAAAAATTATGGAAATTTTCCAAAGATCGTATTACCAACGATTTTTACAGATTTTTGGAAACTTTCGAAAACCTTATAAAATTCAAGATAAATCAAAAATCCTTGAAATTTTCCAAAGATCGTATTACCAAAGATTTTTACAGATTTTCTAAAGTACATCCAAAACCGATTGAAAATCTGGAACCTTTCCAAAACCTTATAAACTTTAAGGTGAATAAAAAAATCATGGAAGTTTTCCAAAGATCGTATTACCAAAGATTTTTACAGATTTTCTAAAGTACTTCTAAAACTGATTGAAAATCTGGAACCTTTCCAAAACCTTATAAACTTTAAGGTGAATAAAAAAATCATGGAAGTTTTCCAAAGATCGTATTACCAAAGATTTTTACAGATTTTTCTAAGGTACTTCGAAAACCGATTGGAAATCTGGGAACTTTCAAAACCTAATAAAATTTAAGGTGAATAAAAAAATCATGGAAATTTTCCAAAGATCTTCGTATTACCAAATATTTTTACAGATTTTACAAAGTACTTCCCAAACCGATTGAAAATTTGGGAATTTTCCAAAACCTTATAAAATTTCAGGTGAATCAAAAAATTATGGAAATTTTCCAAAGATCGTATTACCAAAGATTTTTACAGATTTTTGGAAACTTTCGAAAACGTTATAAAATTCAAGATAAATCAAAAAAATCCTTGAAATTTTCCAAAGATCGTATTACCAAAGATTGTTACAGATTTTATAAAGTACTTCGAAAACCGATTGAAAATCTGGGAACTTTCCAAAACCTTATAAACTTTAAGGTGAATAAAAAATCATGGAAATTTTCCAAAGATCGTATTACCAAAGATTGTTACAGATTTTATAAAGTACTTCGAAAACCGATTGAAAATCTGGGAACTTTACAAAACCTTATAAAATTTAAGGTGAATCAAAAAATCATGGAAATTTTCCAAAGATCTTCGTATTACCAAAGATTTTTACAGATTTTACAAAGTACTTCCAAAATCGATTGCATATCTTGGAACTTTCCAAAGACTTTATAAAATTTAAGGTGTTTAGGATTCACTTTTAAAAAACTGTAGACGCTTTATAAAATCCTAAGAAAACGGCAATTTCTACAGGCAATTTTACAAACTCTTGCAAATTCGTAAATTCTAAAAAAGATTGCGCTTAAGCTTTCAAAAGAAAACTTTCCCAGTGGCTTTATATACTTTAGGCCGTTAAGAGTGCTTTACAAAGCAGAAAAGCTTTCAAAAATTCCTAAGCCCGTTGTAGGAATCAAAAATCATGGAAAAAGTTCTTAATATTAATAAAGATCTTTACAGATGCTCTCCAAAAGCTGTATAAAATTTAAGGTGTTTGAAGTTCACGTTTAGAAAATTATAAACGCTTTATAAAGTCCAAAGAAAACGGTATTTCTATAGATGATTTTACAAACTTTTGAAATTTCGTAAATTTTGAAAAAAATACAGTGTTTTAATTTTCTAAAGGCAACCTTACACCGGCTTTATAAACCCTAAATCGTCAACCTAATACATATCTTGGAACTTTCCAAAAGCTTTATAAATTAAGGTGTTTGGAGTTCACTTTAAAAATTATAGACGCTTTATAAAATCCAAAGAAAACGTCAATTTGTACAGATGATTTTACAAACTTTTGAAATTTCGTAATTTTCAAAAATATAGTGTTTGAACTTTCTAAAGACAACTTTACACCAGCTTTATAAATCCTAAATCGTCAAGAGCACTTTAAAAAGCCTAAGTGTTTGAAAAATTCTTAAGCCCGTTGTAGGAATCAGAAACTATGGACATTTTCTAAAGTTCTTCATATTAACGAAGATTTTTATAAGGCACTTCTGGAATACAATCGCAAATCCTGAAACTTTCCAAAGCTTTTATAAAATTTAATGTGTTTAGAATTCACTTTTAAACAATCATAGGCGCTTTATAAAATCCCAAGGAAACCAAAATCTAAAGACGATTTTACAAATTCTTTGAAATTTAGTAAAATTTCCAAAAAATATGACGAACTTTCCAATGACAGCTTTATAGCGGCTTTATAAACTTAAAGCCGTAAAGAGCGCTTTAAAAAACTTAAAGGGTTTGAAACAACTTTCAAAAATTCTTAAGCCCGTTATAAGAATCAAATATCATTGCAAATTTTCAAAAGTTCTTAATATTAACAAAGATTTTTACAGATTTTTACGATACTTCCCAAACCGATTGCAAATCTTGAAACTTTCCAAAGGCTTTATAAAATTTGACGTGTTTGGAGTTCACTTTTAAAGAATTCGCCTTGTAAAATCCTAAGAAAGGGGCGCTTTAAAAAAGCCATAAGTTTTTGAAATAACTTCAAAATTTCTTAAGCGCGTGGTAATATCAAAAACATGGTAATTTTCCAATAAGAATTTCTATAGATTTTACAAAGTACTTTCAAAAAACGATTGTAAATCTTGGAACTTTGCAAAGATCTTTAGAAATTTTCTAAAATTAAACTTTAAATTATCAAAACTTTCTTAAAGTTTTTAAAATTTGGCTTGAAATTTCCAAAGTGCTTTAGAAATTAAAATGAATTATAGAAATTTTCTTAACATCTTTCTGAAATTTGTGTATGCTTTAAAAAAAACTAAAATTTTCTGCAACTATAGCTTAAATTATCGAAAATTTCCTGAAAATTTCCCAAGAGCTTTATAAAAACCTAAGATTTTCTAAAATTAATGTTTGAATCATGATCTTATTAACAATTCGTAAAAATTTCCTAAATGCTTCAAAAAACCAAAGATTTTATAAACATTAAAATCTAAATTATACAAAATTCTTAATCTCTCTAAACTTTTCTCAAATTCTCCAAATGCTATCTAAGAAACTTCTGAAATTGAAGTCTAAATTAGTGAAAATTTCTTAAAGCTCTTCTGAAATTTCATGAAAAATTCTTAAAGACCTTTGAAATTTCTTAAAAATTTCACATTTTTTGAAATTTCATGAAAACTTTTTAAAGAACTTTGAAAATTCTTGAAAAGTTTCCAAGCGCTTAATAAAAAAGTAAGATTTTCTGAAATTAACGTCTAAATTATCGAAAATTTCCCAAGGGATTTGGAAAACTCCAAAAAGTCATTATAGAAAATTCAGTCTTTCTGAAATTTTCTGAAATTTCCCAAATGATTTATTAAAGAAAGCCTAAGAAGCTTTGGAAATTAAGGTCTAAATTTACGAAAATTTCTTAAAGCTTTTCCGAAATTTCATGAAACTTCTTAAAGATCTTAATTTATTTAAATTTTCCAAATGCTTTATAAAAAAGAGCTGAGAAACTTCTGAAATTAAAGTTTAAATTACGGAAAATTTTCCAAACACCTTTGAAATTTTTTGAAAATTAAGTGCTTAATAAAAATCTAAGATTTTCTGATATTAAAATTTAAATTAACAAAAATTTCTTAAAAATTACCCAAGCACTTTAGAAAAACCAAAATTTTTATAGAAATTAAAGTTTAAATTATAAAAAGTTGTTAGTCTTTCTGAAATTTTCTCAAATTTTCAACATGCTTTATAAAGAATAAGAATTTTTTGAAATTAAAGGCTAAATTGGCGAAAATTTCTTAAAGCTCACTGAAATTTCTTGAAAACGCCTAAACTGCTTAATAAAAACAAAATTTCCTAAAATTTTCTAAAATACAGTTTTAAATCATAGAAAATTTCTTAGTACCTGAAATTTTCGAAAACTTTTCAAATGCTTTATAAAAACTTAAGAAATTTCTGTAAACAAAGTCTAAATTATCAAGAATTTCTTAGTCTTTTTCAAGTTTCTTGAAAACTCCCGAAGTGCTTTATAAAAACTTAAGATCTTTAGAAATTTTCGAAACTGCCGAAAATTTCTTAGTCTTTTAAAATTACCTGAAAATTTCCAAAGTGCTTTAGAAAAGTCAAAGATTTATAGAAACTAAAGGCTAAATTATAGAAAGATTTCTGAAATTTCTGAAAATTTTCCCAATGTTTTAAAAAACCCAAGAAATTTCTAAAGTCAAAGTATAAAATAT
Organism: Platerodrilus igneus; assembly: GCA_036346225.1. Taxonomy (NCBI): domain Eukaryota; kingdom Metazoa; phylum Arthropoda; class Insecta; order Coleoptera; family Lycidae; genus Platerodrilus; species Platerodrilus igneus. The sequence goes on along the minus strand of JARFIW010000115.1, from coordinate 497,339 downwards.
TGAAACTTTTTAAAAATCCTTAAAAATTGCCCAAATGCTTCAGAAAAACCAAAGATTTTATAGAAATTAAAGTCTAAATTACAGAAAATATCGTAAAATTTTTCGGAAAATTCCTAAATTTCATATAATTTTCCAAGTGCTTTAGAAAAATTCCAAAGTGCCTAATAATAACCTAAGATTTGCTGAAATTAAAGTCTAAATTATCGAAAATTTCTAGAAAATTACCCAAATACTTTAGCAACGATTTTATAGAAATTAAAGTCTAAATTAAAGAAAATTCTTAGTCGTCTTGAATTTTTTTTAAATATTCCAATTGCTTTTTAAAAACCTAAGAAATTTCTGAAAATAATGTAAATTAGCAAAAATTTCTTAACATTTTTCTGAAATTTCTTTAAAATTTCTTAAAGGCCTTTGAAATTTCTTTAAAAATTTCAAAGTGCTTTATAAAAACCTAAGATTTTCTGAAGCTAAAAGTCTAAATTAAAGAAACTTTCCTGGTCTTTTTAAAAATTAGTGAAAATTTCCCATCTACTTTAGAAAACCGACGATAGATTTTTGAATTTTCTGGAAAATTTCCCAAGTGCTTAATAAGAGCCTATGATTTTCTGAAATTAAAGCCTAAATTATCGAAAATTTCCTGAAAATTACAAAAGTGCTTTAGAAAAATCAAAGATTGATTGAAATTATAATCTAAACTATAAAAAAATTCTTAGTCTCTCTGAAATTTTCTCAAATTTTCCAATGCTTAAAAAAAGCCTAAGAAATTTCTGAAATCCGAGTAGATATAAGCGAAAATTTCTTAAAGTTTTACTGAAATTTCTTGAAAATTATAGAAAATTTCTTAAAGGCCTTTGAAATTTCTTGAAAATTTTCAAAGTGCTTCATAAATACCTAAAATTTTTTTAATTAAAGTCTGAATTATCGAAAATTTCCTGAAAATTTCACAAGTGCTTTAGAAAAACCAAAGATTTGATCGAAATTAAAATCTAAATTATGAAAAATTTTTGATCTCGAAAACTTTCTCAAATTCTCCAAATGCTTTAAAAAAACCTAGGAAATTTCTGAAATCCGAGTCGATATAACCGAAAATTTCTTAAAGTTTTTCTGATATTTCTTGAAAATTATAGAAAATTTCTTAAAGTTCTTTGAAACTTCTTGAAAATTTTCCAAGTGCTTCATAATTATCTAAAAATTTTGAAATTAAATCCTTAATTATCAAAAATTTCCTGAAAATTTCACAAATGCTTTAGAAAAACCAAAGATTTGATCGAAATTAAAATCTAAATTATAAAAAATTCTTAGTCTCTCTGAAATTTTCTCAAATTTTCCAAATGCTTTAAAAAGCCTAAGAAATTTCTGAAATCCGAGTCGATATAAGCGAAATTTTTTTTAACTTTTTCTGAAATTTCTTGAAAATTATAGAAAATTTCTTAAAGGCCTTTGAAATTTCTTGAAAATTTTCAAAGTACTTCATAAATACCTAAAATTTTTGAAATTAAAGTCTGAATTATCGAAAATTTCTTGAAAATTTCACAAGTGCTTTAGAAAAACCAAAGATTTGATCGAAATTAAAATCTAAATTATAAAAAATTTTTGATCTCGAAAACTTTCTCAAATTCTCCAAATGCTTTAAAAAAACCTAGGAAATTTCTGAAATCCGACTCGATATAAGCGAAAATTTCTTAAAGTTTTTCTGATATTTCTTGAAAATTATAGAAAATTTCTTAAAGTTCTTTGAAGTTTCTTGAAAATTTTCCAAGTGCTTCATAATTATCTAAAAATTTTGAAATTAAATCCTTAATTATCAAAAATTTCCTGAAAATTTCACAAATGCTTTAGAAAAACCAAAGATTTGATCGAAATTAAAATCTAAATTATAAAAAATTCTTAGTCTCTCTGAAATTTTCTCAAATTTTCCAAATGCCTTAAAAAGCCTAAGAAATTTCTGAAATCCGAGTCGATAAAAAGCGAAAATTTTTTTAACTTTTTCTGAAATTTCTTGAAAATTATAGAAAATTTCTTAAAGGCCTTTGAAATTTCTTGAAAATTTTCAAAGTGCTTCATAAATACCTAAAATTTTTGAAATTAAAGTCTGAATTATCGAAAATTTCCTGAAAATTTCACAAGTGCTTTAGAAAAACCAAAGATTTGATCGAAAATAAAATCTAAATTATAAAAAATTTTTGATCTCGAAAACTTTCTCAAATTCTCCAAATGCTTTAAAAAAAACCTAGGAAATTTCTGAATTCCGAGTCGATATAAGCGAAAATTTCTTAAAGTTTTTCTGATATTTCTTGAAAATTTTCCAAGTGCTTCATAATTATCTAAACATTTTGAAATTAAATCCTTAATTATCAAAAATTTCCTGAAAATTTCACAAATGCTTTAGAAAAACCAAAGATTTCGATCGAAATTAAAATCTAAATTATAAAAAATTCTTAGTCTCTCTGAAATTTTCTCAAATTTTCCAAATGCCTTAAAAAGCCTAAGAAATTTCTAAAATCCGAGTCGATATAAGCGAAATTTTTTTTAACTTTTTCTGAAATTTCTTGAAAATTATAGAAAATTTCTTAAAGGCCTTTGAAATTTCTTGAAAATTTTCAAAGTACTTCATAAATACCTAAAATTTTTGAAATTAAAGTCTGAATTATCGAAAATTTCCTGAAAATTTCACAAGTGCTTTAGAAAAACCAAAGATTTGATCGAAATTAAAATCTAAATTATAAAAAATTTTTGATCTCGAAAACTTTCTCAAATTCTCCAAATGCTTTAAAAAAACCTAGGAAATTTCTGAAATCCGACTCGATATAAGCGAAAATTTCTTAAAGTTTTTCTGATATTTCTTGAAAATTATAGAAAATTTCTTAAAGTTCTTTGAAGTTTCTTGAAAATTTTCCAAGTGCTTCATAATTATCTAAAAATTTTGAAATTAAATCCTTAATTATCAAAAATTTCCTGAAAATTTCACAAATGCTTTAGAAAAACCAAAGATTTGATCGAAATTAAAATCTAAATTATAAAAAATTCTTAGTCTCTCTGAAATTTTCTCAAATTTTCCAAATGCCTTAAAAAGCCTAAGAAATTTCTGAAATCCGAGTCGATAAAAAGCGAAAATTTTTTTAACTTTTTCTGAAATTTCTTGAAAATTATAGAAAATTTCTTAAAGGCCTTTGAAATTTCTTGAAAATTTTCAAAGTGCTTCATAAATACCTAAAATTTTTGAAATTAAAGTCTGAATTATCGAAAATTTCACAAGTGCTTTAGAAAAATCAAAGATTTGATCGAAATTAAAATCTAAATTATAAAAAAATTTTGATCTCGAAAACTTTCTCAAATTTTCCAAATGACCTAAAAAAGCCTAGGAAATTACTGAAATCCGAGTCGATATAAGCGAAAATTTCTTAAAGTTTTTCTGATATTTCTTGAAAATTATATAAAAATTCTTAAAGTTCTTTGAAATTTCTTGAAAATTTTCCAAGTGCTTCATAATTATCTAAAATTTTTGAAATTAAATCCTTAATTATCGAAAATTTCCTGAAAATTTCACAAATGCTTTAGAAAAACCAAAGATTTGATCGAAATTAAAATCTGAATTATAAAAATTTTTTAATCTTTCTGAAATTTTCTCAAATTTTCCAAATGCTTTAAAAAGCCTAAGATATTTCTGAAATCCGAGTCGATATAAACGAAAATTTCTTAAAGTTTTCTGAAATTATAGAAAATTTCTTAAAGGTCTTTGAAATTTCTTGAAAATTTTCCAAGTGCTTCATAATTATCTAAAATTTTTGAAATTAAATCATAAATTATCGAAAATTTTCTGAAATTTTACAAATGCTTTAGAAAAATCAAAGATTTGATCGAAATTAAAATCTGAATTATAAAAAATTTTTAGTCTGAAATTTTCTCAAATTTTCCAAATGCTTTAAAAAAGCCTAAGAAATTTTTGAAATCAGCGTCGATATGAGCGAAAAATTCTTAAAGTTTTTCCGAAATTTCTTGAAAATTATAGAAAATTTCTTAAAAGCCTTTGAAATTTCTCGAAAATAAAGCCTAAATTATCGAAAATTTCCTGAAATTTTCAATAGTGCTTTAGAAAAACCAAAGATTATATCGAAATTAAAATCTAAATTATAAAAAATTCTTAGTCTCTCTGAAATTTTCTCAAATTTTCCAAATGCTTTAAAAAGGTCTAACAAAATTCTGAAATTCGAGTCGTTAAAAGCAAAAATTTCTTAAAGTTTTTCTGAAATTTCTTGAAAAGTATAGAAAATTTCTTAAAGGCCTTTGAAATTTCTCAAAAAATTTCCAAGTGCTTCATAAATACCTAATATTTTTGAATTAAAGTCTGAATTATCGAAAATTTTCTGAAAATTTTCCAAATGCTTTGGAAACCCCAACGACTTTATAAAAATTAAAGTCCAAATTATAGAAAATTCTTAGTCTAAACAATTTTCAAATTTTCTAAATGTTTATTAAAAAAAACCTAAGAAATTCCTGAAACTAAGCTCTCTAATTAGAGAAAATTTGTTAAAGCTCTTGAAATTTCTTGAAAACTCTTAAGGATCTTTGAAATGTCTTGAAAATTTCCAAAGTAAATACAAGATTTTCTAAAATTAAAGTCTAAATTTCCCGAAAATGTCTCAAGTACTTTAAAAAAAAACAAAGATTTTATAGAAATTCAAGTGTAAATTATCGAAATTTCTTAAAGTCGCTGAAATTTCTTAACATTTTTCTGAAATTTCTTGAAAATTATTAAAAATTTCTTAAAGACCTTTGAAATTTCTTTAAAAATTCCAAAGTGCTTTATAAATACCTAAGATTTTCTGAAATTAAAAGTCTAAATTATAGAGACTTTGTTAGTCTTTTTAAAAATTAGTGAAAATTTCCCAACTGCTTTAGAAAACCGAAGATAGATCTTTGAATGTTCTTGAAAATTTTCCAAGGGCTTAATAAAAGCCTACGATTTTCCGAAATTAAATCCTAAATTATCGAAAATTTCCTGAAAATTTAAGTGCTTTAGAAAAACCAAAAACTTTATCGAAATTAAAATCTAAATTATAAAAAATTCTTAGTCTCTCTGAAATTTTCTCAAATTTTTCAAATGCTTTAAAAAAGCCTAAGGAATTTCTAAAATCCGAGTGGATAAAAGCGAACATTTCTTAGTTTTTCTAAATTTCTTAAAAATTCTTAAGGATCTTTGAAATTTCTTGAAAATTTCCCAAGTAAAAACAAGATTTTCTAAAATTAAAGTCTAAATTTCCTGAAGATGTTTCCAGTGCTTTAAAAAAACCAAAGATTTTATAGGAATTCAAGTCTAAATAATCGAAAATTTCTTAAAGTCGGTGAAATTTTTTAACATTTTTCTGAAATTCCTAGAAAATTATAGAAATTTTCTTAAAGACCTTTGAAATTTCTTTAAAAATTCCAAAGTGCTTTATAAATACCTAAGATTTTCTTAAATTAAAAGTATAAATTTCCTCAAATTTTCCAAATGCTTTAAAAAAGCCTAAGAAATTTCTGAAATCCGAGTCGATATAAGCGAAAATTCGTAGTTTTTCTAAAATTTCTTGAAATTATTGAAAATTTTTTAAAGGTCCTTGAAATTTCTTGAAAATTTTCCAAGTGTTTCATAATTACATAACATTTTTGAAATTAACGTCTGAATTATCAAAAATTTCCTGAAATTTTTCCAAATGCTTTGGAAACCCCAACGATTTTATAAAAATTAAAGTCTAAATTATAGAAAATTCTTAGTCCCTGTAAACAATTTTCTAATTTTCCAAATGCTTTATAAAAAAAAACCCTAAGAAATTTCTGAAACTAAGGTCTAATTAGCGAAAATTTGTAAAAGTTCTTGAAATTTCTTGAATACTCTTAAGGACCTTTGAAATTTCTTGAAAATTTCCCAAGTGCTTAATAAAAACAAGATTTTCTGTAATTAAAGACTAAATTTCTTGAAAATGTCTCAAGTGCTTTAAAAAAACCAAAGATTTTATAGAAATAATTTATCAAAAATTTCTTAAAGTCGCTGAAATTTCTTAAAATTTTCCAAAATACTTTAAAAATTATAAAAATCTTACCAGAATCTGAAGGTGTTTCAATTCCAAGGCCGACCATTCGCATCATCGACGCGTTCTTGTCTTTATGGTAACAATGATCGCTCTGCAGGTGGAAGAACGTCTTGGAGGTGTTATTTACAGGTGGCGCTACAACAGGTGGCGCTGACGCAGGATCAGTAACCAAATCCTCGCCATCTTCAAAGTACTCGCACAAATCACTATCTTCATCAATCTCAAACTCATCAATCGCATCGTTCAATATCTTCAACGTGAGCGTTTGACCTTTATGATCTTCATCGTCTGAAATTGGTGGCGAATCTGGAGCTGGAGTGGCAGTTGTCTGTTTATTTGCTGTTTTAAGTAGAAGACTTCGACTAGCGGCCACTGATTGTTGTTGCTCTTGCTTAACGGCTGGTGTTCTCGCAAGGTTTACAGGCGTGGCGACTTCCAGCTTTGGTATGGGTCTTAGAAGCTTGTACTCATCGGCAGGGTGTTCTTTACTGCCGCAGTGTCCCGCCCACATGCAATCGTGGTTGCGGATCTTACAAAAATCCCCCAGCGAAGAACCGGCGACGAAGTCGTCGGGCATTGCGTCTAACTCTTTGAGCACGACGTCGAAGTCGGCGAGGTCGCCCAGAGGATCAAATTCGAATTTCTTCCAGATGTCTTCGGAGAGCAACGGTTCTGCGGAGCAGTAGAGTTCGTCAATGTCCAAGGTTGCCATATCGGCTAAGTATTCGTCTAACGCATCCGTCATCATTGTCTTGACTTTCATTTCTAGCATTTTTTTTCTTTGTAAACTCTGTGATTTATTCCTTTTTTTCTAATAACTAATATCACAAGGTGTCCTGGCTGGATGGCTGGCTGGAGGCTCCCGCCAAGACGGCAGCTGCTGTAAATAAAAAAGGGGCATAAGCAGCTGCCTAAACTAGTGCACGAGTCGACTTACGACCCAGACAAAAACCGCAATTTATTCGTTCACACGATTGTAGAAAGGAAGTGGACCGGCGTAAAAATGACCATTTTTTACAGGTACAAGTTGCAAAATTTTTTTAATTGTGGGTTATTTACATAAAATATGCGCGTGAATTAAATTACAGACACCTAATTTGAGCATAACCTTCAATTTTTACAGTGTTCAATTGTTTAAGAAAAATATGAAGTGCGTATAGTTAAAAAAAACACAGAGAGAAAAAATGTAATTCAACGCCCACCTTTCCCTGACATACAGAAACCTAACAGTTAAAACAACTGAAGGTCGAAAAACAATCAACAGATGAGTAACCCGCTAAGAAAAAACGCATTCAAATTTCATAATAAACACAATCTCTATAGAAATTTCTAGAAAGTAGAGCTTACGAAATTTTTCGACATCTCTTAAGATAGAAAAGTTCTTCAAAGTACAAATTCTTAAGCTCTTTCCAAGCAGAAATCTTTCTTCTTTAAGAAAAAGGTCAAACATACTAGAAAAATTCTAACATAAATTTCTAGAAATCAAAGGTCTTTGAAAAGAAAAACTTTAGAAATTTCAAGCGACGAACTTTCTATATTGCGACATTTCTACAAAGTAATAATTTCTTACAAAAAACTCAAGAAACACAAGCATTTATACAGATATTTCTCGAAATCAAAGTTCTTTGGAAAGAAAACCTTTAGAAATTTCTAGCTTACAAAAAAACTCAAGAAACAAGCATTTCTACAGAAATTTCTAGAAATCGAAGATCTTTGGAAAGAAGACCTTCAGAAATTTCTAGTGACAAAATTTATAAACTGCGGCATTTCTACAAAGTACCAATTTCTTACAAAAACTCAAGAAACACAAGCATTTGTACAGACATTTCTAGAAATCAAAGATCTTTAGAAAGAAAACCTTTAGAAATTTCTAAAATGCGACATTTCTACAAAGTAACACAAAAACTCAGGAATCAAAGGCATTTCTACATAAATTTCTAAAAATCAAAGATCTTTGGAAAGAAGACCTTCAGAAATTTCTAGCGACAAAATTTCTAAACTGGCATTTCTACAAAGTAATAATTTTTTCCAAAAACAACCTCAAGAAACAAGCATTTCTAGAAAGCAAAAATCTTTAGAAATTTCTAGCGACGAAATTTCTTAACTGCGACATTTCTACAAAGTAACAATTTCTTACAAAAAAACTCAAGAAACAAGCATTTCTACAGAAATTTCTAGAAATCGAAGATCTTTGGAAAGAAAACCTTCAGAAATTTCTAGTGACGAAATTTCTAAACTGCGGCATTTCTACCAAGTACCAATTTCTTACAAAAAACTCAAGAAACACAAGCATTTGTACAGACATTTCTAGAAATCAAAGATCTTTAGAAAGAAAACCTTTAGAAATTTCTAAAATGCGACATTTCTACAAAGTAACACAAAAACTCAAGAATCAAAGGCATTTCTACATAAATTTCTAAAAATCAAAGATCTTTGGAAAGAAGACCTTCAGAAATCTCTAGCGACAAAATTTATAAACTGTGGCATTTCTACAAAGTAATAATTTTTTCCAAAAACAACCTCAAGAAACAAGCATTTCTAGAAAGCAAAAATCTTTAGAAATTTCTAGCGACGAAATTTCTAAACTGCGACATTTCTACAAAGTAACAATTTCTTACAAAAAAACTCAAGAAACAAGCATTTCTACAGAAATTTCTAGAAATCGAAGATCTTTGGAAAGAAAACCTTCAGAAATTTCTAGTGACGAAATTTCTAAACTGCGGCATTTCTACCAAGTACCAATTTCTTACAAAAAAAACTCAGGAATCAAAGCATTTCTACAGAAATGTCTAGAAATCAAAGATCTTTGGAAAGAAGACCTTTAGAAATTTATAGTGACGAAATTTCTAAACTGTGACATTTCTACAAAGTAACAATTTCTTACAAAAAAAAAACTCAAGAAGCACAAGCATTTCTACAGAAATTTCTAGAAATCAAAGATCTTTAGAAAGAAAACCTTTAGAAATTTCTAAAATGCGACATTTCTCCAAAGGTGCACAAAAACTCAGAAACCAAAGGCATTTCTACAGAAATTTCTAGAAATCAAAGATCTTTGGAAAGAAGATCTTCAGAAATTTCTAGTGACGAAATTTCTAAACTGTGACATTTCTACAAAGTAACAATTTCTTACAAAAAAACTCAAGAAACACAAGCATTTCTACAGAAATTTCTAGAAATCAAAGATCTTTAGAAAGAAAACCTTTAGAAATTTCTAAAATGCGACATTTCTACAAAGCAACACAAAAACTCAGGAATCAAAGGCATTTCTACATAAATTTCTAAAAATCAAAGATCTTTGGAAAAAACACCTTCAGAAATTTCTAGTGACGAAATTTCTAAACTGCGGTATTTCTACCAAGAACCAATTTCTTACAAAAACTCAGGAATCAAAGCATTTCTACAGAAATTTCTAGAAATCAAAGATCTTTGGAAAGAAGCCCTTTAGAAATTTCTAGTGACGAAATTTCTAAACTGTGACATTTCTACAAAGTAACAATTTCTTACAAAAAAAAACTCAAGAAACACAAGCATTTCTACAGAAATTTCTAGAAATCAAAGATCTTTAGAAAGAAAACCTTTAGAAATTTCTAAAATGCGGCATTTCTACAAAGTAACACAAAAACTCATGAATCAAAGCATTTCTACAGAAATTTCTAGAAATCAAAGATCTTTGGAAAGAAGACCTTTAGAAATTTCTAGTGGCCAAATTTCTAAACTATGAGATTTCTACAAAGTAACAATATCTTACAAAAAACTCAGGAATCACAAGCATTTCTACAGATATTTCTAGAAATCAAAGGTCTTTGGAGATAAAACCTTTAGAAATTTCTAGCGTCGAAATTTCTAAACTGCGACAATTCTACAAACAATATCTTACAAAAAAAAACTCAAGAAACACAAGCATTTCTACAGACATTTCTAGAAATCAAAGATCTTTGGAAAGAAAACCTTTGGAAATTTCTAGCGACGAAATTTCTAAACTGCGACACTTCTACAAAGTAAAAATTTCTTACAAAAATTCAAGAATCACAAGCATTTCTACAGACATTTTTAGAAATCAAAGGTCTTTGTAAAGAAAACCTTTAAGAATTTCTAGCGACGAAACTTCGAAACTGCGACATTTCTACAAAGTAACAATTTCTTACAAAAATCTCAAGAAACACAAGCATTTCTACAGACATTTCTAGAAATCAAATATCTTTGGCAAAAAAACCTTTAGAAATTTCTAGTGACGAAATTTCTAAACTGTGCCATTTCTACAAAGTAACAATTTCTTACTAGAAACTCAAGAATCACAAGCATTTCTACAGACATTTCAAGAAATCAAAGATCTTTGGAAAGAAAACCTTTAGAAATTTCTAGTGACGAAATTTCTAAACTGTGACATTTCTACAAAGTAACAATTTCTTACAAAAATCTCAAGAAACACAAGCATTTCTACAGACTTTTTTTAGAAATCAAAGATCTTTGTAAAGAAAACCTTTAAGAATTTCTAGCGACGAAATTTCAAAACTGCGACATTTCTACAAAGTAACAATTTCTTACAAAAAACTCAAGAATCACAAGCATTTCTACAGACATTTCTAGAAATCAAAGATCTTTGGAAAGAAAACCTTTAGAAATTTCTAAACTGTGGCATTTCTGCAAAGTAATAATTTTTTCAAAAAAACCTCAAGAAACAAGCATTTCTAGAAAGCAAAGATCTTTAGAAAGAAAATCTTTAGAAATTTCTGTGCCATTTCTACAAAGTAACAATTTCTTACAGAAAACTCAAGAATCACAAGCATTTCTACAGGTATTACTAGAAATCAAAGATCTTTGGAAAAAACCTTCAGAAATTTCTAGCGACGAAATTTCTATACTGCGACATTTTTACAAGGTATCAATTTCTTACTCAAAAGAAAGCTCTAGAATCAAAAAGCATTTCTACCGATACTTCTAGAAAGCACAGACTTTTGGAAAGAACACCTTTAGAAATTTATGGAGACAGATTTTCTAAACTGTGACGTTTCTACAAAGAACCCATGTCTTACAAAAACTCAATAATCACAGGAATTTCTACAGACATTTCTAGAAAGCATACATTTTTTTAAGAACAGCTTTCGAAATTTAAATATATTCTAGAAACGTATTTTCTAAACTGTGAGGTTTCTACAAAGTACAAATTCTTAAACTGTTTTGATGCAGAAACCTTTCTTCTTTAACAAAAAGTTTAAACGTGCATGAAATTCCTTAAAAAAACCAAAACGCGCATTTCCACAGACATTTCCAGAAAGCCAATTTTTTTAGAAAGAATACCTTTGGAAATTTCTAGAGAGACGGCATCTCTAAACTGCGACATTTCTACAAAGTATCAGAAATAGAAAGGTTTATAGAAATTTCTAGAAAACAGAGATTAGAAAGCACCGCCTTCACAATTTACAGAAATTTCCAGAAACTACAATACGAAAATTGTAAAAAATTCTAGAAAGCTGTTTTCAAACCATTTAGGGAAATTTTTTAATTTTTAGAAAGCAGTGGTTTTAAATATTTACAGATTTCTACAAACCAAGATGGGAAGAGTAAAAAATTCACTAGAGGAAAAATATTTTTGGAAAGCAAAGCTTTCACGATTTAAAAACATTTCTGGAAACTACAACACAAAAATTATAAAATAAATTCTAAAAAGTGAAGCCTTAAATCATTTACAAAAATTTCCAGAAAACATTTTTAGAAAGTATCGCTTCTAACACTTTTACTGAAATTTCTAGAAACAAGAAAATAGTAAAAAAACTCTAGCAAAAAAATACTTTTGGAAAGCAAGAGCTTTCACAATTTACAGAAATTTCTAGAAACTGCAGCTCGAAAATTGTAAAACAAATCCTAGAAGCCAAACTTTCAAACCATTAACAAACCTTAAAACAGATTTTAGAGAGCAGCCTTTAAAATGTTTACATAAATTTCTAGAAACTAGAAAAATCTTCAAGAAATTTCTAGAAAACAAAGATTTGTAGAATGCAAAGCTTTCACAATTTAAAGAAATTTCTATACGCCAAAACACGAAAGTTGTAAAAGAAATTCTAGAAAGCAAAACTTTCAAATCATTTAAATGCATTTCTAGAAAAGAAATATTTTGACAAAGTAAAACTTCGAGTTTCTACAGAAATTTATAGAAAGCAAAGCTTTCAAGCAGCCCCTGGCAAAAATTTCTAGGAAATAAAAATTATTAGAAAGCGAGCTTTTCAAAATTTTACAAAAATTTCTAGAAACTAGAAATTGTATTTTTTTAAGGAAATGTCTAGTAAAGATTTTTAGAAAGCAGAGATTTCACAATTTAAAGAAATTTCTACAACCTAAAACGCAAAAATTATAAAACAAAATCTAGAAAGTAAGGCTTTCAAACCACTTGCAGAAATTTATAGACAATAAATCATTAGAAAGTAGTACTTTTAAAATTGTTGCAGAACTTTTTAGAAACTAAAAATGTAAAAAATGTAAAAAATTTAGAAAGCAAAGATTTTTAGAAAGCAATGCCTTTAAGAAATAGAGGATTTTCTAGAAGCTACAACACGAAAATTGTAAAAATTCTAGAAAAATGTGCTTTCAAATCATTTACAGGAATTTCTGGCCATGGGAATTTGTAGAAAGCATCGGTTTTGGATTTTTACAGAACGTTCTACAGTAAAGAGACATTATTGGCGCACTTTCTAGAGAGCACACATGTTTAGAAAGCGAAGCTTGCGCAATTTACAGAAATGTTGCGAACCTAGAATTGAGAAAATTTTAAAGAAATTTTTATAAAAACAAGATTTTTAGAAAGCAAAGCTTTTAAATAATTACAGAAAATTCTAGAAACTAGAAATGAGAAAATATTAAAAATAACCTTCTAGAAAGCAAATATATTTTGGATCACAATTGGCAAATTTTTTTAGAAACTAAAAATGAGAAAAATTTACAGAAACTTCTAGAAAGCAAAGGTTTTTAGAAAGCAATGGCTTCAAAAATTTTACAGAAAATTTTAGAGTTTCTAGAAAAGAGAAAATCTAGGAAATATTAGAACTACAGCAAGGGTCCAAACCACGCACAAAAATGCAAAAAACCGAATTTTATAAAACATCACTTTCGGCGTCTGAATTTTTTAACATTGAGACTTGCTGACGTAGAATAACGAATGGCAAAACTAGAGAGCATCAAAGGCACACAAGTTCAAACCCAAGTAAATATGCAAGTGCCAAAAATGTGTGTTAGATTTTGAAAATACAACCCCTTTAACCCGCGAATTTTTTTATACATCAATGGTTGTTGATGTCAAATGACAAAAAGTATGGGAAATATTAAGGACACACGAGTCCAAACCCAAGTAAAAATGTAAGTTCCAAAAATGTAGCATCTTAATGCCTTGGATTTTGAATAGCACGACGTTTAGCGTGCGCCTTTTTATACATATCGACGCTTACTGGCGTCAAATGAGGAAAAGTATGGGAAATTTTAAAACCGTATAAGTCCAAGTCCAAGTAAATATGAAAGAACCAAAAAGTTTTTTAAAAAAACAAAGTTCAGCGTTCGATTTTTTGATACATCAACGCTTGCTAACGTCATATGACCAAAAGCAATGGGAATATTAACCATAAGGATCCATATCCAAACAAGTTCCAAAAATGTGGCATTTTCTTGCCTTGGATTTTGAAACAGTAGACGTTCAGCGTGCGCTTTTTCTTATACAACGGCGCTGTATGGAGTCAGATGACGAAAAGTAGGTATCTAAAGGCTGCACGAGTCCAAATCCAAGTAAAAAAAAGAGTTCCAACAAAGTAGTGTCTTAGCGCCTTGGATTTTGGGGTCCTTCAATGTGCGATTTTTTATACATCTATGTCAAATGACGTGGGAAACTTTAAAGCCGCTTGAATCCACGTCCAAGTAAATATCAAAAAACCAAAAAGCTAGAAAGCTTTTGAAAAAAAGACGGTTAGCGTTCGATTTTTTATACATCAACGTTCGCTAACGTCATGTGACGCAAAGTAAGGGGAATATCAAAGCCATAAAAGTCCAAATCCAAGTAAGTTCCAAAAACGTAGATTTTGAAAAAGTAGACGTTCAAGGTGAGGTTTTTCTATACAACGGCGCTTCTTGGAGTCAAACTACGAAAAATCTGAGGAATCTTAAGGCTGCATGAGTCCAAATCCAAGTTAAAAAAAAGAGTTCCAACCAAGTAGTGTCTTAATTAATGCCTTGAATTTTTAGGGTCCTTCAGAGTGAGATTTTTCTATACTTCGACTTTTGCTAACGTCAAATGACGAGGGAAACTTTAAAGCCGCTTGAGTCCACGTCCAAGTAAATATCAAAGAACCCAAAAACTAGAAAGCTTTTGAAAAAAAGACGGTTAGCGTTCGATTTTTTTATACATCAACGCTCGCTAACGTCATGTGACGAAAAGTAGAAGGAATATCAAGGCCATAAGAGTCCAAATCCCAGTAAGTTCCAAAAATGTAGATTTTGAAAAAGTAGACGTTCAGTGTGCGGTTTTTTATACAAGAGCGCTGCTTGGTGTAAAATGACGAAAAGTAGGAATCTTAAGTCTGCACGAGTTCACATCCAAGTAAAAAAAAAAAGAGTTCCAAATCAGTAGTGCCTTAGTGCCTTGGATTTTGGGGTCCTTCAGCGTGCAATTTTTTTATACACCGATGTTTGCTAACATCAAGTGACGAGGGAACGTTTAAAGCCGCGTGAGTCATGTCCAAGTAAATATGAAAGAAAAAAAAGCTAGAATGCTTTTGAAAAAAAAGATCAGCGTTCGATTTTTTATACATAAACGCTTGCTAGCGTCATGTGACAATAAGTAAGGGGAATATTTACGCCATAAGAGTCCAAAGCCAAGAAAGTTCCAAAAATATAGCGTTTTCATGGCTTGGATTTTGAAAAAACGTTCAGCGTTCGATTTTTTATACATCAACGCTCACTAACGTCATGTTTCAAAAAGTAAGGGGAATATTAAGACCATAAGAGTCCAAATCCAAGTAAGTTCCAAAAATGTAGCGCTTTGAAGTCTTGGATTTTGAAAAAAAAAGTTCAGCGTTCGATTTTTTTAACATCAACGCTCGCTAACGTCATGTGACGAAAAGTAAGGGGAATATGAAAGCCATAAGAGTCCAAATCCAAGTAAGTTCCAAAAATATGGCATTTTCATGCCTTGGATTTTGAAAAAAAAGTTCAGCGTTAGATTTTTATACATCAACGCTCGCTAACGTCATGTAACGAAAAGTAAGAGAAATATTAAGGCCATACGAGTCCGAATCCAAGTAAGTTCCAAAAATGTGACGTCTTCTTGCCTTGGATTTTGAAGAAGTAGGCGTTCAGCGTGCGGTTTTTATACACCGGCGTTTCTTGCAGTCAAATGACGAAAAGTCTAAGGAATCTTAAGCACGAGTCCAAATCCAAGTTAAAAAATGTGTTCCAACCAAGTAGTGTCTTAGATTTTGAGGTCCTTCAGCGTGCGATTTTTTTATACACCGACGTTTGTTAACGTCAAAGGACGATGGGAATTTTAAAACCGCGTGAGTCCAAGTCCAAGTAAATATCAAAGAACCAAGAAGAAAGTTTTTGAAAAAAAGACAGCGTTCGATTTTTTATACATCAATGCTCGCCAACGTCATGTTACGAAAATTAATAGAATATTAAGGCCATAAGAGTCCAAATCCAAGTAAGTTCCAAAAATGTGGCGTTTTCTTGCCTTAGATTTTGAAAAAGTAGAGGTTCAGCGTGTGGTGGTTTTTTATACAGCGGCGCTTCTTTAAGTCAAATGACGAAAAGTCTGAGGAATCTTAAGGCTGCATGAGTTCAAATCCAAGTAAAAAAAAAATGAGTTCCAAACCTGTAGTGTCTTAGTGCCTTGGATTTTGAAGTCCTTCAGCGTGCGATTTTTTTATACATCGACAACGCTTGCTAACGTCATGTTACGAAAAGTAAGGGGAATATTAAGGCCACAACAGTCCAAATCCAAGTAAAGGTGTAAGTTCCAAAATGTAGCATCTTAATGTTTTGGATTTTGAAAAGCACCACGTTCAGCGTGCTACGTTTTATACATCGACGCTTGCTAGAGTGAAATGACGAAGAGTCTGAGGATTTTTAAGGGTGTAAAAGTCCAAATCCAAGTAAAAAGATAAGTTCGAAGCATGCAGCGTCTTAATATCTTAAATTTTGAGGTCCTTTAGCGTGAGAATTTTTTATACATCGACGTTTGCTGACGTCAAATGAGGAAAAAATGGCAAATTTTAAGGCCGTGGAAGTCCAAGTCCAAGTAAATATGAAAGCTTTTTAAAAAAAGCGTTTAGAGTTCGATTTTTACACGTCAAGGTTTGATAACGTAATGAGACGAAACGTAAAAGGAATATTGAGGCCATACGAGTCCAAATTTAAGTAAAAATGTATGTTCCAAAAATGTAGTGTCTTAATGCCTTAAATCCGGAAAAGTACAACGTTCTATGTGCGTTTTTCTTATACATCACGACGTATCTAACGGCTTGAACTGAATCAATCGTTGTTCTACGAATTTGGAAAACATTACAAAAGACATTGGAAAAAGCCACACCAGTGCATTTCCGCTTTGAAAAACGTCGAAATCTAGTTCCACTGTCGAAATGTATGCAAAGCGCGAGCTCCAAACCCAAAACTAGCACATAGACCGTCATAAGATCCAGAACGCGTTCTTCCAGTTAAAAACCGGAACGCCAAAAAATCGCTGCACTTTACGGCATCGTGCAAGGTCGACGAACTCTCCGGAACTACCTACACCAAAGCGGAAATACTTGTAGCTTTTTCAAGGGCGCTGCTACCTTACCCCTTTATACAGGAAACCCTTTGCAACCGGTGTGTTTAAATGCAAATTCCACAACCCTCGGAAGTAGAAAATCTCACGCTTGAAATAGATCAAGGTTATGGTAGCGCTTTGGGATAGAAAAGGCGGGTGACGGGTTGATCGGTCGGTTCGTGTTTGGCGTTTGTTTAATAAAGCCAATCAATGCGTATCGGTATGTTATACATTTATTTTGTATAGATTGTGTTATGAACCCTTCACAATTTACAGAAAATATCTAAAAACTACAACACGCGAATTGTAAAAGAAATTCTAGAAAGCAGCTTTCAAGCCATTTACAGGAATTTCTAGAAAACGAAGATTTTTGGAAAGCAACGCCTTTAAATGCTTACAGAAATTTCTAGAAACTAGAAATGAAAGAACTTTCTAGCAAAAACGGATTTTCCGGAAGCAAAGCTTTCACAATTTAGAGAAATTTCTAGAACCCACAACGCTAAAATCATAGAAAAAATTCTGGAAAGCAAATTCAAACTACTTACATAATTTTTGGAAAGCGAAGATTTTTAAAAGGCGAGGCCTTCACAATTTACAGAACTTTCTAGAAACCATAAAACAAAAACTTTAAAAGAAATTCTAGAAGGTTAGTTTTTCTCACATTTAAAGGCTTTTCTAGAAGACAAAGATTTTTAGAAAGCAATGCTTTTAAAATCTTTTCAGAAATTTCTAAAATTAGAAATGATAAAAATGTAAAGAAATTACGAAAAGTAAGAATTTTGGAAAGCAAAGCTTTCACAATTTACAGAAATTTCATGAAAAGAACAACTCGAAAGCAAACCTTTCAAACCATTACAAAAATTAAAACATATTTTAGAGAGCAAAGCCTTTAAAACATAAATTTCTAGAAACTAGAAAAATCTTAAACAAATTTCTGGAAAACTAAGATTTGTAGAATGCAAAGCTTTCACGATTTACGAAAATTTGTAGACGCTAAAACACGAAACTTGTAAAACAAATTCTAGAAGACAAAACTTTCGAATCATTTCAATGCATTTCGAGAAAAGAAATATTTTTAGAAAGCAATACTACAAATTTTTACAGCAATTTTTAGAAAGCAAAGCTTTCAAGCCCCTTGCAAAAATTTCTAGGAAATAAATATTATTAGAAAGCAAGCTTTTGAAATTTTTACAAAAGTTTTTAGAAACTAAAAAAGATAATTTTTAAGAAAATTTCTAGTAAAGATTTTTAGAAAGCAAAGCTTTCAGAATTTACGGAAATTTCTAGACGCCAAAACACGAAAGTTGTAAAACAAATTGTAGAAGGCACAACCTTCGAATCAATTAAATGCATTTCTAGACAAGAATATTTTTAGAAAGCAAAACTACAAATTCTACAACAAATTCTAGAAAGTAAAGCTTTAAAACCCCTTGCAAATTTTTTTAGGAAATACAGATTATTAGAAAGCAGTATTTTAAAATTTTTCCAAAGTTTCTAGAAACTAGAAATGATATTTTTAAGGAAATTTCTAGTAAGATTTTAGAAAGCAAAGCTTTCAGAATTTACGGAAATTTCTAGACGCCAAAACACGAAAGTTGTAAAACAAATTGTAGAAGGCACAACCTTCGAATCAATTAAATGCATTTCTAGACAAGAATATTTTTAGAAAGCAAAACTACAAATTCTACAACAAATTCTAGAAAGTAAAGCTTTAAAACCCCTTGCAAATTTTTTTAGGAAATACAGATTATTAGAAAGCAGTATTTTAAAATTTTTCCAAAGTTTCTAGAAACTAGAAATGATATTTTTAAGGAAATTTCTAGTAAAGATTTTTAGAAAGCAAAGCTTTCAGAATTTACGGTAATTTCTAGACGCCAAAACACGAAAGTTGTAAAACAAATTGTAGAAGGCACAACCTTCGAATCAATTAAATGCATTTCTAGACAAGAATATTTTTAGAAAGCAAAACTACAAATTCTACAACAAATTCTAGAAAGTAAAGCTTTAAAACCCCTTGCAAATTTTTTTAGGAAATACAGATTATTAGAAAGCAGTATTTTAAAATTTTTCCAAAGTTTCTAGAAACTAGAAATGATATTTTTAAGGAAATTTCTAGTAAAGATTTTTAGAAAGCAAAGCTTTCAGAATTTGCGGAAATTTCTAGACGCCAAAACACGAAAGTTGTAAAACAAATTCTAGAAGACAAAACTTTCGAATCATTTAAATGCATTTCTAGACAAGAATATTTTTAGAAAGCAAAACTGCAAATTCTACAAAAATTTCTAGAAAGTAAAGCTTTCAAACCCCTTGCAAAAATTTCTATAAAATAAAGATCATTAGAAAGCAAGTTTTTAAAAATTTTACAAAGGTTTTTTAGAAACTAAAAATGATAATTTTTAAGGAAATTTCTAGTAAAGATTTTTAGAAAGCAAAGCTTTCAGAATTTATGGAAATTTCTAGACGACAAAACACAAAAATTGTAAAACAAATTGTAGAAAGCAAAACTTTCGAATCATTTAAATGCATTTCTAGTCAAGAATATTTTTAAAAAGCAAAACTACAAATTCTACACAAATTTCTAGAAAGTAAAGCTTTCAAACCCCTTGCAAATTTTTTTAGGAAATACGGATTATTAGAAAGCAGTATTTTAAAATTTTTCCAAAGTTTCTAGAAACTAGAAATGATAATTTTTAAGGAAATTTCTAGTAGAGATTTTTAGAAAGCAAAGCTTTCAGAATTTACGGTAATTTCTAGACGCCAAAACACGAAAGTTGTAAAACAAATTCTAGAAGACAAAACTTTCGAAACATTTAAATGTATTTCTAGACAAGAATATTTTTAGAAAGCAAAACTACAAATTCTACAAAAATTTCTAGAAAGTAAAGCTATCAAACCTGCTTGCAAATTTTTTTAGGAAATACGGATGATTAGAAAGCAGTATTTTAAAATTTTTCCAAAGTTTCTAGAAACTAGAAATGATAATTTTTAAGGAAATTTCTAGTAAAGATTTTTAGAAAGCAAAGCTTTCAGAATTTGCGGAAATTTCTAGACGCCAAAACACGAAAGTTGTAAAACAAATTCTCGAAGACAAAACTTTCGAATCATTTAAGTGCATTTCTAGACAAGAATATTTTAGAAGCAAAACTGCAAATTCTACAAAATTTCTAGAAAGTAAAGCTTTCAAATCACTTGCAAAATTTCTATAAAATAAAGATTGTTAGAAAGCAAGTTTTAAAATTTTACAAAAGTTTTAGAAACTAAAATGATAATTTTAAGGAAATTTCTAGTGAAGATTTTAGAAAGCAAAGTTTTCAGAATTTACAGAAATTTCTAGACGCCAAAACACAAATTGTAAAACAAATTGTAGAAAGCAAAACTTTCGAATCATTTAAATGCATTTCTAGTCACGAATATTTTTAAAAAGCAAAACTACAAATTCTACACAAATTTCTAGAAAGTAAAGCTTTCAAACCCCTTGCAAATTTTTAGGAAATACGGATTATTAGAAAGCAGTATTTTAAAATTTTTCCAAAGTTTCTAGAAACTAGAAATGATAATTTTAAGGAAATTTCTAGTAGAGATTTTAGAAAGCAAAGCTTTCAGAATTTACGGTAATTTCTAGACGCCAAAACACGAAAGTTGTAAAACAAATTCTAGAAGACAAAACTTTCGAAACATTTAAATGTATTTCTAGACAAGAATATTTTTAGAAAGCAAAACTACAAATTCTACAAAAATTTCTAGAAAGTAAAGCTATCAAACCTGCTTGCAAATTTTTTTAGGAAATACGGATGATTAGAAAGCAGTATTTTAAAATTTTTCCAAAGTTTCTAGAAACTAGAAATGATAATTTTTAAGGAAATTTCTAGTAAAGATTTTTAGAAAGCAAAGCTTTCAGAATTTGCGGAAATTTCTAGACGCCAAAACACGAAAGTTGTAAAACAAATTCTCGAAGACAAAACTTTCGAATCATTTAAGTGCATTTCTAGACAAGAATATTTTTAGAAGCAAAACTGCAAATTCTACAAAAATTTCTAGAAAGTAAAGCTTTCAAATCACTTGCAAAAATTTCTATAAAATAAAGATTGTTAGAAAGCAAGTTTTTAAAATTTTTACAAAAGTTTTTAGAAACTAAAAATGATAATTTTTAAGGAAATTTCTAGTGAAGATTTTTAGAAAGCAAAGTTTTCAGAATTTACAGAAATTTCTAGACGCCAAAACACGAAAGTTGTAAAACAAATTGTAGAAGGCAAAACTTTCGAATCATTTAAATGCATTTCTAGACAAGGATATTTTTAGAAAGCAATACTACAAATTTTACAGAAATTTCTAGAAAGCAAAGCTTTTAAACCCCTTGCAAAAATTTCTAGGACGTAAATATTATTAGAAAGCAAGTTTTTAAAATTTTTACAAAATTTTTAGAAACTAAAAATGATATTTTTTAAGGAAATTTCTAGTAAAGATTTTTAGAAAGCAAAGCTTTCAGAATTTACGGTAATTTCTAGACGCCAAAACACGAAGGTTGTAAAACAAATTCTAGAAGACAAAACTTTCGAAACATTTAAATGTATTTCTAGACAAGAATATTTTTAGAAAGCAAAACTGCAAATTCTACAAAAATTTCTAGAAAGTAAAGCTATCAAACCTGCTTGCAAATTTTTTTAGGAAATACGGATGATTAGAAAGCAGTATTTTAAAATTTTTCCAAAGTTTCTAGAAACTAGAAATGATAATTTTTAAGGAAATTTCTAGTAAAGATTTTTAGAAAGCAAAGCTTTCAGAATTTGCGGAAATTTCTAGACGCCAAAACACGAAAGTTGTAAAACAAATTCTCGAAGACAAAACTTTCGAATCATTTAAGTGCATTTCTAGACAAGAATATTTTTAGAAGCAAAACTGCAAATTCTACAAAAATTTCTAGAAAGTAAAGCTTTCAAATCACTTGCAAAAATTTCTATAAAATAAAGGTTGTTAGAAAGCAAGTTTTTAAAATTTTTACAAAAGTTTTTAGAAACTAAAAATGATAATTTTTAAGGAAATTTCTAGTAAAGATTTTTAGAAAGCAAAGTTTTCAGAATTTACGGAAATTTCTAGACGGCAAAACACGAAAGTTGTAAAACGAATTGTAGAAGGCAAAACTTTCGAATCATTTAAATGCACTTCTAAAAAGAAATATTTTTAGAAAGCAAAACTACAAATTTTTACAACAGTTTCTAGAAAGCAAAGCTTTCAAACCACTTGCAAAAATTTCTAGGAAATAAAGATTATTAGAAATCAAGCTTTTAAAATTTTAACTAAAGCCTCTAGGAACCAGAAATGATAATTTTTAGGGAAATTTCTAGTAAAGATTTTTAGAAAGCAAAGCTTTCACAATTTAAAGAAATTTCTACAACATAAAACACAAAAATTATAAAACAAATTCGAGAAAGTACGGCTTTCAAAATATTTACAAAAATTTATAGAAAACAAACCGTTAGAAAGTAGTACTTTTAACATTTTTAGAAAACCTTCTAGAATCTAGAAATGCAAAAATGTGAATTTTTTTTAGAATGCAAAGCTTTTTAGAAAGCAATGTCTTTGCAATGTGCGGGATTTTCTAGAAACTGCAACGCGAAAATTGTAAAAATTCTAGAAAGCTATGCTTTCAAATCATTTACAGGGATTTCTAAAGGGAAATTTGTAGAAAGCAAAAGTTTTGAATTTTTACAGAAAGTTCTATATCGATGATTCATTATTGACGCACTTTCTAGAAAGCACAGATGCTTGAAAAGCGAAGCTTGTGCAATTTACAGAAATTTTGAGAACCTAGAAATGACAAAATTTTAAAGAAATTTTTATAGAAACAAGCTCTTTAGAAAGCAAACTTTTAAATTAATTACAAAAAATTCTAGAAACTAGAAATTAGAAAATATTAAAAAGCGAATCTATTTTGGATCACAATTGACAAAATGAGGGGAAATTAAGGGGAATATTGAGGCAATACGAGTCCGAATTTAAGTAAAGGGTAAGTTCCAAAAATATAGCGCCCTAATGCCTTAAATCCTGAAAAGTGAGAGGTTCGATGTTCGTTTTTTTAATACATCGCGACGTATTCAACGGCTTGAACTGAATCAATCGTTGTTCTACGAATTTGGAAATTAGAAAAGACGTTGAAAAAAGCCACACAAGTGCATTTCCACTTTGAAAAACAATATTTTCAGGCTTGGAGCTTTTTTAAAACGCCGAAATTCAGTTCCACTGTCGAAATTTATGCAAAGTTGGGCGAACACGGAGGCCAAGCGCGAGCTCCAAACCCAAAACTAGCGCATAGACCGTCATAAGATTCCAGTTAAAAACCGGAACGCCAAAAAATCGCTGCACTTTACGGCATCATGCAAGTTCAACGAACTCTCCGGAATTATCTACACCAAAGCGGAAATACTTGTAGCTTTTTCAAGGGCGCTGCTACCTTACCCCTTTATACAGGAAACCCTTTGCAACCGGTGTGTTTAAATGCAAATTCCACAACCCTAGGAAGTAGAAAATCTCACGGTTAAAATAGATCAAGGTTATGGTAGCGCTTTGGGATGGAAAAGGCGGGTGACGGGTTGATTGGTCGGTTCGTGTTTGGCGTTTGTTTAATAAAGCCAATCAATGCGTATCGGTATGTTATTCATTTGTTTGGTATGGATTGCGTAACGTGGTTTAAGATGTGTTAAGGTTATGAAAGACACAAGCCACGTAGCCGGCGAGCGTGGAAATCCGCGCCGGCCGCCGCGCCCGTACCCAGTGAAAGCAATAAAAAAAAAGGAAAAACTTACCTAATTACTACAACTTACACGATATATTTCTATGTACGAAAAAGGCGCACTTTTAATTTCTCAGTTTTTTTCTCACGCACGGAGTGTACCACTTAAAATTACCAATCAACGATATACAAACACAATTATTATAAACAACAAAATGACTTCTCTTCGATTTTACATTCAACTTCGCATACATGCTGCTTATAAAATTTAATAAATTCCGTTTGACGGACACGTCCGGAAGGATTCACAGCCTGGCAGCGACTGAACTCGACACACGGCGGGGAGAATGCTTATTTGATGTTGAAGTGAACCAGAGCTACACGTTCGAGTCTCGCGCACGCACTCGTTTAAAAGCCGGCTCGATTTTGAATGCCGGCACCGCGGATGAATACGAGAACGCGGCTTTCCCCCTTCGCCCCGCTGCGTTTTACAAATTGTATCGATAATAATAAATTATACGATGTGACAAGTCTTCGACGTGGTCTTGGAAGGTTCAAGTGGTATTTTGCGTACGTTTGTAATAGCTGTCGATGTGTACTTTTAGTTAAAATTGAGAGGAACTACTCGCGGAGGATGCGATAGGACGGGCGTTGTTCTATTCAAAACAGCATCGATTCAAGGGCGGATGTGTTTAGGTACATTAGGATTAATTAGCGTTTACGGATTGGAATTGTTGGGTATTGGAAAGGTTGGGATATTTTAAAATCGAGTAAGCCGTGGCCTGATTACGCAATTAAATATTAGAAATGTTGATTAGAATAATATTGTTCGTGGAATTCTCTGACGCCTGCTTTCATGTAGTTTTGGCGGGATTCTTGTTCAATAGTAGAACTGAAATCTTAATGATTAGGGTCGTAATCAGTAATTATTTGGGGTTGGTATTTGAATAAAGACACAGACACGATTAAATAAAGCCGCGTTTACAGATTTTATACACCTTGAAATTAACCCAAAATAAAATAAGAGACACTGATTGGTGGATATTTAAATATTAATTCGTACACAACTTTTATTATAGTTAGTGCTTCAGCACTAACGAGCTGCTGTAGCAAAATTCTCACCATTTCGCTACTGTTTCATTAAACATTAAACACTAAACCAGCAACACTTGCGCTTCTACCTACAGCTGAAAGATGGCACAATACTCTTATAAGGAAAAGCAAAAATTATCGGGTGTAACAGAATTATTAGTGTTTCGTTAGCCTTAATCTCCAAACCAGCTGCAACTTCCATTTTCGGAAGGATTACGACAAAACGCATAGCTGAAAGTTGGCCACAACTTTTTATTATATAAATCTTCTATAAGCGAATCTTTAGTGCTTCGGCACTAATAATCTCTTGTACTAATATTCTCGGCATTTCTCTATGTTTTGTTAAAGATAAAACAATATACCAACAGCACTTGCACTACAATGTACAGGTGAAAACGTACAGCTGAAAGAAGGCCATATTACTCTTATTAGGGAAAGCACTAGTGGTTTGCTGAAGAAGAATCGTTAGTGCTTCCGTGGTGTTTTATCAAGCTTTAATGTCCAACTCAGCTGCAACTTCCTTTTTCGAAAGCTTTAAGGCAAAAAGTAAAGACCCCAACATTTTAATATAAATCTCATGTAACAGAATCTTTAGTGCTTCAACACTAACGATCTGCTTTAGCAAAATTCTCACCATTTCGCTACTATTTCATTAAAGATTAAACACCAAACCAGCAACACTTGCTCAAAGAAGACACAATATCCTAATTAAGGAAAGCACTAATGATCTGGTGTAGCAAAATCGTTAGTGCTTTGTTGATGCCTTATTAAGCTTTAATCTCACAACCAGCCGGAACTTTCTGCTTCGAAAGCATTAAAACGAAAAGTACAGCTAAAATTTAACTACAACTTTTTATTGTAGATCTCCTGTAGCAAAATCTTTAGTGATTCAACACTAACGATCTGCTGTAGCAAAATTCTTACCATTTGGCTACTGTTTCACAAAAGATTAAACACTAAACTAGCAGCACTAGCACAAACAACCTGCAGCTGAAAGATGGCACAATACTCTTATTAGGAAAAGCACTAA
This sequence comes from Platerodrilus igneus, assembly GCA_036346225.1. Classification (NCBI taxonomy): domain Eukaryota; kingdom Metazoa; phylum Arthropoda; class Insecta; order Coleoptera; family Lycidae; genus Platerodrilus; species Platerodrilus igneus. Next base: position 471,636 of record JARFIW010000115.1, on the reverse strand, counting down.
TGATCTGGTGTAACAGAATCGTTAGTGCTTCGTAGGTGTTTCATCAAGCTTTAACCGCCAAACCAGCCACAACTTCATTTTTCAAAAGCATCAAGGCGAAAAGCAAAGCTGCAAGTTGACCACAACTTTTTATTATAAATCTTCTGAAACCGAATCTTTAGTGTTTCAGCACTAATGATCTTCTGTGCTAAAATTCTCGGCACTTCGCGATTGTTTCGTTGAAGATCAAACAACAAGTCAGCAACACTTGCACCACGACGTACAGGTGAAAGTTGGTCACAATATCCTTATGAGGAAAGTACTAATGGTCTAGTGTAGCAGAATCGTTAGTGCTTCGTTGGTGTTTTATCAAGCTTTAATCTCCAAACCGGCCGCAACTAAATGTTGACCACAACTTTTTATTATAAATCTCATGTAACAGAAACTTTAGTGCTTCAGCACTAATGATTTGCTGTGGTAAATTTTGCAGAATCTGTATTATTAATTATTAAACACTAAACCAGCACAACGTGCACCACGAGGTGCAGCTGAAAAGTGCTATAATTTTCTTATTATGGTAAGCACTAATGATTGGGTGCAGCAGGCACGTTAGTCCTTTGTTGGTGTTTCATTAAGCTTTAACTTCCCAGTCAGCCGTAGCTTCCTCTTCGAAAGCATTGACGACGAAGTGCAGAGCTGGGGTCTGACCAAAACTGTAACAGAATCTTTAGTGCTTCAGCAGTAACAAACTTTTATAAAAGATTCCTTATCGCTTCGCTTATTTCCTTATAGTGTAGCATAAGAGTTAGTGCTTCGTTGATATTTTACCGAGTTTTAAGCTCCACAACCAACCGCTACTAATGATTTTATGCTTCAGATTTGCTAGTGTTTCATTAAAGCTTAAATACAAAACCAGTAACACTTAGGCTACAAAAACAACAACGAAAGGCAAAACGAAAGTTGACCACAGCACTTTCAATATAGAAACACTAACGATCCGTTGAGACATAAGCGTTAGTGCTCCGTTGATGTTTCACTAAGCTCTAACTTCCAAACCAGCCACTTTTGCTACTGTTTCCTTATAGATTAAATACCAAACCAGCAGCATTTAAACCACGGCGTGCAACTGATAGATGGCACAATATTCTTATTAGGGAAGCACTAACTATCTGGTGTAGCAGTATCGTTAGTGCTTCATTGGTGTTTCATCAAGCTTAAACCTTCAAATCAGCCACAATATCCCTTTTTAAAAAGAGCTAACCAGGAAATGCCAACCTGGAAGAAGATCACAGCTTTTTATTATGAATCTCCTTGTTAATCAAAATGTTAATTTGCATTTACAATCACACAAAGGAAATGATAATTTAAAGGAATATATCACCTACCTTTCACTGGTTGTAGTGGTTGATTGTACTTGCACTGCTATCAGATAATTATGGACTGTATGTATAATGTTCACTAATTGTTGCTAATTACTGATGCTCGATGCACCGAACTAAATCACGAACCAAAGCCAAGCGAGAACGAAGTTGAATTGTCGTCCACTCGTACATTACCAACCCTTTTATGTCGTTGCACTAAAGGTAGGGATAATGGAGGGTTTCTAGGTGGGAATAGTTTAAGGACTTAAATTAATTGTGATTGGCATACTACACTACAACCAAAATACTTATAAAGCCTTAACATACCGCCCACCAAAATAAGTATTAGGAACTTATTTTCTAAGTGTGTCTAAACGAGCAAAAAAAAAAATATATATATATATAATCGTAAATTTAAAAGTTAACTTACCCTAATATACTAACTATAATACTAAGTTGCCTCTGAAATGGGAGAGAGGCACAATTTTACCACGGGCCTTTTAAATAGTCCCTGGGATGTTGCCACGGTAGCCACACGACAAACATTGTCCTTTCCATAATGCAACGTATGTATACGTCCCATTTTCCACTGTAATGGAGACACTTGAGTATCCTTAATCAACACCAACGTTCCCACCATTAACGAATAATTAGCAGAAAACCATTTGGTTTTCTGTTGAAGTGTGTGCAGGTACTCCAAATGCCACCGTTTCCAAAATGATTGCTGAATACGTTGAACCAGTTGCCAACGATTTAAAGAAGATAGTTTCAGATCTAAGACATTAGGGTCGGGAATGACAGACACTGGTTCTACGTTCAGAAAATGACCAGGACTTAAGAATGAAAAATCAGTGGGATCGTTACTCATTGGACATAAAGGTCTGGAGTTTAATATGGCTTCAATTTGAGCAAGAATGGTGTTAAATTCTTCGTACGAGAGAATTTGTTCGCCTACCACCTTCTTGAGATGGGACTTTACAGATTTTATCCCAGCTTCCCACATTCCCCAAAGTGAGGAGCCGACGGAGGATTAAAACAAAGTGAATACCTTCCGTTTCAGATGACTGCTTCATATATTCGATTAGTTCCCGAGATGCTCCGATAAAATTTGTTCCACAGTCACTATGAATTTGCAAGCATTTACCTCTACGTGCTACAAACCGCCGTAAAGCTGCAATAAAGGCCTCTTTAGATAGGTTTGATGCCAACTCCAGATGTATCGCTTTTGTACTAAGACAAACAAATAAACAAACATAAGCTTTCAATGATTTGGCACCTCTAATACGATTCATGGTGATAGAAAAGGGTCCACCGTAGTCTACCCCAGTATGTAGAAACGCTTTACCGGCAGTAAGTCTAGCGGGGCAAGTCGCCCATAGGAGGGCATAGCGAAATAGGTTTTGACGAAAACATCGAATACAAGAGTTTAGGCACTGTTGAATAGCCCTTTTGCAGACAGAATCCAAAAATTTTGTACTAACAAGAAATGAGTAGTTCTAAGTCCAGGGTGTAAATATTTCGTATGGCAATCTCGAATAATGAGCTCTGTCACCCGGTGTGACCGAGGAAGTAGCAAAGGAAATTTTGTATCATAAGATACGTCTGCATTTCGCAACCGGCCGCCCACCCTTAACAACCCATCACTGTCAAGGAAAGGACTGAGAGGTCGAAGTTGTTTATTACTAAGTTTTCCTTTCGAATGATATCAATGTCCTGACTGAAAACTTGTTCTTGAACCCGTTTTATTAATAAATGAAGTGCATACTGTTCGGGGGAGACCAATAATTGTTCTAAGTTTCGAATATCCAAATTTGCACGAACTTTCAAGTTACGAATGAACTGACAAATATATACCAGAATCCTGCATATTTTTCGCAAATCTGAAAATTGATTTACCATCGAGTCTACGAAATGATCTGCAACGTGTATATTAAGGGATAAAGTTCTTTTTCAATGTGCATCTGAGTGTGATCTGTAAGAGTTGGTTCCATATGAGCAGGCCAATTCTCTTTAGGTAATAGTAACCATGGTGGAGCCGTCCACCACAAAGGATGATTAACAAGCTCAGCAGCTAATAATCCTCTTGATGCACAGTCAGCAGGATTATCCTGTGATTTAATATGATGCCACGATGATGGAGCCACTCGTTCTTGGATATGCGAGACACGATTGCTAATAAAGGTCTTCCAATTATACGACGAAGATCGAATCCATGCTAATGCTACTGTGGAATCTGACCACGCAAATGTATCGTCCAATACTAAATTATCTCTATACGTATTTTGCACATACTCGACCAAGTTCGACAACAACACTGCACCACACAATTCTAATCGAGGTAATGATATACGATTGGTTGGTGCGACCTTAGATTTGGCACAGACCAATGATACTTGGATGTTCCTTTCTCATCGACACAGCGGAGATAAACTGCTGCTGCATATCCAGCTTCCGATGCATCACAAAATGCATGAATTTGTACAGTTTGATGGTTATCGCAAAGAATCCGTCGAGGAATTTCAATTTTCAATAACTCGGGTAATTGTTGAAGATACAGATTCCATTTTAAAACAATTTGTTGGGGAGGAGTTCATCCCAACCAATTCCTAATATCCATACAGATTGAATCAAATGTTTTGCGAAGAAGACCAATGGTGATAATAACCCCAGAGGGTCAAAGATCCTTGCAATTTCCGAAACCATATTCCTTTTGGTACAAGGCCGATCAACGATATTAAGATTGTAAAACAACACATCACTCAATGGTTGCCATTGCAGTCCTAAAATTTTTTGAGAAGTATTGTTTACCTCTTCAAACAAAATGCTTGCTGATACCGAACGGAATCAGGTAAATGGCCAATGACACTTGGCACGTTGCTATTCCACTTTCGCAACATAAAACCACCTGATTGGCAAATTTGGTTTAATTCATACACGAGTCGTTTGCCATCCTCTATCGAATCACACCCTGTAATCAAATCATCCACGTACGTATCCGATGCTAAAATCTTGGAAGCAATAGGAAAACGTAACGATTGACTTTTGCAAGTTCTTGAATTACACGCATGGCTAAAATGGTGATGATGTGATGCCGTATGTAACAGTGTTTAGCTGATAATCGATAACAGACTCCGAGAACTTAAATCTCCAAACTATACGTTGATAGTCTCGATGGCTAGTAGAAATAAGAATCTGTCTATACATTTGCTTAATGTCCGCAGTTAAAACTACAGAATGTAAACGAAAGTGTAATAACAACTCCATGATATCTTTTTGAAGAGGGGCCTGTGAGTAAATGATCATTTAAAGACCCTCCACTTTGAGCGCTGGCTGAAGCATCAAATACGACACGAAGTTTTGTAGTTGTACTGTCTGGTTTGAACACGGCGTGATGTGGTATGTAATATACCGGCGATAATGTAGACGATCGAGTTGAATCCGATACAATACGAGACATGTGACCACTATCGATATAATTCTGCATAAATTCTCTGTACGAATTATACAGTTGAGGATTTATTTCAAACGGCGTTCTAGTGAAAGAAATCTTCGAAGTGCTATTTCGAGAGCCAGCAAATAGCGGTTCAGGACCATTGAAAGGTAACAAAACAATAAAACGACCGGTGTCATCCTGCTTGTGAGTGTCCACAAAATGCCTTTCACAAATTTCCGCATGAGGAGATAATTTGTTAGAATCTGGAATATTTTCCAGTTCCCAAAATCGAGTAATGTTAGCATCTTCTACAAGTGCAGCTAATGATATACGAGATGTAACAGAAGAAAGAACCTTCCTGTTAATATCCACCCAAAGGTAGTGTGAATTGCCACGGGTTCTTCTAGTGACCCAATGCGAGTTGCGTTTAATAAAACACGCGCGAACAAATCTGCACCTAACAATAAATCGATATGGCTAGGTTTGTCGAAGTCCGAATCTGCTAAATCTAATCCAACTATGTGAGGCCAACTATTTGGTGAGATCCTTGATGAAGGAAGGGTTCCACAAATGTCTGGTAAAACAAAACAATCAATACTGTACTCTGGAACAGTTTTACCTTGAGGACTAATTTTACACGATACTTGTCCATACGCATGAGAAGCAGATAGACCTAAGCCTTCAACCTTCATTGAAATATTCGATTTTCTTAAACCTAAGCGTCGACAACACTTATCAGTCATGAAATTTTCCATTGATGCACTATCTACAAGTGCTCTTACTGTCTGAACTTTACCAAACCCATCTGTAATTGAAATTCTTGCGGTGCCTAATAACGTCATTGTGTTGGACGATCTAGATGATAACAACGTACTTGTAGTAGTGTTGCAGGTGGGTTCGGGAAGTTGATCTGTTGCCTGAGTGATTGCAGGTTTCTGTGCAACTGTAGGGTTTTCAAAGTGCAATAAAGTATGATGACCCTTGCACACTTTTTACAAACAAGTTTGGAAGAGCAGCGTGTAACCATATGAGAGTTGCGAAGACAATTAATGCATAAGTGTTTGTCTTTAACAAAGTTATAACGGTCTTGTGGCGATTTATTCAGAAACATTTCACATTGGTATAAGTTATGAGTACCACTGCAAAGACTGCATTTCTGAGCGAATGAAGTTGTTACGAATGACTTTCGAACTTGGGGTTTTGAATATTCAAAGGAACGTTTAGAAGGTACACTAGATGATATGGTTTGTTTAATGGACGTATTAAATTTGGACGGTGTATCGGAAACAACCATATTGCTAATTTCTAATGCCTTGCAATGTTTTTCTAGAAATAATTTTAATTGATCATAAGATGGAATGTCTGATGTATTTTCTAACTCAAATGTTTTCAAAAGATTTGTATCTACCTTTTTTGATAACAAATTAAACAATACGAAGTCGAGCAAATCAATCTTAGTTTGACGTAAGCTTGATATATTTTCCGTAAAGCAATTAAGCAATTCTCTTAAATCTGTATGTGAATTAAATTTTGCTTTTGGTGACGATTCTAAAGCATTCCAATGCGTGTTTGCAATTAAACGTTTTGAATTAAACCTCTCACAATAATTGAATAAGCTAGCATATAATTATTATTCGAAATTTGCAAATGTCTAATGAGTTCTCTAGACTTAAAATCCAACGCATCAATTAAAAATAGAACTTTTCGATCGGTAGCAATTGATTATTTTCATGAACTAAATTATTAAAAATTGAATAAACTCTTGAAATGTTCTATTTTTCCAGAAAATTTTTCATTTCTATCCGAGGGAGACGAATATTAGTACATGAGCCGATGCTAGTAATATTTTCAGTCAAGCATTTTTCAGCAGTGGATATATTATCAAATTGTGCCTTAATAATTTTAATGTTTAACAAAGACCTATCTATTTCAATTCTTAATGTTGTAACTTCATTTAATAATTCGAGTTGTCCTCATCCAATATGCACGTTTTATAAGATGTATCTACATCGTTTTTGATATCAAAGGCGCTTTCAGCCATAATATTAACAGAAATACAATTGCCTTTAATATGCTCCAATTTATCTATCGCACCAGATATATCAGATAATCTATCGAGTGCGGCCTTTAAATCCACTATCAACCTATCCGATGAAATATGTGCCATCCTAACGAACAAGGTTACTAATATCGATTTTATATTGATTTCAGCTACAAAAATGAAGGGTTTGTTCACCTAATAATAGGATATACCAAGGGTAATGTTGAACTACCTGTTAAGCAAAGAATTTTTACTACAAGGTGCCTAACGGGAGCTTGCAAGTTTCAATCTAACAAAGAGCAAAGGGTTCTATTCTACCCGGTTTTACGAATACCTGAATTCTCTAGCGAACTTGAATTACAAGTTTAAAATAACTGTATTGCTTAAACACTTTTCTGACTACAAATTCTTACGTTAACTATCCCTAAAATTTACAAAGATTTGTCATTTTTAAGGCTTTATAAGATTCTGTATCAGTACAAAATTTCAAATTTAATGCGAGATTGCATCTACTATAAGTTAGTTTACACAATTGACTATGAAACTGGTGGTATGACTACACTTTTCTTCTAAATGCGGTCAACCCCTAATTTAAGCGAAGAGCAATTAACAATGTAGTTAAAATGAATGCCAATAATAAATGCCAATAATAAACCAATTAATAAGCCAAATATTTGCTCAAAGGACCAAAAATGTTAATCAAAATGTTAATTTGCATTTACAATCACACAAAGGAAATGATAATTTAAAGGAATATATCACCTACCTTTCACTGGTTGTAGTGGTTGATTGTACTTGCACTGCTATCAGATAATTATGGACTGTATGTATAATGTTCACTAATTGTTGCTAATTACTGATGCTCGATGCACCGAACTAAATCACGAACCAAAGCCAAGCGAGAACGAAGTTGAATTGTCGTCCACTCGTACATTACCAACCCTTTTATGTCGTTGCACTAAAGGTAGGGATAATGGAGGGTTTCTAGGTGGGAATAGTTTAAGGACTTAAATTAATTGTGATTGGCATACTACACTACAACCAAAATACTTATAAAGCCTTAACACTCCTAGTGCAGCAGAAAGTTAGTGCTTCGTTGATGTTTCATCAAGCTTTAACCTAGAAACCAGCCGCAACTTCCACTTATGAAAAAAAACGGCGAAAAAGAAAACTAGAAGTTGACAACAACTTTTCAATATAGATTTGTGAAACTGTGCTAAAGCACTAATAATCTGCTCGAGTAAAGCACATACTGCTTTGCTAGGTTTTTATTAAATTTTAAGCACCTAACCAGCTATTTTCTTTTCGAAACATTAATGATGAAATGCAAAGCTAGAAGTTGGCCTCAACTATTTATTATAAATTTCCTGTAACGGAATATTTAGTGCTTCAACACTAATGATCTGCTATAAGAAAATTCTAAGCGCCTCATTAGTGCTTCATTAACATTTTAACATCAAACAGACAACATCCACCGTCAGGAAGATGACTGCAGATAGCAAAGCTGAGTCCACAACGTTTTTATTACAGAGCAACGTAAACGTTGGTGCTTCGTTAGTGTTGCGCCAAACTTTAACCTCTAAACCAGACCCTACTTCCTTTTCGAAGCATTAACGCCAAAATGCAAAGCTGGAGGTTAACATTTTAGTGCTTCAGCACTAATGATCTGCTATGGTAAAAAGCTTGGCATTTTGCTACTGTTTCGTTATGGCTGCAATGCCAAATCAGGACCGCTTGCCCCACGACGTACAGTTAAGGAAAACACTAATTACCTGGTGCATTACAAACGTTAGTGCTTGTTGGTGTTTCATGGATCTTTAGCCTCATTACCAGCCGCTACTTTCTTTTCGAAAGCATTAATGACAAAATGCAAAGCTGAACATTGATCAAACTGTAACAGAATCCTTACTGCTTCCGCACTAACGAGCTATTACAGCAGATTCTCTAGTGTTTCGCTAATGTTTCATTAAAGTTTAAACACAAAACCAGTTACAATTGTGTTACAAAAACCAACATGAAAAGCAAAACTGAGCTTAGCCACAATGGTTTCAATATAGAAGCACTATTGATCTGGTGAAGCTTAAACGTTAGTGCTTCTTTGATTTTTTAACGAGCTTCAACCTACAAACCTGCCGCTAATTTCTCAAAGCTGAAATTTAACAGGTTTCTATTATAAATCTGCTGCAGCTGAATCCTTAGTGCTTCAGCACTAATGATTTGCTATGGTAAAAATCTCAGCATTTTGGTACTGTTTCATTAAAGATTAAATATCAAACCAGCAGCACTTGCACTACGAGGTGCAACTGAAAGATGGCAACAATATTGTTATTAGGGAAAGCACTAGTGACCTAGGGTAGCATAATCGTTAGTGCTTCTTTGGAGTTTCATTAAACTTTAACCTTCAAACTAGCCACAACTTTCTTTTTCGAAAGTATTAAAGGGAAAGCCAAAGCTGAACGTTGACCACAAGTTTTCATTATAAATCTCTTGCAACAGAATCTATAGTGCTTCAGCACTAATAATCTGCTGCTGTAAAAATTTAAGTATTTTATTACTGTTTTATTGGTTTTTACTTGTAAAGAGCTCCAAGGACGCAATCCTTGTTTATTTCTATCTACATAAGTCTAAGGTTGTAAAAGTGAGCGGTAGTTCTCGAAAGCCAAAAGCATACTGAAATAAGCGCTCAAGACTCGAGGAGCGTTTGGTTATATGACTACTGAATTTAAGGTGACCTTGGTTTTCTATTTGTAAAGAGTTCAAGGAGCTCCATCCTTGTTTATTTCTGTCTACATAAGTCTAAAGTAGTGAAAGTGTGCGGTATTTCTTGAAAACCAAAAGCATACCGAAATAAGGGCTCAAGACTCGAGGAGCTTTTGGTTTTTATCTACTGAATTTAAGGACGACCTTGATTCCTACTTGTAAAGAGCTCCAAGGGCGCAATCCTTCTTTATTTCTGTAAACATAAGGCTAAAGTTGTGAATGTGGGCGGCATTTCTTGACAACCGAAAGCATACCGAAACAAGGGCTCAAGACTCGAAGAGCTTTTGGTTATTTGGCTACTGAATTTAAGGACGACCTTGGTTTTTATTTGTAAAGAGTTTAAAGAGCTCAATCCTTGTTTATTTCTGTCTACATAAGTCTAAAGTTGTGAAAGTGAGCGGTATTTCTTGAAAACCAAAAGCATACCGAAATAAGGGCTCAAGACTCGAGGAGCTTTTGGTTATTTGGCTACTGAATTTAAGGACGACCTTGGTTTTTATTTGTAAAGAGTTCGAAAGGCTCAATCCTTGTTTATTTCTGTCAACATAAGGCTAAAGTTGTGAATGTGGGAGGCATTTCTTGACAACCGAAAGCATCCCGAAACAAGGGCTCAAGACTCGAAGAGCTTTTGGTTATTTGGCTACTGAATTTAAGGACGACCTTGGTTTTTATTTGTAAGGAGCTCCAAGGACGCAATCCTTGTTTATTTCTATCTACATAAGTCTAAGGTTGTAAAAGTGAGCGGTAGTTCTCGAAAGCCAAAAGCATACTGAAATAAGCGCTCAAGACTCGAGGAGCGTTTGGTTATACGACTACTGAATTTAAGGTGACCTTGGTTTTCTATTTGTAAAGAGTTCAAGGAGCTCCATCCTTGTTTATTTCTGTCTACATAAGTCTAAAGTAGTGAAAGTGAGCGGTATTTCTTGAAAACCGAAAACATACCGAAATAAGGGCTCAAGACTCGAGGAGCTTTTGGTTTTTATCTACTGAATTTAAGGACGACCTTGATTCCTACTTGTAAAGAGCTCCAAGGGCGCAATCCTTGTTTATTTCTGTCAACATAAGGCTAAAGTTGTGAAAGTGGGCGGCATTTCTTGACAACCGAAAGCATACCGAAATAAGGGCTCAACACTCGAGGAGCTTTTGGTTATTTGGCTACTGAATTTAAGGACGACCTTGGTTTTTATTTGTAAGGAGCTCCAAGGACGCAATCCTTGTTTATTTCTATCTACATAAGTCTAAGGTTGTAAAAGTGAGCGGTAGTTCTCGAAAGCCAAAAGCATACTGAAATAAGCGCTCAAGACTCGAGGAGCGTTTGGTTATATGACTACTGAATTTAAGGTGACCTTGGTTTTCTATTTGTAAAGAGTTCAAGGAGCTCCATCCTTGTTTATTTCTGTCTACATAAGTCTAAAGTAGTGAAAGTGAGCGGTATTTCTTGAAAACCAAAAGCATACCGAAATAAGGGCTCAAGACTCGAGGAGCTTTTGGTTTTTATCTACTGAATTTAAGGACGACCTTGATTCCTACTTGTAAAGAGCTCCAAGGGCGCAATCCTTCTTTATTTCTGTAAACATAAGGCTAAAGTTGTGAATGTGGGCGGCATTTCTTGACAACCGAAAGCATACCGAAACAAGGGCTCAAGACTCGAAGAGCTTTTGGTTATTTGGCTACTGAATTTAAGGACGACCTTGGTTTTTACTTGTAAAGAGCTGTAAGGGCACAATCCTTGTTTGATTCTGGGAATGTAAGTCTAGGTTTCTGAAAACGAACGATATTTCGTAAAAATGAAATGTGAAAATTGCGTGCTGAACCAACGACGACGAACTTTTGGTTTTTGTCAATTTTTTTGCACTGTTAGTACACTCTGAAGCCCATAAAAAGGCTCAGATCCCACGCCAAACACTTTAGACCTTAGTCCTCAATATTCGTCTTGCCATTTTACAAGATCAAGAGGTGATTTTAAAATCCAATGGCGTTAATGCAATACTTTTCGATCTACATTAATTTAATGTGCGTTTTGAATCTCTGTAGTTTTAAAATTCGAAATTCGACAGCTTTCTGGACTATTTTTAAAATCAAAAGCTTTACTCGTTCATTCACGCTTAAATTCGAAGGCGTTGCGTGGCTTTTAACATTTTTTGGATGTCATCTTAAGCGTTTTTTACCCAGTTTTAGCCGTTCAACAGCAGAAGGCATCGATGTATAGAAAACAGCAGCGTTTTCAAAATTGTAATGCGTTTTTAACACTTTCGTTTAGACTAGGATTTGGACTTATCTGGCCTTAATGTTTACCCAAAGTTTTGATCATTGAAAACAATAACCTACGATGACAGAAAACTGCAAGCTGAACGTGATGCTTTTTACAATCTAATTGTATTAAGACGCGACAATTTATGAACATTTGTTTATGCTTGGATAAATGAATGGATGAATGGATGAATGGATGAATGTATGAATGTATGAATGGATGAATGGATGAATGGATGAATGGATGAATGGATGAATTGATAAATAAATGAATGGATAAATGGATAAATAGATCTATGGATGAATAGTGAATGAACGAACGGATGAATGAAGAATCAATAAATGGTGAATGAATGGATAGATGAAGGAGTGAATGAATAAATAGATAATTGAATGAATAAATGAATGATTGATTGAACGAATGAACGAACGAACGTACGTACGCACGAACGAACGAACGAACGAATGAATGAATGAAAACGAACGACCGAATGAATAAACGAACAAATGAATAAATAAACAAACGAACAAATCAATGAATAAATAAATCAACAAATAAATAAACGAACAAGCAAATAAATAAATAAATAAACTAATGAATGAATAAATGACGAATGAACGAATGAATCAACAAAAACAAATGAATTGGTTAATATAAAAATAGGATAATGAATAAATAGATGAATGAATAAATGAACTATTAACTAGAGAAACGAAAGCATGAAGTAGCAAATAAACAAATGAAAGAATGGATAGATGAATTAATAAATGGACGAATCAACGAATGAAAGCATAAACAAACGAACAAATGTTGAAAAGAACAAAAAAGGCAGTAATTTTTTCTCGAATGATTTTAGTTTCGGACACGATTCACAGTAAAACGAACGAACAGATGGAAAAATAAAGAAACGAAAGAGTGAATAATTGAATAATATGAATAAATGTCAGAGAATGAATAAATTAACGAATTAGTGAAGATGAATGAAGTAAATAAGTTAATATGTGAATAAACAGGACGAACAAATAAACGAAGAAATTATTGTGTGGTATTTTTATTCCCCAAACGTTTAGTCATCTCATATCAAGAACAGCCAATGCTTTAAACAACCCCCAGGCGGTCGTACGATATAGTTTTCAAAAGCCAATAGCATTAAGACGCTACAATTATTGTAAATTAATTTGTACTCGGATGATCTAATGCATTCATGAATGAATCATAAATAAACTATAAATGTTGGTTTGATAAAATGAATGAATGAATGAATGAATGAATGAATAAATGAATAAATGAATAAATGAATGAATGAATGAATGAATGAATGAATGAATGAATGAATGAATGAATGAATGAATGAATGAATGAATGAATGAATGAATGAATGAATGAATGAATGAATGAATGAATGAATGAATGAATGAATGAATGAATGAATGAATGAATGGATCAATCAATGAATAAATAAATAAATGAATGAATGAAATCACGAATGAATAAATGAATGAAGTAATGAACGAAAATTAGTAAGTTGGTGACTGTATGAGTAAGTTAGTAATTAAATACATGACTTAATAAATGAACTATGAAAAGGAGAAACGAAGAAATGAAAGAGCGAATAAACAAATGGATCAACTTAAAAGCATATGAAGGAATAAATAAACAAATAAAGCACGACTAAATGAATGAAAAAATAAAGAAACGTAAGAACGAACGAATATATGTTGAAATAAACAAAAAAGCTATTAAATAAATGAACAAATGAACCTTGAAACGAATAATCGAACAAAAAATTAACAAAAAGAAATAAGAAATAACAAAATAACAAACAAAAACTAACGGAACGAGTAAACAAAGAAGGAACTAAAGAATAATGGACTGGAAGAATGATTAACAATTAAACGAATGAAAGAATGAACGAAATAAAGAAGATTTAACAAATGAATGGATAAAGAATGGCAAAGTTAGTGAGCGAGGGAATGAATGAAAAAACGAATGAAAGAATAGGGACAATGGACTGAATAAAATTTGGGGAAACTAATTAATGAATAAATGAATGAATGCATATATAAAGGATTGCAAAGAAAGAATAGATACATGAATAAATGTGCAAGTAAGTTAGTAAAATAGTGAGCAAGCTAATGAGTGAGTGAGTTCATGAGTGAGCGACTGAGATAGTTCGTGAGAGAATGTGTTGAATAATGAATGGGTGGATGGATGAATGAGTTAATTAATGAATAACTGTATAAATGAACGAGTGTACAAGTAACTGCATAAATGAATGAATGAGTCACAAATCGAATTTGTGATGAATTAGTAAATCCGCTTGTGAGTGACCAAATCAGTGAGTAACTGAGCTGCGAAACAATTAATGGGCGAATGAATGAATAGAAAAATAAACGACTAAATAAACGAATCGATGAATAAATGATCAAATGAGATAGTGAATGAATAAGTTAACGAATGAAGTAACGATTGAAAAAATGAAGAATAAGTAAGTGAGTAAATGAATGAAGGAAAGAGTAACTAAGTGAGTTAGTGAATTAGTGAGTAATTGAGTGAGTAAATCAGTGAGTTAAATTATAACTAAACATGCAAGTGAGTAAGAGAATTCATAAATGGATGAGTGAAATAACGAATTAATGATAAAAGGTGAAAGATTGAACGAATCAATAAACGTTTAAATCAACGAATAAATTAAGAATAAATAAATGAATAAGTGAGTGAGGAGCTAAGTGAATTAGTGCCTAAGCAAATTTGTTAGTGAGTAAATTGAGTAGCTGAAAGAACTAGCTAGAAGGGTGTTAATTAATTAATAAATGGACAAATGGGAGCATAATGAATGAATTAACAAATAACTGTATAAATGAATGAGTGATTGAGTGAGTAAGTGAGTAAGCCAGTTAGCAAATTGGTGATAAATAAGTAAATTAACAAATTAGTTAGTGGGTGACCGAGTGAGCGAGTGCGTAACTTAATTTATAAACCAATCAATGGATGGATGGATGGATGGATAAAAAGTAAACGAATGAACAAATGAATATGTAAATACAAACGAACAAACAGGGTAGTGAATGAATAAATGTATGAATAAATTAATTGTCGAATGAACGAATAAACGAGTATATAAAACTCAATGAATGAATGAATGAAGTGAGTTAGTGAACGAATGGATGTCTGATTATGTGAGTTAATGAACTAGTTTGTCAGTTTGAGTAAAATAGTGAGGTATTATGATTGAACATGCAAGTAAATTAGTGATTCAATCAATGGATGAATAAAGAACATGAATAATGAGTGAACTTTTGAACAAATGAAGAATAAATAAATAAATGTGTGAGCGAGTAGGTAAGGTAGTGAGCAAGCAAGTGAATAAATAGGCGGGTGGATGAATGAATAAATTAATAAATAACTGTATAAATGAGCAAGTGTACAAGTAATGAATGAATAAATAAGAGAGTAAGAGAATGAGTCTGTTAGTGAATTGATAAATGAATAAATTAGCAAATTAGCTTATGACAGTAAATGACTGAGTAGTTGAGTTAATGAACCAATTAATGGTTGAATGAATGAATGTAAGAATAAACGGCTAAATAAATGAATACGTAATTAAATGAATCGATGATTAAGCTAGCGAATGAATAAACGAATGAATGAAGTGTATATATGAATGAGTGAAGAATAAGTAAGTGAATCGGTTACTGAATAAGTGAGTGAATGAGTAACTTAATTCATAAACCAATTAATGGATGGATGGATGGATGGATGAATTAAAAGTAAACGAATGAATAAACGAACGAACAAGGTAGAGAATGAATAAATCTATGAATAAATTAATAGTCGGATGAACGAATAAACGAGTATATAAAATTAAATGAATGAATAATAAGTGAGTTAGTGAATGACTGCATGTTTGATTATGTGAGTTAATGAATTAGTGTGTCAGTGCGTGAGCAAATTGGTGAGGTATAGTGACTGAACAAGCAAGTAAATTAGTGATTTAATCAATGGATAAATGACGGATCAAATGAGCGAACTTTTGAACAACTGAAGAATAAATAAATAAATGAGTGAGCGAGTTGGTAAGGTAGTGAGCAAGCAAGTAAATGAATAGGCTGGTGGATGAATGAATAAATTAGTAAATAACTGTATAAATGAGCGAGTGTACAAGTAATGAATAAATGAATAAGACAGTAAGAGAATGAATCTGTTAGTGAATTGATAAATAAATAAATTAGCAAATTAGCTTATGACAGTAAATGACTGCGTAGCTGAGTTAATGAATCAATTAATGTTTGGGTGAATGAATAAATGAATAAACGACTAAAGGAATGAATATGTAATTAAATGAATCGATGGTTAAGCTAGCGAATGAATAAACGAATGAATGAGGTGTACATATGAATGAGTGAATAATAATTAAGTGAATCGGTCAATGAATAAATAAGACTAAGTAAGTTACTGAATAAGGGAGTGAATGAATGAGTAAAATAGTGAGTTAATTTGTGACTGAACAAGCAAGTGAATAAGTGAGTTAAAGAATGAATGAATAATTGTATAATTGAGTAAACGCTTGAACAAATGAATGAAGAATAAATAAATAAATGAGTAAGTGAGTTAGTTAGTAGGGTAGTGATTAAGCAAGTGAATGAGTGACTCAGAGATCTAGCGAGTGAGTATGTTAAATAATGAATGAATAAATGGATGTATAAATGAATAAATTAGGGAAAACTTGATAAAAAATGAGTGTATAAATAATGAATGAATAAGAGAGTGAGTTGGGAGTTGGCGATTAATGAGTAAATTAGCGAACTAGTTTGTGAGTGACTAAGTGAGTGAGTGAGAGCTCAGTTGAACCAATTAATGGGTGGAGAATGACTAAACTAATGAATGAATGTATGAATATGTAAATAAAAAACTCTGTGATTGAATAAACGAATACGAATTACTAAATAAATGAATCAATGAACGAACAAATCAATAATAAATAAATAAAAAATGAGTGAGTTAGTGAAGGGATGAGTGAAATGAATGAATGAATGAATAACTGGATGGATGGATGAATGAATAACAAAATTAACAATAAGTAAAAGAACAAATAAACGAATAAACAAATATATGAATGAACGATAGGACGAATAGATGAACGAATGAATGAACAAGGAGATAAACAAAAAGTGAATGTATGTCTTTTCTTTCTTCCTTCAAAAGCGCCCAATGGCCAAAAGAACTAAGCGAAGGGAGAAAATTGTAGGATACCAATCCTGGAATTATCAAAACCGAGAGCCCGATGTTTTAATCTTGGCCTTCTGTAACAACGCACCCCCAAAAAGATGACACCTACTGGGAGAAAACCACGATCTTTAATTGAAACGGCATCAATGGAGATGGTATTCTTTTTTCTCGCGTCTCCCAGACGTTGGACTGATACTAAACCGCAAATCCTGTACAATTTCCTGTATGAAATCGTATATTTAGCATTTACAAATAGGACAGATCGAGCCATCTACGTAGTTAACGAGAAGCCACCGGCCATTTTGTACGTGTTAAATAATCCTCCAGACTCCAGATAAAGATGATATTACCCACGTTACATCACGACAACATTGCGAAACGTTGCATGATCTCGTGACCTATATAAAATACCCACTATTTATTATGACTAATCTTTGCCCCTTTTCGTAAGGTTATTGATCGTCTGTCTTACTCGTACAGCGCGTTGTCCCTATCGCTCCTATTGGCTGTCCTTAGGCTGCGAACGTAAAAGCAACTATTCATTAATTTCGCGTTTGTAGTAGATAAATTCATTTTAAACAGGAATTTTAATTGCTATCGTAAATTAAATTATCATTAATAATTGGTTTATTTTTAGGTAATGAAGATTTAATAAACGCAAAAATCAACAAATGACGGTCATTAGGTCGCGCTTTCTTTCGTTAGTCACTTGTTTGATTGAAGTAGCATCGGTGGTTCAGTGGTAGAATGCTCGCCTGCCACGCGGGCGGCCCGGGTTCGATTCCCGGCCGATGCAATTATTTTTTCCTAGCAAGCGTTTTTATTTTTATTTCAAAATATTTTTGCATCAACCTTTTCTTAATCTTTCCAAAGCTGAAACGTACTTTTTTAATTTTAACGTATCTTTTGAGACATCGTAATTTTTCTTTTACTTCTAGAGCATTTTTTAAAGTATTTTCCAAAGCTCTAGCTTTGTATTCAACAATATTTTGTATTTTTTAAAGTATTTTCCAAAGCTCTACCTTTGTATTCAACAACTCTTGTATTTTTAAAGTATTTTTCAAAGTTCTAGCATTGTATTCAACAATACTTTATATTTTTAAAGTATTTTCCAAAGCTCTAGCTTTGTATTCAACAACGCTTTGTATTTTTAAAGTATTTTCCAAAGCTCTAGCATTATATTCAAGGACACTTTGTATTTTTTAAAGTATTTTCCAAAGCTCTAGTTTTGTATTCAACAATACTTTGTATTTTTTAAAGTATTTTCCAAAGCTCTACCTTTGTATTCAACAACACTTTGTATTTTTAAAGTATTTTCCAAAGCTCTAGCTTTGTATTCAAGAACACTTTGTATTTTTAAAGTATTTTCCAAAGCTCTAGCATTATATTCAAGGACACTTTGTATTTTTTAAAGTATTTTCCAAAGCTCTAGTTTTGTATTCAACAACACTTTGTATTTTTAAAGTATTTTCCAAAGCTCTAGCATTATATTCAAGGACACTTTGTATTTTTTAAAGTATTTTCCAAAGCTCTAGTTTTGTATTCAACAACACTTTGTATTTTTTAAAGTATTTTCCAAAGCTCTAGCTTTGTATTCAAGAACACTTTGTATTTTTTAAAGTATTTTCCAAAGCTCTACCTTTGTATTCAACAATACTTTGTATTTTTTAAAGTATTTTCCAAAGCTCTACCTTTGTATTCAACAACACTTTGTATTTTTAAAGTATTTTCCAAAGCTCTAGTTTTGTATTCAACAATACTTTGTATTTTTTAAAGTATTTTCCAAAGCTTTACCTTTGTATTCAACAACACTTTGTATTTTTAAAGTATTTTCCAAAGCTCTAGCTTTGTATTCAAGAACACTTTGTATTTTTTAAAGTATTTTCCAAAGCTCTACCTTTGTATTCAACAACACTTTGTATTTTTAAAAGTATTTTCCAAAGCTCTAGTTTTGTTTTCAAGAATACTTTATATTTTTTAAAGTATTTTCCAAAGCTCTACCTTTGTATTCAACAACACTTTGCATTTTTAAAAGTATTTTTCAAAGCTCTAGTTTTGTTTTCAACAATACTTTATATTTTTTAAAGTATTTTCCAAAGCTCTAGCTTTGTATTCAACAACACTTTGCATTTTTTAAAGTATTTTTCAAAGCTCTAGCTTTGTATTCAACAATACTTTATATTTTTTAAAGTATTTTCCAAAGCTCTAGCTTTGTATTCAACAACGCTTTGCATTTTTTAAAGTATTTTTCAAAGCTCTAGCTTTGTATTCAACAATACTTTATATTTTTTAAAATATTTTCCAAAGCTCTTGCTTTGTATTCAACGAAACTTTGTATTTTTTAAAGTATTTTCGAAAGCTCTACCTTTGTATTCAACAATACTTTGTATTTTTTAAAGTATTTTCCAAAGCTCTACCTTTGTATTCAACAACTTTTGTATTTTTAAAGTATTTTCAAAGCTCTAGCTGTATTCAACAACTTTTGTATTTTTAAAGTATTTTTCAAAGCTCTAGCATTGTATTCAACAATACTTTATATTTTTTAAAGTATTTTCCAAAGCTCTAGCTTTGTATTCAACAATATTTAATATTTTTTAAAGTATTTTCCAAAGCTCTACCTTTGTATTCAACAACACTTTGTATTTTTTAAAGTATTTTCCATAGCTCTAGTTTTGTATTCAACATTACTTTGTATTTTTTAAAGTATTTTCCACAGCTCTACCTTTGTATTCAACAACACTTTGTATTTTTAAAGTATTTTCCAAAGCTCTAGTTTTGTATTCAACAATACTTTGTATTTTTTAAAGTATTTTCCAAAGCTCTACCTTTGTATTCAACAACACTTTGTATTTTTTAAAGTATTTTCCATAGCTCTAGTTTTGTATTCAACATTACTTTGTATTTTTTAAAGTATTTTTCAAAGCTCTAGCTTTGTATTCAACAATACTTTATATTTTTTAAAGTATTTTCCAAAGCACTAGCTTTGTATTGAACAATACTTTGTTTTTAAAAGTATTTCTTGCAGTTTAAATCCTTGTTTAAATTTTTGACGTAGTTTTTGAAATGCAAGCATGGTTTTTTTAAAAGAATAGGGCATTTTAAAAGGATCAATTCGTTTTTGAAATCTAGACTACTTTTGCATCAACATTTTCTAAGTTTATAACTGTTTCCTCTTAATCCATAAACAATTTATTCAAAGTTACTTTTAAACATCCTTTATTTTTAACTCGATGTATAAACGATAATTTATAATTTCCAAAGCATTTTTGATACTTCAACTTTTATTTTCATTTCCAGAGTGTTTTATTTATTGCATCAACCTTTGCTAAAAAGGTTGAGAGCATTTTCCAAAGCGTTGTATGAACGATATTTTATAATTTCCAAAGCATTTTTAAATACATCAACCTTTTTTTCTACATTAAGAGTATTTTTATGAAGCGAGACATTGGCATCAACCGATTTTAAAGACATTTAAATCATTTTTCCAAAGTACAAGCTATGTATAAACGATACTTATAATTTCCAAAGCATTTTTTCATACATTGACCTTTATATTTACTTCTAGAACATTTTTATGAAGCGTAGATTTTGGTACCAACCATTTTTAAAAACTCTTAAAGTGTTTTTCCAAAGCGTAAGCGTTGTATAAACGATACTTCATAATTTCCAAAAAACTTTTTATACATCAACCTTTACTTTGATTTCTAGAGCAGGTTTAAGCATCACCTGAACCCCTTTTAAAAAAATAGATAGAATTTTTTCAAAGCATTGTAAATACGATATTTTATAATTTCCAAAAATCTTTTGATACATCAACCTCTACTTTGATTTCCAGAGCATTTTTGGGCATCACAGCAACCCCTTTGAAAGGGTAGAAAGAATTTTTCCAAAGCGTTGTAAAAACGATACTTTATAATTTCCAAAGAACTTTTGTAAACATCAATCTTTACTTTGATTTCCAGAGCAGGTTTAAGCATTACCTCAACCTCTTTTAAAAAGGTAGAAAGAATTTTTTCAAAGCATTGTAAAAACGATTCTTTGTAATTTTCAAATCACTTTTTGATACATCAACCTTTACTTTGATTTCCAGAGCATCTTTAGGCATCACGTCAACCCCTTTACAAAAGGTTGAAAGCATTTTTCTATAGCATTGTAAAAACGATACTTTATAATTTCCAAAACACTTTTGATACATAAGCTTTTATTTTGATTTCCAACGCATTTTTAAACATCACATCAACCTCTTTTAGAAAAATAGAAAGCATTTTCCAAAGCATTGTAAAAACGATACTTTATAATTTCCAAAACACTTTTGATACATCAGCTTCTACTTTGATTTCCAGAGCATTTTTGGGCATCAAATCAACCCCTTTTAAAAAGGTAGAAAGCATTTTTCTAAAGCATTTTAAAAACGATACTCTATAATTTTCAAAGAATTTTTGTAAACATCACTCTTTACTTTGATTTCTAGAGCAGTTTTAAGCATCACATCAACCCCTTTAAAAAGATAGAAAGAAATTTTCCAAATCGTTGTAAATATCATACCTTATAATTTCCAAAAACTTTTGATAGATCAACATTTACTTTGATTTCCAGAGCAGGTTTAAGCATCACATCAACCCCTTTTAAACAGGTAGAATCATCAATCTCTACCTTGATTTCCAGAGCATTTTTGGGCATCACAGCAACCCCTTTAAAAGGGTAGAAAGAATTTTTTCAAAGCATTGTAAACACGATACTTTATAAGTTCAAAAAAACGTTTGATACATCAACCTTTACTTTGATTTTTAGAACATTTTTACGCATCACATCAACCCCTTTATTAAAAGTAGATAGAAATTTTCCAAATAGTTGTAAATAAGATGCTTTATAATTTCCAAAGAACTTTTGATACATCAACCTAAATTTTTATTTCCAGAGTGTTTTCAGGCATTTACTTCAACCTCTTTTAAAAGGGCCAAGAGCAATTTTCCAAAGCGTTGTAAGAACGATGCTTTATAATTTCCAAAGCACTTTTTGATACATCAACCTTCATTTTGATTTCCAGAGCATTTTTAGGTATTACATCAACCCCTTCTAAAAAAAATAGAAAGCATTTTCCAAAGCATTGTAGAAACGATACTTTCAATTTCCAAAGCACTTTTTTATACATCAAACTTTATTTTGATTTCCAGAGCAATTTTATTCATTGCTTGAACCTTTTTCTTTTAATAAAAGTAAATAGCATCTTTACAAAGCGTCGTATAAACGATACATCATAATTTCCAAAGCACTTTTGATTTAATTTCCAGAGCATTTTAGGCATTACATCAACCTGTTTTAAAAAAACAGAGAGCATTTTTCCAAAGCGCTGTAAAAACGATACTTTTTAATTTCTAAAGCACTTTTTGGTACATCAACTTTTATTTTGATTTCCAGAGCATTTTTAGGCATTACATCAATCTACTTTAAAAAGGCAGCGGGCACTTTTCTAAAGCGTTGTAAAACGATGCTTTTTAATTTCCAAAGTACTTTTTGACACATAAAAATTTATTTTGATTTTCAGAGCATTTTTAGAATTTACATCAACCTCTTTTAAGAAGGCCGAGAGCAATTTTCCAAAGCGTTTTGATAACGACACTATAATTTCCAAAGCACTTTTTAATACATCAACCTTCATTTTGATTTCCAAAGTATTTTTAGGTATTACATCAACCCCTTCTAAAAAGAAAAAAAGCATTTTTCTAAAGCAATATAAAAACGATACTTTATAATTTCCAACAAATTTTTTGATACATCAACCCTTATTTTGATTTCCAGAGTAATTATATCCATTACTTGAACCCTTTTCTATAAAGATAGATAGCTTTTTTCCAAAGGGTCGTATAAACAATACTTCATAACTCCCAAAGCACTTTTTTATACATCAACTTTTATTCTGATTTCCATAGCATTTTTAGATATTACGTCAATCTATTTTAAAAAGGCAGAGACAGTTTTTCCAAAGCGTTGTAAAAACGATTCTTTGTAATTTCCAAAGCACTCTTTGATACATCAACTTTTACTTTCATTGCCAGAGCATTTTTGGGCATCACATCAATACCTTTAAAAAAGGTAGAAAGAATTTTTCCAAAACGTTGTAAAAACGATTCTTTGTAGTTTCAAAGACACTTTTTGATACACCAATCTATACTTTGATTTCCAGAGCAGTTTTAAGCATCACATCAACCCCTTTACGAAAGGTAAAAAGAATTTTTCCAAAGCGTTGTAAAATCGATACTTTATAATTTCCAAAGCACGTTTTGATACATCAACTTTACTTTTATTTTCAAGGTATTTTTATTTACTGTATCGACATTTTTTAAAAAGGTTGAAAGCATTTTCCAAGACGTTGTGTAAACACTACGCTATGATTTCCAATGCACTGTTGACAGATCAACCTTTGTTTTCATTTCTAGAGTGTTATTTATTGCATCAAGCTTTTTTAAGGAGGTTGATGCATTTTTCCAAAGTATTGTGTAAACGCTGCTTTATAGGTTCAAAAACACTTTTGTTAAATCAACCTTTGTTTTCATTTCAAGAGTATTTTATTTATTGCATTAACCCTTTTAAAAAGGTAAAAAGTATTTTTCCAAAGCATTGTAGAATCGATACTTTATAATTTCCAACGCATTTCTTGATACATCAACCTTTATTCTGTTTCCAGAGCATTTTTATCCATTACATGAACCCTTTTTTATAAAGGTAGAAAAAATTTCTCCAAAACGTCGTATAAAATGTACTTCATAATTTTCAAAGCGCTTTTGAATTCCACCTACTTACATCAACCTTTATTTTGATTTCCAGAGAATTTTTAGGCATTACATCAACCTCTTTTAAAAAGGCAAAAAGAATTTTTCCAAAGTATAGTAAAAACAATACTTTATAATTTCCAAAGCACTTTTGATACAACAATCATTATTTAGCCTTCCAAAGCTTTTTTAAAAATAGAAAACAATTTTCCAAAGCATTGTAAAAACGATACTTTATAATTTCCAAAGCACTTTTTGATACATCATCCTTTATTTTTAATTCCAGCGTATTTTTACCCATTACATCAACCTTTTTTAAAAGGCAAAGAGCATTTTTACAAAGTGTTGTAAAACGGTACTTTAAAATTTCCAAAGCATTTTTTGATACATCAACCTTTATTTTGATTTTCAGAGCTTTTTTGGGCATTGCATCAACCCCTTTAAAAGGACATTATAATTTGAATAAAGGCCGCAATACTTGCGGCCACGTCCCCAATGCTCCACCCGAAGGTACTACATTGTTTTAAAAAAGCAGAAAGCATTTTTTCAAACCTTGTAAAAACGATACTTTATAATTTTTTGCGCACTTTTGATACATCAACTTTTACTTTGATTTCCAGAGCATTTTTGGGCATCAAATCAACCCCTTTTAAAAAGGTAGAAAGCATTTTTCTAAAGCATTGTAAAAACGATGCTTTATAATTTTCAACGCACTTTTGATACATCAACTTTTACTTTGATTTCCAAAGCATTTTTAAACATCACATCAACCTCTTTTAGAAAGGTAGAAAGCATTTTCCAAAACGTTGTAAAAACGATACTTTATAATTTCCAAAAAACTTTTGATACATCAATCTTTACGTTGATTTCCAGAGCAGTTTTAGGCATCACATCAAGCACTTTAAAAAAGGTAGAAAACATTTTTCCAAAGCGTTGTAAAAACGATACTTTATAATTTTCAACGTACTTTTTGATACATCAACTTTTACTTTGATTTCGAGAGCATTTTTGGGCATCAAATCAACCCCTTTTAAAAAGGTAGAAAATTTTTTTTAAAGCATTGTGAAGACGATACTTTATAATTTCCAAAGCACTTTTTTATACATCAACCTTTACTTTGATTCCCAGAGCAGTTTTAGGCATCACACCAACCCCTTTTAAAAAAGTAGAAAGAATTTTTTCAAAGCATTTTAAAAACAATTCTTTATAATTTTTAAAGAACTTTTGATACACCAACCATTACTTTGATTTCCAAAGCATTTTTGGACATCACATCAACCCCTTTTAAAAAAGGTAAAAAGAATTTTTCTAAAGCGTTGTAAAAACGATTCTTTATAATTTCCAAAGCACTTTTTGATACAGCAACCTTTAGTTTGATTTCCTGAGTACTTTTAGGTATTACATCAACCTCTTTTAAAAAAGGTTAAAAGCATTTTTCCAAAGTGTTGTGTGAAGGATGCTTTATAATTGCCAAATCACTTTTGATAGATCAACCTTTATTTTTATTTATTACACCAACTTTTTTAAAAAGGATCAAAGTATTTTCAATACTTGTAATTTTCAAAGCTCTTTTTGATACATCAACTTTCACTTTTATTTTCAGGGTATTTTCATTTACTGCATCAACATTTATTAAAAAGTTTGAAAGCATTTTCCGCAAAGTTGTGTAAACGATACGCTATAATTTCCAAAGCACTGTTGGCAGATCAACTTTTGTTTCCATTTCCAGAGTATTTTATTTATTGCATCAAGCTTTTCTAAAGAGGTTGATGCATTTTTCCAAAGCGTTGTGTAAACGATACTTTATAATTTCCAAAGCACTTTTAGCAAATCAACCTTTGTTTTTATTTCTAGATTATTTTTAAAAACATTGAAAACGTTTTTCTAGAGCCTTGTATAAACGATACCTTATCAATTCCAAAGGAACATCAACCTTTATTTATTTCCAGAGTATTTTTAAGCATTACATCAACCCTTTCTAAAATGGTAGAAAGAATTTTTCCAAAGCATTGTAAAAACGATACTTTATAATTTCCAAAGACCTTTTGATATATCAACCTTTATTAAAACTTCCAGAGTAATTTTATTCATTACATAAACTCCTTTTTAAAAATTAGAAAGCATTTTTCTAAACCGTTGTGTAAAAGCTACTTTGTATTTTCCAAAGCACTTTTTGATACATCAACCTTTATTTTGATTTCCTGAGTATTTTCAGGCATTACATCAACCTCTATTACAAAGGTAGAAAGCATTTTCCAAAGCATCGTGGAAACGATATTTTATAATTTCCAAAGCACTTTTGATGCGTCAACCTCTATTTTTATTTTCAAAATATTTTAGGCATTACAACAACCTCTTTTAAAAAGTTTGAAAGCATTTTTCAAAGCTTTGGATAAAAACTACTTTGTATTTGCCAAAGCATTTTTTGATACATCAAACTTTATTAAAATTTCCAGAGTAATTCTATTCATTACATAAACCTCTTTTAAAAAATTGGCAAGCATTTTTCCAAAACGTTGTGTAAAAGCTACTTTGTATTTTCCAAAGCACTTTTAGATACATCAAACTTTATTTTGATTTCCTAAGTGTTTTTATCCATTACATGAACCCTTTTTATAAAGGTAGAAAGCATTTTCCCAAAAGCATTGTAGAATACTTTATAATTTCCAAAGCACTTTTTGATACTTCAACCTTTATTAAAATTTACAAACTATTTTAGGCATTTTAGGCAGAGTAATTTTACTCATTACGTAAACTCTTTTTAAAAAATTAGAAAGAATTTTTTCAAAGCTACTTTGTATTTTCCAAAGCACTTTTGATACATCAACCTTTATTAAAATTTCCAGCGTAATTTTTATTTAAAAAATTAAAAAAATTAGAAAGCAATTTTCCAAAGCGTTGTGTAAAAGCTACTTTGTATTTTCCTAAGCACTTTTTGATACATCAAACTTTATTTTAATTTTCTGAGTATTTTTACGCATTACTTCAACCTCTTTTTAAAAAATAGAAAACAATTTTCCAACGCATTGTAAAAACGATACTTCATAATTTCCAAAGCACTTATTGATACATCAACCTTTATTAAAATTTCCAGAGTAATTTTATTCATTATGTAAACTCTTTTTAAATAATAAGAAAGCAGTTTTCCAAAGCGTTGTCTAAAAGCTATTTTGTACTTTCCAAAGCACTTATTGATACGTGTCAACCTTTATTTTGATTTCTTGAGTATTTTTACGCATAAAATCAACCTTTTTTAAAGAGGTAGAAAACATTTCTAGAAAGCATCGTAGAAACGATTCTTTAGAATTTCCAAAGCCCTTTTTGATACATCAATCTTTATTAAAATTTTCAGAGTTATTTTATTCATTGCGTAAACTCTTTTTAAAAAATTAAAAAGCAATTTTCCAAAGCGTTGTGTAAAAGCTACTTTGTAGGTACCAAAGCATTTTTTTGATACGTGTCAACCTTTATTTTGATTTCTTGAGTATTTTTACGCATAAAATCAACCTCTTTTAAAAAGGTAGAAAACATTTCTAGAAAGCATCGTAGAAACGATTCTTTAGAATTTCCAAAGCACTTTTTGATACATAAACCTTTATTAAAATTTCAGAGTAATTTTATTCATTACATAAACTCTTTTTTAAAAATTAGAAATCAATTTTCTAAAGCGTTGCATAAAAGCTAGTTTGTACTCTCCAAAGCACTTGTTGATACGTCAACCTTTATTTTAATTTCTTGTGTATTTTTACGCATAAAATCAACCTCTTTTAAAAAGATAGAAAGCATTTTCCAAAACATTGTAGAAACGATACTCCATAATTTCCAAAGCACTTTTTGATACATCGAACTTTATTAAAATTTCCAGAGTTTTTTATTTATTACATAAACTACTTTTAAAAAATTAGAAAGCATTTTTCCAAAGCTTTGTGTAAAAGCTACTTTGTATTTTCCAAAGCACATTTTAATATATCAACCATTATTAAAATTTCCAGAGTATTTTTATTCATTACGTAAACTCTTTTTAAAAAATTAGAAAGCAATTTTCTAAAGCGTTGTGTAAAAGCTACTTTGTATTTTCTAAAGCACATTTTGATATATCAACCTTTATTAAAATTTCCAGAGTATTTTTATTCGTTACATAAACTCCTTTTAAAAAATTAGAAAGCATTTTTCCAAAGCTTTGTGTAAAAGCTACTTTGTATTTTCCAAAGCACATTTTGATATATCAACCTTTATTAAAATTTCCAGAGTATTTTTATTCATTACGTAAACTCTTTTTAAAAAATTAGAAAGCAATTTTCTAAAGCGTTGTGTAAAAGCTACTTTGTATTTTCTAAAGCACATTTTAATATATCAACCATTATTAAAATTTCCAGAGTATTTTTATTCATTACGTAAACTCTTTTTAGAAAATTAGAAAGCAATTTTCAAAGCGTTGTGTTAAAGCTACTTTGTATTTTCCGAAGCACTTTATGATACATCAAACTTTATTTCGATTTCCTGAGTATTTTTATCCATTACCTGAACCCTTTTTATAAAGATAAAAAGCATTTTTCCAAAACGTCGTATAAATAATACTGCATAATTTCCAAAGCACTTTTAATACATCAACCTTTATTAAATTTTCCAAAGTATTTTAGGCATTAGATATGCTCCTTTTAAAAAGTTTGAAAGTATTTTTCCAAAGCGTTGTGTAAAAACTACTTTGTATTTTGCCAAAGCACCTCTATTAAAAAGATAGAAAGCATTTTTTCAAAGCATTGCAGAAACGATACTTTATAATTTCCAAACCACTTTTTAATGCATTAATCTTTATTAAAATTTCCAGCATAATTTTGTTCATTACGTAAACTCCTTTAAAATGTTACAAAACATTTTTCCAAAGCATTGTGTAAAAGTTACTTTGTAATTTCCAAAGCACGTTTTGAAACATCAACCTTTATTAGAATTTCCAGAGTAATGTTATTCCTTTCGTAAACTTTTTTTTTAAAATTAGAAAGCAATTTTCCAAAGCGTTGTGTAATAGCGACTTTATATTTTCCAAAGCACTTTTTGATACATCAATCTTTATTTTGATTTTTTGAGCATTTTTATCCATTATATGAATCCTTTTTATAAAGATTAAGAGCATTTTTCCAAAGAGTCGTAGAAACGATACTTTGTAATTTCCAAAGCACTTTTGATAGACCAACCTTTGGTTCTATTTCCAGAGTATTTTTATTTATTGCGTCAATCTTTTTCAAAAATATTGAAAGAATTTTCCAAAGCGTCTATACGGTACTTTGTAATTTCCAAAGCACTTTTGATGGATCAAGCTTTGGTTTTATTTCCAAAGTATTTTTATAAAGAACAAGCCCTTTTTAACGTCCTTACCGTTTTTAACACCCCGTATGCGAAGTCGTTCCAGAAAAGCAACTGTAGGAGGTACAGACGGGAGAAAATAGCGTGTGGTCCAACCGACTTTCCTATCTCTAGAAAAATTGTCGGCGCCACTTGTAAATTAGGTACAAGCAGCAAGGTGATAAATTTAGGCGACACCTTAGCCTCGTCATTGAGCTGTCGCGAACGGGATTAGAAACCTACGAAAACAAACAGGTAGCGAACGCTCTGAAAACATTCAAGAGTAAAGATAACGCTTAAGTTTTACAAAGAAGATGACTAAGAACGTTTCGAGAAACTCTTGAATCACGCTGTTCTTCAAACAACCATCTGTGAAAGAAAGAGGATCCGCGATCCGCGAAGCAAGCTCTGGGTTCCAGCCGCTTGTGAACCGCTTCTAGGGCTAGGTTTTGTATTTGTATATAGCTTTCTCCGAAATCATGTGAGTAACTGAAGTATTTTAAAACTAATCCCAAGTCAAGTAAGCGTTGGTTGATAAACAAAAGATAAACGATGACAAAATACGGTCTGCTTGAGTTTGGCGCCGAATTGTTCTGATAACAAAAGTCAACAATCAACGTTTCATAACATAAAACATAATCTCGTAAATCCAGTTTAAAGGAGAAATCAATTTCGCGACTAAAATGTAGGTTATCTCTTATCGAGCTGTGTACAACGCGTAAAACAGAGCGAGACAGACAGACGCACATAAAACTTTAGCCTTTTTTTAACGCGGGTTTTGATAGATAACAGCAAGCCGGCAACAATGTAAGAAGTGGTTTATG
Source organism: Platerodrilus igneus (assembly GCA_036346225.1). Classification (NCBI taxonomy): domain Eukaryota; kingdom Metazoa; phylum Arthropoda; class Insecta; order Coleoptera; family Lycidae; genus Platerodrilus; species Platerodrilus igneus. The sequence continues at coordinate 441,648 of JARFIW010000115.1, read as the reverse complement.
TTAGTTTTTAAGCGCTAATTACGCTTAAAATAACCGGTAAATGGTCTAAATTAAACAAGTTTCAAGTTTAATCACCTTTCTACGAATGTATGGGAGAAGGCGAACGAACAATCTAATTTTAGCTAATCTAATTGGCGGATTTAAAAGGATTAAGTTTATGCTAATTTGGCTTTCGGTTGTCTTAATTAAAGATTTTTTTAGTTCTACGACCTCCATTCTCAACGGCGCAGCGCAAAAATTGAGTAATTATTTTACTTAGATTATTTGTCTAAGGCTACGGCGCGAACAGCGACCTCTGTCACTCATTTCTGAATAACGAGAAACGCTTTCTATTTAAATGCGGAACGCGCTGATGTGACGTATTCACAGGTGGCGCTCGGTACGTATCGACCTCGCCTGTAGCACAGAAAATCACTATCGATAGAAACGTTTAATTTATGTACCTCACAGGTGGTGCTGCGAAATGTCAGCAACCATCACCCAGTTGGACATTCAAATTTTAATATTGTAAGGGTTAAAAGGGCTACAGTCTGCTCTGAGTGGAAAATACGATCGTAGAACGGTCATAAACCTTTTGACGATTTTTCTCTATGGAGTGCTATAGGATATAGCGTTTGAGTGTTATTCGTACGACAAGGATTTTAACTGGTTTTTATGAAGGCGTCGAAGGGCCACAAAAATCGCTCTACTTATTTTAGTTAAATTTCGATTTCGATCTCGAAATTTACTTAAATTTCGACTTTGATCTCGAAATTTAGTTACATTTCGACTTCCAGCTCGAAATTTTGCTGAATTTTTAACTTACAGTCAAAAGTATGGAAGCGTAGAAGGGTCACAAAAAAAACGCTGTATTTATTTTAGTTAAATTTTGATTTCGATGTCAAAAATTTAGTTGAATTTCGACTTCGATCTCGAAATTTACTTAAATTTCGACTTTGATTTCGAAATTTAACTAAATTTCTGACATCGATTCGAAATTTACTTAAATAAGTATGACGATTTAGTGGCCGTCTACGTAATTTCGACTTCGACTGTAAAGTTAAAATCACTTCGATGCCAAATTTCCGATTTATTAAAGTCAAAAGTTACTAAAGCGATGTCAGAGCCACACATCCAGTTCGACACTATTTTAGTTAAATTTCGACTTCGATCTCAAAATTTAGTTGAATTTCGACTTCGACTTTGAAATTTAGTTAAATTTCGACTTCCATCTCTAAATTTAGTTCAATTTCGACTTCGGTCTCGAAATGTAATTAAATTTCGACTTCCATCTCAAAATTAGGTTAAATTTCGACTTCGATGTCAAAATTTATTAAATTTCGCTTCGTTGTCGAAATTTAGTTAAATTTCAACTTCAATGTCGAAATTTAGATAAATACGATTTCGATGTCGAAATTTATTTAAATTTCGACTTCGATCTCGAAATTTTGACTTCGAAGTCGAAATTTAACAAAATTTCGAGATGAATGTCGAAATATAACTAAATTTCAAGATCGAAATTTCGACATCGAAGTCGAAATTTAACTAAATTTTGACATCGAAGTCGAAATTTAACTAAAATAAGTAGAACGATTTTTGTGGCCCGTCTACGCTTTTCTACTTTTGACTGTAAGTTAAAAATCCAGCAAAATTTCGAGATTGAAGTCAAAATTTAACTAAATTTCGATGTCGATGTCAACTTCCAGTTCGAAATTTAGTTAAATTTCGACTTCGGTGTCAAAATTTAGTTGAATTTCGACTTCGACTTTGAAATTTAGTTAAATTTCGACTTCCATCTCTAAATTTAGTTCAATTTCGACTTCGGTCTCGAAATGTAATTAAATTTCGACTTCCATCTCAAAATTAGGTTAAATTTCGACTTCGATGTCAAAATTTATTAAATTTCGACTTCGATGTCGAAATTTAGTTAAATTTCAACTTCAATGTCGAAATTTACATAAATATCGATTTTGATGTCGAAATTTATTTAAATTTCGACTTCGATCTCGAAATTTTGACTTCGAAGTCGAAATTTAACAAAATTTCGAGATGAATGTCGAAATATAACTAAATTTCAAGATCGAAATTTCGACATCGAAGTCGAAATTTAACTAAATTTTGACATCGAAGTCGAAATTTAACTAAAATAAGTAGAACGATTTTTGTGGCCCGTCTACGCTTTTCTACTTTTGACTGTAAGTTAAAAATCCAGCAAAATTTCGAGATTGAAGTCAAAATTTAACTAAATTTCGATGTCGATGTCAACTTCCAGTTCGAAATTTAGTTAAATTTCGACTTCGGTGTCAAAATTTAGTTGAATTTCGACTTCGACTTTGAAATTTAGTTAAATTTCGACTTCCATCTCTAAATTTAGTTCAATTTCGACTTCGGTCTCGAAATGTAATTAAATTTCGACTTCCATCTCAAAATTAGGTTAAATTTCGACTTCGATGTCAAAATTTATTAAATTTCGACTTCGATGTCGAAATTTAGTTAAATTTCAACTTCAATGTCGAAATTTACATAAATATCGATTTTGATGTCGAAATTTATTTAAATTTCGACTTCGATCTCGAAATTTATTTAAATTTCGACTTCGATGTCGAAATTTAGTTAAATTTCGACTTCTATCTCGAAATTTTGACTTCGAAGTCGAAATTTAACAAAATTTCGAGTGAATGTCGAAATATAACTAAATTTCGAACTGGAAGTTGAAATGTAACTAAAATTTGGGATCGAAGTTGAAATTTAAGTAAATTTCGAGATCGAAGTAAAAATTTAACTAAATTTCGACTTCGATGTCAAAATTTAGTTAAATTTCGACTTCCATCTCGAAATTTAGTTAAATTTCGACTTCTATCTCGAAATTTTGCTGTATTTTTAACTGTGTTAGTACGAAGGCGTAGAAGGGCCACAAGAAATCGCGTACTTATTTTAGTTAAATTTCGAGATGGAAGTCGAAATTTAACTAAATTTCGAGTTCAAAGTCGAAATTTAGTTGAATTTTGACATCTAAGTCACAATTTAACTAAAATAAGTAGAGCGTTTTTTTGTGGCCCTTCTGCGCCTTCGTACTTTTAACTTTTAGTTAAAAATACAGCAAAATTTCGAGATAGAAGTCGAAATTTAACTAAATTTCGAGATGGAAGTCGAAATTTAACTAAATTTCGATATGGAAGTCGAAATTTAATAAATTTCGAGATCGAAGTCGAAATTTAACTAAAATAAGTGAGTGATTTTTTGTGGTTCTTCTACGCCTTCGTACTAAGAAAATGTAAAAGGGTCACAAAAAACTCGTTCTACTTATTTTAGTTAAATTTCGACTTCGATGTCAAAATTTAGTTAAATTTCGATTTCTATCTCGAAATTTAACTAAAATAAGTGAGCGATTTTTTGTGGCCCTTCTACGCATTCGTACGTTTTGTTATAGGCAGACAAGCGCTCTAATTTGTACAAATCTTAGCGAGGAATTGACAAACTCTATGAGGCTCGTTCTTACCCGACATCCGTCACGTTCCACAACAGATGTTGGAGTGATGCGATAGTTCAGAAGAATAGAGTCAACGCCTCGTGTGCCCCAACTTGTATGAGTTTGACGATAACCACATTGTCGAACGAGGCACCGCTAAACTTTACGAGCGTTCTCGCTTCCAGACACCTGCGCATGCCACAACGAATGTTGTCGTAGTGCGACAGTTCAAAGGAATAGCTTGTGCGCCTATTTTGGCCTTGTATAAGTTTAACGCTAACCACATTGTCGAACGAGGAACCACCCAACTCTACGAGCCTTCTCGCGTCCTGACACCTCTCGAATGCCACAACGGATGTTGTCGTTGTGTGACAGTTCAAAGGAATAGCTTGAGCGCCTCTTGTACGCTAATTTGTATAAGTTTGACAATAACCAGGTTGTCAAACGAGGCACCACTCAACTCTTCATGCTTCCTGCCACCTGTCGTATGCCCCAACGGATGTTGTCGTAGTGTGACAATTTAAAGGAATAGCTTGAGCGTTTCTTGTGCCCTAACTTGTATAATTTTGACGATATCCACATTGTCGAACGCGGCACCATTCAACTCGAGGAGCCTTCTCGCTTCCTGACACCTGTCGCATGCTACAACGGATGTTGTCGTGGTTTGACAGTTCAAAGGAATAGCTTGTGCGCTTCTTGTGACTTAATTTGTATAAGTTTGACGATAACACATCGTCGAACGAGGCACCACTCAACTCTACGAGCCTCCTCGCTTCCTGACACCTGTCGCATGCCACAATGGATGTTGTTGAAGTGCGACAGCCCAAAGGAATAGCTTGAACGCTTCTTGTACTGTAACTTGTATAAGTTTGAGGATAACCACATCGTCAAACGAGGCACCACTCAACTCTACGAGACTCCTCGCTTCCAAACACCTGTCGTATGCCACAACTGATGTCAACATAGTGTGACAGCTCAGAGGAATACCTCGCGAAAGTTGCCTAAACAACGTTATTCGTGGAGCTCATTGTTCAGGTGTCTTTAACGACGATTTGGATATCAACAAAGATGCAGAAACTCTGAGAAGACTGTCTGGCGTTAATGGCCCCATTAACAGACCGAAAAAGAGATGTTCAATACTTTAAAGATAAAAAGGGTTGATTTGTCAATCGGAAGTTTAATATCTTTAAAAACAGTTTCAAAATTAAAAAGAGGGCGATGTGCAATACTTAGAAGATGATAGAAAGGGTTGATACATAAAAAAAATTTTTTGCAGTTCAGCGTGTATGTATACTTTAAAATTTAAAAAATAGTTAATTCATTAAAATTTGTCTAACCTTTAAAAAATTCTTCCAAACTTTGAAAATTAATGTTTAAACATTTTAAAAGTATAAAGTGCTGATTCGTGAAAAGTGCATGCTTAATACAGTGTTTATACTTTAAAAAATACTTCCAAATTTTAAAAAAGGGAATGTTTAATATTGTAAAGTTGAAAAAGAGTTTATTTAACACAAATACACTATTTAGTACGTTAGAATATATTAGAATTTGAAGTTTGAAGACTTAAAAGTTTAAAAATTATTTATTAGATTTAAACGTTAAAATGTGATTGGTCAAATACATTTTGGTGATTGGTTCGTCAAGTTAACCTTGAATCTATATCATTTCTACTCTATAATCGGAACGTCAACTTATAACCACTAACTTAACCTCAATCTTTGACAATTCGTTTAAGCGTAAACTATCTTTATATTGCTATCAATTCATTTACAGAACACAGAACTGATTTACTGGTAGAAGAAATGGCTCACGTAAACTCCTACAATCCTTATCATTAAAATGCACTTACCGAATATTTTTCAGGGCGACGACGCCATCACCCAAAAAATCCTAAACCGCATAAAATGCCCCGTTTGTCTGGACTACATGCTACCACCGATTATACCCTGCCTGCGTGGTCACAACTTCTGCAAGCCCTGCCGCAGCGAGTACGAGAAGTGTCCTTGCTGCCACCGCCAATTCACGAACATCAGAAACAGCGAGCTCGAATCCTTAGTCAACCGAACACCAGTACCATGCTCGTACGCACTCTGGGGCTGCCCTATATCCCTCAGAGTCAACGAACGCACCTACCATAAAACACGATGCGGATACAGAGCACTCATATGCAGAGATATGAAAGCCAAGTGTTTCTGGGTCGGTACGCTCGAAAAATTCAAAGAACACTGTCGTTTACCCAACCATGTTTTAATCCAATCAGGTACTTTTTTACCAATGCATATTTTTAAAAACCCGCATTTTAGTTTTACGATTTCGTTTCTCGACGAGCTGTTTTTAGTTAGGCAGAAGTTTAACGCTGGGAATAATATGATATACTGGTCGGCGCAGCTTATAGGAGATGGTGATAAAGCTGCTAAGTTTATGTACCAGGTTAGTGTTACCAGTTCGTTATCCGTTAAGAAGGTTGCTTTTATATATTTATGCCAGTCGATCTATATCGGAGATCGATTTTTGTTTAACGAGTGCGGACTTGGTGTTCCTCTAGCCGATATTAGGTTAATAACGCCCTTTATGAACGAAGAGTTCCAGCTGTGCGTTAAGATTGCGACTGTTTAAAGGACGATGGCTAACAGCCGATAGATCTAAGGGTAATTATCACATCGTAGACGTAGTCGAATTTGATTTATATTTTACTCTCAATGCTACTACACGCTTTGGTTTTAGCTATCGTTAAATTATGTTCAATTTATTAGTTAGCAGATGTACATGTCGCAAATTATGTATCTAAAATAAAAAGGTTTGTCGTACACAGAATTGCTACAGCGACTTCGCTTCGTTTTGATCGTAACCACTTGGTTATTGTATTGGTAACTTGTTTGTGTGGGGTTGTTCGATTGTTCCTTGCTCGTGGTTAAAGTGGTACAATCGAGAACACAATCAAAGGATGTCTGTAAAATTAACAGCACGATGGTATACGAATACTGGCCCAAGGTTGTTTGACGACAACGTAAGACGACTGGGATATCCGGCTTCCGATGGTCCTGGTCCTCACACACACAACACGTGCCCTCAAGCGCACACACACACACACACCGTACTGACGGTTACTCTCTGGAGAAGCCAGGTCTGCTTAAATTTCAGCTAGCAGACTACTGAAACGTTGGTACAAATAAATAAATAAAATGTAATGCCTGAAACAGGGATTATTCGACTTAGCTGATTTCGTAACTATAAGTCTGTCGCTACAATTGTGCAAATCCTGTCGTCCCAGAAAGGTTGTAGGTCGTTAATCTAGTAATTTCTGGCACCAAGTACCTAATCGTCATGAGGAAAATAGGGCGATTACTCTTGAAAATGAAATTCAGATAACCGTGATCGATGTAAGTAAGGGCTGCTAGACGTGTGGCTACGATCCCAATGCTTCAACTAACTTCAGTCAGTCTCTTTAGAATTCATCGCCTGTATACGTTATCGATGTGGTAACACAATAGCTTAAGAGGCATTCGTGTCCTGGTTTGTTCAACGTTAATGAAGAGCAACGATCCGTTCATAATTATCAAAATGAACGTTATCGAATTGTGATGATTCATAAAAATAGCTTTGGTGCCTCTTGCAACAATCTGTGCCAGTTTGACGATAACCAAATTGTCCATCAACGACAAACTCTGTGACTAACATAAGTCACTTTCCTTTTACGTGAATGAGCAGCTCGGAATATCTCCAGTGCATTAGGCTTTGCGTTCCTTCTACAGAACGTTTCAAACTCAGGAGCTGCTAATTTACTTTTCGCCTGCCCTCTCAAATACCAACAATTTTGTTCGTGCTTCAAGATTAAGAAGCGGTGCAACTGTGCTAAACGAAAAAATACCAGTTCCTTTTAGGAATAGCTCCGAACTGTTCTGGAGCTTCACAATCTGGTGCTATACGCACTTCAGAGGGAACAGCTATCGTTAAGAAGAACCTGATATTGGTTTTGCGTAATTGTTTAAAATGGATTAGTTATCGTAGTGTAATAATTGAGACGGTCATCTTAAGTGTCGGTGTCGTCCATGCCCTACGACTAACTTTAGAAGGCCGTCTCAGAAACCGATCTGTCACAAGTATCCACATAAGAAATCGTGGTGTGCTAATTCAGAACGATATTAAGTGCCTCACGCTTTAAAATACTTTTGACAAATCAACCCTTTTATAACTTAAAGTATTAAACTTTTGAAAGTATTTTATAGTGGTATTAAACTTAATTTTTATACTTTTGAAAATATTTTTGACGAATCAACCCTTTTTATAATTTGTAAAGTATTGAGTACCACCTCCCTTTAATTTTAAAATTAAATTTTATAGAAGAAACAGTGTATTAATCTTAGTTTTAAACCTTCTAAAATACTTTTGACGAATCGACCCTTTTTATAATCTTTAAAATATTGAAGATTGACCTTTTCTTAATTTTGAAAGTATTTTTTAAAAGTACTACACTTAGTTTTTGTACTTTTTAAAATATTTTAGACGAATCAACGCCTTTTATATTCTTTAAAATATTGAACATCTCCTTTTCTTACTTTTAAAAGTATTTTAAAAAGATATTAAACTTAATTTTTATACTTTTTAAAATACTTTTGTCAAATCAACCCCTTTTACAATCTTTAAAGTATTGAACATCACCATTTTCTTAATTTTGAAAGTATTTTTTCAAGCTACTGTACTTGGTTTTTATACTTTTTAAAATACTTTAAGACAAATCAATAGTTTTTATATACCTTAAAGTATTGAACATGTCCTTTTCTTACCTTTAAAAGTATTTTATAAAGGTATTAAACTTAGTTTTTATACTTTTTAAAATACTTTCAACACATCAACGCTTTTTATAATCTTTAAAGTATTGAAGATCCCCTTTTCTTAATTTTGAAAGTATTTTTAAAAGGTACTCTACTTGGTTTTTATACTTTTTAAAATACTTTAAGACGAATTAACAGTTTTTATAACTTTTAAAGTATTGAACATCACATCTCCTTAATTTGGAAACCGTTTTTAAAAGAATGAACACTCCATTAAACCTAACCTTTATACTTTTTAAAATACTTTAGACGAATCAACACCTTTTATATCCTTTAAAGTATTGAACATCTTTTCTTACCTGTAAAAGTATTTTATAAAGGTATTAAACTTAATTTTTATACTTTTTAAAATACTTTTGTCAAATCAACCCCCTTTTACAATCTTTAAAGTATTGAACATCACCATTTTCTTAATTTTGAAAGTATCTTTAAAAGGTACTATACTTGGTTTTTTTACTATTTAAAATACTTTTGAGGAATCAACAATTTTTATAACCTTTAAACTATTGAACATCACATCTCCTTAAATTGGAAAGCGTTTTTAAAAAAAAGAACACTCTACTAAACCTAGTCTTTATACGTTTTAAAATACTTTAGACGAATCAACACTTTTTATCCTTTAAAGTATTGAACATCTCCTTTTCTTACCTTTATAAGTATTTTATAGAAGTATTAAGCATAATTTTTATACTTTTTAAAATACTTTTATCAAATCAACCCCCTTTTATAATATTTAAAGTATTGAACATCACCATTTTCTTAATTTTGAAAGTATTTTTTCAAGCTACCGTACTTGGTTTTTATACTTTTCTAAATACTTTAAGACAAATCAACAGTGTTTACATATCTTAAAGTATTGAACATGTCCTTTTTTACCTTTAAAAGTATTTTATAAAGGTATTAAACATAATTTTTATACTTTTTAAAATACTTTCGACACATCAACGCTTTTTATAATCTTCAAAGTATTGAAGATCGCCCTTTTCTTAATTTTGAAAGTATTTTTAAAAGGTACTATACTTGATTTTTATATTTTTTAAAATACTTTTAGACGAATCAACAGTTTTTATAACTTTTAAAGTATTGAACATCACATCTCCTTAATTTGGAAACCGTTTTTAAAAGAATGAACACTCCATTAAACCTAACCTTTATACTTTTTAAAATACTTTAGACGAATCAACACCTTTTATACCCTTTAAAGTATTGAACATCTCCTTTTCTTACCTTTAAAAGTATCTTATAAAGGTATTAAACTTAATTTTTAGACTTTGTAAAATACTTTTGGCAAATCAACCCTTTTTATAATCTACAAAGAATTGAACATCATCTTTTTCTTACTTTTGAAAGTATTTTTTAAACGTACTATACTGGGTTTTTATACTTTTTAAATTACTTTAGACTAATCAACATCTTTTGTATTTTTTAAAGTATTTAACATCTTTTCTTACCTATAAAAGTATTTTATAAAGATATTAAACTTAATTTTTATACTTTTTAAAATACTTTTGACAAATCATCTCCTTTTACAATCTTTAAAGTATTGAACATCACCATTTTCTTAATTTTGAAAGTATTTTTTCAAGCTACCGTACTTGGTTTTTATACTTTTCAAAATACTTTAAGACGAATCAACAGTTTTTATATATCTTAAAGTATTGAACATGTCCCTTTTTACCTTTAAAAGTATTTTATAAAGGTATTAAACATAATTTTTATACTTTTTAAAATACTTTAAGATGAATCAACAGTTTTTATAACTTTTAAAGTATTGAACATCACATCTCGTTAATTTGGAAAGCGTTTTTGAAAGAATGAACATTCTATTAAAACTTAGTTTTATACTTTTTAAAATACTTTAGACGAATAAACACTTTTTATATCCTTTAAAGTATTGAACATCTCTATTTCTTACCTTTAAAAGTACTTTATAAAGGTATTAAACTTAATTTTTATACTTTTTAAAATTTTTTAACAAATCAACTCTTTTTATAATCTTTAAAGTATTGAACATTGGCCTTTTCTTAATTTTGAAAGTATTTTTAAAAAGTATTAAGCTTGGTGTTTATACTTTTAATACATCAACCCTTTTTTATAACTTTTATAGTATTGAACATCATCTTTCCTTAATTTGAAAGCATTTTTAAAAGATTGAGAACACTCTATTAAACCTAGTCTTTATACTTTTAAAATACTTTTGACGATTCAACTTTTTTTTATAACTTGCAAGGTGTATCATCCCTCCTTAATTTTGAAAGCATTTTTAAAAGAATGAACACCATTAAACCTTGTATTTATACTTTTGACGAATCAACGCCTTTTATAATTTTTATAATATTGAACTCCTTCCTTTACTTAATTTCGAAAATATTTTTTAAAAGTATTAAACTTAATTTTATTTTTTTAAAATACTTTTGACGAATCAAACCTTTTTAACTTTTAAAGTATTGAACATCATCTTTCCTTTATTTTGAAAACATTTTTATATGACTGAACACTTTATTAAACCTAGTCTTTATACTTTTAAAATACTTTTGACACACTTTTATAACTAAAGTTTGAACATCAGTTTACCTTAATTAAGAAAATATTTTTAAAGTATTAAACTTAATTTTATACTTTTAAAATACTTTTGACAAATCACCCTTTTAAATCTTTAAAGTATTGAACATCACCTTTTCTTAATTTTGAAATATTTTTAAGTACGTACTTGGTTTTTATACTTTTAAAATACTTTAAGACGAATCAACAGTTTTATATATCTTAAAGTATTGAACATGTCCCTTTTACCTTTAAAAGTATTTTATAAAGGTATTAAACATAATTTTATACTTTTTAAAATACTTTAAGATGAATCAACAGTTTTTATAACTTTTAAAGTATTGAACATCACATCTCGTTAATTTGGAAAGCGTTTTTGAAAGAATGAACATTCTATTAAAACTTAGTTTTATACTTTTAAAATACTTTAGACAATAAACACTTTTTATATCCTTTAAAGTATTGAACATCCTTTTCTTACCTTTAAAAGTACTTTTAAAGGTATTAAACTTAATTTTTATACTTTTAAAATTTTTAACAAATCAACTCTTTTATAATCTTTAAAGTATTGAACATTGGCCTTTTCTTAATTTTGAAAGTATTTTTAAAAAGTATTACTTGTTTTAATACTTTTAAACATCAACCCTTTTTATAACTTTTAAGTATTGAACATCTCTTTCCTTAATTTGAAAGATTTTAAAAGATTAAACTATTAAACCTGTTTTATACTTTTAAAATACTTTTGACGATTCAACTTTTTTATAACTTCAAGGTATACATCCTCCTTAATTTTGAAAGCATTTTTAAAAGAATGAACACCATTAAACCTTTATTTTTAAAATACTTTTGACGAATCAACGCCTTTTATAATTTTTAAATATTGAACTCTCCTTTTCTTAATTTGAAAATATTTTTAAAAGTATTAAACTTAATTTTATTTTTTAAAATACTTTTGACGAATCAAACCTTTTTAACTTTTAAAGTATTGAACATCATCTTCCTTTATTTTGAAAAATTTTATTGATAAATTTATTAAACCTATCTTTATACTTTTAAAATACTTTTGACACACTTTTATAACTCAAAGTTAACATCTTTCTTATAAAAATATTTTTAAAGTATTAAACTTATTTTATACTTTTAAAATACTTTTGACAAATCACCCTTTAATTTTAAAGTATTAACATCCTTTTCTTAATTTTAAAGTATTTTTAAGTAACTTGTTTTTATACTTTTAAAATACTTTAGACAATCAACTTTTAAATCTTAAAGTATTGAACATCCTTTACTTAAATTTTTTAAGTTTAATATTTTATACTTTTAAAATATTTAAGAGAATCAACAGTTTTATAATTTAAAGTATTGAACATCCTTTAATTTGAAAGTTTTTAAAGAGATATTAAACTATTTTATACTTTTAAAATACTTTAGAGAATAACTTTTATACTTTAAAGTATTGAACATCCTTCTTACTTTAAAGTTTTAAAGGTATTAACTTATTTATACTTTTAAAATTTTAACAATAACTTTTATATCTTTAAAGTATTGAAATGCCTTTTCTTAATTTTAAAGTATTTTAAAAGTATTACTTGTTTTATACTTTTAAATTAATCAACCTTTTATAACTTTAAGTATTGAACATTCTTCTTAATTTAAGATTTTAAAATAGATATTAAACTATTTATACTTTTAAATACTTTCATCACTTTTAAACTTAAGTGATCACTTCCTTAATTTGAAAGCATTTTTAAAAGATGACACCATTAAACCTGTTTATTTAAATACTTTGACAATCAACCTTTTTATTTTAAATTGAATCTTCTTTCTTAATTTAAAAATTTTTAAAAGATTAAACTTAATTTATTTTTAAAATACTTTTAAATCAACCTTTTTAATTTTAAATATTGAACTCTCTTTCTTATTTGAAAACATTTTATATGATACACTTATAAACTTCTTATATTTTAAAATACTTTTACCTTTTATAAATAAAGTTTGAACATCTTTACCTAATTAAAAAATATTTTTAAAGTATTAAACTTAATTTTATACTTTTTAAAATACTTTTGACAAATCAACCGTTTTATAATCTTTAAAGTATTGAACATCATCCTTTTCTTAATTTTGAAATTATATTTTAAAGGTATTATACATAGTTTTTATACTTTTTAAAATACTTTAAGACGAATCAACAGCTTTTATAACTTGTAAAGTATTGAGCATTACTTCTCCTTAATTTAGAAAGTTTATTTAAGAGAAGAAACATTGTATTAAACTCAATTTTTATACTTTTCAAAAACCTTTTGACAAATTACTTTTTTTTTATAACTTAAGGTATTAAGGATCTTCTTTTTGTTACTTTTGAAAGTATTTTTTAAAAGTATTAAACTTAATTTTTATACTTCTTAAAATACTTTTGACAAATCAACCTTTTTTGTAATCTTTAAAGTATTGAACATTATCCTTTTATTAATTTTAAAAGTATTTTTTAAAGGTACTAGACTTAGTCCTTATACCTATTAAAATACTTTTGGACAAATCAACCCTTTTTATAACTTATAAAGTATTGAACATCACCTAGTCCTTAATTTTGAAAGTATTTTTAAACAAATGAACATTCTATTAAATTCAGTCTCTATACTTTTTAAAATACTTTTGAAACCAACCTTTTTTATAATCTTTAAAATATTGAACATCGCCTTTTCTTAATTTTGAAAGTATTTTTAAAGGTACTATACTTGGTTTTTATAGTTTTTAAAATACTTTAAGACGAATCAACCCTTTTTGTAACTTGCAAAATATTGAGCATCACTTCTCCCAAATTTTGAAAATATTCTTTAACGAATAAACCTTGTATTAAACTTACTTTTTATACCATTTAAAATGCTTTTGACGAATCAACAATTTTTATATTTTTAAAGTATTGTGCATCAACTCTCCTTAATTCTGAGAGTATTTTTTAAAGAAGGAACATTGCAGTAAACTTTTCAAAATAGTTTTCACGAATCAACTCTTTTAATATATTAAACATCCTCCTCTTCATAGTTTTGAAAATATTTTTTAAAAGTATTACACTGTGTGTTTGTACTTTTTAAAATACTTTTGACGAATCAACCACTTTAATAAATTTTAAAGTATTGAACATCACCTAGTCCTTAATTTTGAAAGCATTTTTAAAAGAATGACCTTTTAGAAATAAACCTAGTTTTTATACTTTTCAAAATACTTTTAATGAATCAACCCTTTGCATAATTTGTAAAGTATTGAACACCACCTCGTTATTTAAGTTTTGAAATAACTATATTAAATTAGTTTTATACTTTTAAAATATTTAGACAATCAACACTTTTATAATCTTTAAAGTATTGAACATCCCCTATTTCCTTAATTTTAAAAGTATTTTTAAAGAGTATTAAACTTAATTTTATACTTTTAAAATTTTTACAAATCTTTTAAAATACTTTTGACAAATCACTCCTTTAAATCTTTAAAGTATTGAACATCACCATTTTCTTAATTTTGAAAGTATTTTTCAAGCTACCTACTTGGTTTTTATACTTTTCAAAATACTTTAAGACGAATCAACAGTTTTTATATATCTTAAAGTATTGAACATGTCCCTTTTACCTTTAAAAGTATTTTATAAAGGTATTAAACATAATTTTATACTTTTAAAATACTTTAAGATGAATCAACAGTTTTATAACTTTTAAAGTATTGAACATCACATCTCGTTAATTTGGAAAGCGTTTTGAAAGAATGAACATTCTATTAAAACTTAGTTTTATACTTTTAAAATACTTTAGACGAATAAACACTTTTTATATCCTTTAAAGTATTGAACATCTCTTTTCTTACCTTTAAAAGTACTTTATAAAGGTATTAAACTTAATTTTTATACTTTTTAAAATTTTTAACAAATCAACTCTTTTATAATCTTTAAAGTATTGAACATTGGCCTTTTCTTAATTTTGAAAGTATTTTTAAAAAGTATTAACTTGGTGTTTATACTTTTAATACATCAACCCTTTTTATAACTTTTAAGTATTGAACATCATCTTTCCTTAATTTGAAAGCATTTTTAAAAGATTGAGAACACTCTATTAAACCTAGTCTTTATACTTTTAAAATACTTTTGACGATTCAACTTTTTTTTATAACTTGCAAGGTGTATCATCCCTCCTTAATTTTGAAAGCATTTTTAAAAGAATGAACACCATTAAACCTTGTATTTATACTTTTGACGAATCAACGCCTTTTATAATTTTTATAATATTGAACTCCTTCCTTTACTTAATTTCGAAAATATTTTTTAAAAGTATTAAACTTAATTTTATTTTTTTAAAATACTTTTGACGAATCAAACCTTTTTAACTTTTAAAGTATTGAACATCATCTTTCCTTTATTTTGAAAACATTTTTATATGAATGAACACTTTATTAAACCTAGTCTTTATACTTTTAAAATACTTTTGACCCTTTTATAACATGCAAAGTGTTGAACATCAGTTTACCTTAATTAAGAAAATATTTTTTAAAGTATTAAACTTAATTTTTATACTTTTTAAAATACTTTTGACAAATCAACCCGTTTTATAATCTTTAAAGTATTGAACATCATCCTTTTCTTAATTTTGAAATATATTTTAAAGGTATTATACATAGTTTTTATACTTTTTAAAATACTTTAAGACGAATCAACAGCTTTTATAACTTGTAAAGTATTGAGCATTACTTCTCCTTAATTTAGAAAGTTTATTTAAGAGAAGAAACATTGTATTAAACTCAATTTTTATACTTTTCAAAAACCTTTTGACAAATTACTTTTTTTTTATAACTTAAGGTATTAAGGATCTTCTTTTTGTTACTTTTGAAAGTATTTTTTAAAAGTATTAAACTTAATTTTTATACTTTTAAAATACTTTTGACAAATCAACCTTTTTTGTAATCTTTAAAGTATTGAACATTATCCTTTTATTAATTTTAAAAGTATTTTTTAAAGGTACTAGACTTAGTCCTTATACCTATTAAAATACTTTTGGACAAATCAACCCTTTTATAACTTATAAAGTATTGAACATCACCTAGTCCTTAATTTTGAAAGTATTTTTAAACAAATGAACATTCTATTAAATTCAGTCTTATACTTTTTAAAATACTTTTGAAACCAACCTTTTATAATCTTTAAAATATTGAACATCGCCTTTTCTTAATTTTGAAAGTATTTTTAAAGGTACTATACTTGGTTTTATAGTTTTTAAAATACTTTAAGACGAATCAACCCTTTTTGTAACTTGCAAAATATTGAGCATCACTTCTCCCAAATTTTGAAAATATTCTTTAACGAATAAACCTTGTATTAAACTTACTTTTATACCATTTAAAATGCTTTTGACGAATCAACAATTTTATATTTTTAAAGTATTGTGCATCAACTCTCCTTAATTCTGAGAGTATTTTTTAAAGAAGGAACATTGCAGTAAACTTTTCAAAATAGTTTTCACGAATCAACTCTTTTAATATATTAAACATCCTCCTCTTCATAGTTTTGAAAATATTTTTTAAAAGTATTACACTGTGTGTTTGTACTTTTTAAAATACTTTTGACGAATCAACCACTTTAATAAATTTTAAAGTATTGAACATCACCTAGTCCTTAATTTTGAAAGCATTTTTAAAAGAATGACCTTTTAGAAATAAACCTAGTTTTTATACTTTTCAAAATACTTTTAATGAATCAACCCTTTGCATAATTTGTAAAGTATTGAACACCACCTCGTTTTAATTTTGAAACTATATTTTAGTTTTAAACTTTTTAAAATATTTTTGACAAGGCAATCCCTTCTATAATCTTTAAAGTATTGAAAATCACCCTTTTCCTAATTTTGAAAATATTTTTTAAAAGTATTAAACTTGGTGTTTATACTATCAACCTTTAAAGCATTGAGCATTTCCTATCTTTAATTTTTAAAACATTATTATAAGAATGAACATTCTATTAAATTTAAGTCTTTATAACTTTTAAAATACTTTTGATGAATCAACGCCTTTTATAATTTTTATACTTTTTAAAATACTATTCACGAATCAACGCCTTTTATAATTTTTAAAATATTGAACTCAATCTTTTACGTAATTTTGAAAGTATTTTTTAAAGGAATTGAACTTAACTTTTATACTTTTTAAAATACTTTTGACGAATCACCGCCTTTTATAATTTTTAAAATACTGAACTCTACCCTTTACTTAATTTTGAAATTATTTTATAAAGGTAGTAAACTTAATTTTTACACCTTTTAAAATACTTTTGACAAATCAACCCTTTTTATTACTTGCAAAACCTTAAGAGTCGCCTATCCTTAATTTTTAAAGTATTTTCAAAAAAGATGAATATTCTATTAAACTTAATCTTTATACTTTTTAAAATACTTTGAACGCATCAATCCTTTTATAACCTTTAAAGTATTGAAAATCACCCTTTTCTTAATTTTGAAAGTATTTTTAAAAAGTACTATACTGGGTTTTTATACTTTTTAAAATACTTTTGACGATTCAACAGTTTTTATAACTTTTAAATTATTGAACACCATATCTCCTTAAATTGGAAAGCGTTTTTAAAAGAATAAACACTCTATTAAACCTAGCCTTTATACTTTTTAAAATACTTTGAACGCATCAATCCTTTTATAACCTTTAAAGTATTGAAAATCACCCTTTTCTTAATTTTGAAAGTATTTTTAAAAAGTACTATACTGGGTTTTTATACTTTTTAAAATACTTTTGACGATTCAACAGTTTTTATAACTTTTAAATTATTGAACACCATATCTCCTTAAATTGGAAAGCGTTTTTAAAAGAATAAACACTCTATTAAACCTAGCCTTTATACTTTTTAAAATACTTTAGACGAATCAACAACTTTTATATCTTTTGTATTGAACATCTCCTTTCTTACCTTTAAAAATATTTTATAAAGATATTGAACTTAATTTTTATACTTTTTAAAATACTTTTGAGAAATCAACCCTTTTCTATAATCTTTAAAGTATTGAACATCACCCTTATTTAATTTTGAAGGTATATTTTAAACTTGGTTTTTACACTTTTTAAAATAGTTTAAAACGAATTAACAGTTTTTATAACTTTTAAAGTATTGAACGTCACATCTCCTTAATTTGGAAAGTGTTTTTAAAAAAATGAACACTCCATTAAACCTAGTCTTTATACTTTTTAAAATACTTTTCACGAATCAATCCCTTTTATAATCTTTAAAATATTGAACATTGGCCTTTTCTTAATTTAGAAAGTATTTTTAAAGGTACTAAACTTAGTTTTATATTTTTTAAAATACTTTTAACGAATCAACCCATTTTATAACCTTTAACGTATTGAACATCACATCTCTTTAATTTTGAAAACATTTTTAAAAGGATGAACACTCCATTAAACCTAG
Organism: Platerodrilus igneus; assembly: GCA_036346225.1. Taxonomy (NCBI): domain Eukaryota; kingdom Metazoa; phylum Arthropoda; class Insecta; order Coleoptera; family Lycidae; genus Platerodrilus; species Platerodrilus igneus. The sequence continues at coordinate 423,374 of JARFIW010000115.1, read as the reverse complement.
CCCTTATACTTTTTAAAATACTGTTGACGAATCAACACTTTTTATATTCCTTAAATTATTGAACATTGGCCTTTTCTTAATTTTTAAAGTGTTTTTTAAAGGTATTAAACTTAATTTTTATACTTTTCAAAATACTTTTGAAGATTCAATCCCTTTTTTAAATCTTTAAAGTATTGAACATCGCCCTTCCTTAATTTTGAAAATATTTTTTAAAAGGTAGTATACTTCGTTTTTATACTTTTTAAAATACTTTAGACTAATCAACACTTTTTTATTCTTTAAAGTATTGAACGCCTCCTTTTCTTATCTTTAAAAGTATTTTATAAAGGTATTAAACTTAGTTTTTATACTTTTTAAAATACTTTTGACAAATCTCTAAAATATTGAACATCAACCTTTTCTTAATTTTGAAAGTATTTTTTAAAAGTACTACACTTAGTTTTTGTATTTTTTAAAATACTTTAGACTAATCAACACCTTTTATATTGTTTAAAATATTGAACATCTCCTTTTCTTACTTTTAAAAGTATTTTATAAAGGTATTAAACTCAATTTTTATACTGTTTAAAATACTTTTGACAAGTCAACCCTTTTTATAATCTTTAAAGTATTGAACATCGCCCTTTTCTTAATTTTGAAAGTATTTTTAAAAGGTACAATACTTGGTTTTTATACTTATTAAAATACTTTAAGACGAATCAACCCTTTTTATAATCTACAAAGAATTGAACATCATCTTTTTCTTTCCTTTGAAATTATTTATAAAGGTATTAAACATAATTGGCGAATCAACTTTCTATGATCTTTAAAATAACAAACCACCACCTTATTCTCTTAATTTTGAAAGTATTATTTAAAGGTTTTAAACTTAGATTTTATACTTTTTAAAATACTTTTGACCGATCAACCATTTTTTTAACTTGCAAGATAACGAGCATATTCTTTCCTTAAATTTGAAAGTAATTTTAGAGAAGAAACGCTGTGCTAAACTTAGCTTTTATACTTTTTCAAAATACTTTTGACGAATCAACGTCTTTTATAATTTTTAAAATATTGAACTCCTCCCTTTACTTAATTCGAAAATATTTTTTAAAGGTATTAAACCTAATTTTTACGCTTTTTAAAATATTTTAAATGAATCAATCCTTTTTATAATCTTTAAAGTATTGAACATTTCTTTTTCTTACCTTTAAAAGTATTTTATAAAGGTATTAAAATTATATTTTCTATCTCTTAAAATACTTTTAACGAATCAAACTGTTTTATAATTTTTAAAGTTTTGAACATCTCTTTTTCTTACACTTGAAAGTATTTTTTAAAGGTAGTAAACTTAATTTTTATACATTTTAAAATACTTTTGAAAAATCAACCCTTTCTATAACCTACAAAGAATTAAACATCATTTTTTCTTACCTTTCAAAGTATTTTTTAAAGATATTAAACTTTATACTTTTCAAAATACTTTTAACAAATCAACACTTTTTATAATTTTTAAAGTATTGAACATACCTTTTTCTTACTTTTGAAAGTATTTTATAAAAGTATTAAACTTAATTTTTATACTTCTTAAAATACTTTTAACGAATCAACCGTTTTTATAATTTTTAAAGTGTTGAACATCTCTTTTACTTACCCTTGAAAATATTTTTTAAAGGTATTAAACTTAATTTTTATACTTTCAAAATACTTTTAACGAAACAACTTTTTTTATAATTTGTAAAGTATTGAACACCACCTCGCCTTAATTTTGAAGGTATATTTTAGAGAAGAAACATTGAATTAAACTTAGTTTTTGTTTTTCAAAATTCTTTTAACAAATTAAACTTTTTTATAATCTTTATAGTATTGAACACGTCTTTTTCTTACTTTTGAAAATATTTTATAAAAGTATTAAACTTAATTTTTATACTTTTTAAAATACTTTTGACAAGTCAACCCTTTTTATAATCTTTAAAGTATTGAACATCACCCTTTTCTTAATTTTGAAAGTATTTTTAAAAGGTACAATACTTGGTTTTTATTCTTATTAAAATACTTTTGATGAATCAACAGTTTTTATAACTTTTAAAGTATTGAACATCACAATTTCTTAAATTGGAGTACAAATGTTTAGTGGTTTAACATGGAGATGTATTACATGACATGTGTCATTTGGGTTTCAAATGTTTGTTAGTTTAATCTGGATTTGTGTTACAAGAGTGCCGTATCTGTGCGATTTGGAGTGCGAATGTTCATTAGTTTAACCCGGATTTAGGTTATACGAATTACATCCGTGCTGTATTAGAATTCAAATGTTAATTAGTTTCACTTGGATTTGTGTTAGAAGTGTTATGTTTTGGTGCCATTAGAAGTACAAATGTGGAACATAAATGTTTAGTGGATTAACCCGGATTTTTGTTACAAGAGTGTAACGATCCGTGTCATTTCGGGTACAAATGTTCAGTGGTTTAACACTGATTTGTGCGAGTGTGACATGCATGCCATTTACAGTTCAAGTGTTCATTAGCTTAACACGGATTTGTGTTACAAGAGAGCAAATGTTCAATAGTTTAACCCGGATTTGTGTACGAGAGTGTCACATATCAATGCCATTTGCAATACAACTGGTTAGTAGTTTAACCCGAATTTGTGTACAAGAGTGACATCCGTGCATAGTACAAATGTTAATTAGTTTAACACGGATTTTTTACAAGAGTAACGATCGTGCCATTTGGAGTGCAAATGTTCAATATTTTAACCTGAATTGGTGTACGAGAGTGACAGCCGTGCCAGTAGGAGTGCAAATGTTCTAGTTTAATCGGGATATGTATAAGAGCGGACATCCGTGCCATAGGAGTACAACTGTTCAGAGTTTAACCAGGATTTGTGTATGAGAGTGTCACGTATCCGTGTTCGTTTGGAGTACAAATGTTCATTAGTTTAACACGGATTTGTTTTACAAGAGTAACGATAGTGCCATTTGGAGTGCAAATGTTCAATAATTTAATCCGGATTTGTGTACGAGAGTGACATCCGTGCCATTAGAAGTTCAAATGTTTCAGTTTAACCCGAATCTGTGTAGAGAGTGTGATATCCGTGCCATAGGCAGTACGACTGTTCAGTCGTTTAACCCTGATTTGTGTATGAGAGTGTTACGTATTCGTGTTCGTTTAGAGTGCAAATGTTCATTAGTTTAACCCGGATTTGGGTTCTGCAAACGAAGCATCCGTGCTGTTTGGGATTCAATTATTCATTAGTTAAACCGGATCTGCGTTACAAAGGTGCGACGCTTTCGTGCCTTTTAGAATACAATTGTTCATTAATTAAACCCGGATTTGTGTTGTGCAAGTAAAGTGTCTGTGGCTTTCAGATGTAAATGTTCATTAATTTAACACGAATCAGTTTTATAAAAGTGTGATGTATCCATGCATTTGGAGTACAAATGTTCATTACTTTAACACGGATTTGTAACCGAGAGTGATATCTATGCCATTTGGAGTACAAATGTTCGTTAGTTTAACACGGATCGGTTTTATAAGTGTGAGATGTGCCCGTACATTTGGAGTGCAAATGTTCATCAGTTTAACACGAATTTGTAACCACGAGTGATATATCCGTGCCATTTGGAGTATAAATGTTCATTAGTTTAACATGGATCAGTTTTATAAAAGTGTGATGTGCCCGTGCATTTGGAGTGCAAGTGTTCATTAGTTTAACACGGATTTGTAAACAAGAGTGACATATCCGTACCATTTGGAGTACAAATGTTCATTAGTTTAACACAGATTTGTAAACAAGAGTCATATCCATGCCATTTGGAGTACAAAAGTGCAATAGTATAACACAGATTTGTGCCACGAGAGTAATGATAGTACCATTTGGAGTGCAAATGTTCAGTAGTTTAGCTTGGATTTGTGTACGAGAGTGACATCTGTGCAAATGTTCTAGTTTAACCCGGATTTGAGTAGGAGTGACATCCGTGCCATAGGGAGTAAAACTGTCCAGGATTTGTGTATGAAAGTGTCACATATCCATGTTCGTTTAAAGTGCAAATGTTCATTAGTTTAACACGGATTTGGGTTTTGTAAATGAAGCATTCGTGCTGTTTAGGATTCAATTATACATTAGTTAAACAGGAAGTATTACAATAGTGTGACGTTTTCGTGCCTTTTGCAGTACAAATGTTCATTATTTTAACACGAATTTGTGTTGTGCAAGTGAAGTATCTGTGGCTTTGAGATTTAAATGGTCATTAGTTTAACCCAGATCAATTCTATGAAAGTGTGATGTATCCGTGCATTTGGAGTACAAATGTTCATTAATTTAGCACGGATTTGTATCACGAGAGTAATGATAGTGTCATTTGGAGTACAAATGTTCAATTGTTTAACTTGAATTTGTGTACGAGAGTGACATCGGTGCAAATGTTCTAGTTTAACCCGGATTTGTGTAGGAGTATGACATCCGTGCCATAGGAAGTACAACTGTCCAGGATTTGTGTATGAAAGTGTCACGTATCCATGTTCATTAGTGCAAATGTTCATTAGTTTAACCCGGATTTGTGTTGTGCAAGTAAAGTATGTGGCTTTGAGATTTAAATGTTCGTTAGTTTAACCCGGATCAGTTAGTGTGACGTATCCGTGCATTTGGAGTATAAATGTTCATTAGTTTAACATGGATTTGTGCCACCAGAGTAATGATAGTGCCATTTGGAGTGCAAATGTTCAATAGTTTAACGTGGATTTGTGTACGAAAGTGACATCCGTGCAAATGTTCTAGTTTAACCCGAATCTGTGTACGAGTATGACATCCGTGCCATAGGGAGTACAACTGTCCAGGATTTGTGTATGAAAGTGTCACGTATCCGTGTTCATTAGTGCAAATGTTCATTAGTTTAACCCGGATTTGTGTTGTGCAAGTGAAGTATCTGTGGCTTTAAGATTTAGATGTTCATTGGTTTAACCCGGATCAGTTTTATAAAAGTGTGAAGTATCCGTGCATTTGGAGTACAAATGTTCCTTAGTTTAACACGGATTTGTAACCAAGAGTGACATATCCGTGCCATTGGAGTACAAATATTCATTAGTTTAATCCGGATTTGTGTTGTGCAAGTGAAGTATCTGTGGCTTTGAGATTTAGATGTTCATTGGTTTAACCCGGATCAGTTTTATAAAAGTCTGACACATCAGTGCCATTTGGAGTACAAATGTTCATTAGTTTAACACGGATTTGTGCCACCAGAGTAATGATACTGCCATTTGAAGTGCAAATGTTCAATAGTTTAACTTGGATTTGTGTTCGAGAGTGACATCCGTGCAAATGTTCTAGTTTAACCCAGATCTGTGTAGGAGTGTGACATCCGTGCCATAGAGAGTACAACTGTCCAGGATTTGTCTATGAAAGTGTCATGCATCCGTGTTCCTTTGGAATGCTGTTCATTAGTTTAACCCGGATTTGGGGTTTGCAAACGAAGCATCCGTGCTGTTTGGGATTCAAGTATTTAATTAAACCGGATGTGTTACAAAAGTGTGATGTATTCGTGCCTTTTGGAGTACAAATGTTCATTAGTTTAACCCAGATTTGTGTTGTGCAAGTGAAGTATCTGTGGCTTTGAGATTTAAATGTTCGTTAGTTTAACCCGGATCAGTTAGTGTGACGTATCCGTGCATTTGGAGTATAAATGTTCATTAGTTTAACATGGATTTGTGCCACCAGAGTAATGATAGTGCCATTTGGAGTGCAAATGTTCAATAGTTTAACGTGGGTTTGTGTACGAAAGTGACATCCGTGCAAATGTTCTAGTTTAACCCGAATCTGTGTACGAGTATGACATCCGTGCCATAGGGAGTACAACTGTCCAGGATTTGTGTATGAAAGTGTCACGTATCCGTGTTCATTAGTGCAAATGTTCATTAGTTTAACCCGGATTTGTGTTGTGCAAGTGAAGTATCTGTGGCTTTAAGATTTAGATGTTCATTGGTTTAACCCGGATCAGTTTTATAAAAGTGTGAAGTATCCGTGCATTTGGAGTACAAATGTTCCTTAGTTTAACACGGATTTGTAACCAAGAGTGACATATCCGTGCCATTGGAGTACAAATATTCATTAGTTTAATCCGGATTTGTGTTGTGCAAGTGAAGTATCTGTGGCTTTGAGATTTAGATGTTCATTGGTTTAACCCGGATCAGTTTTATAACAGTCTGACACATCAGTGCCATTTGGAGTACAAATGTTCATTAGTTTAACACGGATTTGTGCCACCAGAGTAATGATACTGCCATTTGAAGTGCAAATGTTCAATAGTTTAACTTGGATTTGTGTTCGAGAGTGACATCCGTGCAAATGTTCTAGTTTAACCCAGATCTGTGTAGGAGTGTGACATCCGTGCCATAGAGAGTACAACTGTCCAGGATTTGTCTATGAAAGTGTCATGCATCCGTGTTCCTTTGGAATGCTGTTCATTAGTTTAACCCGGATTTGGGGTTTGCAAACGAAGCATCCGTGCTGTTTGGGATTCAAGTATTTAATTAAACCGGATGTGTTACAAAAGTGTGATGTATTCGTGCCTTTTGGAGTACAAATGTTCATTAGTTTAACCCAGATTTGTGTTGTGCAAGTGAAGTATCTGTGGCTTTGAGATTTAAATGTTCATTAGTTTAACACGGATCAGTTTTATAAAAGTGTGATGTATCCAAGCATTTGGAGTACAAATGTTCGTTAGTTTAAAACGGATTTGTAACCACGAGTGATATATCCGTGCCATTTTGAGTATAAATGTTCATCAGTTTAACATGGATCGGTTTGATATAAGTGTGATGTACCCGTGCATTTGTGTTTAACACGGATCAGTTTTATAAGTGTGATGTATCTGTGCGTTTGGAGTACAAGTGTTCATTAGTTTAACACGGATTTGTAAACAAGCGTGACACATCCGTGCCTTTTGGATACAAATGTTCATTAGTTTAACCCGGATTTGTGTTGCACAAGTGAAGTATCTGTGGCTTTGAGATTTAAATGTTCATTAGTCTAACCCGGATCAGTTTTATAAAAGTGTATGTACGTGTGCATTTGGAGTACAAATGTTCATTATTTTAACACGGATCAGTTTTATAAAAGTGTGATGTATCTGTGCATTTGTAGTACAAATGTTCATTAGTTTAACACGGATTTGTAACCAAGAGTGATATATCCATGCCATTTGGAGTACAAATGTGCTTAGTTTAACACGGATTTTTGTCACAAGAGCAAATAGTGCCATTGGGAGTGGAAATGTTCAATAGTTTAATGTGGATTTGTGTATGAGAGTGACATCCGTACAAATGTTCTAGTTTAACCCAGATCTGTGTAAGAGTATGACATCCGCGCCATAAAGAGTACAACTGTCCAGATTTGTGTATGAAAGTGTGACGTATCCGTGTTCGTTTAGAGTGCAAATGTTCAATAGCATAACCAGGATTTGGGTTTTGCGAACGAAGCATCCGTGCCGTTTGGGATTCAATTATTCATTAGTTAAACCGGATGTATTACAAAAGTGTGACGTATTCGTGGCTTTTGGAGTACAAATATTCATTGGTTTAACCCACGAGTGACGTACTCCCAGCCATTTTGGATTCAAATTAACCTTAACCTGGATTAGTGTTACAAAAGTGACGTATTTGTGGAATTTAGTGCAAATCAGATTTGTGTTGAGTTTCAGCACGTGGCTGCCGGAAAGCGAGCGCAAAATTTAGTTTCGAGTGTTGAATTTGTATAAGATTTCAATCGTTTTTGTTTGTTAAAACTAGAAAAAAGTGTGTGGAGGCAGCTTGCAGCTCAAGCGTGCAACTTCACAAACAAAAATGAACTATACTTTTATATTTAAATGCGTTTTTGTCAAACAAACAAAGAACAACGTTTCATAAATCGAACTATATGCACATAACCGTTACATTATACAAATGTAACAAAAGCACCCGTTTAAGTATCAAAAATATGAATTAATACTGAAAAAATATATAAGAATAAATATGAGTAGCTGCTTAGTTGCGAGTCGGGCTCATAGGCCGTTCACGCGTTGGCGATTCCTGCCGTAAACACTCAACATCGTTAAAAATAACTTGCGCACCACCTCCACACGTACGCACAATATCTGCTTTATAAACTTTTGTTTCGGTATCACCTTCACGATCAGGCTCCTGCGCAATCAAGCAGTACTTATTCTGCTTCGGGTTGGTGATATCCGTCGCTTTCTTAAGCTTGCTAAGCGATTTCCGCTTCTTTATCGACGGCTGCAAAACAGTACTTAACGGAACTGGCTTGACTGCATTATGCTCAAGCCAAACTTCGCCAACGCCTCTTCCACGCGGGTGTCGTAGGACTGATACACTCTGGTTAATAGCAGCTTCGATGTTTTCTTCTTGGAGCGGCAGCATTTCAGCAGGGAGTTGATGTTGGGTCTGTGACGTTATCGAAATCGTATCGCTGTCTAAAATTTCTTTGACTTTACGTATTTTAGCGTCTTTAGCTTGCATTGCTGAGTTTAACATTGCGCGTTGTTTGCGTAGCTTTTCCTCGAGCTCTTCGGACATTTTTTGTGTATGAAGTGCTTGTTTTTGTCTGTTTCGCTCTCGCTCGAGCTGATTTTGGTTGAGTTTTAAGTTTTTTTCGTCGACTGTGTTTTGAAGCGCGTGTATTACGCCTTGTAGTTCTTCGTTATTTTTTGCGAGGGCATCGTTCGCTAACTCTAAGTCCGTTATTTTTCCCTCTAGTTTATCGCTGTTTTCTTTTTGTTTTTTGAACATTACCTTTAGGCTACGTACTTCGCATGTCGAAAGCACATTGTCTTGGTGGATTTGTACGAGGCGTTTTCTAAAGTGGTCTTCTTTTTTGCGCACCTCTGGTTTGTTTGTCGTGTTTTTTTCTTTGTGTACGGTTAGAATTTTTTGTAGGTTTTCTAAAACGACGAGATTATGTTCGGGTTCTTCCATGCTTAAAATAAGATTGGGAAGTTTGGGCATGCCGTTGTGGAATACAGTTTTCTTCGCTTTTACTATCGGAGTGTTCTGAATGTGTCGTGCGGGTTTAGGTGTTTTGCGGTACGGAGTGTATCGAGATTCGGCTCTTGGTATTTTAACGTCCTGTGTCATTTCGGCGAACTTTAAGACCTGAAACAAAAGTTTGAATTATCAATTAATCTAATCGACAACTTTACGATAGTTTTTGAGAATAATGATAACATTTTCACGGTATATGCAGGGATCTAATTCATAGTATTTCCCGTACAACTGCAGATGATAGAAATCCGGCTCGTAAACAAAGCACGCGGGTTTGTACGACGTATTTCCTATGCAAGTGCCAATTAATCAGATAGATCCATGTCGTAAATTAAGAACACTCCCTGCATATGTCACAGATATATGTCATCGTATTTCCTCTACAAATGCAACCGTGTCATAGATCACAGACACCTTTTCGAATAAGAAACAGATCACAGACACAAATTGTTACAAGCCGAAAATCGGCTATGTAAACATTTCTGATTTTAGTTTTAAATATGTGACTGAAATCGCGCAAATAATTTAAAAAATAAACTTGTGCGTGCATTTCCGTCACTTCAGACAGTTGCGTCGGCGCCAGAGAATGCGCAGACGCGGAGTGTGGAAGGAAGTGCGTATTTTTTCCGACACAACGGGACTAGTCAACGAAACGTCGAACAGTGAGGTTGATCTGCGTCGTCCTTTTATCTTGTCTTCTCTTTCAGATATGTAGGCTTCCTGTATCGCACCTTATATCGCTCCCAACCTTATTCCTATCGTATCGCTACAACAAAAGAAGAGGGAAGACAAATCAATTTGGTTTAGACGAGGGCGAAGGCCGACCCACGCCCAACCAACGCGAAGATCCTGCCGCCAAAATAGCTGCAATGTCGTGAAGGGCTCCACATTTTACGTGAGTACATTTTATCTTTTTCTTTTTGTATGTGATACAAATTTGAGACGCAATAATGACGTAATACCTTGTTGCGCAATATTAGGCACGTGTTTATTATGTTGCCGACTGTCGTAGTGGCTCTTATCAATTACGCGCGGGACTTTAACAATATACCTTAGACTAGAGAACAGGCGTGAAATATAACAAAATGGAGCCACGACAGATCAGTTGCCCTGCATATATCACAGTATGTCCTTGATGCGACTTTCAAAACATCGAATCTGAAATTTGATCAAATCTCAACCTTTCAGCTAAAATGCGATGTGAAACGTATTAAAATCTCAACGTTTCGGATTACGATGTGATCTGAAATTTTTAAATCTCAACCATGTCACAACAAATTTATCCAAATTTCGTTCGATATCCGACGTGAGACCTGAAACCGATTCAAATTGCAACGTTTCAGATCTGAAATGCTAAAACTTATTTAAATCACAACATTTCAGATCGAAAATATGACCGTGAATATCAACATTTCAGATTTGAACAAGTTTGTTCAAATCTCAACGTTTCTGATCAAATGTGATCTGAAATTTGTGAAAATCCTAATGTTTCGCATCTGAAATATGATCTGAATTTTAATCAAATCTCCAGATCTGAAATGTGATCTAAAATTTTTAGAAATCTCAAGTCAGATATGAAATTTATTCCAAATCCCTTGCCAGATCTGCAACGTCATCAAAAACTTTTAGAAATCTCAACCGTGTCACACCTGAAATTTATCCAAATCTCGTTCCAGATCTGATGTCATCTGAAATATTCAAATGGCAACGTTTCAAATCTGAAGCGAGATCTAAAATTTATTCCAATCTCAACATTTGATTGTGAATTGATGCAAATCTCAACATTTCAGACATGAAATGTATGCGAATCTGAAAGTTTCAGACTTGACGTTTATTCAAATTTCAATGTTTCTGATCATGTGATCTGAAATTTATACAAATCTCAATGTTTCACCTCTGAAATATGATCTGAAATTTAATAAAATCTTCAGATCGAAATTGTGAACTGAAATTTTAAAAAATTTCAAAGTGCCCGAACCTGAAATTTATCCAAGTCTCATTTCAGATATGAAATGGGATCTGAATCTTGTAGAAATCTCAACCTGAATTTTATCCAAATCTCATAGACCTGATATTTGATCTGAAATCTATTCAAATTGCAACATTTCAGATTTGAAATGTGATCTGAAGTTTATGAAAATCTGAATGTTTCACCTCTGAAATATGATCTGAAATTTAATCAAATCTCCAGCTCGAAATTGTGAGCAGAGATTTTTAAAAATTTCAACGTGCCGAACCAGAAATTAATCCAATCTCGTTCCAGATCTGAAATGTGATCTGAAATTTTTAGAAATCACAAACATAGCAAACCTAAATTTTATCCAAATCTCATTCTAGATCGAATATGTAATCTGAAATCTAATCAAATTGCAACATTTCAGATTTGAAATGTGATCTGAATGTTTCACTTCTGAAACATGATCTGAAATTTAATTAAATCTTCAGCTCATTATTGTGAGCAGAGATTTTTAAAAATTTCAACGTGCTGAACCTGAAATTTATCCAAATCCTATTCCAGATCTGAAAAGTGATCTGAAATTTCTAGAAATCCCAATGTGTCAGACCTTAAATTTATCCAAATTTCGTTCTAGATCAGATATGTGATGTGAAATTTATTCAAATTTCAACGTTTCAGATCTGAAGCGAGATCTAAAATTTGCATCTAGATCTGAAATGTGCTCTGAAATTTCTACAAATCGCAAAGTATAAGACCTGAAATTTATCCAAATCACGTTCTAGATCGGATGTGATCTGAAATCTATTCAAATTGCAACGCTACAGATTTGTAGTGAAATTAAAAATTTATCTCATATTTAAAACATGATTGTGAATAATTGAAAATATTAACGTTTCAGACCTGAAAATTATTCAAATCCCAACGATTCTGATCAAATGTGATCTGAAATTTATGAAAATCTGAATGTTTCGCATCTGAAATACGATCTGAATTTTAATCAAATCTCCAGATCTAAAATGTGATCTGAAATTTTTAGAAATCTCAAGTCAGATATGAAATTTATTCCAAATCTCGTTCCAGATCTGCAACATCATCGGAAATTTTTAGAAATCTCAACCGTGTCAAACCTGAAATTTATCCAAATCTCGTTCCAGATCCAATGTCATCTGAAATATTCGAAAGTCAACGTTTCAAATCTGAAGCAAGCTCTAAAATTTATTCAAATCTCAAAATTTCAGGCCCAAAATTTGATTATGAATTGATGCAAATCTCAACATTTCAAACATGAAATGTATGCAAATCTCGAAGTTTCAGACTTGAAGTTTATTCAAATTTCAATGTTTCTGATCATGTGATCTGAAATTTATAGAAAACTGAATGTTTCACATCTGAAATATGATCCTGAAATTTAATCAAATCTTCAGATCAAAATGTGCGCTGAGATTTTTAAAAATTTCAATGTGCGGAACCTGAATTTTATCCAAATCTTGTTCCAGATCTGAAATGTGATCTGAAACTTTTAGAAATCTCAAACATATCAAACCTGAATTTTATCCAAATCTCATAGATCGAATATGTGATCTGAAATCTATTCAAATTGCAACGTTTCAGATTTGAAATGCGATCTGAAATTTATTCAATTCTCCACATTTCAGATTAAAAATATGATCAAGAATTTGTGAAAATCTCAAGGTTTCAGACCTGAAGTTTATTCAAAGCTCGCCGTTTCTGATCAAAGCTGATCTTAAATTAATGCAAATCTCAATGTTTCATAGCTGAAATATAATCTGAAATTTAATCAAAACTCAAGATCTGAAGTGTGATCTTAAAATTCTAAAAATCCCAACGAATTAGACATGAAATTTATCCAAACTTCCAGATCTGAAATGTGATCGTAAATTTTTAGAAATCTCAACAGTGTGTCCAATCTGAAATTTATCCAAATATTATTCCAGATCTGAAATGTGACCTAAACAATTTTTAGAAATCTCAACCCTATCAAACCTGAAATTTATCCAAATCTCGTTCCAGATCTGAAATGTGATCTGAAATTTCTAGAAATCCCAACGTGCCAGACCTGAAATTTATCCAAATCTCGTTCCAGATCTGAAACGTGATCTGAAATTTCTAGAAATCCCAATGTGTCAGACCTGAAATTTATCCAAATTTCGTTCTAAGATCGGATATGTGATCTGAAATTTATTCAAATTTTAACGTTTCAGATCTGAAGCAAGATCTAAAATTTGCATCCAGATCTGAAATGTGCTCTGAAATCTATTCAAATTGCAACGCTACAGATTTGCAGTGAAATTTAAAATTTCTCATATTTAAAACATGATTGTGAAAATATTAACGTTTCAGACCTGAAAATTATTCAAATCTCAACGTTTCTGATCAAATATAATCTGAAATTTATGAAAATCTGAATGTTTCGCATCTGAAATACGATCTGAATTTTAATCAAATCTCCAGATCTAAAATGTGATCTGAAATTTTTAGAAATCCCAAGTCAGATATGAAATTTATTCCAAATCTCGTTCCAGATCTGCAACATCATCGGAAATTTTTAGAAATGTCAACCGTGTCAAACCTGAAATTTATCCAAATCTCGTTCCAGATCCAATGTCATCTACAATATTCGAAAGTCAACGTTTCAAATCTGAAGTGAGATCTAAAATTTATTCGAATCTTAACATTTCAGATCCAAAATTTGATTGTGAATTGATGCAAATCTCAACATTTCAGACATAAAATGTATGCAAATTTCGAAGTTTCAGTCTTGAAGTTTATTCAAATTTCAATGTTTCTGATCATGTAATCTGAAATTTATGGAAATTTGAATGTTTCACCTCTGAAATATGATCTGAAATTTAATCAAATTTTCAGATCGAAATTATGAGCTGAGATTTTTAAAAATTTCAACGTGCCAAAGCTGAAACTTATCCAAATCTCGTTCCAGATCTGAAATATTATCTGAAACTTTTAGAAGTCTCATCTGTGTCAAACCTGAAATTTATCCAAATCTTATTCCAGATCTGAAATGTGATCTGAAATTTCTAAAAATTTCAACGTGTCAGACCTGAAATTTATCCAAATTTCATTATATATCTGATGTGATCTGAAATTTATTCAAATTTCCATGTTTCAGATCTGAAGTGACATCTAAAATTTGCATCCAGATCAGAAATGTGATCTGAAAATTTCTAGAAATTTCAACGTATCAAACCTAAAATTTATCCAAACCTCACCAGATTTGAAATTTTTAGAACCTTCAACTATGTCAAACCTGAAACGTTTCCAAATTTCATTCCACATTCAATATGTGATCTGAAATATATTCAAATTGCAACGTTTCAGATCTTAACTGAGATTATAACTTATTCAAACCCCAATATTTCAGATCTAAAATCTCAACGCTTCCAAGCTGAAATTTATTCAAACCTCCATGTTTCTAGTCAAATGTGATCTGAAATTTATACAAATCTCAATGTTTCACACCTGAAATATAATCTGAAATTTAATCAAAAATCAAGATCTGAAATGTGATCTTAAAATTCTAAATATCCCAATGAATTAGATATGAAATTTATCCAAACCTCCAGATCTGAAATGAGGTCAGATATTTTTAGAAATCTCATCTGTGCCAAACTAGAAATTTATCCAAATATTATTCCACATCTGAAACGTGACATAAACAATTTTTAGAAATCTCAACCGTATCAAACCTGAAATTTATCCAAATCTCATTCTAGATCGGATATGTGTTCTGAAATGTATTCAAACTAGAACGCTTCTGATCTGCAGTGAAAAATAAAATTTATTTCGTATTTAAAGTACGATTGTGAATTTATGAAAATCTTAACGTTTCAGACCTGAAGACTATTCAAATCCCAACGTTTCTGATCAAATGTAATCTGAAATTTATGCAAATTTCAATGTTTCACATCTGAAATGTAATCTGAAACTTAATCAAAATTCAAACTTTCAGATCTGAACTGTGATTGGAAATTTATTCAAATAATATTTTTAATCTGAAATTTATTGGAATCTCAACGTTTTAGATGTGAAATATAATCTGAAATTTAATCGAATATCAAACTTTCATTTCCGAAATGTGATTGGAAATTTGTTCAAATAACGCTGCAGATCTGAAATTTATTTGAATCTCAACGCTTCAGATCTGAAATTTCTAGATATCTCAACATTTCAGATCTGCAATGTTGGCGGCTTATTTGGTTTGCATGTGACTACTAAGCCCAAGAATTCCATGTGGTTGGTTACCCATTGGGCGTGTCTCCAGGTGGCGGATAGGAGAAATCCCAGGATATATGGTCAAGAGATTGACTATTTATTCTGGAAAGGATCGTGATAAGCTTATCTCTATCGGTGACCCAGTGACCTGAGTGGCATTAAATTCACAACATGATGGAGGGCAAGAGACTGTGCTGATGAGGGATAAAATCTGCTCCCTAGTCAAGTGAAAACGATCCTGCGGACCAAACCCCCCTCAACCCAAGCTGTAATTTCGTGGGTAATGGACCTGCACTGAGGTAAATGAAGCCGATGGGACAATTCTGCAACACCGTCATACCGTGCCTTCCCCACCATCGTGGTCATCTTCAATGGGCAAGAGGCTGTGGGGGTCTTGGCTTAACCGCCCGGATCAAGAGGAAACAATCTCGTTAAAAATTCCTAAATCCCGTGGTGTAGGACGGAGACAATGTAGTACCTTCGGGTGGAGCATTGGAAATATAAATACACGGTGTAGGACCAAGCCCAGGGGATGGATGCATGACTGGATAGTTGACCAGTCCCAATCGGTCCAAAACTCGGAGAACAGGGCCTTCCATGCCAACAGGGGGCACCTGGCATGGCGACCATTTACATGGGAACGTGGGAACAATCATGAATAATATTGGTACCACTAGTAAAACTAAACCTGAAGAGGTGGAACCAGCAATGGGGACTCCTTAGATAAAAAAATGTTTCCATGGAGGTGGAGCAGACCCGGGATGCAACTCCACTTGCAAGAGCGGTGTCTGAAACACCAGACATAGAGAATACTATAAAGAAACTTGCAGGCACTGGACTGCAAGCAAAGAGACTTTTGGGAGCTCAACATAGAAAGCCAAGGAAAGACAAGAAAGTCGAATCTGGGACTTGGCCAGAGTCGCATCCGTCCACTATGCAAGCTGATGGGGACCGCGATATAGCTCTTATTCAGGAACCTTGGATTTGCAAGGGAAAGGTGCTAGTACTGAGTTCAATCGGTGGGGCACTTGTATATAGTAGATCCACTGATAGACCCAGGACTCGTATACTAATCAACTTAACCAGGGTCGGCACAAAAGCTTCTTAGGCTGCATTACGACAGAGCTGATTGGCAGACGCACCCGCCAGGGGAAGTGGTTTTAGTGGGTATGCCGCACGGAGAGTCCCATACTTTGGCTATAAGAGATTTCCACTCCACCGAGTTTGGATAACTATAAAAAAAAGCCCAAGGTTTCAGGTTCAATTCTCAACACAGACTGCTTGAAAAATGTTACACAAGCATTTTTCACAAAAATATGCCCTTGTTCGGATGAGAAGTAATATGTAGGTCCCGTGTGCGAGTGTCATGCATGTTAAGCATTGGAAAAGCAAATGTAGTCCATCTGAAAAAGGTTGTGGTTTACTGAAATGAGCTTGTAACGAAGCTTGCATCCCTTACAAGTAATTACATCCCCAGTGTCTTTCCCAATGCCAAAAGCTATCAGTCCCACAATGAAGTTGAGGTTGGTCTTTAATTGCGATGTGGAAAACGCACCACTTATATGTGTCCGTCCAAGAGTTCTGCATACACAAGCTCATTTAGACGATCTCTGCTTTCCGATGGCCTCAGAATCTATAATGCAAAGCGAGCAGCCTTCCGCGGTTGTGAGAAGTTGCCAACCACTTCTAATATCCTTGCACCAGATCCAGAAGATCTCGCAAGAGTATGTACACCTCCCAAAGGTCAGGCAAGGGGAATGCTGTCATTGGGAAAATAGAAAAGATATCTAAAGCGGGCTGCTCCGTAGATCGGACAGGTTTGCATATGGCTGCTGATTTCAAGCTACCGGTTTCGATTCGACGACACGAACTGCTTGAAAAATTTTACATAAGCATTCTTCACAAAAATAAACCCTAGTTCGGATGAGAAGTAATATGTAGGTTCCATATGCGAGTGTTGTCATGCACGTTACAGATCCCTACATTGCTTGGAACAGCCAGGGTTCGGCAAAATTAAATTTGCAGGTAAGAAAAACTTGTCTCTTGGCCAATGTATAGGTGGAGCGTTGTAAAATCAAATGTAGTCCCTCTGCAAAAGGTTGTGATTTAGTGAAATGAGCTTGTAGTGCAGCTTGCCTCCCATACAAGTAATTACATCCCCAGCGTCTTCCCCAATGCCAAAAGCTACAAGTCCCCATTGAGCTTGAGGTTGGTCTCTAATTGTGATATGGAAAAAGCACACCTACATGTGTCAGCTCAAGGGTGCTGCACACGAAAATGCCTTTAGACGATCTCTATTTCTTCCGATGGCCTCAGAATCTATAATGCCGCTTTCAATAGTGTATGTAGCAGCCCCACCTGGACGACTGCAAAGCGAGCAGCCTCCCACGTTTTGTTACATGCCGAAAATCGGCTATGTAAACATTTTTGATTTTAGTTTTA
Organism: Platerodrilus igneus; assembly: GCA_036346225.1. Lineage (NCBI taxonomy): Eukaryota > Metazoa > Arthropoda > Insecta > Coleoptera > Lycidae > Platerodrilus > Platerodrilus igneus. The sequence continues at coordinate 405,713 of JARFIW010000115.1, read as the reverse complement.
AAATATGTGACTGAAATCGCTCCAATATTTTAAAAAATAAACTTGTGCGTGTATTTCCGTAACTTGCGACAGTTGCGTCGGCGCAGATGCGGAGTGCGGAAGGAAGTGCGCATTTTTCCGTCACGTCATGGACTGGTCAACGAAACGTCAAACAGTGAGGTTATCAGTGCCTTTTTTTGTATTCTCTTTCAGAATGTAGGTTTACTTTATCGTACCATATTATCGTTCCTCCTACCTGGTTGATCCTTTATCGTACCGCTACACCAAGAAGAGGGAAGACAAACAAATCTGACTTCAATGGGGGCGAAGGCCGAACCACGCTCAACCTTCCATCCGTAACGTTGTGAAGAGCTGCACATTTTACGTGAGTACATTTTATCTTTTACTTTGCGTGTAATACAAATTTGAGATGCCAGAATGACGTAATACCTTGTTGCGCAATATTATGAACGTGTTTATTATGTTACCAACTTTCGTAGTGGCTCATCAATTACGCGCGGGACTTTAACAGTATACCTTAGACTAGAACAGCGTGGAGTATAACAGGTTGTGAGAAGTTGCCAACCACTTCTGACATCCTTGCACCAGATCCAGAAGATCTCGCACAAGTATGCACACCTCCCAAGGGTCAGACGAGGGGGATGCTGTCATTGGGAAAAGAGAAAAGATAGTCATCTAAATCGGGCTGCTCTGTAGATCAGACAGGTTTGCATATGGCGGCCGATCTCAAGCTGCCAGTTTCGATTCGACGACACGGGCCGCTTGAAAAATATGCCCTCGTTCAGATGTAGGTCCAATGTGCGAGTGTTGTCGTGCGCGTTTAAGATCCCTACATTGCTGGAACAGCCAGGGTTCGGCAAAATTAAATTTGCAGGTAAGAAGAACTCGTTTCTTGGCTAATGTACGGGTGGAGCACTGGAAAATCAAATGTAGTCTCCCTGCAAAAGGTTGTGGTTTCTGAATTCTTACATCCCCTGCAGCTTCCCCAATGCCAAAAGCTACTAGTCCCCAATGAGGTTAAGGTTGGTCTTTAATTGCGAATGAAAAATGCACACCTACATGTGTTGGTCCAAGGGTTCTGCACACACAAACGCCTTTAGACGATCTCTGTCTTCTGATGGCCTCAGAATCTATTACGCTGCTTTCAATAGCGTATGTAGCAGTCCCACCTGGACGACTGCAAGGCGAGCAGCCTCCCACAGTTGTGAGAAGCTGCCAACCACTTCTGACATCCTTGCACCAGATCCAGAAGATCTCGCACAAGTAACCACACCTCCCAAAGGTCAGGTGAGGGGGATGCTGTCGTTGGGGAAAAAAGAAAAGATAGTTATCTAAAGTGAGCTGCTCCGTAGATCGGACAGGTTTGCATAGGGCTACTGATCCCAAGCTACCGGTTTCGATTTGATGACACCGACCTCTTGAAAAATGTTACATAAGCATTTTTTGCAAAAATATGCCCTCGTTCGGATTAGGTCCCATGTGCAAGTGTTGTCGTGCGTGTTTAAGATCCCTACATTGCTTGGAACAGCCAGGGTTTGGCAAAATTAAATTTGCAGGTAAGAAAACCTCATTTCTTGGCCGATCTACGAGTGGAGCATTGGAAAATCAAATGTAGTCCCTCTGCAAAAGGTTGTAGTTTGTGAATTCTTAAACTTAGTGAAATGAGCTTCCAGTGCAGCTTTGTCCCTTACAAGTAATTACATCCCCTGTGTCTTCCCCAATGCCAAAAGCTACCAGTCTCCATTGAGGTTGAGGTTGATCTCTACTTACGATGTGGAAAATGCACCATCTACACGCGTCAGTCCAAGGGCTCTGCACACGCAAACACCTTTAGAAGATGCCTCAGAATCTATAATTCCGCTTTCAATAGCAAATGCATGTAGCAGTCCTACCTGGACAACTGCAAGGCGAGCAGACTCCCACGGTTGTGAGAAGTTGCCAATCACTTTTGATATCCTTGCACCAGATCCAGAAAATCTTGCCCGAGTATGCACACCTCCTAAAGGTCAGGGGATGGAGATGCTGTCGTTGGGAAAAGATCTAAAGCAGGCTGCTCCGTAGAACGGACATGTTTGCATATGGCTGCTAATCCCAAGCTACCGGTTTCAATTCGACGACACGGACCGCTTTACACAAGCATTTTTCACAAAATATGACCTCGTTCGGATGACAGGTAATATGTACGTCCTGTCTGCAAGTGCTGTCATGCGCGTTAAAGATCCCTACATTGCTTAGAACAGCCAGGGTCTGGCAAAATTAAATTTGCAGGTAAGAAAGAATTCGTTTCTTTGCCAATCTACGGGTGGAGCATTGGAAAATCAAATGTAGTCCTCTGCAAAAGGTTGTAGTTTGGGAATTCTTAAACTTAGTGAAATGAGCTTCCAGTGCAGCTTGCCTCCCTTACAAGTAATTACATTCGCTGTGTCTTTACCAATGCTAAAAGCTACCAGCCCCCATTGAAGTTGAGGTTGGTCTTTAATTGCGATGTGGAAAATGCACCACCTACGTGTGTCCGTCCTGGGTTCTGCACATGCAAACGCCTTTAGACGATCTCTGTCTTCCAATTACCTCAAAATCTATGCCGCTTTCAATAGCGAATATAGCAGTCCCACCTGGACAACTGCAAGGTGAGCAGCCTCCCTCAGTTGTGAGAAGTTGCCAACCATTTCTGACATCCTTGCACCAGATCCAGATCTTGCACGAGTACGTACACCTTGCAAAGGTCGTGCAAGTGGCATGCTGTCAGGAAAAGAGAAAGATAATCAGCTAACGCCAACCGCTCCGTAGATCAGACAGGTTTGATCCCAAGCGACCGACTTCGATTCCCGACACGGACCGCTTGAAAAATGTTAGGCGAGCATTTTTCACAAAAATAAACCCTGTTCGGTTGAGAGGTAATATGTAGAACCCGTGTGTAAGTTGTCACGTACGTTGACGTTTCGACAAAAAAATCACGTAAAGGAAAATCGCTTCCTGGCCAATGAAGTACCTTTGGTTGGAGCATTGGGAAAGCAAATGTAGATTCGAAGCTCAACGTTTCAGATAAGAAATATGCGTAAACCTTTATTAAAATAACGTTTGAGATCTGAACCGCGATCTATGGAAATCTCAACACGTTGGACGAGAAATTTATTCAAATCGCAACGTTTTCGACGTGCGATTTATGTATAAAGCATTAAATTAGCAAAGTTACTTGCATAAATACTCACCTTCGTAAGATTCATACATACTGACGATGTACCTGTAATAAAATCCTAAGTTTCGACCAAATTTTTTTACAATCACGCTGCAATATATTAAATAAAGCTTAGGGGTAAGAGCAAAACATTAGACTTTCGACGACATACTTACTTGTAAATTCTCCTCTGAATCTCTATCCGACGGGTTGACACATACAATCATACGAACTTGTCCTTCGCCCTCGAAATAACTCTTAAACAGCAACGTCAAGCGACTGTCACGATACGGAACCAATTTATTCCCAGCATTTAACTGATTCTCGCGTAGAATTTGTAAACAAGTACGCAACGACATTAAAGAATTATTAATACTGCTCGCTTCTTTCAGTCGTAAACCGGTAGTTTGCGCTCGGCTACACCTCTCAGACCCTGCCAAATCGACAAGGCTCAACTGTCCTACTTTTAACAAGTTTCCTTTCTCGAGCTGCACGATTCGTATATTAAACACAGAATGGCTACGACTCGATTCGGTATTGAGGGTCGTTTGAGCCATTCGCTTGCGTTTTTGTCCTAGGAAGAATAATTCGAAAGCTTCGGCTGACGATTTCACCTCGAGCTCGACAACGCCATTGACGTACATGTTTTTCTGCCAGTCTTCGCGGATGATCTTAGCTTGTAATACCTTACCGGTCGATTCATCCAGTAAATCGTAGATCGTGTTGTTGTAGATTTCTACGTAGCTTATGAAGACTGTGTACAAGCTGTTGGGGTTAACGCTGTTTAACTTAGTGCCGTCGTTTACATAAAAAGTGCGGCTTTTACAAGTACGAAGCCGCTTGCTAGACTTGGCATCGACTAGCCGATCACCAAGCGCATCGTTATCAGTCTGCACCTCAAACCCGTTCAAACGATCAGTTTTAACCAAAAATTTCTGTGTCTGTTGTTCACCGATGCTGTTGAAAATAGTATCGATGCTGCGTGGCATCACCCCGGGTGTCGACTGATCACCACTTAGTGTATAAGTCTTTCCCGACCCTGTGACGCCATACGTGAATAAAATACCATTTTTACCTTGGATTAAATCTTCGAGAAGTGCAAGGGTGACATGTTCGAAGACTTCGCGTTGGCTTGAGTACGATGTGAAGATATGGCTGAATACGTAGTTGCATTCTTTACGGGATACTTTTGATTCGGTCACTAGCGAAAGGGTTGTAGGTGAGAGTAACTTAATATTGGTCAGTTCGGCTTCTTCAGGTATTGGTCGTAGGCGGCAGAAGACCTGTACGGGATCTTGTGGCGGTTGGTTATCGCATTGCATGTCTTTTTCATCATTTTCGTTATCTAGTGGATCATCACTCATCGTGTTTATTGACTTTGTAGCTTTAAAATACAGAAATCTAGCGCAAACGAAGTCGTAACGAACTTTTGTAACGGATTGTTTGATAGTTGACAGATGAAGGTTAAGGGAGAGAAGTATAGGCGGCCTAACGGCTACGTAGGCTAACCTGTTGTGTTTTAATTATTATCCACGAGCACGACAAACAGCCAATCAAAATACGACTTGCGTTGAGATGTTGGATTTACGAGTAGGGTGCTTTGGGAATGGAAGTTTGTGTTACAGACGATTTGGAATCTCTTTCAATTTGTTCAAATTAAGACTTCTATTCATCAGCGTTGTCTTCAGTCTTGGAACTGGTTAGACGCGTACCTCCATTTCATATTCGGAGCTAACCCACACATTTATTTCCCTGGGACTTTTATTATTATTATTTTCCCTAATCTTCTCAGATTTTTGCTGCTTTTGTAGATACACGTAAGCTGCGGCTGCTGGGCAGTTAGTTATTATACATTTTGGAACTTTCGATCCAGCTGTGTTATTATTACTATTATTAAGCTACATTTCCAATCACTTCCACTTTGAAGTGGAATTGGAATTTTAATAAACGACCTAGATTGTTGTTTCCAACGAATGTCAATTTGTAGGTTATGTTTTAAAATTAGTTATGGATAATAATATTTTGTTAGCTGGTATTACTGCAATTGTTGTTTACAATTAATTTTAAAAATAACTCTTCATTTAAGTTGTTTATTTCTTTCGAAAAAAAAAGCCCGCGGTAAAATAACGCACTTTAACCTCAAAATTGACTTGTTGCTTGCTGTATGTAAGCTGCTTGCATCAATTCGACTTGAAAGTGGAATTACGTTCACGTCAAATTAGCATTGGAAACAGTAACGCAAGGAAATGTGGACGCAAACATAAAAAGTTGAATTCCACTTCAAAGTGAAAGTGGTTGGAAATGTAGCTTTATACTGATATAGTCCATTCAAATTAACTTTAGGATGACGTCAATGCATTAAGTGTTGGCAACTGTATGCAAATAAATACCTAAATTTTGACTTGCAGAATACTGTCATTTAACAAAATAAAGGTTGGCAGTTTTGTACGGAGTTGCCACCAATTCTTCTTGCCAATGGGAATATTCCTATATCTTTCATTAAATATATTATGATTTAAGCTAACATTGGCAATGTGGTATTATATTCAATTGTGACGTCAGCGAATGGACTACAGTAGGTAACTAGAACACGGCGACAAAAAATATTCATCATTGATGTTAGGGGACGTGTGCAGGTGAAAAGTTACAGTTTATCTTCAAGCAAAACTACGGATAAAGCATTTTGACCTCTCTGAACGTGTGAAACTACTTACTTTTATTTTCGCGTCACAGGTGAATTGCAGGAAAACCAAAACGACCTACTCAGAGCACGCACACGCACACTACACTTTACTTTCCAATCTCAAAACACGCATACGTGCTCCCTTATACCTATACGCACACAAAGCTGCACCTTTCAGCATCTTTCCTATCAGGAAGTACGCTAGGATTCCGTCTGTGATCGAAAGGGTATCTGTTCTCGGGACATCCATCCACAGGTATGCCTTTCTGGTTGTGCGCCTTGCACATAATTGGACAGAACGACACGGGCTGTGTGGTTAGCTCGTAGTCTGCATTTTTCGTTGTCCAGTGATAACAGGTTGGTGCCGGCTGCGGCAGTTGGCTGTGCTGAACCATCAATCACTGGTAGGAATCCTTCCCGAAGGCTGTTGGGCAAGAAATCGTCTGCGAACTGATTAGTTGCAATTGACGTGAGTGGTTTGTTGGCGGCAACGGGCGTCACCGTTGCGTGGCGGCGTTGGACCTTTCCATAGTCGTCTGCTGCTTGGTGGGGAAGTTATGTTTGAGAAGATACCTCTTCTTCTTGGGACATTTGTCCACAGGTATGCTTTCCTGGTTGTGCGCCTTCCACATAATTGGGCAGAACGACACGGGCTGTGTCGTTAGCTCGTGGTCTGTATTTTTCGGTGTCCAGTGATAACAGGTTGGCGCCGGTTGCGGCAGGTTGCTGTAATGACTCATCGATCACTGGTTGGAATCCTTCCCGAAGGCTATTGGGTAAGCATTCGTCTGCGAACTGGTTAGTTGCAGTTGGCGTCGGTTGTTTGTTGGCGGCAACGGGCGTCACCGTTGTGTGGCGGCGTTGGACCTTTCCATGGTCGTCTGCTGCTTGGTGGGGAAGGTGTGTTTAAAAGGGTACCCTTTCTTGAAAAATCTGTCCACAGGTATGCCTTGCACATAGTTGGGCAAAACGACACGGGCTGATAGGTTAGCTCGTGGTCTGCATTTTTCGGTGTCCAGTGATAACAGGTTGGTGCCGGTTGCGGCAGGTTGCTGTGATGACTTATCGATCACTGGTTGGAATCCTTCCCGAAGGCTGTTGGGCAAGAATTCGTCGGCGAACTGGTTAGTTGCAGTTATCGTCGGTTGTTTGTTGGCGGCAACGGGCGTCACCGTTGTGTGGCGGCGTTGGACCTTTCCATGGTCGTTTGCTGCTTGGTGGGGAAGTTGTGTTTAAAAGGGTACCATTTCTTAAAAAATCTGTCCACAGGTATGCCTTGCACATAATTGGGCAGAACGGCACGACCTGTGTGGTTAGCTCGTGGTCTGTATTTTTCGGTGTCCAGTGATAACAGGTTGGTGTCGGCTGCGGCAGCTGGCTGTGCTGACCCAAAGATCACTGGTTGGAATCCTTCCCGAAGGCTGTTGGGCAAGAATTCGTCTGCGAACTGGTTAGTTGCAGTTGGCGTGAGTGGTTTGTTGACGGTAAGGGGCGTCACCGTTGTGTGGCGGCGTTGGACCTTTTCATGGTCGTCTGATGCTTGGTGGGGAGTTGTTTGGCGCCTTGCACATAATTGGGCAGAACGACACGGGCTGTGTGGTTACCTCGTGGTCTGCATTTTTCGAGTGATAACAGGTTAGTGCCGGCTGCGGCAGTTGGCTCTGCTGAGCCATCGATCACTGGTTGGAATCCTTTCCCGAAGGCTGTTGGGCAAGAATTTGTCTGCGAACTGGTTAGTTGCAGTTGGCGTGGGTGGTTTGTTGGTGGCAACGGGCGTCACCGTTGTGTGGTGGCGTTGGACCTTTCCATGTTCGTTTGATTCTTGGTGGGGGAGTTGTATTAGAAAGGGTACCTCTTCTTGGGACATCTGTCCACAGATATGCCTTTCTGGTTGTGCGCCTTGCACAAAATTGAGAAGAACGACACGGGCTGTGTGGTTAGCTCATTGTCTGCATTTTTAGGTGTCCAGTGATAACAGGTTTGTGACGGCTGCGGCAGTTGGCTGTGCTGACCCATCGATCACTGTTTGGAATCCTTTCCGAAGGATGTTGGGCAAGAATTCGTCTGCGACCTGGTTAGTTGCAATTCGCATGGGTGGTTTGTTGGCGGCAACGGGCGTCACCGTTGTGTGGCGGCGTTGGACCTTTCCATGATTGTGTGCTGCTTGGTGGGGGAGTTGTGTTTGATAGGATGCCCCTTCTTGAGACATCTGTCCACAGGTATGCTTTTTTGGTTGTGCGCCTTGCACAAAATTGGGCAGAACGACACGGGCTTTGTGGCTAGCTCGTGGTTTGCATTTCTCGGTGTCCAGTGATAACAGGTTGGTGCCGGTTGCGGCAGTTGGCTGAGGTGACCCATCGATCACTGGTTGGAATCCTTCCCGAAGGCTGTTGGGCAAGTATTCGTCTGTGAACTGGTTAGTTGCAGTTGGCGTGGGTGGTTTGTAGGCGGCAACGGGCGTCACCGTTGTGTGGCGGCGTCTGCTGCTTGGTGAGGGAGTTGTATTTAAAAGTGTACCTCTTCTTGGAACATTTGTCTACAGGTATGCCTTTCTGGTTGTGCGCCTTGCACAAAATTGGGCAGAACAACACGAGCTGTGTGGTTAGCTCTTGGTCTGTATGTTAAGTTCCAGTACAGCGTCTTGCGGTTATGTGCTCCGAAATGTATGGAGCCTTGTTCGTAATTCATCGCCACTTTCTGGCGTTGTGGCTAAGATTCACCCAGAATGATATCCTCAGCGAGGTTTGCTACTACCAAAAAGGTTTCGTGGTCCGTCACTTCTCCAAGGATGAATGGCGTGCGGAACTTGCCTTTGATCGCCATTTCTGTCACTGCTTCGGCTAGACAGGCGAAGGCATGATAGGGTTTTCCCCGTGAACCTGTGGGTATTCGATCTTCCCTAATCATGCTCGTCGATGCTCCTGTATCTAGTAATGCATCAAATTTTGTCTTCTGTATGGTGACATGAATCCTTGGAAGTGGATTATCGTGGGTGATGTTTAACAGCGCCACTTCGTTTCGCCCGACCGGGCTGTGTGTTGGCGCGGCTTGGCCGGTGCGTCGTTTCCCGAGGCCTTGGTTGGGCAGTCCCGGTGCCAATGTCGTTGTGGACAGAATGCGCACCTTGGTAGCTGCTCCGTTGTTCGTGGAAATCTGGTTGCTGGCTTGGGGATGGTTGTCCCCTTTGCTGCTTCTTTCACGTTTTCTTTGATTTTTGTGAAGCGGGTGACCATTACCTATAATGTCGTCGGCATGTGACACTGAATTGGGGTCCTCAGTGTCGGCAGGAGGAGGAGGTCCGTGAACAGTTGTATGTCTCGGTTGGTGCCTAGTTTTAGGCGGCGGGCTTGTTGTACCTTCGTGCCAAGGAAAGCGGCCACTGGTTGAGACAGCATTTGCTTCTGTCCATAGTAATCGGAGGTTATTTTGGCTCTAATGGTTGGATCTTAGTACAAGTCCAGGAAGAACTTTTTGAATTCATTGTAGGTGAGTTGGAACATGGCGTATGCTTCCTTCTAGCTGGCTGCTTGACCTCGGAATTGAGCGGTCGTTGTAGGTACATCCGCATTCATCGCTTCCATCTGTTTAAGGAATTCTGCGAGATTTTCCAGAAGAGTGCCAAAGAATGTCGGTTTTTCTGCTTCGGAGGTGGCTGTGGTGACGTGGTGACGATTGTCTTGATTGTGACCTTTTTGTCGGTTGGTTGTGTTTGTTAAGCGCCACTGAGTTGTTGCAGTCCTAGAACTGTTAGTGGTTGAGTGACCTCCTAGGTTGGACGCTGCTGGTTGGTGTCCGGCTGGACGTCTTGGGCATGATGATGGTTCTTGCAAGCGCGCTGTTTGCAAAATCTTCTGTGAAGACGGTCCAATCACGTTAGACGCCACTTTTTCCAGGTTCTTAGGGTAACTGACAGCGAAGGCGGCTATCTTCAATTTTTCAAAAGGCAAGATCGTCAGATTAGGAATGTGTTAAGCGCAATATGCAGCCTCTGATTATCCACGACGTAGTTTGTAGTGAAGAGCTGTACCCTGTTTCCAGTTTGTCTGATCTAAGCGAGTAGACCTCGATCTCTTTTCAATAGGATGCACTATCAAGTGTGGTGGATGGTGGTTACGAACGGATCAATGTTATTAATATTTGCGGGGATCTCTTAGGTGTACTAAGAATCGCTTCCCTCAATTGTAAATGACACGATTAACGACACGATGGGTACTCGAATGTACCAGGTAATGGGGCTCTACCTGGTACGGGGTGTCAGCACTCTGTTACGATATAGCACATGCACTTAGTGTCAAAGTCTTGATGATTTTGCCCCAAAGTTTGTTCCCGTCAATCGCGGCTACGTGGAGGTGTCTTGCGACTGCCTCTCCGTCACCGTCCCAGACAGTCTGAGTGGAGTTTCTCTTCCGCGGTCTAGCCTCTCTTCTTGCTTACCCTACATGTGATTTTACAATGCTTCACCCGAACGTAATACATTAGCCAGAAAGCGAGTTTCTTTTAGCTGAAAACTTTTGAACTTTGCAGAACCATTGCTGTTTCAAGCAAGATAAGGATCTTTAACGTGCGGGACAACACTCACACACAGGACTTCCAGTTTACCTCTGATCCGAACGATGGCGTATTTTTGTGAAAAATGCTCGCCTAACATTTTTCCTAGCGGATCATGTCGGGATTCAAACCCGGAACCTTGGGCGTAGTAATCACACGCATACCAACTTCGCCACGAAGCAGCTTCTTCTCGCTTACCGTCGTCATGGGCTCTGCAGGCCTTGAGGTGGAAGTAATTGGTGTGGAGGTGGAGGTTGTTCAATGGACGGCAGGTAGTGCCAGGAGTAGGTTAACCGAAGGGCTAGCAGTCTGCGCCTCCGGGCCAGCCTTTCCCTTTCTGTTCAGTCCCATTGATACGCTTCTTTTATGGGCACCCTTGTTGTCACTCTTCTGGCTGGTCCTTTACCTCGGATTGGAGCTACTGTTGGTGTTGGTGTTGTGGCAGTTCCGGAGGAGCTGCAACATATCTGGAGGGGTATCCGAGGATACATCCTCTTGCACAGCGCAAACACATGGTGGCATTAACCTATGCAAGACTGCGGCCTGCCGAAGCAGCAGTAAAGTTTTTGGTAGTTTGGTCCGTGATGAAGGATTAGCTTAAGCATGATCGTGCAAGGTTTAGTTCGCACTAATGTACATTTGTTCCTCCGCATGTTGTGGTTTTTAGGCTACTCAACGCTGTGGATCCGCATGAGTACAAGGCTTATTCTTCCACAAAGCCCGATGGCAGTGTCGATTGCTCGAGCGGTAACACAGGGCCTCCCCTATTCGCCACCTGTGGACGCGTCCGATGGGTAACCACCACCAACCACACGGGTCACCGGTTGCATACAAAAGTTCTAGAGAAAATTGTGAATAAACGCCTCATGTGGGTAATAGAAAAGAAAAACTTGCTCTTCCTATGGTAAGTAGAGTTCCGCAAACACTCAATACCGACCAATTGGCTCTAAAGAGTCCGTTGTACAGAAACGTTTTGCACTGCGACAGCACTGCGTTAATCTAGCAAAGGCATTTGATACGACGTAGAATAGGGAATTAGGGACACTTCGCTATTTTCATCCAGAATGTAGTTAAAAAGAACCTTGCGAATAATGGTTATGAGCACACTATCCAAGAGCGTAAAACTAAAAAACGGTATACCCCACCTGACGTTTTATAAAAATACGTAGCTTAACAACCCCTAACGTGTTATATTAGCAATCTTTTAATCGCCGGATTTTTGTAAAAACGTCATTTTGTAAAAACGAGGAGTATGCAACCAACCATACTCTAGCAAGCATGCACCACGCACGCGTTAAAAACCTTTTACTTAATAACGTACTCGTCCAACACCCCTCATAATACAAAATAAATCCGTTCGAATGTACAATACAAACAGACCCCCAGTATAAAAAGAGCTAGAGCAAAACACTTCTTTTCGTACTCTCTTTAAGAAAGTCACCAAACTTCTTAGAGATAACTTAAGAATAGCGCAAGACGAAAGTTACCAGGCTTCTCGTGCACTGTTGTGCCTTTTGGCTCTACCAAATTTTATTTTAAAATTTCAGGGAAATGTGTAGAGTGGCTCAGAATAGGAAACAATGAGGGTACGCGTCTAACCAGTTCGAGAACCGAAGACCTAATTATGACAATGATTTAGACTGAGGGGATTTTTGAATCCGTCATGGGAAAACTTCTTGCGCATTCTTAAATTAAATATTTAAGGATGTCATGCATGAAGGGTTTTTCACGAACTCGGCGACAATTACCGTATGTAAACTGCATACGCTCGCGTTTCCCTTGCTTAAAAAAATGCTTTGGAGTTAAAACAGTCCTTACATTTGATTTTCCAGTGCTCCACCCAAAGGTACTACATTGAGTTAAAACAGTTGACCATGAGAAGCATGGAGTGGTGATATACTACGCTCGTGAGAACGAGGCATTTTAAAGTAAGAAACTTTACTGTCGACGATCAAGGAGATCGGACGTGTGGTTGGTTAGTTTTTAGCAAAATCACTTCCTACCCGCGTGCCCTTTCTTTATAAAAAACTACCCTACATGTGATTTTCCAAGTGCTCAACTCGAAGGTACTACATTGGGTCAAAACAGTTCACCATGAAAAGCACGGAGTGGTGAGATACTACGCTCGTGAGAACAAGGCATTTTAAAGTAAGGAACTTTATTATCGGCGACCAAGGAGATCGGACGTATGGTCGGTTAGTTTTTAGCGAAATCACTTCCTACCTGCGTGCCCTTTCTTTACCTAAAAACTACCTTACATGTGATTTTCCAATGCACCACCCGAAGGTACTACGTTGGGTTAAAACAGTTCACCATGAGACGTATGGAGTGGTGAGATACTACGCTCGTGAGAACCAGACATTTTAAGGTAAGGAACTTTACTATCGGCGATCAAGGAGATTGGACGTATGGTCGGTTAGTTTTTAGCGAAAACACTTACAACCTGCGTGCCCTTTCTTTACCTAAAAAACTATCCTCATGTGATTTTCCAAGTGCTCCACCCGAAAGTACTACATTGGGTTAAAACAGTTCACCATGAGACGAATGGAGTGGTGAGATACTACGTTCGTGAGAACCAGACATTTTAAAGTAGGTAACTTTACTATCGGCGATCGGACGGGTGGTCGGTTAGTTTTTAGCGAAATCAATTTCTACCTGCGTGCCCTATCTTTACCTAAAAAACTACCCTACATGTGATTTTCCAAGTGCTCCACCCGAAGGTACTACATTGGGTTAAAACAGTTCACCATGAGACACATGGAGTGGTGAGATACTACGCTCGTGAGAACCAGACATTTTAAAATAAGGAACTTTACTGTCGGCGTACAAGGAGATCGGACGTGTGGTCGATTATTTTTTGGCGAAATCACTTCCTACCGGCGTGCCCTTTCTTTACCTAACAACTACCCTACATGTGATTTTCCAATGCTCCACCCGAAGGTAATACATTGGCTTAAAAAAGTACCTCTGAACTCCGTCATAGAAAAGATACTTTCAGATTTTGATGAATACGTGAAGAATCCATCCGCCTGTGACTTTGACCTAAAAAGCTAGAAACGTTGGCTTCCAGTAAAACCAGGTAAACTCCTGGTTTGTTTGTAAGCCTGTGGGTTTTACCCATGGCGGAAACATTTACAGCGTTAATACTTTTCGTCAAGGGTCACGATAGTTGGCGACGCGGTAAAGCAACTTGCGTTATAGGGTTCTCCTCAAGATTATCCCATTGTCACCACCAAATTAAAAAAGTACAATAAAGGATTTTTGTCAAAAACCTTATCAAAGGTATGTGGAATTTTCTAAAAAGCAACATAACCTCAGTTTTCTAACGAATTGTCCGGAAATTGCAATTTTTAACAATTATCCCCAATATAATGGTTTAAGATCTTTTAAACAATGTAACCATTGGAACCGCCAAGTTTAAAGGGGTAAAACGAAGGGTTTTTGTCAAAAGATTCATCAAAGATGTGTGGAATTTTCTACAAAGCAACATAACCTCAGTTTTGTAACGAATTGTTCGGAAATCGCAATTTCTAACAATTATCCACAATATAATGGTTTAAGATCTTTTAAACAATGTAACCATGGGATCCGCCAAGTTTAAAGGGGTAAAACAAAGGGTTTTTGTCGAATGATTCATCAAAGATGTGTGGAATTTTCTAAAAAGCAACATAACCTCGGTGTTGTAACGAATTGTCCAGAAATTGCAATTTCTAACAATTATCCCCAATATAATGGTTTAAGATCTTTTAAACAATGTAACCACCAAGTTTAAAGGGGTAAAATGAAAGGTTTTTGTCCAAAAGATTCATCAAGGATATGGGGAATTTTCTAAAACGCAACATAACCTCAGTTTTCTAACGAATTGTCCAGAAATTGCAATTTTTAACAATTATCTTCAATATGACGGTTTAAGATCGTTTAAACAATGAGAATATTAACAGAATTATTTAGATCTTATTATTAAAATGTGCATTTTTGAATATCTACGAAATTTGTATGAAATGCACTAGGTTTCCAAAGGATATATCGAGAAACCTTGTCTTCTACGTACATATCAGATGCAGGAATTTAAGAACCGCAAAAATATTGTACGGAATTACAGTCTTAAGTACGTTTTTAGTTTTTCAATGTTACAAAACCCATATTTTCTAACTATTTGATGAAAGAAGACGTTTCCTAACGATTTGTTTATATAAAACAGGCATATTGTAATCAAAAGGGCGTTTTTACAGATTGTTTTAGTATGGGTTTTGCATGGGAAACGTTGTTTTTGATTTTTGAATTTATTAGTGTATATTTTCATTATTTTCTGTATTTCAAAGCCCTGCAGTTTACGCTACCGACTTCTGAGATAAACCTCTATTCCTATTTGTTGGGCAGTATTCTATTGCCTGGATCCGTTTAGGAAATGGCGAAAAAGCCATGTCCTTTAAAGCCCCGCTGCGACATATGTAAGCACAGGTGTTACAAAAGCCCGGACGTTCCGCTCATGACGTCACAGTTTATTCCTAAAGCTTATGCGCTTTGATTAGAATCGGTTTAAAAACTTGCACCTTGCGGTTACGTACCCGACAGCTTTAAACTTACTTACAGAAATCTTTTACAAACTAACAGTTACTAAAAGAACGGCAATTCCAACACCCCAATTTGAAATAGTTCGGAAACGCGAACGAACTCACCCGATGAGCGAAACAACTTGCACCTGTCAAACAATGCCAAATAAATCGTGACTAACGCTTAAAAAAACAGTAAAACCGATTCAACTCCAGTGAATTCCCAACATCGAGCTAGTTCAAGATGCACTCAACCAGAATAATCCAATCATCACTTTCAAAAGCACTAAGGAGCGCCTTAACCAACCCAGCTCGAGGTTTCACAACAACCCCCAAGGTATGTGCCACGTTTAAAGTACAAGACGATAAAGATTTCCTAGAGAAAGTTGAAAACAGCAAAGAACCTGTTATTGTCGACTTCTTCGCCACGTAAGTATTAACCTCCTGTACCCGTATAACCAGACGCTCTTTCAGGTGGTGCGGCCCTTGCCGTGCTTTAGAACCGCGACTAGAGAACGTAGTATCGAAACGAAGTGGGAAGATTAGGTTAGCGAAAGTTGATATCGATTCGATGGGTGAAATCGCAGCTAAATATGAGGTGTCGAAGGCGTACGTACGTTTAGTACAGGTTGTAAGTTTTGTTTTTAGGTTGGAACGATCCCAGCGTTGGTCGTGTTTAGAAATGGCAAGGTTGGAGAACGTTTGATTGGGCTACAAGATGAAGATAAATTAGGTCTTTGGGTTGATAATGTTATCGAAAAGAAGTGAGAGCAAGCATCGATTGCAGAAACTTATGTACATATGAAACTAATAAACTAGGAATTCACTGTTAATTTTATTTATGTAAGAATTGCGATCGCTAGGTTTTGTAGGGACCTTTAAATGTTTGTCTTTGTATGCTTTAATTGATACGTTATGATACGGCAAGTGTCGGATCATAAAAATTTTGTACACTGGATACTGTCGATCGCCTTAAACTTTCCTTCGTGCTTTGGACCAATTAGGCTTTGTATAAAAACCTTTAACGAATATCATCGTTTCAAAATAATATTAGTTATAAAATGAAATAAATTCTGCTTTTATGTAAAGCTCTTCAACATCTGCCGATGGTCCGAACTGATAAGGCAATATCCGTTGAGCGTTCTTCTTTGAAGACTGGTCGTAGAAGAGGAACGTAACACGGATATCAGCGCACATGCACTTACAACATATGCCCTCATGCACACCTTACTCGCAGTAACTTTCTGGTGGGAAGCCAGGTCTGCTTAAGTTTGAGGGGTTGGGGATGGCGCGAAGGGCTTGAGATAACATTGGAAGGTGCTGCAGAAATCACATCCTTAAGAATTCGACATGAAAAGGCTACGACCCAATATATCGCAAGTGGTTCTTTGATATTAGATTTTTACAGGAAGAGTTGATAGTGCTTAGGGGTTGAGAGGATGGGGCGAAGGGCTTTAGATGACAGTGAAGGGGCTGCACAAATTATATCCTTTAAAATGCGGCATAAAAAGGGTACGACCTGTTATATCGCAAGTGATTCTTTGCTATTAGAATTTCTACAGGAGGGGTTTGTAGTGCTTAGGGGTTGAGAGGGCAGGGGACAAAAATTACATGATAGGGGAACGGGCTGTACAAATTACACCCTAAAATGCAGCATAAAAAGTCTACGACACGATGTTTCAAAAGTGATTCTCTTTGTTATTTGAATTTTTAGTAGTGCTTAGGGGTTGGTAGGATGGGGTGGAGGGTTGGAATGGGGCGAAGGGCTTGAAATGACAAGGGAACAGGCTGTACAAATTACCTTTAAAAATGCAGTATAAAATGGTTACGATACGATGTATCAAAAGTGGTTTTCTGCTATTTGAATTTTTGCAG
Source organism: Platerodrilus igneus (assembly GCA_036346225.1). Lineage (NCBI taxonomy): Eukaryota > Metazoa > Arthropoda > Insecta > Coleoptera > Lycidae > Platerodrilus > Platerodrilus igneus. The sequence goes on along the minus strand of JARFIW010000115.1, from coordinate 388,879 downwards.
GAAGGGTTGGTAGTGCTTAGGGGGTTGAGAGGATGGGGTGAAGGGCTTGAAATGACAGGGGAATAGGCTGTACAAATTACACCCTTGAAAATGCAGCATAAAAAGGCTACGACACGGAGTATCGCAACTGGTCTTTTGCTATTTGAATTTTTACTCTAGTTGGTAATGCCTAAGAGTTGAGAGTATAGAGTGGAGGGTTGAGAATGAGAAGAAGGGCTCGAGATGGGGTTGTACAACCTTAAAAATGCGGCAAAACAAGCTACGAACGATGTTTCAAAAGTGGTTCTTCGCTATTTGAAATTTTTGTGGGGGGTTTGTAGTGCTTAGGGGATGAGAGGCTTAGGTGAAAGGCTGGGGCTGCCCAAATTACAGCATTCAAAATGCGACATAAATGTAGCATAAAAAGGCTATGGTACGATGTATCAAACGTGGTGCTTAGCTATTTGAATTTTTAGAGGGTTTGTAGTGCTTAGGGGTGAGAGGTTGGGCGTGAAAAGGTTGAGGATGGGTCAAAGGGCTTGAGATTACATGGGAAGTGGCTGCATATATTACATCCTTCAAAATATGTCATAAAAAAGCTATGACATGATGGTGTTTTGGAATTGCGATAGCATAAAATAATAAGAAAGCTTGAAAACTGGTTATATTGTAAGAGCAAAATTAAAAGTCCGATTACACAAAATTGTTTAGAAAAAGAGCATTCTACTTTGACAGACGCTTTCTACGTTTTTTTTTTTATATGTAGAAGCATACAAGCAAGCTGTATATTAAATATCAACCTCCATTTTCAACATGACACAATGTAGAAAAGTGGTTCTTTATTATTTGATTTTTACAAGAAGAGTTGGTAATGCTTTGTAGTTGAAAAGATGGTGGCGGAGAGGATGTAGACAGTGCAAAGTGCTTGAAAAGACAGGGGAAGGAGCTGCACAAATTACATCCTTAAAAATGCAGCACAAAAGGCTACGACATGTATCAAAAGTGGTTCTTTGATATTTGAATTTTTACAGGAAGGGTTGGTAGTGCTTAAGGGTTGAGAGAATGGGGTGGAGAAGTTGAGGATGGGGCGAAGGGCTTGAAATGACAGGGGTAGGATCTACACAAATTACATCCTTAAAATTGCAGGATAAAAAGGCTAGACACGATGTATCAAAAGGATCCGTTGCTATATGAATCTTTACAGGAAGGGTGTGTGCTTAAGGGTGGCTTGGAGGGGTTGAGGATGGGGCGAAGGGCTTGAGATGATAGGCGATAGGCTTGCACAAATTAAATCCCTAAAAATGTGGCATAAACAGGGTAGGACACGATGTATCAAAAGTATATCTTTGCAGTTTGAATTGGTACAGGAGAGGTTGGTAGTGCGTAGGGGTTGAGAGGATTAGGTGAACGGCTTGAGATGACAGGGAAAGGGACTGCACAAATTACATCCTTCAAAATGCGACATAAAAACGCCATGATAGGATGTATCAACTTTTTTCTATTTGATTGGTAGTGCATAGGGGTCGATAGAATGAGGTGAAGGGCTTGAGACGACGGGGGAGGCGGTTGCATATATTACATCCTTGAAAATGCGACATAAAAAAGGCTATGACACGATGTATCAAAAGTGGTAATTTGTTTGAATTTTTACTGGAAGGGTTAGTAGTGCTTAAAGGTTGAAAGGATTGGGAGGAGGGGTTAGGAATGGGGCGAAGGGCTTGCACAAATTACATCCCCAAAAAGGCGGAATAAAAAGGCTACTGTAGTATTTGTATGTTGGAAGGATATATTACTACTTAATTGAACAATACTAAATGCTTTATTCTGCCAATTCAATACATCTCCAATTCTCTAATTTACACTTCTTTCAAAGTCCCATCCCCCTAGCTACTCTGATCTAGTATATCAATCCCGTAACGTTGGCAACACCACAATCCCCCCCTTGGTTTGAACTAAAAGAATCTAACACCTAATTGCTAACATAATCATCCAACCATTTTGGCGGGCGATCGAACGCTTGACAACGACGAGCAACTGGTTCCCTTGAACTATTCGAACTGGAAGTAGCAGTGACATCTTCAGGGACCGGATCGTCAACAGTAGTAACAGGCGACGGATCCCGTGGAGCATACTTTTCAACATCATTTTTATGTCGTCGAATTTCACGCGACGGTGTTTGTATTGCCACTACTGGATCATTGACACTAGTGACCACACCTGTCTCCTCCTCGAATTTGGATTGAAATTTATTTGTAGAAAAGGGTCTTTTAATAAGAACTTCATCACCCAATGCGATTTGTTTTCTTGGAAATTCATTGGGGATACAAGATTTCGCTTTGTTGAATGAATCTCGATCACGAACACCTTGTTCCCAAACCCTTTCACGTATTGATGGCAATTTATCACGAATAACACGTCCAAAAAATAATTCGGCTGGACTTTTACCCGTAACAGTATGGGGTGTAGAACGATACATTAGCAAGTACTCCAATATTTCTTCTCTACAAGCATTATGTTGTTTTAAACAACCTATCTGAATAATTTTCTGCAAACACCGATTCTGCCTTTCCACTTGTCCATTGGCTTGAGCCCAGTACGGTTCCGTTGTATAATGAAGAATTCCAAATGACTTACAGAACGTTGTAAATTCTGATCGGAACTGTGGACCGTTGTCTGCTGTAATTGAGTACGGAATGCCATACCTAGCGAACAGCTTTTTTAAGTAGGAAATTGTATCAAACGCAGTACATCTCTTCATCACTTTGATTTCAAAAAACTTACTAAAATAATCAGTTACGACACACAAGTGGTCGTTAGCCGACGGTAAAACCTTGAAATCAACGGCTATGTCTTGCCACGGACCATCTGGAAGTTGGCGTCTGGACATAGGTTCCATGATTATTTCCTTACCAACTTTTGACAATAGTCGCAGGTACGAACAAATTTTTCAGCTTCTTTGTCAATTCCAGGCCACCACACTTTCGATCGCAACCTATCCTTCATTTTAGTAATACCAGGATGTCCTTCATGTGCAATCTGTAGAACACGGTCTCGAAGAGCAGTAGGAACTACGATGCGAGCTCCTCTTAGCAATACCTCATCTACTACACAAAGTTCAGACGCCAGGAAAGAATAAGGTTTAAACTTAGGTGTTATACCTAACTGTAAATCTAAACAAATCCTTGCTAATTCGGCATCTTCCACTGTATCGGTACCAGTTGTTGTACAAACATAACTAAATTTCTTTCATACATCTCATTTATTGTAGTAATTGACTCATCCACTTGAAGTAAACGAGACAATGGATCTGCAATGTTATTTTTGCCTTTAGCATACCTAACAACGAATTTGAAGCCTTGGAGTCTAAGAATCCATCTTTCTAACCGAGCACACGGTTTCGAACGTGGTCCGAAAATTGTTTGTAGAGGTTTATGATCCGTAACCAATTCGAACTCCCGTCCAAGTAAGTATATTCGAAGTCTTTCTACTGCAAAAACTAGTGCCAGTGCCTCTTTTTCAGTCTGTGAATATCGACGTTCAACTGAAGAAAGCGAGCGACTAACGTAGCAAATCGTATGAACATCATCTCCTTTTCTTTGTAATAATACTGCCCCTAATCCCACGGGACTAGCATCTGCCATAACTATGGTAGGTAGATCCGGGTCAAAAAATTCTAAGCTGCTTTCATTAGACAGCAGTGACTGGACATGTATAAAATCTTGTTCCGCCCTACCAGTCCATTGAAATGGTGAAAAACGAGCAGTTTGTTGCAAATAATCTAATTTCGTAGAAAGGTTAGGAATAAATTTTCCGACGTAAGTTACCAGACCCAGAAATGACCGAAGCTCCTCTGCTGTAGCTGGCGAACGAAATTCTTTAAGTGCTTGAATTTTATTAAATGTAGGTCGTAGTGAATTGTGACTAATAATGTGTCCTAAAAATGAGACGGCATTCTTTCGAAATTCTGACTTCCCAGGATTAATAACTAGACCCAGTTCTTGTAACCGACGGAGTACTGCTTGTAAATTAGCATCGTGTTCTTCTGTCGTTCTTCCAAAAATTAGCAAATCGTCTAAATAATTAAAACGCCCAAAAGCCCAGACAAAACGCTTTCAAGAATTCTTTGAAACATTTCAGGTGCACATTTAAGTCCGAACATTAACCTACGATACCGGAAAAGACCAATATGTGTATTAAAAGTAGTTAATTCACGTGACTGCTGATCCAATTCAATCTGATGATAAGCCTGACGGAGATCTATCTTGCTAAACACTTTTGCATCCTTCAGTAATGGGGCAACATCCTCAATCATAGGTATGGGATGCTTTTCGTTAAGTACAGCTTCATTGACACGACGCATATCTACACAAATGCGTAAAGTGTTGTCCGACTTAGGAACAGGAACTACAGGCGATACCCATTTGCTTGCTCCTTCGACCTTCTCGATAATTTCTAGATGTAATAGCTCTGTAATTTGGTCTTCGATCCGCTTTCGTAAGCTGTATGGTACTCGACGAAGGGGTTGAATGCATGGTGCAACACTTGAATCAATAGGAATACTTAGTTGAAAATCTTCAAGCTTACCTAAAAGCGTAGTTGGGGTCAGAAATTGTTTGTACCCGAACTTCTGTACATGCATCCAAACCAACACGTAAAACTTTAAACTTCTTCGCATCATTACGACCAAGAATTGTAGTAAAATTCTCTTCAATGACAACGACAGAAACCCTATGCGAGATATTATTACAAACTACATCTACACTCGCCGTAAACAATACAGTATACTGAAGTTGACCAGAACCATCAAAGAAATTTAAATCAGGACTAGGTTCGTAACAGTAAAATTGTAAGCCATTTAGACGCAGGTTTTCCCAGTTTTCTTCGACATCATAGTATGTAGTGCACCAGAATCCACGAATGCGGAATGTATTACTCCTCCGAATTTACATGCAACTATTTCTTCTGGTTGATTACCAGTTTCCGAGTTAAGTACGCAAAAAATGGATTCATCTGTCACTTGCTTGACAGTCGAACTTTTACCTGTGCCCAAATTTGAATTACCGCTTGAGTGACACATACGTGCAAAATGGCCAGTCTTTTTGCATTTATTACACACAGCGTTAAGCGCCGGACACCTACTGTCTTTTGGAACATGACCCTCGGTTCCACAGCAAACGCATATTAGTGTTTTAGATTCACCAGATGAAAATTTATTTTGCTTAGACTTAACTAAATTTGCCTTCTCTCCCATCTTCTTCTTCTTATGCCGTTCTGTAGTTTTGCACACGGAAGTCGAATTTGTAGAAAATGGTGAATTACCAGAAACAGTTAAGTTATTAGCCATTATTCCAGCTTGTGATAACACTGTTTCAAATGTACGTGCAAGCCTTTCAGCTTCGTCCAAGGTCAGAGAATCTTTTTCCATAAGCCGGGAACGGAGTTCATTCGATGAAATGCCATTAATTAACTGACCTAGGATAGCTTCGTCAACAGCTGGTCCATTAAAACTACACCGTTGAACTTGCTTTCGAATACGAGTAAGAAATGCGGTAATGTTTTCGTCCTTTCCTTGGCGCACTTGAGATAAAACATACCGTTCATACCACTTTGTACTTCTAAGCCCAATTTTTGACTCTAAACATTCTAAAGTGTATGTGTAAGCATCAGTACCATCAGGAAACTCGGTAACTGTAGGTAGAGAAAAATAAACATCTTGAAGAGCCGGACCGCCTAACAGTAAAAGTTTTGCCTGTTTGACCTTCGCATCAGTTATCTTTTCACTGATGAAGTAAAATTCAAGAGTCTGTTTCCATCTCTGCCAGTCATGAGGTGATGCAGTTTGAAGTGCAAATGACGGAATATGCATTTTCTCCATGTTGCAATAATTTTTCAATCCTCATCGCCAATTGTAGTATTTGTATATTTGTAAGGATATATTACTACTTAATTGAACAATACTAAATGCTTTATTCTGCCAATTCAATACATCTCCAATTCTCTAATTTACACTTCTTTCAAAGTCCCATCCCCCTAGCTACTCTGATCTAGTATATCAATCCCGTAACCTTGGCAACACCACAGCTACGACACAATGTACCAAAAGTACTTGTTTGCTATTTGAATTTTTACATGAGGGTTGGTAGCGCTTAAGAGTTTTGAGGATGGGGTGTAGAGGTTGAGGAAGGCCGAAGGGCTTGAAATGACAAGGGAAAGATCTGCACAAATTACATCCTTAAAAATGCAGCATAAAAAGTCTACGACACGATGTATCAAAAGGGTCCTTTGGTATTTGATCTTTTACTGGAGGGCTGTTAGTGCTTAGGGGTGGGGTGGAGGTGTTGAGATGATAGGCGATAGGGTTGCACAAATTAAATCCCTAAAAATACTACAACACGATGTATTTATTAAAAATACTTCTTTGCTGTTAGAATTTTTACATAAGGGGTTGGTAGTTCTAAGAGGTTGAGAGGAGTAGGTGATGGGCTTGAGATGACGGGAAGGGGCTGCACAATTACATCCTTAAAATGCAGCAAAAAAGGCTACAACATGACGTATCAAAAGTGATCCTTTGCTATTTGAATTTTTACAGGAGGGTTGATACTGTTTAGGGTTGGGGTGGGGGGTTGAGAATGGGGCGAAGGGCTTAAGCTAATATGCGATAGGGTTCACAAATTTAATCTCTAAAAATGCAGCATGAAAAGGCTATGACACGTATCAAAAGTGGTTCTTTGTTATTTGAATTTTTACAGGAGGGGTTGGTAACAATTAGAGGTTAGGGCGAAGGATTTAAACAAATAGGGGAAGGGTCTGCACAAATTACATCCGTAAAAATGCGGCATAAAAAGGCTACGGCACGATGTACCAAAAGTACTTCTTTGCTGTTTGAATTTTTACAGGAGGGGTTGGAAGTGCTTAGGGGTTGAGAGGTTTAGGTGAAAGGCTGGGGCTGCACAAATTACATCATTCAAAATGCGACATAAAAAGGCTACAACACGATGTATCAAAAGTGGTTCTTTGCTATTTGAATTTTTACAGGAGGGGTTGGTAGTGCTTAGGGGTCGAAAGGATGATGTGTAGGGGTTGAGGATGGGGCGAAGGCCTTGAAATGAGAGGGGAAGAGTCTGCACATATTCATCATCATCATCATTAGGTCTTCAGTCCTAGAACTGGTTAGACGCGTACCATCATTGTTCCCTATTCTGAACTAACCTACAGATTTCCCTGAAATATGCACAGTTTGCATCTATAACTGTCTGATCTAGGTCTACATCTACCTCTTTTTTCCTATCTCTGCTTGTAATATATCACATACTATTCCCCAAAAATGCCTTAGAACGTATTCCGCCCTACTATTTCTCTTTTTCCCCAGATATCCTTGTTCCCCTACTATTTCTGTAACTTATTTGTTATTATCTTTGTCTGTCCATGCTATCGTCCTCATACATCTGAAGCACAGCATTTCAAAAGGCTGCTGCCGTTTTTCTGTCTGCGTTTCAGACTGCCCGTATTTCATAGGCATACTGTTTTCAACAATTTTCTTCTTATTCTATGTTTGTTGTCTTTCCTCATAGGCGATGTTCTTTCTTGTTAGATGCAGTTCGATCACTTTCTATTGCTTTACAGTTTTATGCCCTATTTCTCCGATTGCCTTCAATTTGTGTTGCGACCTGGGATCGGCTTTCTTTAGATAGTCAATACGCTTAACGTGAAATCAGCTGATTAATTTTTATTGGTGAATTTTATATAAATTCAATAACTTGGAATTGGAAAACATTTTTTAACATGTTTCTATTTATACAATTGAGAGGATGGTTATTAAAGAAGTGTGCGATTGCATTATTGAAAGGCTTAAGTAGTCTTTTTTTATGTTTATTTTGAGGAGGGAAATTCATTATGATTTAAGTTACCTCTTTGGTAGATTTTAACATGGTTCTGAGGCGACTCTATGGCGGGTTTACACTTGTCAGATACCAATACTGTTCAACGCAGATTGTATATGGTTTTGAGGTAACCTTATTGTGGATTTATACTTGTCAGATACCAATGCTGTTTTACAAGGATTGTTAATATGCTTATTTTTATGTAATTAGTTATTTTATGTATAAATAGAAATCATGTATGTAGGCTGTATTTCATGTTAATATTGCAAGGAAAACCCAGGAAAAACTTGCAATGCTACCTAGATATAGTGGGCATTTGATTTTCATTTGTTATTTCTTTTAGTAATGGAATCCATTGTTTACTGAAAGTCACGGATTCGTTTGCATCTCAGTTATTTTTATGTAGGGTTATATAAGCAGCTTCTTTGATTTTGCGTTTTGGTGGTTTTCTTCTTTTTCTTATTTTCAGGGAGTATGTGTATTCAGCTCGTTCCTTTCTATTGTTTTCTAATTTTATACCCTATTTTACCGAGATTCAGTGAAGGAGGTTAAGCAACCTGTGGCTACCAAGATCCCCCAACACTTAGACATTTGCCGAAATAATGGTTTTCCAGTAAATCCTTTCACACACTTAACATTATTCGAGAATATTGCCCAACCAATTCTTGTAGTTACTTATAATAATCATCATGTTTAAGCACAGTTATCTTTTCGTCATTAGTTTATCCATCTTGGGATTGGTTGGATGCGTACCTCCATTGATTTCTATTCTGGGCTAGCCTACACATCTCCCTGAAACCTTTACAGCCTACATCTTTTACTATCTGTGTGCAGTAGTCTAATCTAGGTCTGCCTCTTCTCTTTTTTCCTATCTCTGCTTCTGATATATTCCGCACTATTCCCTCATGCCGTAGTATGTGGCCTATCATCCTATCTCTCCTATTTTTTACCGTTTTCCACATATTTCTTTCTTCCCCTACCATTTTTAGTACCTCTTCGTTCTTAACTTTGTCTGTCCATGATATCTTCATCATACGCCTGTAACACCACATTTCAAAGGCTTCTACCTTTTCTTGTCCGCTTCTCCTACTGTCCAGGCTTCACAGCCGTACAGTGCTGTGCTCCACATATGTTTTAAGCAATCTTTTCCTTGTTTCTATGTTTGTGGTCTTTGAGCACAGTAGTTGCTTTTTCTTGTTAAATGTAGCACGACCTTGTGCTAATCTTTGTTTTATATCTTTTGTGCTTTTCCCATCTTGCGTTATTTGACTTCCTAGGTAGCAGAAATCCTTAACCTCTTGTAAGTTCGTGTTAAATACTTGTATTCTTGTTTTTGATTTATTTTCCTCACCTTTGCAAACTAGAACTTTAGTTTTAGTTTTGTTAATTTCCATACCGTATCTCTCTGTTAGAAACGTTTTCATTTCATTAAGAGCACTTTCTAACTCTTCCTTGCTAGACGCTAATGCCGCTATATCATCTGCAAATCTAAGCATATCAATTTTTTGTCCCTGCATAGTAATTCCAAATGTCTTCCTGCATTTGACAGTATTCATTGCCTCTTCTATGTACAAGTTAAAAATCAATGGGGATAGGGCACATCCCTGTCTCACCCCTTTCCTAATGTTTACTTCTCTACGTTCCTGCTCTAATTCTATTACTGCTGTTTGCTCTTTGTATAAGCTATGTACTATTCGTCTATCCCTATAACTCATTCCAATCTTTTGAGTATTTCAAACATTTTTTCCAATTTACATTGTCGAATGCTTTTTCCAGATCTACAAACCCTATATACATGCTTTCCCTTTTCTATTGTTTTCTCCATTATCACTCTCAGAGCTAAAATAGCCTCCCGTGTTCCCCTGTTTCGCCTAAACCCAAATTGGTCTTCTCCTAGTATTTCTTCAGCTCGTTTTTCCATTCGTCTTTGCACAATTCTAGTTAATATTTTTGACACGTGTGCTGTCAAACTTATTGTTCGAAAGTTTTCACATCTATCCGCGCCTTTCTTTTTTGGTATACTTACTATGATGCTACGTTTGAAATCTTTGGGTATCTCGCCTGTCTCATACATATAGCTTACAAGTTGGAAGAGACGTTCTGTTACTGCTTGTCCAGCGGCTTTTAGAGTTTCTGCTTGCACCTTATCTGTACCCGGCGCCTTACCATTTTTCAGACTCTTTAATGCTAATTCAAACTCGTCTCGAAGTATAGGATATCCCAAGTCATCATTTTCAATGTCTGATTCCTGTTCTAATGCAGTTAGTTCCTCTCCTGCATATAAATTCCTATATATTCTTGCCATCTACTCACTTTCTCTACGTTTTCTATAATGACGTTTCCTTGTGCGTCCCTTATATTTTTGTTATACGGTTTTATATCCCTAAAATTCATTCTAATTAATTTGTATGCTTCGTCTATCTTTCCTATTTCCATCTTAGTTTGTACTTCTTTGCATTTTCATCAATCCATTGTTCTTTAGCTTTCCTGCATTTTCAATAATTTCCCATTTTATGGCTTTGTATCTCTGTTTTCCTGTTTCGTCTGATTTATTTTTGTATTTTCGTCTTTCTTCTATTAAATTCACGATATCCTTTGTTATCCATGGTTTCTTATTTTCTTTTTGTGTATACCCCAAAATATCTCTGGCCGCCATGTCTAGACTAGATTTAATGTTATTCCATTCTGTTTGTACTTCCTTAGTTTCAGATATTTTCCCGATATCATTCAGCAATTCATTTGACTTTTTTTCGAATCTTACTTGAATATCTTTATCTTTTAGTTTCTCTAAGTCCAAGTGCCTTTTTCCTTTCCTTTTTTTCAGATTTTTAAATTTAAGTGCGGCCTTCATAATTACGATGTTGTGGTCAGTATCTATATCTGCTTCTGGGTAGCTTCTACAGTCTTTTACTTGATTCCTAAACCGTTGTCTAACAAGAATGTAATCTATTTGATATCTTCCTATATCTCCTGGCATCTTCCACGTATATCGTCTTCTAGCATGATGTTGAAATAATGTGTTTGTGATGATTAAATTGTTCTTGTCGCAAAATTCTACCAGCCTATTTCCCCTGTCGTTTGTCGTGCCTAAACCAAATAAACCTACTACCGCTCCTTCCCTACCCTCACCTACCACAGCATTAAAATCCCCCGTAATTATTAAATTTTCATGTCCTTTACGTATCTTAATATGTCTTCGATATCTTTGTAGATGGCTTCTACCTCTTCGTCACTGTAGCTAGAGGTGGGCATGTATACTTGTATTATTACTGTGTTTACCGGTTTAGATCCTAATCTAACCATGAGTACTCTTTCATTCTTTTGTAAGTAATTTTCTACACAGTATCCTATTTTTTTCCGCATAACTATCCCCACACCCAAATTTCCGTCCTCTGCTCCTGTATAAATTACCCTAAAGTCTCCACCCAAAAATCCCCGCCTCTGGCCACCGAACTTCGCTGATCCCTACTATGTCTAGTGATAACCTATTCATTTCGATTTTAGGTTCTCTAGCTTACCTACTTGCTTCATACTTCTAACATTCCACGCTCCGACTCGCAGAATGTTCCCGACTCTTATTTTTAACTTTCCGATCGCATCCTCCGAAGTAGTCCCCTCCCGGAGATCCGAATGGGGGACTATTTTAACTCCGGAATCTTTTACCCCAGAGAATGCCATCGTGTTTGTTACAATTTAAGTACGCTGTGTACTTGGGAGATAATGTGGTGGTTTCCCGTTGCCTTCCACATCGCGGTAGTGTGTCTTAGACTGCCATACCGACCCCTATGGTCTCTGCCAATCTAAGTACCGAAAGAGCCGCTGCCCTCTTTCGGGGACCTGTCTTAGTCTGGTTCCTCACTAACGACCCTACTACTTTGGTTGGACCTGTAGTTTGGCTCTTTAGCTCATTAGAACACGCAAGCCATTTCACCTGTTCTAGTAATTTAGAACTTCGGCAAGGTGCAGGTCCATTCGAAATGGCTGCACATATTACATCCTTAAAAATGTATCATAAAAAGGCTACGACACAATGTATCGAAAGTGGTTCTTTGTTATTTGAATTTTTACAGAAGGGGTTGGTGGTGCTTAGGGGAGAGCTGGAGGGGTTTATGATGCGGCAAAGGTTTGAGATGACAGGTGATAGGGTTGCACAAATTAAATCCCTAAAAATGCGGCATAAAAGTGCTACGACATGATGCATCAAAAGTACTTCTTTGCTGTTTGAATTTTTACAGGAGGGGTTGGTAGTGCTTAGGGTTGAGGATGGAGCGAAGGGCTTGAAATGACAGGGGAAGGATTTGCACAAATTACATCCTTAAAAGTGCAGCATATAAAGGCCAGACACGATGTATCGAAAGTGGTCCTTTACTATTTGAATTTTTACATGAGGGGGTGATACTGTATAGGGGCGTGGTGAAGGATGGTGCAAAGGGCTAGAGATGATAGACGATAGGGTTGCACAAATTAAAACCCTAAAAATGCGGCATAAAAAGTCTATCACACCATGTATCAAAATGGCCCATTGGTATATCTTTTAAAGGACGGCTGTTAGTGCTTAGGGGAGGGGTGTTGAGGAGGGTCGAAGGGCTTGAGATGATAGGCGATAGGGTTGCTCAAATTAAATCCCTAAAAATACAACGACACGATGTATTAAAAATACTTCTTTGCTGTTAGAATTTTAACATGAGGGGGTGATACTGTATAGGGGCGGGGTGGAGGATGGTGCAAAGGGCTAGAGATGATAGACGATAGGGTTGCACAAATTAAATCCCTAAAAATGCGGCATAAAAAGTCTATCACACCATGTATCAAAAGGGTCTTTTGATATATCTTTTAAAGGACGGCTGTTAGTGCTTAGGGGAGGGGTGTTGAGGAGGGGCGAAGGGCTTGAGATGATAGGCGATAGGGTTGCACAAATTAAATCCCTAAAAATGCGGCATAAAAAGTCTATCACACCATGTATCAAAAGGGTCTTTTGGTATATCTTTTACAGGACGGTTGTTAGTGCTTAGGGTAGTGGTGGTGGTGTTGAAGAGGGGCGAAGGGCTTGAGATGATAGACGATAGGTTGCACAAATTAAATGCCTAAAAATGCGGCATAAAAAGACTACAAAATGATGTATCAAAAGCACTTCTTTGCTGTTTGAATTTTTACAGGAGGGGTTGGTAGTGCTTAGGGGTTAAGGATGGGGCGAAGGACTTGAAATAACAGGGGAAGGGTCTGCACAAATTACATTCTTAAAAGTGCAGCATATAAAGGCCAGACACGATGTATCAAAAGTGGTCCTTTACTATTTGAATTTTTACATGAGGGGGTGATACTGTATAGGGGCGAGGTGGAGGATGGTGCAAAGGGCTAGAGATGATAGACAATAGGGTTGCACAAATTAAAACCCTAAAAATGCGGCATAAAAAGTCTATCACACAATGTATCAAAAGGGTCTTTTGCTATATCTTTTACAGGACGGTTGTTAGTGCTTAGGGTAGTGGTGGTGGTGTTGAGGAGGGGCGAAGGGCTTGAGATGATAGGCGATAGGGTTGCACAAATTAAATGCCTAAAAATGCGGCATAAAAAGACTACAAAATGATGTATCAAAAGCACTTCTTTGCTGTTTGAATTTTTACAGGAGGGGTTGGTAGTGCTCAGAGTTGGAGAGGATTAGGTGAAGGGCTTGAGATGACATGGAAAGGGGTTGCAATTATTACATCCTTGAAAGTGCGGCATAAAAAGGCTGTGACACGATATATCAAAAGTGGTAATTTGTTATTTGAATTTTTACAGGAGGGGTTGGTAGTACTTAGGGGTTGAGAGGATGAGATGAAGGGCTTGAGATGACAGAGGAAGTGGCTGCATATATTACATCCTCAAAAATGTGGCATAAAAAGGCTACAACACGATATATCAAAAGGGTCCTTTACCATTTGAATTTTTACAGGAGGGGTGTCAGTGCTTAGGGGTGGTGTGGAGGGGTTGAGGATGGGGCGAAGGGCTTGAGATAATAGGCGTTTAATAATATGTTGGTAGTGCTTAGGGGCTGAGAGGATGGGGGAGGGGTTGAGGATGCGGCGAAGTGCTTGAAATAACAGGGGAACGGTCTGCACAAATTGCATCCTTAAAAATGCTACGACACGATATATTAAAAGTGGTCCTTTGCTATTTAAATTTTTACAGGAAGAGTTTGTACTGTTTAGGGCATGGGGGAGAGGTTGAGGATGGGGCGGAGGACTTGAGATGATAGGCGATAGGGTTACACAAATTAAATCCCTAAAAATGCATAAAAAGACGACATGATGTATTAAAAATACTTTGTTGCTATTTGAATTTTTACATGAGGGGTTGGTAGTGCTTAGGGGTTTAGAGGGTGAGGTGAAGGGCTTACATCCTTTAAAATACAGCACAAAAAGGCCATGATACGATGTATTAAAAGTGGTTCTTTATTATTTGAATTTTACACGAGGGTTGGTAGTGTTTAAGGGTCGTGAGGTTGGAGGTGGAAGAGCTGAGGATAAGGTAAAGGGCTTGTATGACAGGGCAAGGGAATGCACAAGCTATAATCCTAACAGTACTGCATAAAAAGCTATTAAATAATGTATCAAAAGTAGTTTTGCTATTTGAATGTCTACAAGGGGGTTAGTAGTGCTTGAGGGATGAGAGGAGGAGGTGGCGGAGTTGAGAGAGAAAAGGTTGAGAAGGGCAGGGGCGGGGGATGCCCAAACTACAACTCTCAATAATTTAAAAATAAAAATCAACATTTTCTCAACGACTTAACCTTAAATAAATTAACAAAACACTATCGTTTCAACCTATGTTTATGCCCTTTTTCTTTTTTGTGCTTTTTCTTATGTTTCTTTTTGTAGGTACCTTCACCCTTTTCAACCCATTCGTCAAGGTTAACCACAGGTTCGTTAATTACCATTGCGGCAGCTTTCGATAAACTATCTGGCAAACGAGGACCATATGTGTTACGGTCTTCAGTAGGTGGTGGTTTTGGTTTTTCAGGTTGAATTTGTGGAAAACTCAAGTTGGATAAAATTCCTTCTTTAATCGGTTTAATTTTCGGTAACAAAGGTTCAGAGACGACGTTTGCTGTCATTACTTCTTTCTGTTTGGCTTTGTCGTCCTCGTTATCGGATGCCTCCGATTCACTACTACTTAAAAATACAGCTTTAAATAGATCTGCTTTTTGTGCGAGATCAAGACGATCCGTGATGTCGACTGTTTTAGGTTCGTTTATTTCGCTTGGAGGTTCGGTATCGATTTTGTTTGGTTCATTTTCGATAGGCTGGGTGGTGTCTTCTGCTTGAATAGAACTTGACGGTTTAATTCCCAAACCGGGTTCGCGTTTTACCTCTTTTTCTTCGTGTTTTTGATACTCGAAAATTAAATGTTTGGTTCGCTTTCGTTTGTGGGCGTTCAAGTCCCTGAAAATGAAGTATTAATTTTGTAATCTTATTTTAGTTAAAACCGTACAGTCGAACGCTTTTACGGCTCTCACTGTTTGAATTTTGACGCCTATGTACTACGTTTATAATCGAACGTTACGTTTTAACGATTACTGTAAAGCCACATAGAAATTAGGGTCAAGTCTACTACACGATGGCCGTGAAAGAGTTTGCAAACCTGATCTAAATATACTTACTCAAAATGCGGCTGTGGAACATTAAATCTCTTACACAGCAAAGCGCACGGCTGCCATGGAAGCGTCACACGAGTTAACGGCCCGAACATTTTCATCCTAACAGCCTCTCGCAACTCTTCGGAACCATGATCCGACTGAAATTTCTCAACAGGCTCTAGTATGTTAGCAAGATCGTCCTTTTGGGTAGCTGAGACAAAACGATCGGCTAAAACGTTATCCAACACCTCACTTTTGTTACGTGCCGGTTCTTCCGGCTTTTCTTTTGAAACTATTGTTTCGATGGGACTCTCGCCTAAATACTTAGCACGAACGGCTGCGTTCAACGTCGTTCCAACAGGTTCTTCAGGCGCTGGTTCGAAACGCGATTTTCTAACTTTGTGTTTCCCTGTAAATGTACTAGGGATGACAGGGGGTGCGAAGACGACTTTGGTATTAAACAACGTCGTTTTAGTGGAAATCACAAACAAATCGAAGAGTAACTGGCCGCTTTTCTTTTTCTCTGACTTTGTTTCGGACGTTAATTCAAAATCATAATGCGTCATATCGTCCTTTACGTATATATCTTCGTCGTCGTCCTCGAAAGCACCAACGCCAAACGCTTGCCCTGATATTGATAATTTTTTGTTGTTGCGCTCACGTACTGTTAGTTTAGCAGGTTGAAATAGGTTTAAGTGTGTTTTATCTAGGCTGATGTAACCTACACCAGACGTATTCGCCTTGGGTGATTTTAAAAAGCGCGTATAGTATTCGTGTACGTTGTACTCGTCTTTCGGTTCGTCGTCTGATACGCTAGGCATTGCACACCCGTACACCTTAACACCAGCGTTCGCTTGGTGATGTCGACGGTTCATATTCTTCATTAAAAAATACCCTACGGTTTCGTTCCCAGCTTGGATTAGTGTTTCTAACACAGGAACCCCTGGAATCGGTCCATCCGCATGCACCTACGTTCCAACAATTAATCAACACAATAAAAACGAAACGTACCTGTCTTTTTCGCTTTTTACTACCACTGTAATCATCTGTAGCTCGTACAGTCTGCGGGGCAATTCCAAACTCTCCCAAATCCTCATCGTCCATAAAGTCTTCGGGGACTTGAACGTTATTAATGGCTTTCTCGCTTCGTGAGCTACGAAACTCAGACGGCGTCCAGCCTTCAAGAGATCCAACTGTGTTGAAAAACCCAGCGCTGAAACCACCTGTAAAGGCGCCATGGAATCGTCGGCGTCCTTGTGCATCTTTGGCTACTTGTTCTTCGAGTGATATTGGTTTTTTCTTTGGGAAGGAGTCTAGAACAGATTGTGAGGTTATATATGTAGGTTATGCGTTGGATACCTTCGTCGTAGGGTTCGAGTGGCGTCCCGTAAAAGCAAGCTTCTTCCTCCGATTCAGACATTGTTATTGTTTAATAATTTTTGAGGCAGAAGTGACATTTAACCTCGCATTTTAGATGGATGCGTACAACGGCTGTGACTAACGTACAGATAACCTAGTACTGTAAATTCTTTACGTCCCACGGGGTTGATTAACAAACTCCAACTGTATTAAGAAACAGACCCTTGCCATAAGGGCAATATTTAATTAATAAGACACGTTTTATAGCATATCAAGTTTATTATGCTTCTTTAGCGCCATTGTTCCAGTGCACCTTATGACTTTAGGAAGCCGTTGATGCTAGGTTCGATCACTCTGAGACTTCCGTAATGGGACTATCGACCAAAAGAGTTTAAATTTTGCCAAAAAGCTTGCAAAAGTAAGTCAGCGAATGAACGCTGTTACTTTTTCAAAAAACGCCAATCCTTGTGGAACTTGTAGAGGTCTTAAGTCAAAGGTTACTGTTAAAATATCGGTAAAAAAGAATATTTAGAATTAAGAATTGGAGGAAAACTTACAAAGTAGTTTAACCGAATAACCTAGAATAAAGTCGGAAGTTAAAAAAGAACGGCTAAGCCAAATTTCCTGCTGTCTTTAACTCAAAATAGGTGAAAATTTGAGGAACTTCTAGAGTTAGTCAGTGGATCACATCCTAATTATACTTAAATCCACATATTAGACAAACGAGCTCTTTCAAGGTCTGGGAGCATGCAACGTCGACTAGTCCGTTTGGTACACTGTATCGGCCACTCCTTGCTTGATACTTAGCAAATTTCTCGTTAAAAGTTACTAAGGAAGAAAGCGGGGTGGGATTAACGAATTGAGAGTACCTAAAGAGATCCTACGCTAGCAAAAGCATTCTTTACTGGAACGAATCTAGCTTAGTGTGCTACAGGAGAACAATTGTTAAAGCAATAAGTTAAATTTTATAAAAGTCGTTAGTTTTAATAAAATCGGCATTAAGGAAGAAGTAATCTTATCCTGTACGTTATCAAGTAATGATATCTTATAGCATTAGCCCGTAGCATGTTACCACGCATTCAGAGTTAAATACCCTACATAAATAACCTCAAATTTATTCAGGGGAGACTAAATTCCCCAAGACGACGGAGTACGTCGCTAGTTATTAAAGATAGCGCTTACCCCGGTATTTCACTCCTGCTGCCGCGATGTCCTAGGTCCTCATGTGAGGTTTCGAATTGGCTTCCCGTTGATGCGGATGTTGCTTCGCTGTAGTCTGTGGTCGACGTGTCGATAAGATATAAGGAAGGGGGAAACCACTTGAACAATAAAATTGAAGCACTTTCACACCTGTTTCAAAGCCAGCCACACCGCTTCCCACCAGCAATCGGTTCGAACTCGTCAGGGAAGTACAAAAAGACATGGAGCAAAAGACCGAAGTTTCGACCAGCATCGCCAACACGAAGAAACCCCGCCTACCGCCTGTAATTGTCTTGAGGGATAATACAAAGTAGTCTCAGGTCTGTCAGGCTCACGCCAAAAAGAGCTATGGCTTCACCAAGACGGTTTTAACACACAGGCAACTACCATCGACGACTTCCGAAGCATCATGCTATCGGAATATAAATTACCTTACAGCTAGAAAGGCCACTGAAAGCAGTTCCTCGAGGACTCCCTATGGACCTCCCAGAAAAGGAGATCAAAGAAGGTGTACTCCGGCAAAGTCTTCATGTGAAGAAAGTCACGAGGATGAGGGGCGTGAGCGCCGCCCTATTACGATCTTCCTGGTTCAGCTGAACTGCATCAGGGAAAGCAAGGAGATCTTTGAAGTTGTACAGATCCGTATCGAATACCCCATTGCACTGCTGTCAAGGATTCCACCACGCGCAGAGTCGCTGCCATGATCCACTTTATTGCCTCAAGTGCGGCAAAGATCACCACAGCGTCCTTTGCACGAAGTCCACGGACGTCCCAGGGCAGTACACCAACGGTCAAAAGGCACACCTAGCCAGTTACCGAAGATGCTTCGCCTTTCCCAAGCGAGTTTCAACCAGGCAGACTAGAGCATCAATAAGTAGTCTACCTGCAGCTAAGGTAAGTCCTGCTGTCCTTCGCCTGGGTGGACTCCTACATGTGATTTTCCAATGCTCCACCCGAAGGTACTACATTGGGCAGGAAGCGAGTGTTTTTTACCTGGAAAATTTTGAATTTTGCCGCACCCTTGCTGTTCCAAGCAAGGTATGGATCTTTAACGTGCGTGACAACACTCACACACAAAACCTCCATTTTACCTCTTATCCGAACGAGGGTGTATTTTTGTGAAAATGCTCGCCTAACATTTTTCAAGTGGACCGTGTCGGGATTCGAACCCGAGACAAGGTCTCCCCAAACATATACACACCAAACACAAAGTACCAGCGCCGCAAACCCTGCGTGCGTCTATAATTTTCGACTATCATTAATCACGGAGCACGCGAAAACACGCTAAGTAGACGCCGATCATCCAGATTTTTGGCCGCCGAAGATCTGGATCGGAGATTAAAACTACAACGCCAACGACACATGCACACACGCCCGCGCGCTTAGACACACATACACACACACCGAAGTATCGCAAACACACACAAATGTACTGATATAACAATGCCTGCGTGCAGCCCTTGGTGACAGAGCAAACAGGTCAAGATAAAACGAATGGTTTTGATATTTAACTGCCGATGGTCGGGAATTGGAACAAAGTCTCATATGAACACAAGCGACTAAGCAACAACGCCAATGGTACGACATTAGCCACCACCCTCCTACCTTCACACACGTACACGCGCCTACTCACACAAATACAAACACGCGTGCGCGCACACACACACAAATCAACCGAGTCGCAATGCCTGCATGAATGCGTGATTTCTGACTGCCAAAGGTCACAAAACACTCGCATATTGGCTAAAACAAAGCCAATGGCTCTGATTTCCTGCTTCCGATGGTCGAGAACAGAAGCGAAATCTTATATAAACATAAGCAACTAAGAACTATACCAATGATACGCACACACGTACACTAGCCACCATCCTCCAACCTTCACGTACACACGCACAAACAAAACACTGGACAAACATGCTGCCGCCTTGAGACAAGAAACGTAAACGAAATCTGGGTTGCAGACAGAATGTAGAAATGGTGAGCAATGGTCAGCCAGACAGAAAGAGCCGTCTTGAGGTTTATATTGATTTCGCACCCGTCCAAGGAAACGGAATAAGAGTGAACCACATCTAGAGCGACCTCTGGAACTGTTTGGTGCAGCCAAGCTCTCTGCCAACACATACACACACCACACACAAAGTACCAGCGTCGCAAAGCCAGCGTGCATTCGTGATTTCCGACTGCCAACAGTCACGGAGCACGCGAAAACACACCAAGTCGAAGCCAATGATCTAAATGTCCGACTGCCGAAGGTCGGGATCGGAGGCGAAAATATAACGCCAATGGTAAATGCACACACGCGCGGGTACACATAGAAGCACAACAAACACACGCAAATGTACCGATGTGCAATGCCTGCGTGCGTGCTTGAGTTCCGGTTGCCGACGGCCACTGAGCACTTGCATACAGGCCAAGAAAAGCCAATGGTCCTGATTTCCTGATACCGATGCTTGGGAACGGAGACGAAGTCTCATATAAACACAAGGACTAAGCAACAACACCAATGGTTTGCACATGCATACTATCCAGCCACCCCGTACCTTCACACACGCACTCACACAAATACACAAGCATCACAAATGTACCGATGTCGCAATGCCTGCCTGCATGCGTTATTCGGCTGCCGACGGTCACTGAGCACTTGCATACAGACAAGACTAAGCCAATGATTTCTGGCTACCATTGGTCGAGAATAGAGGCGAAGTCTTATATAAATACAGGCGACTAAGCAATAAGGCCAATGGTTCGTACACACATACTACCCACACACGCACTATACAAATACTTACGCGCACGCGCGCACATACACACACACACTAACAAAACACTGGACAAACGTGCAGTCTTCTTGTGGCTACAGATGCGAACGAAGTCTAGGTTACAGACAGAATGAAGAGTGAGCAATAACTAGGCAGGGAAAAGGACCTTCTTGAGGTTTACATTGACTCCACGCCCATATAAATGAACGGAATAGGGGCGAATCACGTTCAGAGCGATCTCTGGTGCACACACGGGGTCCACACCGCAATAGAAATCCCAGACACGGTCAAAGCACAAGTCCAACTACACCAAACGTACTTTAGTTACCATTCGGCAGTATGGCGCATATGGATTCATAAATAATGATGTTTGAACACAATGACAATACAAAGTAAATTACTAAATAAACGAATATACCTCCAGGGGTTGTATAGGAAGGCACTGCGACATTAGTTGCTTAACGGCGACGATTGAGTGAATGTCCGCTTGAAATCACCCTATTTTATATTTCACTATCGCTGATCTTCTCTGTAAGTTCCAAAGACAACTATAACCACTTGTCTTGTTATAATCATGCTTATATAACATTACCAATAGATGACGCATATTAATTGGCAAAAGAAGTGACGTTATGCAACACGTCATGCTCCGACTCGCAATATACGTTCTAGAAACCAAGACATCGCGTTGCCGCTAATCTAACCAAATCAAGCATTCGGATTTAAAATCTTTCTGGAATCTTGCATTCGCATTAACAGAATCGAGCAGGCCAGGCCGGTTCTAGCAGCAGACGAAACATAAATGCTCCAATTGAATCGAGCCCAAACGCTTAAGATCCGCTTATTTTAGTGTTTCCTTCTACTGCGATTCATTAATTTGTTATTAAAATAGACTTGCGTTACCTTTCGCACGGCTCTGCAACATCCTTTTATGACAAACATGAAATCCCCTTAAATTTAAACTCCCGACAACGGTGCTATTTTAATCGGTGGCTTTTTGAAGTAGTTCATTGATTCTACCATTCATGATTGAAACGTTCACCTGACTTTGACAGTTGTCATAACATAACCTACAAATGTGAAACTATATTCTTGTACATTTTGTAAATCTTGTGAAAAATGGATAAACTTACGATAATTTCAGGGTCCTTATTTATGGCTGCTGATATTTTTGCTATTATAAGCCTAGCGCTACCGGATTGGATCATAACAGATGTTGGAGGTAAGGAAAGGGTTAACCAAGAACCTAAGCTACTAAAACTAATTTTCTATTTGCGCCCCTGTGTATGCAAAACACCTTTTAAACGTCATTTTCCCATTGCCACCCCTATGCACGTATGTTCATATCGAGTGTACGAATACTAACAGCTAAATTTTAACCTATTACTACTTGAATATTTTATGATTGTTGTGACTAGGCGATACGAGACTGGGGTTGATGTGGACCTGCATGACATTGTACAACCGACCACAAGTTTGTTTTACACCAGATCTACAACCCGAATGGCTGTTGGCTCTTGTCTGTATTTTCGTCGGATGTATTTGTATAACAACGACAATCATTTTATTAGCATCGTCTCATTGGGATAGGAACGTTGTACCATATGCGCGATGGGTTGGATTTACTGCTAGTAAGTATGATTTGGTACAGGTGGTTAGAATATTACTTTGGCCTTTTGTTTTACAAAGTAAATTTAATACGTTTTGTAAAATAAACACGGAATATCATCGCATTCGTCTTACGATCCCGATAGTGTATTAGTCCACATTTGCTCTAAGGATCCTGAAGGAAATTGAAGACTTGTATAGCGGTCAATTGATTACAAGTCGAGGTTAAAAAACTGAGACCTTGGCTATCGTATTATCACCTCCTGAATTGTTTCGAACCTTTAAAAATAATTTTGAAAAAGGCTAACATGTTACATATTTTGATTTTATGAGGTAGGGTTATTAGCAAGCTGCCGTCATACCTATTGATACTTACTATTGAGGTAGTGAATGCGATAATTAAAAAGGGAGATTGACACAAGCTTCTATCGTGGCTTTTTAATTATAATTAATAGCAAGTCGATGAATACGACGTCTAAGAGCAAGCTAAAGCTTACATTTCAATCGTATCTTTTTACGTAAAATTAACAAGAAGATGATTGCAATAATTAAACATATTTGAAGCTTAAGAGAAATTTTCAAACGTTTCTGGTACTTTTTAAATATAATTAGTAGCAAGATAAATGGTTGCGATAATTAAAAAGGTACAGTCGAAGCTTCAGAGAAGCTCTTAAGCCTTATCGTAGCTTTTTAATTACAATTATTAGCAAGATCGTGAGTACAATAATTAAAAGGTACAACTGAAGCTTTGCGAGCAACTCTTAGGCTTTCGTGGCACTTTTTAAATATAATTAATAGCAAGATAAATGGTTGCCATAATTAAAAAGGTACGGTCGAAGCTTGGGAGAAGCTCTTAAGCCTTTCGCAGCCTTTTACTTACAATTACTAGGAAGATCGTGGGTACTTAGGTATAATTGAAGCTTGCGAGCAACTCTTAGGCTTGTGGTACTTTCTAAATATAATTAGTAGCAAGATAAATGGTTGCGATAATTGAAAAGATGCGGTCGAAGCTTCAGAGAAGCTCTTACGCCTTTCGCGGCCTTTTACTTACAATTACTAGGAAGATCGTGGGTACTTAGGTATAACTGAAGCTTGTGAGCAACTCTTAATCTTCTAGGGTCCTTTATAAATATAATTAATAGTAACATAATGGGTGCGATAATCAGAAAAGCATAACTGAAGCTTTATTACAGATTTTTAATTACTATGAATAGCAAGCTCGTGAGTACAATAATTAAACAGTATAACTGAAGCTTACATGTAAGTTTCAATCGATACCATTTTAATTATAATCAATAGCAATATCGTAAATGCAATTATTAAAAAGTATTTGAAGCTCAAGCAAAACACTCTTAGGCTTCGATCATATTTTTCTAATTATAATCAAGATCAAGAGTGAATAATACGATAATTAAGAAGGTGCGTTTAGAGCTCACAAGAATACTCTTAAGAGCAACTCTTAAGTTTCAACCATACTCTTTCAGTTAGAATTAATAGCTAGATGGAAAATATGATAAAAATGTGTAATTCAACTTTTAAGAAAAACTCAAGCTTTCAAGCGTAGCTTTTTAATTATAATTATTGATGAGATAGTGAATGCAATAATCAAAATGTTATCGGAATCGTAAAAGACTCTCTTAAGCTTCAATCACATGGTGAGTACAGTAAATAAAACGATATTATTGTTGCTTGGGTCAAACTCTTGTAAGCTTCTATTAATGTCAAGTTCGTAAATGCGATAATTTAAAATCTATGATTCAAGCTTTAAGAGAAACTCTTAAGTTTCAGTCATACTTCTTTGGTTATAATTAAATACAAGATGGTAAATGCGATAATTAAAAATGTATGATTTATGTTAGAGAAGCTCAAGCTTCAATCATAGTTTGTTAATTATAAGCTTTCCTTTTAATTACCACAGTCACCAACCCGTTAAGAGTTTCTCAAATCATAGATTTTTGATTATATTTACTATTTTGCTATTAATTATAACTAAAAGAGTATGATTGAAATTTTTAAGAATTTCTCTTTACGTTGTAATTATCGTATTCAATTTTGTTGTTAAAATATTTTTACTATCCATCGTAATTAAAAAAAGTAAGTTTGAAATTCAACAGGTTTTCTTAAGCGTCAATCTACCTCTATCGTGTTCACTATCTTGATAATAATTATAAGTGAAAAGCTGAGACTAAAGCTAGAGTTTCTTGTAAGCTCTAGGCGGACCTTTTTAATTATCGCATTATTCGCTCTTGCTGTTAATTATAATTAGAAAGATATGATCGATCCTTCAAAGTTTCTAATATCCTCTTAATTATCGCATTCGCCAACTCATTAATAATTATAATTAAAAAGCTATGATTGAAGCTTAAGAGTTTCTCTTAAAGCTAGAATCATAGATTTTTAATTATATTTATCATTTTGCTATTAATTATAATTAAAGAAGTGTGGTTTGAAGTTTGAAGGTTTTTCTTAAGTTTAGATCATTACTTAAAAAACTAAGACTGAAACTTGAGAGTTTTTCTTAAAGTTTGAATTGTAGATCTTTAATTATCGTATTCACCATCTCGCTATTATAACTAAAGAAGTATGTTTGAAGTTTAAGGGTTTCTCTTAAGCTTCAATCGTAATTAAATAAACTACTATTGAAATTTAAGTGTCTATATTAAAGTTTGAATCGTAGATTTTTAACTATCGTATTCACCATCTTGCTAATCCAATTAAATGGCGCATTTAATGTGGTTTTTGGTTGTAAAAAATCTTTTCTTTTGTTTTTATACTTTATAATATATTAATTAACAATATCTATAGCTTTTTCATTTAAAAAAAATATAATTATCATCATTTTTAATATCTATTAACTCATAAAAATTTAGGGTGGTAGCTCTGTAAGTTACTGTATAATAACCTAAAATGACATGACAGCTGTTATGTTAATTTAACATAAACCGCCATATAGACTATTGATTTTCTGGTATATATTTTTTTAAATGAAAAAACTATAGATATCGTTAATTAATACATTATAAAGTATAAAAACAAAAAAAAAAGATTTTGTACAACCAAAAACCACGTTGGGCGCCATTATTATAGTCCCGTCGACGTGATACATGCGTCACTAATGGCAGTTGGTAACGATATTACATAATGTGAAAATTGACGCGCAAATTTCGATGACGTCACAATATGCAAATTATGGCACGTAATTACACAAAATTTAAAGGAAATAAATTTTAAAGAAAACCCCCAAAGGGGGCACTCACGTGAACATATAAAGCTTCCTTCAGAATTACTTCATGATGGCGGCGGCTTCCTTCAGGATTACTTCATGATGGTCGCCCGTGGCTTCGCTAGTATTTCTCGGGTAGAGGCTGCCTTGACTAATCTTTGTCGGGTCGTGGGAACTCTTGAGCCAGGTTGTACCCAAATTTGATGGTCTTCTTCCTATGTAGCAGGAACGGCGGGAACTAGTTATAAGGAACGATAAGGGACCTACATAACTCAAAAAGATACAATAAGATACCACACAACCACTCTTCTTCGTGTTTCGGAGGCAAGTCCCCACGCGTCTTTCGGAAATTCCACACTATCCTTCTTCTGCCACACGCGAGTTAAGATTCGTGGCTTCGAGCGGTCCTTTTTAAAAAGACTTCTTTGATTCTTAACACATTTATTTAAGTTTGTACAGAAACTAAATATTGAATTTAGACAATCTTGAATTATTACTCTAAGTTCCAAATTAATAATTAATTGTACAAGTGAGTTACTGACGGACTGCAATCTGAAAGCTGAACGTTGATGAACTGCCTGGAAGTGGAGCTCCTGGCCTTTTTATAATCTCCCTACCTCTTTACAATTCTGTGGGAACCTGCGGACCTAATGTCCGCCTACACTTGACTTTATTCATAATACTTAGTTGCTATCTTAAAAGCTATTCATAATTACAATGTTGCAGGCTTATTCTGCGTAATCTCGGTACGTGACTTCCTACGACCGTCTGTGACCTGACCTCTGCAGTGTCACTTATCCTTGTGCTACTTTGTAGCGTTTCCACTCGTGGGAACTGAAATAATCATAATAAATTGTAATAAATTGTTGCAATTTGTCTTTTATGACATTGTTGCACTTTCCTAATATTTCTTAATATCTTTATTAGTTTCATATGTATAACAAATGGGGGATCACATAACTCGCGTCGCCGCGAAATCTTGCGCAACGCACTTTTGAAGTGACGGAAGTACGCGCAACAAGTCTTTTAAATTTATGGCGCGAAATTCTCACATATTAAAACTTAACTAATGTCTAGTGCCGATTTCGGCACGTAACAAAATATCTAAAGAAGTATGATTGAAGGGTTAGTCTTAATTAGAAAAACTACAATTGAAACTTCAATTTCTCTTATGTTTCAATCGTAATAAAAAGAACTACGATTGAAACTTAAAACTTTTCTTTATAGCTTCAATTGTAGATTTTTAATTATCGTATTCACCATCTGCTATTATTTATTACTAAAGAAATAGGATTGAAGTTTAGGAGCTTTCTTAAGTTTCAATCATAATTTAAAAAACTACGATTGAAACTTGAGGGTTTCTCTGGAAGCATGAGTCATAGATTTTCGGTTATCGTTATTCACATTCTGCTATTAATTATAACTTAAGAAGTAGGATTGAAGTTTGAGCTTCTTCTAAGTTTCAATAACAATTAAAAACCTACGATCGAAACCTGAGGGTTTTTCTTAAAGAATGAACCGTAGATTTTCATTTACGTACTCACCGTCTGCTATAAATTATTACTGAAGAAGTATTATTGAAGTTTTTAGAGTTTCTCTTAAGTTTCAATCATAATTTTAAAAAATCTACGATTGAAACCTGAGAGTTTCTCTTTAAGTTCTAATCATAAATCTTTAATTATCATATTTACCATTTTTCTATTATTAATAAAGAAGTAGGATTGAAGCTTAAGTTTCTCTTAAGTTTCAATCGTGATTGAAGCTAGAGGGTTTCTCGTAAAGTTTGAATCGTAGATTTTTAATTATCATATTCCACCATCTTGCTATTAAAAATATCTAAAGAAGTACGATTGAAGCTTAAGGGTTTCAATCTTAATTAGAAAAACTACAATTGAAACTTAAATTTCTCTTATGTTTCAATTGTAATAAAAAGAACTATGATTGAAACTTAAAACTTTTCTTTATAGCTTCAATTGTTTATTATTATTTATTGCTAAAGAAATAGGATTGAAGTTTAAGCGTTTCTCTCTTTTCAATCATAATTTAAAAACCTACGATTGAAACTTAAGGGGTTCTCTTAAAGCTTGAATAATACATTTTTAATTATCTCTTAAGTTTCAATCATAACTAAGTAACCTATAATTGGATCTTAACGGTTTCTCTTAAATCTTAAACCGTAGATTTTAAATTATTGCCTTCACCATATTGCTATTAATTATAACTAAAAAAGTTTAAAAGTATCTCTTAAGTTTTAATCATAATTAAAAAAAGTACGATTGAAACAAGGGTTTTTCGTAAAGTCCGAATCGTAGATTTTTCATTGTTTTCACCAACTTCCATTATAGCTAAAGAAGTATGATTGAAGCTTAAGAGATTCTCTTAAGTTTCAATTGTAATTAAAAAACTACGACTGAAACTTGGGGTTTCTCTTAAAGCTTGATCATAGATTTTTAATTACCGTATAGACGATCTTAGTATTAATTATAACTAAAACGTATGGTTGGAGCTTAAGTTTCTCTTAAGTTTAGATTGTAGTTAAAAAACTACGATTGAAATTTAAGGGTTTCTCTTAAAGCTTGAAAATTGTAGATTTTTAATAATTGCATTCACCATCTTGCTATTAATTATAATTACTGAAATGTATGATTGAAGTTTAGCAGTTTCTCTTAAATTTCAATCATAATTAAAAAGCTACGATTGAAACAGGGAGGTTTCTCTTAGAGCTTCAATCGTAAAATTTTAATTATCCTATTCATCATCTTTCTATTAATTATAATTAAAGAAGTATTGTTGAAGTTTGAGGGTTTCTCTTAAGTTTCGATCGCAATTAAAAAGCTATGATCGAAACTTGAAGGTTTCTCTTAAAGGTTAAATCATAGATTATTAATAATCATCGTATTATAACTAAAGAAGTATGATTGAAGTTAAGAGTCTCTCTTAAGTTTCAATCATAATTAAAAAACTATGATTGAAACTTCAGAGTTTTTCTTAGATCAAATCATAGATTTTTAATTATCGTATTCACCATCTTCCTATTAATTATAACTAAAGAAGAATGATTGAAGCGTATGAGTTTCTCTTAAGTTTCCACCGCAATTAAAAAACTACAATTGAAACTTGAGAGCGTCTCTTAAAGGTTAATTCATAGATTATTATTGTAATAACACCTTGCTATTAAGTATAACTAAAGTATGACTGAAAACTTAAGAGTTTCTCCTATGTTTCAATCGTAATTAAAAAGATACGATTGAACCTCGAGGGTTTCTCTTAAAACTTGAATCGTAGATTTTTAATTATTGTATTCGCCATCTGTATTAAGTATAACTTAAAAAGTATGATTGAGCTCAAAAGTTTCCCTTGAGTTTTGATTGTAAGAAACTACGCTTGAAACTTAAGAGGTTTCTTATTGCTTAAATTGCAGATTTTTAATTATCATATTCGCCATCTGGTATTAATTGTAACTAAAGAAGTATGATCGATGCTTGAGTTTCGATCGTAATTAAAAATAATGTTTGAAACTTAGGGGTTAAAACTACTATTGAAACCTGAGGGTTTCTCTTACATCTTGAATTGCAGATTTTTAATTATAGTATTCATCATATGTCTGTTAATCATAACTAAACAACTATGATTGAAATTTTAAGTTTCCCTGAAGTTTCAATCGCAATTAAAAAGCTGCGATTGACACGAGGGTTTCTACCAAAGCTTCAATCGTAGATTTTTAATTGTCATATTCACCATCTTTCTATTAATTATAACTAAAGAAGCATGATTGAAGTTTAAGGGTTTCTTTTAGGTTACGATCGTTATTAAAAGAACTACGATTGAAAATTAAGTTTCTCTTAAAATCTTGAATCACAGATTTTTATTTATCAATTCCCATTTGCTATTAATTATAACTAAAGAAGTATGCTTGACGCTTAAGAGTTTCTCTTAAAGCTTGAATCGCAGATTTTTTAATTATCGTATTCACCGTCTCTATTAATTATAAGTGCTGATTGTGACATCTTTTATGATTCACTTTGTCATACTACAAATGACGAAAACCATGTACAAGCCTTCATAGTTGATTGACTGTCAACATACATATGCTTGCTAGTCAGTTATATTTATTTTTGTTTGAACTGTATTTTTATATCTATTTATAGTTTAGATTCCTGTAATTGGGTTATTGTTACCTGTAGGAAAAATTAATTAAATTAAATGACTATAGAAGTATAAGAGTTTGTCTTAGGTTTCGATCGTAATTAAAAAACTACGATTGAAACTTAAGTTTCTCTTAAAGGCTTGAATCACAGATTTTTTAATTATCGTATTCACAGTCTCTATTAATTATAATTAAAGAGGTATGCGTGAAGCTTAAGAGTTTGTCCTAAGTTTCAATCACAATTAAAAAAGCTACAATTGAAACTTAAGTTTCTCTCAAAGCTTGACTCGCGGATTTTTTAATTATCGTATTCACCTTCTCTATTAATTATAACTATAGAAGCATAATTCAAGCTTAATAGTTTGTCTTAGGTTTCGATCGTAATTAAAAACTACGATTGAAACTTAAGTTTCTCTTAAAAGCTCGAATCACAGATTTTTATTTATCGTATTTATCATCTGCTATTAATTATAACTAAAGAAGTATGCTTGAAGCTTAAAAGTTTCTCTCAAGTTTCAATCGTAGTTAAAAAAACTACGATTGAAACTTAAGTTTCTCTTAAAGCTTGAATCACAGATTTTTTAATTATCGTATTCACCGTCTCTATTAATTATAACTATAGAAGCATAATTCAAGCTTAATAGTTTGTCTTAGGTTTTGATCGTAATTAAAAACTACGATTGAAACTTAAGTTTCTCTTAAAAGCTCGAATCACAAATTTTTATGTATCGTATTCACCATCTGCTATTAATTATAACTAAAGAAGTATGCTTGACGCTTAAGAGTTTCTCTCAAGTTTCAATCGTAGTTAAAAAAACTACGATTGAAACTTAAGTTTCTCTTAAAGCTTGAATCCCAGATTTTTTAATTATCGTATTCACCGTCTCTATTAATTATAACTATAGAAGCATAATTGAAGCTTAAGAGTTTGCCTTAGGTTTCGATCGTAATTAAAAAAACTACGATTGAAATTTAAGTTTCTCGTAAAAGTTTGAATCACAAATTTTTATGTATCTTATTCGCCATCTGCTATTAATTATAACTAAAGAAGTATGCTTGACGCTTAAGAGTTTCTTTTAAGTTTTAGTCGTAGTTAAAAAAACTACGATTGAAACTCAAGTTTCTCTTAAAGCATGAATCGCAGATTTTTTAATTATCGCATTGACCGTCTCTATTAATTATAACTATAGAAGCATAATTGAAGCTTAAGAGTTTGCCTTAGGTTTCGATCGTAATTAAAAAAACTACGATTGAAACTTAAGTGTCTCTTAAAAGCTTGAATCACAGATTTTCATTTATTGTATTCACCATCTGCTATTAATTATACCTAAAGAAGTATGCTTGACGCTTAAGAGTTTCTCTTAAGTTTCAATCGTAGTTAAAAAAACTACGATTGAAACTTAAGTTTCTCTTAAAGCATGAATCGGAGATTTTTTAATTATCGTTTTCACGGTGTCTATTAATTATAACTAAAGAAGTATGCTTGACGCTTAAGAGTTCTCTTAAGTTTCAATCGTAGTTAAAAAACTACGATTGAAACTAAAGTTTCTCTTAAAGCTTGAATCGCAGATTTTTTAATTATCGAATTCACCGTCTCTATTGATTATAACTAAAGAAGTATGTTTCAAGCTTAAGTTTGTCTTAACTTTCAATCGTAATTAAATAAACTACGATTGAA
This sequence comes from Platerodrilus igneus, assembly GCA_036346225.1. Classification (NCBI taxonomy): domain Eukaryota; kingdom Metazoa; phylum Arthropoda; class Insecta; order Coleoptera; family Lycidae; genus Platerodrilus; species Platerodrilus igneus. The sequence continues at coordinate 357,431 of JARFIW010000115.1, read as the reverse complement.
ACTTAAGTTTTTCTTAAAACTTAAATCGCAGATTTTTTCATTATCGTATTCACTATCTCTATAGATTATAACTAAAGAAGTATGTTTCAGGGTTAAGAGTTTGTCTAAGTTTCAATCGTAGTTAAAAAAAATTACGATTGAAACTTAAGTTTCTCTTGAAGCTTTCGCAGATTTTTTAATTATTGTATTCACCCTCTCTATTGATTATAACTAAAGAAGTATGATTGACGCTTAAAGTTTCTCTTAAGTTTCAATCGAAGTCAACAAACCTACGATTAAAGCTTAATGCTTTCACTTAAACCTGAAATCGTAGATTTTTAATTATCTTATTCACTATCTCGCTATTAATCTGTAATGTACTGAAATAAATAAATAATTATAACTAAATAAGTACGATTTAAGCTTAAGGGTTTCTCTTAGGTTTCAATCGTAATCAAAGAAACTACGATTGAGACGTAAGAGTTTCTCTTAAAGCCTGGATCTATGTCGCTTTGACTTCAACATCTGTGTAAGACTGTGAAGTAGAAAACAAGTATCATTTGTTAAGTTTGAACTACAAACAAAGATCATTCCAAGCGGTACTTAAAATTTCGAAGGTGAGCGATCGAAAAGTGTCGAATTTGTACTTTTAATCTTTACACAAATAGTATTAATCTATACATAGATAAGGCAAAGGGTATGTAAACAATTGTACGCATTCAAATCCTGGTGTTCTTATGTTTTAACGTTTGTTTCAGTGGTACTCTTCTGCTTGGCCGCTGTCATATTTCCTATGGGATTCCACGTCGACGAAATTGGCGGACAACCTTACCAATTACCGAACAGCCATCAAGTTGGAATTTCGTACATATTATTTGTGTTGGCGTTATGGATTACTGTTATATCAGAACTGTTCGCTGGCAAAGTTTGTTTGCCGCACTTTTAAGCGTTGTTAGCAAACTAAGTGACTAGTTGAATCTCGTTAATCGCTGCGACTGTTGTATCAGTATTTGTTAGCATCTTGTTTTATTTTATTTTACGTACTTTAAGTGTAATAAATATAAGAATGTTGTAGAAACAATTTATTTTAGGCTGTCACCTCCAAAATATTTTGTTCGATTGAAGCGAATTTACAATTTTAGTTCGGTTTTATTAAGTGAATTTTAAAATATATGGGATATACCGATACGAAACTAATTAATGCAGTAAAGCGTAAGACTCTTCGAGCCCACGTTGGGCGCCATTGTTATACTCCCGAATAACACGTCATTGTCATAATTTAACGCATAATTACGCAGTAAATTTACCCGTCATATTGTAACTTATACCGACCACGTTTTTAGGATGATGTAATCGCTATCTAAGATAAATTTGCAGTCACAATTTAAATGAATGATTTTGCAGACTGCGGGTTAAAAAGATGTCGGTAATTGCGTGTCGAGCTTGCGCTGCGCTATTGGTAAAGGCAGCATTTACTTACTTTAGCTCTACTTCATCCCCTCCTGTTCCTATGCATTTAAGAGTAAGTTTTTGTGTGCACGAAAACTCGGATAGAAACCAGCGAGTGACTTTGTAGACTGCTGTATTAAAAGGATGTCAGTAATTGCGTGTTCAGCTCATGCTGCACTATCGAAGAAGGTGCGTATGATATCGATCACTAACATTTATGGACACGTCGGAAACGCTGGGTTATATAAATTAAAAAAAACAACAATTTTCTTAATTTTTTCTCTTAAAATATATATATAAAGAATTTTTAAAAAACGTCTGTTCAGTATTAAAAAGTGAAACGTACAAACGCGTCGTATATTGTAATAAATACAGAGTCTCGGTGATGCGATGAATGACCTATGTATACATGAGAGCTGATATGTACGTATATCGTAGACTACCTCGGAGAAAAAATACTCATAGTGTTCGTATTAGTTCTTTTACGAATTAACCTGCCTGATACTAAAACAAAAACAATACATAATAATTTCTTGTTCGGGTACATTCATACTTGAACTATCCTGCGGCGATAAAGGCCTATCGATTACTTTTTCCAGTACCTGGAGCCACTGATCACGATCGTGCTCGGTTGATGCTGATAAATTATAAATTCGTTCTGGTGTGTGTAACGCAAAGGAAAAACCTTGGTCCTTAACGCCGGCTACAACGCCAATCCGAACACTATAACCATCAAGAGCGTGTCCTAGAAAATAGTTGCTAGAAATTACAAAGAAGCAACGACCAAGTAAACTCTTAGAATGCTGGAACGAAGACGTACAAAACTTACCTATGTAATCCCTTCGATGTTACTCACTAGGAGGTCTCTGTATTCTGTCGACTTGTGAACATTCGGGTTATTTTTCGGGAGGATATTACATGTTTAAAAAAATGCAATGCGTCCTTTTTTGCATCGTTAATTTTTAGCTGCACATAAAATTATTCTGACAAATTAGCTGATTGATATTCTGACGTGCAAACGTTACCGATTTAACCATAACTATCTTTATACGATTTCATATCACACGTTACCTGTTACGGTGTTTTCAGGCCCGAAGACAATGAGCGGGAGAGGAGAGAGGGTCAGTCGGAGATTTGTTACACGCAAGGGTGTATGCGAACTGGTTCTGTCAATACCCATATATTTATAATCCGTGTAAATTATAGTACAATTTTGTGTTGTAAAACTTTTCTTTTTATTGTACATGTTGTGGAAGATTATCTTTGTACACGTGTTACACTCGCTGGGTCGCCTGCTGAGAGGCGGTGCCACTTGGGGTTGATATTGGGAAGATGTAGATCAACTTCTTGCACTATAACAGCTCTTCCCCAACTTTCATCCTTATTAATTATATTTACAATACATAGAAACATATATAGAATAAATGACAGCGTCGACGTCTTTCTATCTATTGCTTAGAAGTTCATCGAAGCTTCCAGGGTCAGTCGTCATGCACGGGTGTTGTGTGCAGCCTCAGTAATGTGGGCTGGTCGGTATTGGCGTCGACGTCGTCGCCAGCGTTCACTTGGCATCTCTCTAATGCTTAGAAATTTGTCGTGGTCTGCAGGGCGGTGTTTCTAGCCTCTGTAATGCGGGCTGGTTGATATTGGCGTCTCTTAATTCCAGAAAGTTATTCCAGTTCAACTACGGTTTTTGTAGCATAAATTTCGGTTATTTTTTTGTTTCGATCCGGCTCGAAACTTTGGATTAGCCTTGTACTACTACAAGACCATGGAAATTTTTATCGTAAACTTATGCCTATCGAAAGTCTCTCGTAAACAATTGAATAAATCGTTTTAAGTCCAGGCCTACGAACTAGATACAAAAGCAGAAAGTTATTCTGGTTTATGTGGCATGAATTTCGGTTATTTTTCTGTTTCGATCCGGCTCGAAACTTTGGATTAGCCTTGCACTACTACAAAACCAGGAAAATGTTTATCTCAAGCTTATACCTATAGGAAGACTATCGTAAACAATTGAATAACTTGATAAAGACCAGGCCGATGAACTAGATACAAAAACAAAGTGGAAGTGCTAGACTACTTTTCTCATACTAGGCTAGTGGAAGCGCTAGTCGAGGTCCAGTGAAGCTGAGTGATCAAGGCGTCATTTTTTATGCAGTACTGGAAAAATTGAGCATTTCCATTGGTTGCCCCATTCTGGCTCGGCTTTGATTGGTTGTTTTCGGTGTTGTTTATAAATAAAGGCTCACATGGCACGCGTGCCACTATATAGGACAGGATTTCGTGATGATTAGATGTTAACACACACATCCCCTCCCCCTCTCTGAAGGGTATAGGTGTGGAGGGTAGAGTGGTTGATGGTGTTTGGCCGCTGGCGCCTGTCTCTGGGTGCTGGTCGGAGATTATCTACGTGTATCTTGGTTTCCACCAGTTCCTATTTGCACCCGGTAGTTGTTGGGATCAGAGGGTCTAACTATGATGCGAGGGCCTGTTGATTTGGTGTCGAACCGGAAGGTGGTCTTGGCATTACTTAATTGCCGGTTCTAATTGGAGAGGTGCGACGGCATCGTTTGTATATCTGGTTCGGACGTCTGGTTCTCTGGTGTATATCAGGTGCAATCGTTGATTGTAGGGCTCTCCCGGGGCTCTTCTCCAGTCTTCGGGTCTTAACTGAGTAGTTCCCATTGTGACGTCCTTTCCGACTTGCCCATCTTTCTGTTTGCCAATGACGCTTGATGATTACCTGAGCCAGCGTCTGCTTTTCTAGAGTTGCGATAATCTGCTACTTAATGGGAGAGTATCGGCGCGGCGCTGTGCGAAATGGGGTATGCTCGTTCTACTGGTTCCAGTGTATGGTATGCCTCTGGTGGATCTCATAGTGTATGCAGCCTTGGGCGTAGTTTACGGCCTTCTGCTTGATAAGCCATGTCTGTCCCAGGATAACCTTCTCTACTAGGTCGGATACTACCAAGTCTTCGGTGTCGGCAACCTGGACGTCCATCCTTTGCTACCTAAAATCCCTTTGGTACGCGATCTCTTCTAATCAGGCGCAGGATGCTACGGCGCCAAGCAACGCCTATGGTAGGTGTTCATGCCTCTGCAGCTAAATCTTGGACAATCGAGCCTTGGCGTAGCTGGTCTGTGTAATTTATTGCGACCAAACGGTGTGGTAAGTTGGTTCGGCCTTACATGTGATTTTCCAATGCTCCACCCGAAGGTGGAGAGTTTTTTGTTGCCTGGAAATTTAGAATTTTGCCGAACCCTTGCCGTTCCAGGCAAGGTAGGGATGACAACACTCACACACGGGACCTCCATTTAACCTCTCATTCGAACGAGGGCGTAATTTTGTGAAAAATGCTCACCTGGCATTCTTCAAGCAGTCGGTCGTGTCGGGATTCAAACCCAGGACCTTGGGATCCGTAGTCTTACGCTTACTACATTGATCCACGGCGACGCCAGTTGGTTCGGCCGCTGGTTCGTTTCCCGATCTCCTGGTGTGACGGTCTCTGTGCCAGCACCGCTGTGGGCAGCGGTTCTTCCATACGATCGTTATTGGACCTAGGGGCTGGTGGTTTGTTGGTGGATGTTGTGCGGTTCCTCTTCGATGTTGGACTCTACTTTGGTTAGGCAAATTACCATATCCAACGTCGTGGTGGGCATGTGGTACTGGATCGGATTCCCGAGTGCTGGAAAAAGTAGATCCGTGGGGAGCACCAAGTCCCGGTTTATATCATTTTCGAGGCGGCGGGCAAAGTGCCTTGGTGTTTACGAATGTTTGTTTAGTACCAAAGTATTCTGCTGTTACCTTGGCCTTGACCGGGCTATCGTATTCGCTTAGGAACAACTTCCTGAAGACAGAAGACAAGTTGGAATGCTTCGAAGGTGACCCACAAGGTGGTTATGGTCCTCGTAGCTGAGTCATAGTGGTTGGTAGGTCGATTTTCATGTTTTCCATCCTTTGCAGGCATTTGGCTGAGTCTTCTATTGGTGTGCCAGGAAGGTAAACATCTCTCGGCACTGTTGTGGTGATTCGGTGCAGATCCTCTACTAATGTCTTAATAGAGGTGTCCATTGTGGTGGTGTGTTGCGATTGGGCGCCACTGGATATTTTTCAGTCCCAGAATTGTTGGTGATGCGGCGTTGGTCTCCTGGATAGCTGACGGCTGGTTGACGGTAATATGGTTGGCTCTGTTGAATATGTTCTCCTGGTCAGGAGGGTGCTGTCCAATGGTTGAGCGGCTGGTGCTGCTTGTTTAGCTCCGTGTTGCAGGGCACGCTGTTGAAAAGGTTCCACCATTGGGCGGCACTTGCTACACTCGCTGGGTCGACGGTTCCGATAGGAGTAGATCTTGGGGGCCTGTAGATCAACTTCCCATACTGTAACAACTCCTTCGTCGACTTTAATTCTTATTAAGTATATTTACAATAAATAGATACATATATGCAATAAATTATGGCCGCGGCGTCGTCTTGGCGTCTCTCTCTACTGCTTAGAAGTTCGTCGAGGCTTGCAGCGACAGCGTCCGTACATAGGTGGTTTATGCAGCCTTGGTAATGTGGTTTAGTTGCTATTGGCGTCGACGTTGGCTTGGCGTCTCTCTCAATTCTTACATGTCAACAATGGTTTGTTACGTGCCGAAATCGGCACTAAACATATTTAATTTAGTTTTAATTTGTAAGAATTTCGCCCCAAGGATTTAAAAAGACGTGCGCGTAATTCCGTCATTTTAGACAGTGCGTTTGCGCGAGATTGCGCCGACGCGGTGTGCCAAGAAGGGTGGTGGGGATTTCCGGCAGACGTGTATTTACCTTTGTGTCTTATCGTGTCTTTTTTTGTTATGTAGGTTCCTTGCCTTATCTTTGACTATCGTTCCTTAAACCAGTTTCCTGTCGTACCTCTACCTATAAATAGAAAGAAGACAATTGGAATTTGGATTCGACCGGGCCAACAAACACTCACGCCCGAAAAATCAACGGAGCCCGCCATCATGGAGTAAAGCTGGAGTCGCCCTACAGTTTACGTAAGAACCCCTTGGGGTTTTCTTTAAAATTAGTATAACTTTTTTATTATGTTGTAATAATTCGAACATTGATATGACGCAATCTTTTATTTGCGCGTCATTTTTACAATTATTGAACATTGCTACCAACTGACTGTAGTGGCTCCCGTACCGCACCGGCGGGGGTATAATAGGTTATGGGTATCTCCGGGCTAGTGGAAGTGCTGGTTTGACTATGTGGTCGTTCTAGGGCTAAGAGAAGCACTGTGATGCTGTTTATGCGTCTCTCCGAGCGAGTGGAAGCGTTGGTTCAACGATGGTGTTGGCCCCCAGGCTAATGGAAGCGCCAGCGCTGGCTGTCTCCTCGGGTCAGTGGAAGCGCTGACTTGACTCAATCTAGGGGAAACGCCGAGATGCTGGTTCTAGGCTAGTGGAAGCGCCAGTCGAAACCCTGCGAAGTCGGGTGGTCAAGACTTGCTTTTATGCAGTGCTGGAAAAAGCGAGCATTGCCATTGGTTGCGCCATTCCGGCTCTAATAGAAACAGAGCGTTCCTATTGGTTGAAAGGCGCAGTTTCCTTGGAGTGTTTTCGGTTTGTTCATAGATATAGGCGCGTATGTCACGCGTGCCTCTAAATAGGAAAGAATTTTGTGATGTTAGGATGGTAATACATGTTTAGATTACTGGATTATCAAATTTGAATACAAATTGTTTTATTGGCACCTACCAACTGACAAAGGATTCATTCGAGATAATCCGTTACGATATATCTCATTCTGGCGCTCACGTTGGGCGCCAGAATGAAATAGTTACTAATGGATTATCTCAGGTGAGTGCTTAATCAGTTGGTACATGTAAATAAAACAATTTGGAAATTTAATATCGCTGTAATCAAACGCGTACAAAGATAATGTTCCACAACATTTATGCATACAATAAAAAAAAGCACAACATACAACACAGATTATACATGTTTGACTAATTTACCACATTATTATCTAGTGGTGTATCGACAGAGCCGGTTCGCATGCACCCTCGCACACGAGAATTTCCCGACTAATACCCTCTCTTTTCGCACTCATTGTCTTTGGGCCTGGAATCATTACATCCTGATGTTAAACGGCAACAACGTAATCAATTAAATGTATTAATTCTGCATTGGAAATTAGAATGACGGTTCTTTAGTTACAAGCTGACCTCATTGGTAGTAATACGTCCTTCTGCTCGTAAAATAACCTCCTTTCTAAAATGTATTAGGAATATGAGAAGGCGTGTTTGCGCCTTTTTTTATATGAGGCCTCAAGTTTTATTTTACTATAAGTTCAGGGGATTTTTAATCCGGTATGGGATAGTTCTGTATCGTTTTTAATTGAAGCGTTTATGTGTTAAGTCCCACGAATATTAGGTTCTCGTGCATTCGTAGTGAAAAAAGAAACAAATGTTACGTTCCCAAGCTGTATAATTTAAGTAAGGACCACTAGATTCGCGGGCACGTCCCCAACGCACCACCTGCAGGTACTACATTGGGTTTAAATGCGAATATACACCACAAATCGATGTCCTGAAATGCGTGAGAACCTAATATTCGTGGGACTTGTACGTAAAAGCTTAAATTAAAAATGATATAGGTTTGAAAATCCCCTGAATTTGAATAGTGATACAACGTGAAGCCTTATATAAAAAAAGGTGCAACAGGCATCCTTTTTACCAGCAGATACAAAAGTAACACATTGCCGTTATACTACCTCGTACATTTGCTATTGAATAGTTGACAAAGCGTTACGAAGTGAAGAACCGCATTCTAAGAGTCGATCAACTACCCTCGCAATCACCAACATACATACCTATAAAAATTTCCCCCTTCGGATGAGCATCTAACGGTTCATCGTGATACATTAATTTTCGGTTATCTAAAGTGAACCATCGCTTTTTAAAACCATCCGATGTCCTAGGCCCTGTTTTCCAAAGCCAGCCTTCTTTAGCGAAATCTTCCGTAAGGTAATTGATGAGATCGGCTTCACTGGCAGACGGGTAAGCGATTTGTAATCGATGTAGCTTTGCGCATCGTACCGCCATATACCAATTAGTAATAATCTCTGGATCGTCGTGATAAACAAATATATGTCGTGTACTTCCGTCTTTTAAAAATGTCAACTGTAACGATGTAGGAAAATTAATTTTTTCAGGTGCGAAAACAACGTTTAGCTCGGATAATCTTAGTATTGCTTTTGGTTCTTTGTTTTCTCTAACGAAATATTTGAGCGTGTCGTCGGCTTCGCTTAGGATAAATTTTCGTGGGTGGTACCTATTGTCTTCTTTGCCTCGTTTCATTAAAAAACCTACCAAATAGCCGCTTACGTAACCTTGGCGCTCTGGATAACAAAATTCTTCTCTTTGGTACTTTGCACGTATCCACTGTTCGATCAGAACCCTAAAACCAATAAATTTTAAGACGGCACAATGGAAAAACCTCAAAAATTACAGTTGTAATAAAATTGACTTCACTACTAACAAAAGTTTCATTTTATAAATACAAAAATACATAAAGGTATCTATGGTTAATTAAGCTACATATGGATTTGAATTTTTTCAACTTCGTAGGATAACGTTATCGTAAATAACAATTGTTATTCCCAATTCGTCGAATCCAGGCGGTCTATTCTTACATAACGGGTTTGTCTGTACGGCCCCTCCTTACATAATTGTCTGTAAGTTTGTTTCCTTTACAAGTCGCAAGATCCATTCTTACACAATTGTTAGTAAGTTAGTAATTTTTCTAAACTGCACGCGCCCTTCTTAAAAAATTGTTAATAAGTTTGTGACATAACGGTTTGAAATTTTTAGAAGGCGCACGACCGTTTCTTAAATCATTATTTGCAAGTTTGTAACTTTTAGAAGCTGAACGACACTTTCTTACATAACACTTCATAAGTGTGCGATTTCTAGAAGCCCCACGACCCTGTCTTACATAAATATTCATGTGTGTGACTTTTAGAAGCTGCAAGGTCCTTTCTTAAGCAACTGTTCATAAGTTTGTGGCTTTTTAAAACCATATGCCATTTTCTTACACAATTGTTTGTAATTTTAAGAAGACGCACGGCCTTTTCTTACATAATTATTAGTCAGTTTGTAACTTTTAAAAGCCACACGGCCCTTTCTTACATAAGTTTTCATAAGTTTGAGACTTTTAGAAGTCGTGTAAGTCTTTTATTAAGTTTTAGTTTGAGTTTATATTTTGCATTGTATAGCTGGCGTTGTTGAAAACATTGTGGGAGTGGGGATATATAATTTTCTCCACCTATCACGAAATACTTGCGTTCGAGACATCGACAGACGAAGTCGTGTCATTTTTGTAAATATAAAGGTTCATGCATTAATCAATAATGTTCGATAAATAAATGGTTCTGCGTTTCATACTTATTTTGCGTATTTATTTTCTTTTGAGTGTTAATCTGCAGACTGAATTGTAGATCACGTCACTACTAAACAAGTCGCAAGACCCTTTCTTACACACTTGTTCCTAAGTTTGTTGTTTCAAGAAGCCACGTGAACCTTTCTTACATATGCGTGACTTTTAGAAGTTGCACGGTTCTTTCTTACACAATTGCTAGTAAGTTTCTGGCTTTTAGAAGCCACATGACCATTTCTTACATAAATTATCATAAGTTTGAGACTTTCAGAAGCCGTGCGACCCTTTCTTACATAAGTGTGACTCTTAGAAGATGCACGGCCCTTTCTTGCATAAGTTTGAGACTTTTAGAAGCCACGCGACCCTTTCTTACATGAGTTTTCATAAATTTGAGACTTTCAGAAGCCGGGCAACCCTTTCTTACATAAGTGTGACTCTTAGAAGCAGAACGGCTCTTTCTTACATAAGTTTTAATAAGTTTGAGACTTTTAGAAGCCACAAAGCTCTTTCTTACACAATTGTTCAAAAGTTTGTAGCGTTTATAAAGCACATTACACTTTCTTACATAAGTTTGAGACTTTCAGAAGTCGTGCGACCCTTTCTTACATAAGTGTGACTTTTAGAAGCCACATGGCCCTTTCTTACATAAATTTTCATAAGTTTGAGACTTTTAGAAGCCACAAAGCTCTTTCTTACATAATTGTTCAAAAGTTTGTAGCTTTTAGAAACCACATGACCCTTTCTTACATAAGTTTTTGTAAGATTGACACTTTCAGAAGCCGTGCGAGCCTTTCTTTCATATATTTTCATAAGTTTGAGACCTTTAGAAGCCACAAAGCTCTTTCTTACACAATAGTTCAAAGGTTTGTAGCTTTTAGAAACCACAGCACACGTTCTTACATAAATTTTCATAAGTTGGAGACTTTCAGAAGCCGTATGATCCTTTCTTACATAAGTGTGACTCTTAGAAGACGCACGGCCCTTTCTTACATAAGTTTTCATAAGTTTGAGACTTTTAGAAGCCACAAAGTTCTTTCTTACACAATTGTTCAAAAGTTTGTAGTGTTTATAAAGCACATTACACTTTCTTACATAAGTTTTCATATGTTTGAGACTTTCAGAAGTCATGCGACCCTTTCTTACATAAGTGTGACTTTTGAAAGCCACATGGCCCTTTCTTACATAAGTTTTCATAAGGTTGAGACTAGGGCTGGCAAAATTCGAAAAAGTTGTATTCGATTAATCGAATTTTGCAGTATTCGCAAACCGATTAAACCGATTAATCGATTTTCTATCGAATATTCGGTTAATCGAATATTCGATTAATCGGTTAATCGAATATTCGATTAATCGAATATTCGATTAATCGATTATTCGATTAATCGGTTAACCGATTATTCGATTGTTAACAATTTTTTTAGTTAACTAATTGGCTAGTTCATTAATCGGTTAGTCAATCAATCGTATGGTTGTCTAGATAATCTATTAATCGACTAACCGTTTAATCGACTATTCAACTAGTCAAACCTATTGGTCGACTAATCGAATATTCGATTATTCGAATATTTGATTATTCGAATATTCGATTATTCGAATATTCGATTATTGGAATATTCGATTATTCGAATATTCGATTAATCGATTATTCGAATATTCGATTAATCGAATAATCGATTTGTTAATTTTTAAAAACCGCGATTTTCGATTAATCGATTAATCGATTAATCGAATAATCGATTAATCGAATTTTATTGCCAGCACTAGTTGAGACTTTTAAAACCCACAAGACCTTTTCTTACATAATTGTTCAAAAGTTTGTTGCTTTTAGAAACCACATGTCCCTTTCTTACATAAGTTTTCAGAAGTTTGCAACTTTCAGAAGCTGTGCGACCCTTTCTTACATAAGTCTGACTCCTAGAAGCCGCACGGCCCTTTCTTAAATAAGTTTTCATAAGTTTGAGACTTTTAGAAGCCACAAGGTCCTTTCTTTCATAATTGTTCAAAAGTTTGTAGCTTTTAGAAACCACATGACCCTTTCTTACATAAGTGTGGCTTTTAGAAGCCACGTGGCCCTCTCTTACATAAGTTTTCATAAGTTCGAGACTTTTAGAAGCCACAAGGCCCTTTCGTACACAATTGTTCAGAAGTTTGTAGCTTTTAGAAACCACATGATCCTTTCTTACATAAGTTTTCATAAGTTTGAGACTTTTAGAAGCCACAAGGCCCTTTGTTACACAATTGTTCATGTTTGTAGCTTTTAGAAACTACATGACACTTCCTTACATAAGTTTTCATAAGTTTGAGACTTTTAGAAGCCACGCGACCCTTTCTTACATAAGTTTTCATAAATTTGAGACTTTCAGAAGTCGTGCGACCCTTTCTTACATAAGTGTGACTTTTAGAAGCCACACGGCCCTTTCTTACATAAGTTTTCAGAAGTTTGAGACTTTTAGAAACCACAAGGTCCTTCCTTACACAATTGTTCAAAATTTGTAGATTTTAGCAACCACATGACCCTATCTTACATAAGTGTGGCTTTTAGAAGCCACACGGCCCTCTCTTACATAAGTTTTCATAAGTTTGAGACTTTCAGAAGCCACAAAAAATACGCAATTGTTCAAAAGTTTGTAGCTTTTAAAAACCACATGACACTTTCTTACATAAGTTTTCATAAGTTTGAGACTTTCAGAAACTGTGCGACCCTTTTTTACATAAGTGTGACTGTTAGAAACTGCACGGCCCTTTCTTACATAAGTTTTCATAAGTTAGAGACTTTCAGAAGTCGTGCGACCCTTTCTTACATAAGTGTGACTTTTAGAAGCCACAGGACCCCTTCTTACATAAGTTCTCACAATTTTGAGACTTTTAGAAGCCACAAGGCACTTTCCTACATAATTGTTCAAAAGTTTGTAACTTTTAGAAGCCACATGACCCTTTCTTACATAAATTTTCAATAAGTTTGAGACTTTCAGAAGCCGTGCGACCCCTTCTTACATAAGTGTGACTTTTAGAAACCACACCATCCTTTCTTACATAAGTTTTCATAAGTTTAAGACTTTTACAAGCCACATGACATTTTCTTACATAATTGTTCAAAAGATTGTAGCTTTTAGAAACCACATGACACTTTCTTACATAAGTTTTCATAAGTTTGAGAAGCCGTGCGACCCTTTCTTACATAAATGTTACTCGTAGAAGCCGCACGGCCCTTTCTTACATAAGTTTGAAACTTTTGGAAGCCACAAGACCCTTTCTTACATAATTGTTCAAAATTTTGTAGCTTTTAAAAGCCACATGACCCTTTCTTACATAAGCTTTCATAAGTTTGAGACTTTCAGACAACGTGCGACCTTTTCTTACATAAGTGTGACTTTTAGAAGCCACACCACGCTCTAAAAAGCGCTACAGAGAATGATAAGCCTTTGGCTATTCGATATTGCATTCCAGAACACCCAACCAATTTAATTTATTCAGTTGGTGTAACTATAGCTTGTCGATAAGTTTTGCAACTTTAATTTTAATTTATAGTTAGTATCTGACTCCAGCTTGGCCTAAAAGGTACTACAAGGGACAATAATCCTTCGGCTATTCGATATTACGTTCAAGAATGCCCAACCGATTTAATTTATTGTTGACATAACTACAGGAAATCGACAAGATTTGCAAATTTAGTTTAATTTATACTAGGTATCTTACTCCACTACGATTTAAAAAGCACTACAGAGAACGATAAGCCTTTGGCTATTCGATATTGCATTCCATAATACCCAACCGATTTAATTTATTTAGTTGACGTGAATACAGGATGTCGTACCAAGATTTGCAACTTTATTTATAACAAGTATCTTACTCCACCTCAGCCTAAAAGTCACTCCAAAGAACGATAATCCTTCGGTTTTCGATATTACGTTCCGGAACACCCAACCGATTTAATTTATTGTTGACGAATACAAGAAATCGACAAGATGTTACGTGCCATTGCACTTAAACAGTGTTTTTAGGTTAAGTTTTTATGTATGGAAGTTTCGTGGCATAAATTCAAATACGCGGTGCGTGGGAATTTTAAATGGACTAGGCGGTACTTCCGTACGTCAGAGTAGTGCATTTGCGCAGTGTGCTTGTCCCTAGAGGGTAGAGCAATACTAGACAAAGAGTGGGGAGAAGTGTTTCCGTGACGCTCTAAATCGCGGCTGTTTGCCTAAAACTATCAAGTGAAGTAGTCGTGCCGGGTATCATATCTTATCTTACTATGTAGATTCCCTTGTCTTGCTTATCTTTGTTTGTCTTTCCCTAATTAACCTATTCCTGTCGTTCCACTACATTTAGGACTGATACGACCCTAGGAGCAGCCCACGACCTGATGTCCATGCTCAGCTAACACCACTGGAGCCCGGAGCAATACCTTCATTATCGACCCGGAAGGATGATAGGCGTACCTGGGGAAAGCCGGATATCTTATGTGAGTAATTTGTTTGTTAAAATTATTCGACTCTATCTTTCACTGTTTAATTTTTATATTTCTGATTATTGCGTAATATACCTTTTGTATCGGTGACATCATGGTAGTTGGCTACGCGAAACCTGTAAAAGGGGTTCGCGTTGCCCTCTGCTAGAGGCGTCACTCGCCTTATTTATTGTGCTTGCGCGATGTATCTTATGAACTTTGGTAACTGTATTACCGGCTTTTAAGAACTATCTATCACCATATAAATGTTTCACCATCTAAAGTGTAATACTTTGTTAACTGTTTTACCGACCATATAAACTTTCACCAAGGGTAGTGTAATAAGAATGGCGCCCTTATTAACGTGGAGGTTATGAACTTTGGGGGTCTTTTATCCTTTGTTTTTAGGTTATAATAATTTCATTTATAAACATTCAATGTATTAACAGATGTTATTTAAACAGCTTTCTCACTTAAGGAACCCTACTTTTATTCATGTAAGTATATAAAATAAGCATTTACCTTGATTAGATACCTTTAAAACACAGTTTATTACAAAATTATCTATTAAAATATAACTTTTGTTTGATTTCTTAACCTTAAAAGCCCGTTTTTTGAAACTTAAATGCACTGTCTTGTATGTTACATTTTAAAAAATGCCTTAGGGATTTACCTACTTAATAACAAAATTGTTTGCCTAAAAATAGATTTCCTGTTTACCTAAGTTTTTAGTGTCTTTTAAAGCGTTATTTTGACCTAACCCTGTATGGTTTAAACAGTATAACCTATAAATGCGTTTTATAAAGGTACTTGCCTTATATATAGTAACGAAATTACCTAGACCATATTTTTACCTTTCAAAATGTTGTAATAAACTGCATTTCTTTATATCTGTGCCTTTGAATATTAAAATAAAGAAATTTCCGTTAACGTTTATTATTTAAACTCATTTACGATACTTGTTGATAACTTCTCTAATATTGAAAGAACATTCCAATAATTTGGAATACCTTTTGGATAGGTATCGTGAAATTTTTCTTTCATGTAGCGAGTTTGATTTTGTCTGATTGCATATTTTTTTTTAGTTATTGAAATTTCAACGTACCTTAACATCCGTTGAGCGAGGTTTACTGTCGGATTTGGTCGTGTAGCTCTGTAAGTCTAGAACGAGACCCATTGGCCAGTCGTAGAGCATTATAAGTCTAGACGAGAATTAGGTTGGTAAGTTTTGTCGTTTACAATTTGTAAATCATTTTTTAATAATGATGTTGAAATTTTTCCTTATTGGGTTGGGTAGAACTCTAATGAGAACTTCCCATCCCAGTAAAAATATGCTTTATATCTTTTTGTTTTTCAACAATTTTATTAGTGAATCGAGTTTTAATTACTATTATCTCTTCATATATCGATTTATACTTCATTAAATGCCTTAAAATTGTCTTTAAAATCGTTTAACTTTACGTATATCTAAGAGCTTGTCACGTTTACTTCCTTGACAATGTACCTAATGTTCTTAGCTCTCACTTGGCTTAATAACTTGAAACAGCCCGCAGGTCGTTTCGCAAGATGGAACTTGCGTATATCTCAATTCACTTTTGACGTTAGGCATAGGCCTGGCAAATTAAATATCGTACCTGATGCCTTATCTCGTGATGTTGTTTCTCTTAACCTTCCAAATTTAATTCTTGATACCTGGTACCTTAATATGATTAAATCCTCACGATTTACCTAATATTTTTTTGTTCTCACCATCAATTAGTTAACTTTAATTACTTATTCCTTCTCTTATACACCTACGTTTTATACGTTTAACTCATTTACCTTAAACCCTTTGCTTCTGGTTGACTTTTCCTTGACCATACCGTTAGATATATATCACTTCATTCTCTATACCCCCCAATATAACTCTGTCGTTTTATTTAATCAATCCTAGAACTTTTCCTACTGCATATTATTCGGTTTTTAGTGTTTTTCTTACGTCATTTAATTTTGTGTGGTAATTGTCGTAACTTTGGTTGAAATAACTCATTGAATTTTTATGATTGGTTTTAGCTGATGTTGAGTGAATGCCTTCTTCTTTGGGCTCACATAGTGTTCGCGACCTATGCCATTGAAAGAAATAGTTCATATTCGCAGTTGCAAAAATTAGGATTGTCTATTCCATGTGTTTTTCTTCTGAATTATTGCAGTCGCCCACATATAAACATTTTTTTTTCATTGTTTTTTATTGAACTTTGTGGTGAGGTGCTATTGCTTCTTATTGTTATCTTATTAAATTCTCGGTTGTTTTAGCATATTGGGACAGTGTACCTGTATTTAACTGCTTATAATTGGGCATTTTTGTGTGTTTAGGGTGCTACCGTTTTGAAATACTACCTTAAAACAGTTTGTTTTTGTGTGTTTGTATCTGTAATGATACTTGTAAGTTGTTGTGTCTACTTTTGTCTGATTTTCTTATCGTAGTCAATGTACTCGTTAGGAAAATGATCGCAGTAGTTCTCTTAGGAGCCTAGTGAATTTTAAAAATGTGTATACCTTATCTTGTCGGATTAATATCGCAGGTGGTCCTTCAGACTGCGCTGTGTTTAATAGGGACAACTCTCTACCTTCTCTTGGACGCTTGTCCAAAAACTATACTTTTTTCTTAACCCGCTCTCTCCGCTATGCCTTATTCTTCTTTCGGTGGACCTGTTCTTGTCCCGGAACACCCGTCTGCCACATAAGAATGATGTTCCCTCATTCCGAGCTACTGACCACACTGGTTGGTTGAGTAGCGCTTTGCTATCCACCTTTCCCTCTGTCGCTTTTGCTCAATGCGAGCCCTTCCTCTACTTTCTTCTACCTGGAAGTGTCTCTTATGCACTCCAAAAAACCAACCTTCTTTTTTACCTTTCCTATTTCTACTGCCTTTTCATTTCCGTTAGTCACCGCGTGGTTGCGCGGGAGGTTTTCACAGACACCTGGACCATGTCTCTGCGAATCTTTCGTGAGGTCATGCGGTGCCGCTGTCAGTGCATGGGCTCTGGCAGTGAAGGTATGTATGAGTGTGTGAATGTGTGAGTGAATGAGTATATCTTATATACCGTGTGGATATCAGGTGATAGTATCACCGATATCGATTATCGCCGGGTGCAGGAATGCACCCAAATGTCTTTGCCGGTCCCCCGTGCTGTTCTTGTGAACGGACCTGCTTCACAGGTTTCTCTTTTTAGAGGGCACGGGTCAATCCCATTTAAACGGTTCTACTGGAGCCACTCTATTTTGTTGTTATTCATTATCTTGGGTAATAACCAGGCCAATATCTTTGTCTTCTTTATTATCTTTGACAATACCCTTAGTTTTAATATCGTTATCTTACTGATTACCTTCAATAATAACTTTAGTTTAGTATTGTTATCTTACCGACTACTGTTAGTAATAATTTTGGTTTAATTTCTCGTTACCTTACCGACTACCGTTAGGAATAACTTCGAGTTATTTCGCGTTATCTTACCGGTTATCTTTAGTAATAACTTTTTTAAATTCATGTTACCTTACCTACTATCTCTTATAATCACTTTAACTTAATATCGTGTTATCTTATCGAGTATCTCAAATAATAACTTGTTACGTGCAAACTGAATTTGCACTTAAACATTGTTTTAGTTAGTTTGATGTGCGGAAGTTCCCGCCATAATTTTAAATACGCAAGACGCGCGAACATTTTTAAATGAACTGGGCGGGGCTTCCGGTACGTCACAAGAGTGCAATTGGCAAGTGTGAATTATCCCCATAGGGGTAAGGCAATGCTACAAAGAGTAGGGAGTTCCGCGGTTCTCGCGCGGAAACGTGGCTTTTTACGCCGAACTTTGAAGTGAACAGTCGTGCCGGGTGTCGTGTTATCTTATTATGTAGATTTCCTTATCTTGAGTATCTTTCCTTAATTCCCTATTCCGTCTTCCACTGCATATAGGAACGGAGATGACCCTGGAGCATCCCATGACCCGAGATAATTTGGATGTCCAACTCTACCAGCAGCGATGCCGAGGTTACCGTGGCGTGATTTCCTGCCGGTTAGCGGATCCTTCACGTGAGTAGATTATCTAATTTTATTGTTTAAATTTTATGTACCTTCTCTTAATTATGGCGCAATATAAATTATCAGTGACGTCATGTGTATCTTATGAACTTTGGTAATTGTATTACCGGCTTTTAAGAGCCATCTATCGCCATTTCAATGTACCAGAATCTAAGCGTAACATTTTGTTAACTGCATTACCGACCAGGTAAAACTGTAAACGAAGTGTAGCGGATGGCGCCTTCAACCTGTTCAGGCTATGAACTTCAGGGCTTCTTCTTTGTTTTTAGGTTAGAATAATTTCCTTTATAAGGATACAATGCATTAATAGCTTCTTCACTTAAAGAACTTTACTTTTATTCATGTAAGTATTTACCTTACCTTATGTCTTTAAATACAGTATTATAGAATTACCTATTAAAATATCTTTAGTTGCTTTCCTTAACTTTGAAAGGCCGTTTTTGAAACTTAAATACATCTTTATGTTACATTCTAAAATTGCATTATGGTTTATCTTTTACATGAAAATTAAGTGTTTAAAAAACACTTGAGTGAAATAAATTGCTAGTATACCTTTTTAAGAAGTGTTTGACTATACGTTGTTGCCTTATAGGTTAAATAACATATCCTCTGCGCCCATTTTCCATTTTGGAAGGCTTGTCTGTCATTATCTATAAAATATGTATTTAACTGAACATTGATTTCGTTTCCATATACCTTAAATGTGTTTCTTTGGTGTTATCGGTGACGTTCTAACAAGTTCTTACCTCTAAATATCGTATCGTATTACCTTAAAGTAGCTGTAACGTGTTTTTTACCTTCTAACCTGCGTCAAAATCGCATATTTTTTATATCGTGTCTTGAATATTGTATTCATAATGAACGTATCACATTTAAAATCGCTGGAATTGATCTACGAGCTGGAGTGCAGAAGTATCATAGCTGCGAGCAATCAGAATGATAGGCGATCTCAACTTAGGGCTGTTTTGTCACAGGAAACCAAAGGCGTTGCTATCTTAAAGAACCCTGTTGGCGATTGGCCACTCAACGTATCAGAAATTAAATTATCTTTAGATGATATATCGGGTATAATAAACAAAACAGATCCTGCGGCTACTAATATCGAATTAGGAGATTGACTTCAAGAATAACTCACGTCAAACAGCGAGTTGATTCATTATCTTTATATAACGATGACCAAGTGACTCAAGCTAAACAAAGTTTGTTGTCCGAGGTGTTATTGCTTGAAGGAATTCTTTTAGAAAGACTTAATCCTAACGCAGACGTAGATATATCGTCACCTTTTTCAAATCTTGCGCTTGCCGAACCTAAACCATTAGGAAAACCTATACCTGTATACAAATGGGGTCTCACCTTTGAAGGGTTTGATTCGAAGGTTTCTTTATCATCCTTTCTTGACCGGATTAACGATTTTAAAATTTCTGCGGGTGTACCGACCAGGACCTATTTATCTCAGCTGGTGATTTGTTCGCAGGCTCAGCATTAATATGGTATAGAAACATACGACACCAAATTTCTACTTGGAATGAGTTAGTTGCCTGTTTAAAACGAGATTTCCTACCTTATGGCTACATTAACGATCTTTGGAACGAAATTCGTAACCGAACTCAAGGTCCCGACGAAAATGTTGTGTCTTTTATTACCTCATTAGAAGCTTTATATAGCAGACTCGACAAAAAACCTTCCGAATCCGAAATTATCGATCAATTACTTAGAAATTTGAACCCCTATTTCTCAGAACGTTTGGCATTACAGACCATATCTTCGCTAGCTCATTTTAAAGACCTATGTCGCTCTCTTCAAGAAGTGAGGTCAAGGATTGACAAATATCGACCACCACCGAGAAATTATCTGGTCTTCTCGAACCTGATCTAGCTTGCCAAGTTCGACCTTCCCGTAAAGTATCTACACTTAACGTTCCTTCTACCGTAACTAATAACGCACT
The DNA here is from genome assembly GCA_036346225.1 of Platerodrilus igneus. Classification (NCBI taxonomy): domain Eukaryota; kingdom Metazoa; phylum Arthropoda; class Insecta; order Coleoptera; family Lycidae; genus Platerodrilus; species Platerodrilus igneus. Next base: position 337,125 of record JARFIW010000115.1, on the reverse strand, counting down.
TACCTGTTGGAACTGCAAGCGAAGTGGACATAACTATACTGTCTGCACTTACCCTAGAAATATTTTTGTTATGGCTGTGGTCGCTCAAATATCTACAAATCTAACTGCACCAACTGTAATCCTAACGTATCGGGAAACTCCCGTCGAGATATTTCAAATCAGGGTGTGAATATCTCAAGAAACCAAAATCGCCCTCAACACCAATCATCCAACGGACACAGACGCCAATAAATTTAAATTATAAAACCACTTCTAACGTTGTACCGTCATTAAATTTATCTAATAATAATACCGCTACTATTAATGTACAAAATACCTTACCTTCATTAGAGGAATTATGCTACACTACTCCAGCCGAGTGGTCTAAGTGGTTACAAACCGTCAATTCCTTTTATCATAAAAGACTACCGCTGTTTCACAACTTGTTAAAAACCCTTCGATAACCGTCCACACTTATCTATCTCAATTGGTTCCTTAAATGTAATTGCTTTACTGGATACAGGTTCTTCATGTTCTCTTATAAATAACGAAGGTTTACATCAATTATCTCAACAAAATATCAAAATTCAAATTATTCCTGAAAAACTTCCATAAATTTAGCTGACGATAATCAAATACATGTAACGGTTCCTTAAGTTAAAAATTCGTGTAGAGTCTCTTGAACGTGATGTTTTATTTTGATTGTCCCTGCATTAGCGTATCCTTTTCTACTGGGCGTTGATTTCTGTAAACTTTTAATCTGTCACTTTACTTTCAGGATTTTTCATGGCAAACCTCTATTAAAACGAACTCCTGTGCATCTACAGGAATATCTAACAAAATCTCTCTTACTGACTCCCAAGATGTAACTCTTAACGCTACAATCGACAAATTTCGCAAACTTAATACCTCTGAACTTGGTTGTGTTACAACGGCAACACACGTTATCTCCACAGGTGATGCCCTTCCTTTTAAGCAACGTCAATATCCCTTATCGCCTGCCTTACAAAAGCATTTACATGCGGAAATAGACAAAATGTTAGTATCTGGTGTTATCTCTCCTTCAAATTCACCGTGGACCTCTCCCGTATTGCTAGTTCGGAAAAAGAATGACGAATGGCGTGTTTGTTTTGATGGCAGGAAGCTAAATTCTGTTACTGTTCCAGACGCTTACCCTCTACCCAGAACTGACTCAATTTTGAGCAGGCTTCGTAACGCAAAATTTATCTCATCTATCGACCTAAGACAAGCTTTTTATCAGATACCTCTTGACTTATCTTCTCGTCAAAAAACTGCTTTTTGTGTCCCAGGCCGAGGTCTTTTCGAATATAATTTTTTGCCATTTGGTCTCTGTAACGCTCCACAAACTTTACAACGTACTATGGATCAAACGTTAGGTCCTATCTTACATCAAGAACGTGCCTTTGTATTTTTAGATGATATCTTAGTTATCTCAAGTTCTTTCGATGAACATATCGCCACATTAGATGAAGTTGCAGAACGTTTAAATGCAGCAGGTTTTAAGATAAACTGGGAAAAGTCTCAATTTTGTCGTTCATCCCTTACATTTCTTGGTTTTATTGTCGATGGGACAGGCTTACGAGCCGATCCTGCTAAAGTTGATGCTATTACTAAATTTAAAACACCAAAACTGTTACCGAAATCAAAGCGTTTGATAGGAATGATTAGCTACTATCGCATTTTTCTACCTAACCTTTCAACTATATCTGCACCCATTACCGCTTTAATTAAAAATAAAAAGAAATCCCAAACTATCGAGTGGAATTTAGAATCCCAACAGGCTTTCGAACAAATTAAAACACTAATCACTTCAGCACCTATCTTAATCTCTCCAAATTTCGATGATAAGTTTTATATACAAACCGATGCCTCACTTACTGGGTTAGGTGCAATGTTGTTCCAGGTAAACAATGGTTTAGAACATCCAATCGCTTATGCGAGCCGTGCCTTAACTTCTGCCGAACAAAAATACTCTGCTACCGACGAGAACTATTGGGTGTTATCTTTGGCATCGAAATTTAGAGGATATGTCAGGTACACACTTTACCGTAATCACTGATTGTGCAGCACTCACTTGGCTTAATAACTTGAAACAACCCGCAGGTCGTTTGGCAAGATGGAACTTGCGTATATCTCAATTTACTTTTGACGTTAGGCATAGGCCTGGCAAATTAAATATCGTACCTGATGCGTTATCTCGAGATGTTTTTCTCTTAACCTTCCAAATTTAATTCTGGATACCTGGTACCTCAATATGATTAGAAAAGTTTCCGATAATCCCGACAAATTTCCTACCTTTCGAGTAACTAATAATAGACTGTATAAATTTGTATCCTCGTCCCACATAAAATATCGAATATACCTGAATGGAAACTCGTTGTGCCCACTGCAAATCGCAGTGAGGTGCTCAAATTATGTCACGACGATCCCTTAGCTGCACACCTTGGTGTTACAAAAACTCTCGAAAATATCTGAATTGTATTACTGGCCCACACTTAAGCAATCTGTTTGTCGCTACATTAAAAGCTGCAAAATTTGTGGTTCTCATAAGAGTTCACAAGACGCTCGCCCTGGTTTAATGGGTAACTTTAAGCGTGTATCTTATCCCTTTCAATTAATATCGCTTGACTTATTAGGACCTCTCCTCGATCGAGAAGAGGTAATCAATATCTTTTAGTTGTTACCGATTGGTTTTCTAAATTTGTTATGGTGCAACCCTTACGTAAAGCTACCTCCGCTGCAATAATTAAATTCCTAGAACAGAATGTCTTTCTTATCTTTGGTGTCCCCAGATTATTCTTTGTGACAATGGTGCACAATTTATCTCTAAAGATTTTCAGAATTTCGTTAAAAGTTACAAAGTACAAAAATTTGGTTTAACGCAAAATATCACCCCAAGTAAACCCTACCGAGAGAGTAAATCGAGTGTTAATTACCGCTATCTCGTCTTATATTGATTCAGACCATACTACATGGGATGAACATATCTTTGAAATTGCTCAAGCTTATGCGTACATCTAAACACAAGCAACCCAATTCACTCCGTCTTTTCTTGTTTTTGGAAGATATACCCCAATCGATGGGAGTTACTATGGTTTAGTGCCTGACGATACTAACGTAATTGAATTTGACGATAAAGTACGTTGGGACAAGGACCAACAGTCACTACCTTCTATCTTTAACGACGTTAGAAAAATTTGTTAAAAGCTTACGAAAGAGTAAGGACCATTATAACTTGCGTGGCGAAATATTTCCTTTGCCTTGGGCGAACAAGTTTGGAAAAGAACTATGTCTTATCGGATGCATCTAAGAAATTTTCTTCAAAATTGGCCCCTAAATTCATTCTTTGTAAAGTCACACGTGTTATTAGTCCCTTATCTACGAACTTCAGGATGCTGAAGGAAAACGCCAAGGCAGGTGGCATATTAAAGACCTTAAACCATTCTCTGCCGACCCAAATGCTAATTAAGTTTTCATGCCCCATTCTCCTCACGATTTACCTAATACTTTTTGTTCTCACCATCAATTAGTATCTTTAATTACTTATTCCTTCTCTCATATAGTATATAATTTCTTACACGTTTAACTTTACTTACCTTAATTTAGCTATCTTTTTCTTCTGGTTGACTTTTCCTCGACCATACCGTTACTCATATATCACTTCATCCTCTACACCCCCCAATATAACTCTGTCGTTTCATTTAATTAACCCTTGAAATTTTCCTATTACATATTGTTCGGTCTTTAGTATTTCTCTTATATGGTTTAATTGAATGGTAATTGTCGTAACTTTGGTTGAAATAACCCATTGAATTTTTATGACTGGTTTTGGCTGATGTTGAGTGAATGCTTTCTTCTTTGGGCTCACATAGAACATGCGCAGTCTATGCCATTGAAAGAAATAGTTCATATTCGCAGTTGCAAGAACTAGGATTATCTATTCCGTGTGTTTTTCCTCTGAATTATTGCAATCGCCCACATTATACTACATCATTATACTACAACATTATTCCTTCCTTTTCTACTAAATCTACATAACTTATAAACTTTTTTTCGTTATTTTTTATTGAACTTTGTGGTGAGACGCTATCGCTTCTTATTGTTATCTTATTAAATTCTCGGTTGTTTTAGCATATGGGGACAGTGTATCTGTATTTAACTGCTTATAATTGGGCATTTTGTGTGTTTAGGGTGCTACCGTTTTAAAAACTACCTTAAAACAGTTGTTTTTGTGTGTTTGTATCTGTAATGATACTTGTAAGTTGTTGTGTCAACTTTTGTCTGATTTTCTTATCGTAGTTGAAGCACTCGTTAGGAAAATTATCGTACTAGTTCTCTTAGGAGTCTAGTGAATTTTAAAAATGTGTATATCTTATCTTGTCGGATTAATATCGCAGGTGGTCCTTCAGACTACGCTGTGTTTTATAGGGTCAATCCCATTTAAACGGCTCTACTGGAGCCACTCTTTTGTTGTTATCATTGTCTTGGGTAATAACTAGGCCAATATCTTTGTCTTCTTTATTATCTTTGACAATACCTTTAGGTTTAATATCGTTATCTTATTGATTACCTTTGGTAATAACCTTAGTTTAGTATCGTTATCTTACCGATTACCGTTAGTAATAACTTTGGTTTAATTTATCGTTATCTTACCGACTACCGTTAGGAATAACTTCCGAGTTATGTCGCGTTATCTTACCGGTTATCTTGAGCAATAACTTCTGTTTAAATTCATGTTACCTACTATCTCTTATAATCACTTTAACTTAATATCGTGTTATCTTATCGAGTATCTCAAATAATAACTAAAGCTTAATACCGTTATCTTATTCATTACCTTTGAGGATAACAACTTAAGCTTAATATCTTTACCTTATCTATTATCTTTAACATCAATTTGAGATCTTATCTTATCTTTTATCGTCCTAACGTGTGGTATATATGACCAGGCGTGGGAATTATCTTTCTGAAATTTAAGTGAAAAGCTAACCCGATTTAGAAATGTAATTTGTCAGGTTAGCATATAAGGATTTAGTAGGCGGTACTTTTGGTAAATTTGTGGATTCACAACTGTGTCATGGACAAGTTAAATGTGCATCGGAGGAAACCAAAGTACCAGAAACAAAATTTGCTAGAGTGCAAGTGACGCACTCTCATGAACTTTTAAATTTGGGCACTTCTTGCCAAAAGAAGAATAGTTTGATGCGACACTCATGTGTGTTTGCATATAAGAACTATATGTTAGCTTTAGTTAGATAAGTTTAGATAGGTTTAGATAGGTTAGGCGACTTGTCGCACCCGTGTTAGTTTAAGCAGTGTTTCATGCTCCCGACAAATTTGTGCTGTCGGTAAGTAGTGTAGTCAAAGACTATCGGGCTACCTATTCCGTTTCCTGGTACTTGGTAGACGTGCTATCGGTCGAAAAACCAGGTGGCGCCTTATATAAACATTTTGTAGGTTTTAAGTTAGGGTTTATGTAGGGTAGTAAGGACTTAGATTTTAAGCTGTTACTGTGCTAACAGACTTTTTCTTTTTTAAGTTTTTTCTTTTGTGGCTTTGTCGCGATTGTTACGTGCAAACTGAATTTGCACTTAAACATTGTTTTAGTTAGTTTGATGTGCGGAAGTTCCCGCCATAATTTTAAATACGCAAGACGCGCGAACATTTTTAAATGAACTGGGCGGGGCTTCCGGTACGTCACAAGAGTGCAATTGGCAAGTGTGAATTATCCCCATAGGGGTAAGGCAATGCTACAAAGAGTAGGGAGTTCCGCGGTTCTCGCGCGGAAACGTGGCTTTTTTACGCCGAACTTTGAAGTGAACAGTCGTGCCGGGTGTCGTGTTATCTTATTATGTAGATTTCCTTATCTTGAGTATCTTTCCTTAATTCCCTATTCCCGTCTTCCACTGCATATAGGAACGGAGATGACCCTGGAGCATCCCATGACCCCGAGATAATTTGGATGTCCAACTCTACCAGCAGCGATGCCGAGGTTACCGTGGCGTGATTTCCTGCCGGTTAGCGGATCCTTCACGTGAGTAGATTATCTAATTTTTATTGTTTAAATTTTATGTACCTTCTCTTAATTATGGCGCAATATAAATTATCAGTGACGTCATGTGTATCTTATGAACTTTGGTAATTGTATTACCGGCTTTTAAGAGCCATCTATCGCCATTTCAATGTACCAGAATCTAAGCGTAACATTTTGTTAACTGCATTACCGACCAGGTAAAACTGTAAACGAAGTGTAGCAAACTAAAGCTTAATACCGTTATCTTATTCATTACCTTTGAGGATAACAACTTAAGCTTAATATCATTATCTTATCTACTATCTTTAACAACAATTTGAGATCTTGCTTTATCTTTTTATCGTCCTAACGTGTGGTATATATGACCAGACGTGGGAATTATTTTTTCCTGAAATTTAAGTGAAAAAGCTAACCCGATTTAGAAATGTAATTTGTCAGGTTAGCATATAAGGATTTAGTAGGTGGTACCTTTGGTAAATTTGTTGATTCACAACTATGTCATGGACAAGTTTTAAATGTGCATCGTAGAAAACCAAAGTACCAGTAACAAAATTTACTAGAGTGCAGAGTGACGCACTCCATGAACACTTTTAAATTTGGGCACTTCTTGCCAAAAAGAAGAATAGTTTTGATGCAACACTCATGTGTGTCTGCACGTAACAACTTTTATGTTAGCTTTAGTTAGATAGGTTTAGATAGTTTAGGCGACTTGTCGCACCCGTGTTAGTTTAAGTAGTGTTTCATGCTCCCCGACAAATTTGTGCTGTCGATAATTAGTGTAGTCAAAGACTATCGGGCTACCTATTCCGTTTCCTGGTACTTCGGTAGATGTGTTATCGGTCGAAAAAACCAGGTGGCGCCTTATATAAACATTTTGTAGGTTTTAAGTTAGGGTTTATATAGGGTAGTTAGGATTTAGATTTTAAGCTGTTACTGTGCTAACAGACTTTTTCTTTTTTTAAGTTTTTTCTTTTGTGGCTTTGTTACGATTGTTACGTGCCATTGCACTTAAACAGTGTTTTTAGGTTAAGTTTTTATGTATGGAAGTTTCGCGGCATAAATTCAAATACGCGGTGCGCGGGAATTTTAAATGGACTAGGCGGTACTTCCGTACGTCAGAGTAGTGCATTTGCGCAGTGTGCTTGTCCCTAGAGGGGTAGAGCAATACTAGACAAAGAGTGGGGAGAGGTTTGGGTGACGCCCTGAATCGCGGCTGTTTGCCTAAAACTATCAAGTGAAGTAGTCGTGCCGGGTATCATATCTTATCTTACTATGTAGATTCCCTTGTCTTGCTTGTCTTTGTTTGTCTTTCCCTAATTAACCTATTCCTGTCGTTCCACTACATTTAGGACTGATACGACCCTAGGAGCAGCCCACGACCTGATGTCCATGCTCAGCTAACACCACGGGCCGGAGCAATACCTTCATTATCGACCGGAAGGATGATAGGCGTACCTGGGGAAAGCCGGATATCTTATGTGAGTAATTTGTTTGTTAAAATTATTCGATTCTATCTTTCACTGTTTAATTTTTATATTTCTGATTATTGCGTAATATACCTTTTGTATTGGTGACGTCATGGTAGTTGGCTACGCGAAACCTGTAAAAGGGGTTCGCGTTGCCCTGCGCTAGAGGCGTCACTTGCCTTATTTATTGCGCTTGCGCGATGTATCTTATGAACTTTGGTAACTGTATTACCGGCTTTTAAGAACTATCTATCACCATATAAATGTTTCACCATCTAAAGTGTAATACTTTGTTAACTGTTTTACCGACCATATAAACTTTCACCAAGGGTAGTGTAATAAAGATTTACAACTTTAGTTTAATTTATTCCGGGTGTCTTACTCCACCACGGTCTAAAAAGCGCTACAGAGAACGATAAGCCTTCGGCTATTCGATAATACGTTCCAGAACGCCTAATCGATTTAATTTATTGTTGACGAATACAAGAAATCGACAAGATTTGCAACATTAGTTTAATTTATACCGGGTATCTTACTCCACCAAGGCCTAAAAAGTTTCAGAACGCCCAACCGATTTTATTCATTTAGTTGACGTGAATACATGATGTCGACTACCAAGATTTACCATTTTAGTTTAATTTATAGCAGGTGTCTTACTCCACCTCGGTAAAAACCACTACAAAGAACGATAAGCCTTCAGCTATTCGATATTACATTCCAGTCGGAGTAACTGCAGGACACCGACTAAGATTTGCAATTGTTTTTTAATTTACAAGGAATGTCTTACTCCAACTTGGTCTGAAAAGCGCTACAAAGAGCAATAAGCCTTCGGTTATTCAATATTATGCTCCAGAACACGCAGATTGTATTTATTTAGTTGATGTAAGTACTATAAGTTGACCGATTTCACATTAGATTAGCAAACAATATTACATAAGATAGTAATTTATGAACGTCTAGTTGCCTTGAGCTAAAATTGCACCAGTACTATTACCTAACAAAGTAATTTGAATAGTGTCACAACGTAACGCAAACAAACCCATTAATAATATAACAAACAAACCCGAAGGTCATTCTAAAGCTGTGATAATGACACAAATAAAACGTATCGCTCTCAACATTCATAACTATTACATAACTTTGACCTAGATCTTGAATTCGTATATATTTAACCTACCAAGGCCTGCAATTTTTGAGGTTATTTCGTAGCTATTGACCTTTAGAATCAACTTCTCAGACAATAACTACTCGAAAGCGACTGCATAACCAATACATACTGTGGATCGTTCTCTTTAGGTCTTCGATAACAAGGGGGCACTCTTTCTTCGTATTTGAGTTTAGCTGCTAAATTTCCAACTTCCTTCATTCGTTCAACTTGCGAGTCTTCCCATCTGTCTAGTTTTAAATGTTTCACTTTGCTGATGTGAACACCCATACCTCGATGGACGCCTGAACATCTGGTGCACAGGAAAATACCAATGTTGTACGAAGCCCATTCTGGATCTGCAAAAGCACGAAAGGACAAGCGATTCGCAGTTGTTTATTTTTTGTTTGTTTAACCTAAGCTACTTACTTCTACTTCCGCAATCGGTGCAAACGCTATTTCCGGGTAGTTTTAGTATTTCCAGTAGGATTTTTTCGTTTCTATCTGCCATTACAATTAAAACTTGGAGTGAAACATTTAGGAGTTATTTGATTATCTTTAAAACACCATAATAAATATACACAATGTCCTCCATTTTTAAACCTATCCTGTTAGTGTTTTGTTTTGTTTTGTCGTATCGCGTGGCTTGTTGTAAAATGCGTGAGCATATTTCTAAAGCGTACTTGATTTGTACGACCTGGGATTAACAAAGTGTGCGTTGACGTTTTCATGGTCTCTGAATGGGTTACGCATAATACACGTAAGCTTCAGTTTAATAGACGATCTAGCTCAATTCAGTCCTTTTTCAACTCTAAAATAGCTTGGAATCGGTATAACCGATATCGTAGAGGGAAGAAGGCATTCTGTACTTAATGCAGTTGTAATTCCTGATCCTTTAGTACGCTATTATTTATAAAAATTCCGCTAATTTAGTGAATGGTGTTTTGAAGATATATAAAATACGGTGATTACCCCGTAAGACCCTGGTAGCAGTCGTGGCTTCAGTAAAAACACGATTAGTTACTGGCTTTTTGTATTAATCTGTGTACTTTGTTTGCGGCGACTATTCATGCAAGGCGTAATCCTTTTTACGTCAGCGTTACGCATGATTAATCGACGTCCAGGAAATAATTTATACTAAAGTACTATAAGGGCGACAACCAAATAACAGTAAAATTAAAACATTTGTTAAAAACTCCGTATTACTAAAATATATGAAGCTTTCTAAAATGTAGTGAAAACGCGTTTTCCAAATAAGTAACCTGAAACGACGTTTTTTAACGATTTGGTGAAATGCAATAGCTTAACAACCTATAACGTCGTTATAATCGCATTTTTCAGGATCTTCGTAAAAAATTTTATTTGTGAAATTTCTAAAAACTATAGTAGTATGCAATGTTACCATATATCAAACCACACGTGCTGGAAACAGAATAAATCCAAGAAAACACGGGGACGATCTAGCAAAACCATCTACTTTGAATCCAGCACTCCCATTGGACAACGACAGCACCTCTGCACCAAACCAAAGAGGAAAAGAGTATAAGGGTACCTTTAGTGCTATGGAGATTTGGCGATTTGGATATTTCGAGAATGATTCTATTGGTTAAAGCGATCACGTGACACCGCCGAGAAACGTCAGAAACACCGAATCTCCAATCCCCCAAAAGTTGGTTCAAGTTCAACTTTTCTGGCTATTTTGAGATCGGAGCATGCGCGTTTGCTCAGAAAAGCACGTGATTTGTTTGTTTTGTTATAACCTTAACCTAACCTTTTCGTGTAGATCGCCGTTATATATTTTGCGTTTGCCTATTAAACATTTTGGAAATGAATAGTAAATCCGTTGTTTTTTTAGATACTCATAGCTTAGTAACAAACATTGAAAACTTAACATCCGGCAACCTAAAACAATAACAAATTTCATATGTCAAACTTCTTCAAATACCCGAAGCAGAAAATACCCTAGATGATTAAAAGTGAAAATATCTAATTCCCCAAATATCCAAATCGCCAAATCTCCATAGCACTAAAGGTACCCTAAAAGAAGCACCGTGTTCAACAGCCTGGCGAGCAGAGCAGCAACAGATCTCGCGGAATCAATACCAACCTACATTCGGCTTTGGGCGAGACAAGGCGAATAGCGGAACGGTGACAATTCGAGGGAGTTTTTCAACTATGCGGGGTGCCAAGGAATGGTGACTCAAGCGAAGTCGTTGGGGGCGCACATCCGTCAGTACTGTTCGACAAGCTACCCGACGATGGAGCGGCTTGTGGCGAATAGCCATCCTGTCGGTTGGAAACCACAAGCCGGGGGATCCAGGATTTGGCTATTGTATAGTTAAAGAGCAATCAAGAAGAAGATCCGGGAAGCCACTCACTCTATTAACCACCTGCAAAAACATCAACGGAATGACAAACGCAAAACAACGGATACAAACGGGAGTCAGAATCGCCAAGATTAATGCTATAAGAGGAAGATGGATCCAAGAGGTCTGGCCTCGACCAAGTAAACAGCCCGGCATTTACTTGGAGCTCCTCATAGCTAAAGCAATCAACTAGCAGCGCAGACTCATAGCAGCCATCTTTGACAGTAGCGACACTGCTGTATAGCTCGCTGACGCCAACCTCTCAGCGAGTGGTGCGCTGCATCACGACACTGACGCTTCCTACACACACCTTAGCCAGCGGTACTAAAATTATAGCCTGCTGACGCCGATGCCTCTACAAGTGGTGCGTTGCATCACGACGCTGACGCCACATTGTGCGGTGTGCTGCATCAAGGTACTGGCGCTTCCTACATACACACTTTAGCCAGCTGTGTTTAAATCATAGCCAGCTGACACCGACGCCTCCACTAGTGGTGCGCTGCATCACATCGCCGACAACTCTTACATCCACGTCTTGGTCAGCAGTGCCTGAATCATAACCTGCTGACGCCGAAGCCTTCACAAATGGTGCGGTGCATCACGACCCTGACGCCACAACGTGTGGTGCACTTCAACACGACACTGGCGCTTGCTACATACACACCTTAGCCAACGACGCTTAAATCATAGCCTGCTGACGCCTTTGCCTCTACTAGTGGTGCGTTGCATCACAACGTTGACGACTCCTACATCCACACTTTAGTCAGTGGTGCTAAAATCAAAGCCTACTGCCGCCAATGCCTCCACGAATGATGCGGTGCATCACGAACTTGACGCCGCAACGTGTGGTGTTACGTGCCGAAATCGGCCGTAAACATTCTTATAAGTTTTAATATGTAAGAATTTCGCGCCATAAATTTAAAAAGACTTGTGCGCGTATTTCCGTCACTTCAGACAGTGCGTTTGCGCCAGATTGCGCCGACGCGTGTGGACGGAGGAGGATAGTGGGTAATTTCCGGGAGACGCGTTGGAACTAGCCTCCGAGATGGGAAGAAGGTTGTCTTTTGTGTCTTACCGTATCTTTTTGTTATGTAGGTCCCTTTTTGCCTTCCTTTGATTATCGTCCCTCATACCCTTTCCCGCCGTTCCCTACATATAGAAAGAAGATATCGAATTTGGATTCAACCGGCTCAAGAATCCCCACGCCCGAGAAAGAGCAGCCGCCGCCGACCATCATGGAGATTCTGAAGGAAGCCCTACATGTTCACGTGAGTACCCCGTGGGGGTTTTCTATATAATTTGTGTAATTGGTAAATTGTGTCACCCTAATTTGCATATTATGTGACGTCATCGATAATTTGCGTGTCAATTTTCACATTATGTAATATCGCTACCTACTGTCATTAGTGGCTCGCGTACCGCGTTTAGGGGGGTATAATAGTGGTGCACTACATCACGATACTGGCGCTTGCTACATACATACTATAGCCAACGGCGCTTAAATCATAGCCTGCTGACGCCCATGCCTCCACTATTGGTGTGGTGCATCACAATGCCGAGGACTCTTACATTCACGCCTTAGTCAGTGGTGTTTAAATCATAGCCTGCTGGCGCCGATTGGTGCGGTGCAATACGACGTTGGCGCCACAACGATTGGTGCACTGCATCACGATACTGACGCTACCTACATACACACCTTAGCCAGCGTGCTTAAATCATAGCATGCTGACGCCGATGATTCAACAAGTGGTGCGTTGCCTAACTGCACTGGCGCTTCCTACATACATACCTTAGCCAGCTGCGTTTAAATCATAGCCAGCTGACACCGACCACTCCACTAGTGGTGCGCTGCATCACAACGTTGACGACTCCTACGTTCACGTTTTAGCGGTGCCTAAATCATAGCCTGCTGACACCGAAGCCTCCACAAATGGTGCGGTGCATCACTACCTTGACGTCACAACGTGTGGCGGCTACCAAAACTGAGAAACCCGTATTCTCTAACACCCTTTTGAAAGATCCGACAGAATTCCTCCAACAAACAGAAGCAAAACTACCAACAATAACCACCCAACTGCAAGGTAATGCAGTTACATAGTGGGCAACATTCGAGGCTTTCCAGCCTAGCTATAGCGACTTTATAAAGTTCGTGGGAAAATGCGCTAACCTAGCCCCTAAAGGTAAAATGACAGCAGCTTATTATAGATAGAAGCAGTTGGTATCTCAACCAGTAGCCGCCTCCTTCAGCACTATGACGCGACAGGCCCACCGCTTGAAAGTAGAGACCAACAACTACATGCAGTTGTTTACAGTTCTTATTCCAACATCGAGAAATCTAATTCAATGTACTAGTAGATGCAGGAGCATCGTTTGTGTGATCAGGGAAGATCAGATATCCCCCAGGCATACGAGTAGAACCACACCATACCTCCGCCTATGTAGCCGAAGCTAGAACAGAAATGGCCGTCAAAAGGAAAATTCCACAAGTCATACACCCTGGGACACATGACGCACTACAAAACCTTCCTGGTCGAGGACATCACCCTGGTGCAACCTGGGCTTTGACACTACAAGGAGTGATGCATCACGAGCGAGGCTCCATATGCTTCGGAGCACACAGCCGCCAGATGTTCCATTGAACCCGAATGGTAACTCCCGTCACCACCAACAAGCCACCCACGCCAACTGCAACGCACTAGTTCCAAGCCAACTTCTGTACCGAATTCAACAGCTTTCTGGAAGAATTCCTACCAGTGATCAATGGGCCAACGCAACCAACTACCACTGCCAGCAATAGTCATACGATACAAACCTTTTAGATTGCCGACGTATACGCCCCACAAGAGAAACTCATTATCGCCGCCAAAATGAAAGATGTTGGCTAACCAGATTAATGAGCCCAATACCTCAGTCTACACTTCCTTATAGTAATCGTGGAAAAAAAGATGGGAGACCACGATTCTGCATCGATTACAGGAGACTGAATACAGTCACCAAGGACGAGAGCTCCAACTTGCCAATAATTCACGAAACGCTTAGGACCTCGGCACAGCCTTAGTATTCACTATCCTCGGCCTCAAATCAGGCTACTGTTAGGTGCCATTCAACCTCGATTTCAGACCACTCACGGCATTCTCCAAACTCGACGGAGCCAGCTACCAATTTCCCTTTATACCGTTTAGACTGAAAAATGCCCCAGTCAGTTTTCAAAACTAATGACCCAGGAGGTGCTGCTGGGCTACTTCCGTGAGTTTGTGCTCGTGTACCTGGACGACCTAATAAAATACTCCGACAATTGGAAGGATCATCGACATCATATTCACCTCGTCATGGAAAGACTAGAACAACACCGGCTGCATCTAGCTTTAGAAAAGTGCAGATTTGGTGTACAGAGCCGCATCATAACCACCGAAGGCAACCAGCTAATACTAAAGCACGTGGAACAAATCCAGTGAGCCGATATACCCACGAACCGACGACAGCTAGGATCCTTCCTCGGACATACCAGTTGGTTTTGAGACTATATCATTCGTTGCGCAGATCCCGAAACATCACTACCGAACTTACTGCAAACCGATCGAAGCTTTCAATTGTCTACTGAAACCGAGCAAGCCTTCCAAGCCATTTAGCGGGTCATCGGTCGACCCCTGAATTTTCACCGACCCGATTTTAACCGACCATTCGTACTGCAGACTGACACCGACGAAGCAGGCATTTCAGTTGTCCTCTACCAAGAAGTCGAAGCGTCACGAATCATCGTCAGCTACTCCAGTGCCAAATTCAACCAAACCGTAAGGAATTATCACATTAACGAACATTAATGTCTCGCGGTGATCTATACCATCAACAAGTACCGACCGAACTTAGAAGACAACCATTTACGCTTCACACGGACAGCCGCGCTCTGCAATGATTGAACAGGACCAAGGATACCTGTTCTAAACTCACCCGCTGGACTTACTACTCCAAGATAGCGCCTTTGATATTCAACACTGTCTCGGAACGCGAATTGAGTTACCTGACCATCTTTCATGTCACCCCGTCAGTAACAGCATTCCCGAGGAGGTCATCAGCAAAAATCGCCTGCTACCACCGTGTTACCATCAAGTAGACCACTAATCAATTAAGTGACGCTCGTCGATTTGCCTGAACGTGTGTAAGCTGCGTAACAAGAAAATGAAGCCATCGGACAGATGACCCAAGAGTAGCTCTTTCTAGAGCAAAGAGACACGAGGAAAACATCTTCCAAGACTTTCTGGTTGAAGTCCGGTACCTCTGGCGATGTAGCTCTACCCAAAATCGGTTCGTTGTACCTTCCAATGCACACACCGGCGTAATGTACGCCTACCACAACCAAGCTGGACACCCAGTCACCGACGATATATACCGCGTTCTCAGCGAACGATACTATTGGCCGACGGTCAGTGATACCGTAAGACAGTACATCAGCCAATGCTGGACTTGTGCCGCTACCAAGCGAGGGCCATATTAACAAAAGTCACCCCTTCAATCTCATTTATCCACCAGACCGTTGAAAGTCTTATCCGACGACACCGAGTGATTCATAAACCGTCGGCAGCCGGAAATTACGCAGGCATTGCGGCATCGATACATTTGTATGTTTTTGTTTTCTTGGTGCTTGTGTGTGTGTGTGTGCGCGCGCACGTGTACCATATCAGTTTTTGCTTACGATCCAGATCTTAGATCTTACATGTAATTTTTTCCAATGCTCCACCCACAGGTACTACATTGGCCAGGAAGCGAGTTTCTTTTTACCTGGAGAATTTGGAATTTTGCCGAACCCTTGCCGTTCCAGGCAAGGTAGGAATGTTTAACGCGCGTGACAACACTCACACACGGGACCTCCATTTTACCTCTCATCCGAACGAGGGCGTAATTTTTGTGAAAAATGTTCACCTGTCATTTTTCCTGCAGTCGGCCGTGTCGGGATTTGAACCCAGGACCTTGGGATCTGTAGTCTTACGCTCACTACATTGATTCACGGCGACGCCCCCAGATCTTAGACCGTCGAAATTCTGGTTCGTCGCCATCGGGTTGGACTCTTTTCGCCTCCTACGTAATCGTCAGCAGTCAGAAATCACTTAGGCTTTTGGGGCGCTGGTATTTTGTATGTATGTGTTTATGGGGGCGGGGGTGTGAGTGTTTGTGTGTGGTTTAGATGTGTGCTGTATTTATTTGCGCCCGTTCTCGCGCGCGTGTGTATGACATCTATGTGCCTGCGCATGCGCGTGTTTGTTTGCTTATTTAGGCTATTGCCAAGGTTAGTTTTGCTACATTGTTTTTTATGGTTTTACAGATAGAATTGGTTACTTGCCGTCGTTAAGTACAACTCCTTTGCGGTTTCGACACAAACGAACAAATATTATTTTAACATATTTTGCTACGTATGTATCCAAGAGATTGGCAGGTTTGTGTTTACAGTCTAATCTCCCCAGCGTTTCCTTTCTAGTTGGCATTCCTTAATTATTAATATTGATACGCAGCTGCTAAAATTTGAAAGCACGCTATTCACTATCGCTTTAATACGACTTCATACAGAATCTATGTTAAACCTCAGACGACATTCATTTGAGCCACATCCGAACCTAGTGATTTTTCAGAAAAACCTACCGTTACGTTGGTCGTCTGTTGTTAGTACTTCAAGATGCTAAAAATTGTTTGCGGACCTTTAAATTGCGTGATTTTATGCAAAAATTAATAATTCTCAGGTACGTAGGGCGCCAAAACGTTATATTAACCTTGTGATACCTTTTCAGATGTCAAACAACCTCTCCCAAGGTGCTTACGCACCCCTACCACAATCGATGAGCGACTCCGATTCTGACAAGGAAACGCCTTTGAAGCCCAGACCCAAATTTGTACCCTCCAGCGGCGAAGACAGCTTGCTCCAAAATGGTCACAGCCAACCCCCTCGTGCTGCAGCGTTACCAGAAGTTAAGAAGGTTACACCTGTTATGTCTACGAAACGTAGAGTTTGTTTTGTACTATCAATTCTTGCATGCTTTTTTACTATAATTATATTTTTGTGGGTGTTACCGTGTAGCGAAAGCGGTACCTGCCCGCTTAAAATATCAAACTGGGAAAACCAGCACGAAGGTATTGAGTTGGCCGGGAAAATTAATGTTGTTAAGAGTGCGTTTCGTAACGTTCTCAATCTTGCAGTACTGTACAGGCGTGATATTAGGTTTGCAGATAGTCTAAGCGGTGTTATAAGCTTCTTGGGAAGTAATGGAATCGTTGCTTGGTATATAAATCACTCAGTTCCACCCGCTGAGCTCAATTGTACTCTGATTGACGTTAACGATGATGGTATCTACGACTGCTTGATCGTTAGCAGAATCGGGCTGGAAGCAATCGATCCTATTTCTGGGCTTAGCTTTTGGCATGCTCATAATCACACACAAGGTCGACTTATCGCAGGCTTGGACTTTCCAATAATCCTACAAGATTTGAATCGCGACAACGTCAAAGAAATTCTTGCAACGTACAACTACAACGGGTCTTGTGAAATTGTAATCATCTCCGGTAGAACCGGAACGCTCATGGGGGAGATTTCCGTTAAAAACTGCGACGATATTCACATTGTCGAGTCGAATTCGACTTGTTTTCTGTACTTGAGGTATTACAAACATGCGGTGTACTATCACCAAGTAATCATTTCAGAGTTGATCGCTATGATTTTTGACCGTCTTGAGGTTCTTGATCTACCTCTGTACAACGATCTGCCACGTATCGAATTCGGTTACTTGCTAGAGGATCATCGGTTGATGATTAATAACGTAGGATCCTGTCCGTTGAACAACCGCTTGGGATGCATGGTTAAAATATCACTTACAGACGAGAAGTCGAAGCGCAAATTGTTTTCATGGTCGTATCCAAACGCATACAGCTTCAACCCTGCCGTATTTTCATTCAAGCGAACACGCACTAACTTAAACGATCTAAAGGGGCACGTTAACGGCTTTATTGTTAAGCTGTGGCAATGGAACTCTGATACCAAAATCGCCAAACGTTCCGTTCTTGTAAATAACAATAACAAAACCGGTTCCGTTAAAACCACAACGATAATAGAACGTATACTTTTAATAACGTTCAACTCTACCAATTTCCATGTCGTTAATGCCAGCTTAACGAATATTACACAGTTGTGCGTCCAGGCGCACAGTAACGACTTTAGTAACTGCCAGCCGCACGCCGAGAACCAAATGTATTCGTTGTTGATTAGCGATTTGGATATGGACGGCTCTCAAGAATTTATTAGTTATTCGAGTACGTTTGTGAATCACGACGAGTCGAGTAACGATTGGCAGTTGGTTTCGACCGTTAAGGTTATACGGTTGGAAGCTGAAATTCCTAAATTTTTTGAAATTAGTAAGAACGTTATGTAATTTGTTCCGGTTAGTTTTATTGCTGTTTTGCTTTTTTTGAGGGTGTCCGGCGGTTTAACGCTGTTGCCGTTTATCACAAAATGTACAAAAGGTGAATTTGTTGCAGCTTTTTTTGTTTGAAAGAAGCTTTTAGATGTTTGATGACCGTAAACTTTGCTGTTATATAGCATACTTGAATCTATTGGATTTTAAGGTCAAAAAATGAAATCTTACTTCGAAATCGTCAGTTTAAAGAATTTCTGTAAGACAAAACCTTTTTTTTTTCTATGTTCATGTACGTAATTATTATTGCGTATTCTTAATGTGTTACATGCCAAAAATTGGCATTGCATACTTTCTAATTTGTGAGTGAATTCGCGCCAATATTTTAAAAATAGACTTGTGCATTTCCGTCACTTTGGACAGTTGCGTCGGCGCAAGAGAATGCGCAGACGTGGAGTGAGGAAGTGCGCGGTTTCCGACACGACGATTATTAGTCAACGACACGTCGATGAGTGAGGTCTTTTCTTTTTCAGAATGTAGGTATTCCTTTATCTCTATCGTCTATCGTTGCCTTCACCTTTTTCCTTCCGTCCTACCTACGAACAAGAAGAGGGAAGACAGAAAATCTGATTTCAACGATGACTAACCAAACCCATGCCCAACAACGTCGAGATCCATGGAAATGAGTATGGCCCCTGCGCAAGGATAACCACAAAATCGTGTAGAGCTCCACATTTTTAAGTGAGTACATTTTATCTTTTTCTTTAAGGCACATCTTGTACCACTGTAAACATTTTTGGTATGTGATACAATTTGAGGCGGAATTATGACGTAATATCTTGTTGCGCAATATTGTGTATATGGTTAGTATGTGTTGCCAACTGTCGTAGTGGCCCTTAACACGTGCGCATGGGGTTATAACAGTGACACTTAGACTATAACAATCCTACATAACCCCTTGTGCGTGTGTTCAGAGCCACTACGACAGTTGGCAATACATACTAACCATATACACAATATTGCGCAACAAGATATTACGTCATAATTGCGCCTCAAATTGTATCACATACCAAAAATGTTTACAGTGATACAAGATGCGTCTTAAAGAAAAAGATAAAATGTACTCACTTAAAAATGTGGAACTCTACACGATTTTGTGGTTATCCTTGCGCAGGGGCCATACTCATTTCCATGGATCTCGACGTTGTTAGGCGTGGGTTTGGTTAGCCATCGTTGAGATCAGATTTTCTGTCTTCCCTCTTTCTGTTTGTAGGTAGGACGGAAGGAAAAAAAGGTGAAGGCAACGATAAACAATAGAGGTAAAGGCAAACCTAGATTCTGAAAAAGAAAAGACAAAGGGATGACACAGATAAAACTCACTGTTCGACGTCTCGTTGACTAACAATCGTTGTGTCGGAAACTGCGCACTTACTTCCTCACTCCACGTCTGCGCATTCTCTTGCGCCGACGCAACTGTCCGAAGTGACGGAAATGCACAAGTCTATTTTTAAAAATATTGGCGCGAATTCACTCACAAATTAGAAAGTGTGCAATGCCAATTTTTGGCATGTAATAAAGGAAAATCAGTAACAAGTCGAAACGTCACGTATCGTCATACAGAAATCCGTCAAATTGAAGAAATCGAAGGAAAATTTCATTTTTAAACCCTAAAAACCAAACAAATTCTTATTTTCATGATAACGAACGTCAAGAAACTTTTAACGGCATGCTTGAATCTATTGGATTTTAAGGACAAAAAATGAAATCTTATTTCGAAATCGTAAGTTTAATGAATTTCCGTAAGACAAAACTTTTTTTCTATGTTCATGTACGAAATATTATTGCGTACTCTTAATAAAACCAGTAGCAAGTCGAAACGTCACGTATCGTCACACGGAAATCCGTCAAATTGAAAAAACCGAAGGAAAGTTTCATTTTTAAACCTTAAAACCAAAGAAATTCTTCTTAATCTTCTTTGGGGATTAAACCACTCATAGTTTTTAAAATTATCTTTATTAACGTTTCGATCCATGACCGGCATACTCGAATCTATTGGATTTTAAGGACAAAAATGAAATCTTACTTCGAAATCGTCAGTTTAATGAATTTCCGTTAGACAAAATTTTTTTCTGTGTTCATTGTTACATGCCAAAATTGACATTGCGCCCTTTTAAATTTGTAAGTGAATTCGCGCCAATAATTAAAAAATAGACTTGTTAAATTTCCGTCATTTCGGACAGTTGCGTTTGCGCAAAAGAATGCGCAGACGCGGAGTGGCGCAAGTGCGCGTTTTTCTGACACGATGGGACTAGTAAACGAAACGTCGAAGAGTGAGGTTGATCTGTGTCGTCTCTTTATCTTGTCTTCTCTTTCAGATATGTAGGTTTCCTTTATCGTACCATATTATCGTACCTCTACCTGTATCCTTTATCGTACCGCCACAGAAAGAAGAGAGAAGACAAATCAATTTGATTCGACGAGGCTGCCCAACCAACGCCGAGATCCTGACGCCAGAATAGCTGCAATGCCGTGACGAGTTCCACATTTTACATGAGTGCATTTTATCTTTTTCTTTAGTATGTGATACAATATTACGAACGTGTTTATTATGTTGTCAACTTTCGTAGTGATTCTTGTCAATTACGCGCGGGACTTTAACAGTATACCTTAGACTAGAATAGCGTAGAGTATAAAAGTGGCGCCCAACGTGGTGCTCGAACTGTTATACTCTACGCTGTTCTAGTCTAAGGTATACTGTTAAAGTCCCGCGCGTAATTGACAAGAACCACAACGAAAGTTGACAACATAATAACACGTACGTAATATTGTATCACATACAAAAGAAAAGGATAAAATGTACTCACTTAAAATGTGGAACAACTCGTCACGGCATTGCAGATATTCTGGCGTCAGGATCTCGGCGTTGGTTGGGCGTGGGTAGGGCTTCGCCCTCTCATCAGAACCAAATTGATTTGTCTTCCCTCTTCTTTCTGTAGCGGTACGATAAAGGATCAACCAGGTAGGAGGAACCATAATATGTACAAGATAGGAAACCTACATATCTGAAAGAGAAGACAAGATAAAAAGACGACACAGATCAACCTCACTGTTCGACGTTTCGTTGACTAGTCCATAACGTGTCGGAAAAACGCGCACTTCCGCCACTCCGCGTCTGCGCATTCTTTTGCGCAAACGCAACTGTCCGAAATGACGGAAATTTAACAAATCTATTTTTAAATTATTGGCGCGAATTCACTTACAAATTTAAAAGGGTGCAATGCCAATTTTGACATGTAACATCATGTACGAAATATTATTGCGTACTCTTAATGAAAATCAGTAACAAGTCGAAACGTCGCGTATCGTCATACGAAAATCCGCCAAATTAAAGAAATCGAAGGAAAATTTCATTTTTAAACCTTAAAAACCAAAGAAATTCTTATTTTTATGATAACGAACGTCAAGAAACCTTTAATGGCATACTTGAATCTATTGGATTTTAAGGTCAAAAAATGAAAGTTTTCTTCGAAATCGTCAGTTCAACGAATTTCCGTAAGACACAATTTTTTCTATGTTCATGTACGAAATTATTATTGCGTATTCTTAATGAAAATCAGTACAAGTCGAAACGTCACGTATCGTCATACGGAAATCCGTCAAATTGAAGAAATCGAAGGAAAGTCATGTATCGTCATCCGTGAAATTGAAGAAACAAGGAAAATTTCATTCTTAAATCTTAAAAACCAAAGAAATTCTTATTTTTATGATAACGAACGTCAAGAATCCTTTAACGGCATACTTGAATCTATTGAATTTTAAGGTCAAAAAATGAAATCTTACTTCGAAATCGTAAGTTTAATGAATTTCCGTAAGACACAATTTTTTTTCTAAGTTCATGTACAAAATTATTATTGCGTATTCTTAATGAAAATCAGTACCAAGTCGAAACGTCACGTATCGTCATACGGAAATCCGTTAAATTGATGAAACCGAAGGAAAATTACATTTTTAAACCTTAAAAACTGTTACATGCCGAAATCGGCCTGTAAACACTTCTAATTTTAGTTTTGAATTTGCAAGGAATTCGCGCCAATAATTTAAAAGACTTGTGCGTGCATTTCCGTCCCTTTCGATAGTTGCGTCGGCGCCCGTGAATGCGCAGACGCAGAGTAAAAAGTGGGTGGTGATTTCCGTCACGTCGAGACGAGTCAGCCGGACGTCTAACGGAGTAGTTATCTTTGTGCCGTTATCTTGTAGATTCCCTTTGTCTCTCTACCTGATATCGTTCATCCTACCTATATTCCTTTATCGCACCTTTACATAGGAAAGAAGAAGACAAATTTTAAATCCGACTCCGGCAAGGGGGCGAAAGAATGACCCACGCCCATAACGCCCTACTGCCGCGAGAGTAACTGCCAGGCTGTGAGAAGTCCTACAGTTTACGTCAGTACCTTTACCTTTTTGCATGTGATAATAATTTGATCATAACCCCTTATTGTGCAACATTTTGCAAATATCTTTTGTGTTACCAACTGTCGTAGTGGCTCTCACACATTAACCGCCGGGACTTTAAAAGTATACATTTGGGTTAGACCTGAAGTATAACAGTGGCGCCCAACGTGGGGCCATCATAACAGAACGGTCACGGTAGTTTTTATACATTGCTAAATCACGTAGTAGGTCTTCGCTCATTGCTAAAGGGCAACGTGCGCAAATTTCACGAACTGCATTCAAACCGATCGCCATCACATCGGATGAATTGCGTTCGGTTATAGAATTGTTAGCAATTGCTTTTAGAACAAGCTCTAAAACATCGGAAGGTATTAGTTCGTGGCTCGCTTGTGCAACAAATTGTAGAATTCTTGTAACTTCACGCTGGTGCGGTTGTAGGAAGCGTTGTACGTATGGGTAAAAGTTAAGGAGCATCAAATTGTGGAGGCCTATTAGACGAGATATGACGTCTAATGTCAT
This sequence comes from Platerodrilus igneus, assembly GCA_036346225.1. NCBI lineage: Eukaryota > Metazoa > Arthropoda > Insecta > Coleoptera > Lycidae > Platerodrilus > Platerodrilus igneus. The sequence goes on along the minus strand of JARFIW010000115.1, from coordinate 313,753 downwards.
TAGTTTGATTTCGAAGCGCTTCGTTGTTGCTTCAAGTTGCTTAAACAACTTTTCGGCCATTCCTTGTGGACTAATAACACGGGAGACATCCATAGCGAATTTGAGGGAGAGATAACACCAGATTCTAACATTTTATCTATTTCGGAATGCAAATGTTTTTGTAATGCAGGCGATAGCGGGTATTGACGTTGCTTAAAAGGGAGGGCATCACCTGTAGAGATAATATGTGTTGCAGTAGTAACGCAACCATTCAGAGGTATTTAGTTTACGAAATTTGTCGATGGTAGAGTTAAGAATTGCATTCCGAAATAGATAACATGTTAGAATCTGGTGTTATGTCTCCCTCAAATTCGCCATGGATGTCTCCCGTGTTATTAGTTCACAAGGAATGGCCGAAAAGGTGTTTAAACAACTTGAAGCAACAACGAAGCGCTTCGAAGTCAAACTAATGGCATTAGACGTCATATGTCGTCTAATAGGTCTCCACAATTTGATGCTCCTTAACTTTTACCCATACGTACAACGCTTCCTACAACCACACCAGCGTGAAGGTACAAGAATCCTACAATTTGTTGCACAAGCGAGCCACGAACTAATACCTTCCGATGTTTTAGAGCTTGTTCTAAAAGCAATTGCTAACAATTTTATAACCGAACGCAATTCATCCGATGTGATAGCGATCGGTTTGAATGCGGTTCCTGAAATTTGCGCACGTTGCCCTTTAGCAATGAGCGAAGACCTACTACGTGATTTAGCAATGTATATAAACTACCGTGACCGTTCTGTTATGATGAGCCCAGGTTGGGCGCCACTGTTATACTTCGGGTCTAACCCAAATGTATACTTTTAAAGTCCCGGCGGTTAATGTGTGAGAGCCACTACGACAGTTGGTAACACAAAAGATATTTGCAAAATGTTGCGCAATAAGCGGGTACGTCATACGTATGATCAAATTATTATCACATGCAAAAAGATGAAGGTACTCACGTAAACTGTAGGATTCCTCACAGTCTGGCAGCTACTCTCGCGGCAGTAGAGCGTTATGGGCGTGGGTCATCCTTTTGCTCCCTCGTCGAAACCAAATTTAAAATTTGTCTTCTTCTTTCCTATGTAGAGGTGCGATAAAGGAATACAGGTAGGATGAACGATATCAGGTAGAGAGACAAAGGGAACCTACATAACCTGAAAGAGAAGACAAGATAATGGCACAAAGATAACCACTCCGTTAGACGTCCGGCTGACTCGTCTCGACGTGACGGAAATCACCACTCACTTTTTACTCTGCGTCTGCGCATTCACGGGCGCCGACGCAACTATCGAAAGGGACGGAAATGCACGAACAAGTCTTTTAAATTATTGGCACGAATTCCTTGCAAATTCAAAACTAAAATTAGAAGTGTTTACAGGCCGATTTCGGCATGTAACAAACCAAAGAAACTCTTATTTTTATGATAACGAACGTCAAGAAACGTTTAACGACATACTTGAATCTATTGGATTTTAAGGTCAAAAATGAAATCTTACTTCGAAATCGTCAGTTTAACGAATTTACGTAAGACAAAATTTTTTTTCTATGTTCATGTACGAAATTCTTATTGCGTATTCTTAATGAAAATCAGTACCAAGTCGGAACGTCACGTATCTATGCCAGAAGTATACTGTATGCATTGATTGCGACTTATGGAAACAAAAAACCATCATGGATATTGTGTTCTGCGAGTAATCGACAGATCCCGATGGTACTTGAGAAGTATAACAACAAATCAATCTGAATCTACGTGAAAAATAAATGAAAATCTATGTCCATCACTTGCGACTTGCGGAAACTAAAAATTACCTTGGAGCTTATATTCTGCGAACACTCAACAGATTCCAATGAAGCTTTAGAAACAATGAAACAATCTAAATCCGCGTGAAAAATAAACGTAAATATGTCAGGAAACAAAACGGAAATAAAAAACTACCATGGATCTTGTGTTCTGTGAGTAATCGACAGACCCCGATGGTATTTGAGAATCTGAATCCACGTGAAAAAAAAGAAAAATCTTTGCCCATCGTTTGCGACTTATGGAAACTAAAAATTACCCTGGACCTTATATTCTGCATGCAATCAATTGAGCTCAACGGAAGTTGCGAAATGTAATAACAAAAAAACTAAATTTACATGAAAAATAAACAAAAATTTATGTCCGATGTGTGAAAAGCATCTATCGATTGCATCTTTCGGAAATTAAAAATTACCTTAGACTTAACTTTTTGCGAGCAATCAACAGAACCCGATGAAACTTAAGAAATATAACAACGAAACAATCTAAATACACCTGAAAAATAAACAAAAATCTATCTGAGGTATACAGCATCGATTACTTGTGAAAACTAAAAATTATCATGGACCTTATATTCTGCACGCAATCGACAGAACCTAACGAAACTTGAGAAATATAAAGACCAAACAATTTGAATCTACGTGAAAATGTCAGTCGGTAGAGCATGAGACTCTTAATCTCAGGGTCGTGGTTTTGAGACCACGTTGGGCGCCACTGTTATACTCTCCGACTGTTCTAGTCTAAGGTATACTGTTAAAGTCCCACTAGGAAAGTTGACAACATAATAAACACGTACGTAATATTGCGCAATAGGGTGTTACGTCATTATGGCGTCTCGAATTTGTATCTCATACAAAAGAAAAAGATAAAATGTACTCACGTAAAATGTGGAGCTTGTCATGGCATTGCAGCTATTCTGGTGTCAGGGTCTCGGTGTTGGTTGGGCGTAGGTCGGCCTTCGCCCTCGTCGCAACCAGATTAAATTGTCTTCCCTCTTCTTGGGTTTGTAGCGATACGATAGGAATAAGGTAGGGAGCGACAAAAGGTACGATTCAGGAAACCTACATATCTGAAAGAGAAGACAAGATAAGACACAGATAACTTGACTGTTCGACGTCTCGTTGACTAGTCCCGTCGTGTCGGAAAAACGCGCACTTCCGCCACTCCGCGTCTGCGCATTCTTTTGCGCAAACGCAACTGTCCGGGATGGCGGAAATTTAACAAGTTTATTTGAAATAATGGCGGGAATTTAGTCACATATTCATACTTAAAGTAAATATGATACATAGCGATTTTCGGCATGTAACAAAACTTGCCAATTTTAAAAATAAATTCGACGTTTATTTCGATTAGTGGAATTAGTCGTACAGTGGCACGTCGTATGTCGATCTAGTGACGATTTTGAGTACAGAAGGGTCACACAGTATAGAGTAGCAGCTTAACGAAATTTAATGTGGGTTGTTTTAGTGTGTGGTTTGATCAGGCGAATGAATGTATTCTTTCTTGATTGAAAAAAGCTGCAACAAAAAATACAGACAAACAAAGTTGGATTTAAATCAACCTGCAGACATCTTACATAAGTGTAATTTACCTGAGTTAATTGATAGTTAGTTACCCGGGTTTTTTTGAGGAAGACCGAGCGTAATGATGGATATTTGATTGAAAGTACTGGGAACAATAATTAGCAAAAGTAGAGCGTAGAAGAGTACGTGACGTTACATAAGTTTGGGCAATCGTCTTGATAAACGTTAACTAGTCAGTCGTCGAATGTTGCACTATCGTAGCATGTTACATTAGAATCTAGAATTTCCATTGTGCGATGGAATGCACCATGTACTTTTTTCAATTGATGACGAAAACGTAGATTCATAAAAAAATAACTATGTAAATTATCACGTTTATCAACGCGTTGCCCACCTTAAAACTAAAATCAACCACTTTAGAATTAGGAATTTCAGGCGTCTAGCATTGCGTTTAAACTTAGCGCCTCTTAATATATAAAATGCACAATAAGCACTTAATTTTTCAGACGATTTCTAGCTGACACTACAGGGTATTTATTAAAAATTAATCAGATGGTTAGATTAGCCTTCAGTTCAAAGCCTGATTTCTAATCATTTTTAACGTTAGATCGCTCTGAGTGGATAAACGGTACGAATCAGGGTATTCGAAGGGCACCAAAAGCCGTACAATAGTTAGATTGCTTTTATTTATAAATTGCCATTAACGCAAACAAGAGCAACTTTCCCTAAGACACCATCTAATTATTTAAATTATATCAAAATATTTAAAACGTAGCTTTAAGAATTGATCGTGTACGATAATTAACCTGGAGCTATTTTTATTGTCGCTAAATTGAATCGATAGCATTCGGCCGGCTTTGGTGTGTCGAAAACCGGAAAATTCAGCGACAGTAAAATAGTCGGCTGAGAGGTTTACACTCAAGCGACTTACCGTATCACCGGAATGTCTACTCGAAAATGATTGTCGGAACGCTTGATTAGCTTGGATGAATCGAGTCGCTTAAGTGTAAACATGTTTATGGTTTACAAAGTATATATTATCAATAGGATTAGGTTAAATATTTATTGATGTCTATTAAATGTTAGTATTGTAAGACCTGGCATATATGTACCGCTTGCCGTTTTATATGATTTGTTGGTTGGCTTAGTAACAAAATTTCAATCAAAAATCTTACGAGGTGTGTATTCGTGCAAATATAATACAATATATAGAGTGCTTTCGATTTTATTAAATCATCTTCAGTGTCTATAAAGCTTATGTAACTGACAAGTGGTGAAAAAATATTTTTTTTTTCACTATTTGTCAGTTATATAAAAAAAATTTTTTTCACTTCTTGTAAGTTATATAAAAAAATTTTTTTCTTCACTACTTGTCAGTTACATAAAAAAAAATTTTTCTTCTCTACTTGTCAGTTATATAAAAAAAATTTTTTTTCACTAGTCAGTTATATAAAAAAATGTTTTTCTTCACTTGTCAAGTTATATAAAAAAAATTTGTTTTACTAGGCAGTTATATAAAAAAAATTTTTTCTTCACTTGTCAAGTTATATAAAAAAAATTTTTTTCTTCACTGCTTGTGTTATATAAAAAAAATTTTTTCACTACTTGTCAGTTATATAAAAAAATTTTTTTTTCACTTGTCAGTTATATAAAAAAAAAATTTTTTTTCACTATTTGTCATTTATATAAAAAATATTTTTTCTTCCACTAGTCAGTTATATAAAAGAAATTTTTTTCACTAGTCAGTTATATAAAAAAATTTTTTCTTCACTACTTGTCAGTTATATAAAAAAAATTTTCTTCACTCGTCAGTTAAATAAAAAAAAATTTATTTTCACTACTTGTCAGTTATATAAAAAAAAATTTTTCGTCAGTAGTCAGTTATATAAAAAAATTTTTTTTCAATACTTGTCAGTTATATAAAAAAAATTTTTCACTTGTCAGTTATATAAAAAAAATTTTTTCCCACTAGTCAGTTATATAAAAAATTTTTTTCTTCGCTACTTGTCAGTTATATAAAAAAATTTTTTTCACTACTTGTCAGTTATATCAAAAAAATGTTTTCTTCACTACTTGTCAGTTAGATAAAAAAAATTTTCACTAGTTAGATAAAAAATTTTTTTCACAACTTGTCAGTTATATAAAAAAAAATTCTTTCTTCACTACTTGTCAGTTATATGAAAAAAAAAATTTTCTTCACTAATCAGTTACATAAAAAAAATTTTTTCTTCCACTAGTCAGTTATATAAAAAAAATTTTCTTCACTAGTCAGTTATATAAAAAAAAATTGTTCTTCACTAGTCTGTTATATAAAAAAAATTTTTTCACTAGTCAGTTATATCAAAAAAATTTTTTCTTCACTACTTGTCAGTTATATAAAAAAATTTTTTTCTCCACTACTTGTCAGTTATATAAAAATTTTTTTTCACTACTTGTCAGTTATATAAAAAAAATTTTTTTCGCTACTTGTCAGTTGGATAAAAAAAATTTTTTCACTACTTGTCTGTTATATAAAAAATTTTTTCTTCACTACTTGCCAGTTATATAAAAAAAATTTGTCCTTCACTACTCAGTTATATAAAAAAAAAATATTTTTTTTCGCTAGTTATATAAAAAAAATTTTTTTTCACTAGTCAGTTATATAAAAACATTTTTTCTTCACTACTTGTCAGTTATATAAAAAAGAATTTTTATTCGCTACTTGTCAGTTATATAAAAAAAATTTTTGTCACTAGTCAGTTATATATAAAAAAATTTTTTAGTCATTTATAAAAAAAAAATTTTTTTCACTACTTCTCAATTACATAAGCTTTATAAACACTGAAGATGATTTAATAAAATCGAAAGCGTTCTGTATATTGTATTATATTGGCACGAATACACACCTCATAAGATTTTTGATATGAATATTAACGTGCACGTAGCAAACACATTTCCAAAATTTCAATCAATCGTGTAAAAAAAATTCTCGTGAACTCGCTGGAAATCGGTAATGTGTTTTTTTCTGATAGACATACGAGAGGACAATTGTAAATACCAACCAAAGTTGACCTTTCCTCGCCCCAATTCCAATATTTAATTCGTATATTTATGATATGATCTTCTGAATTGTGATCTGGAACTCGCCTTTGCACCAAGTCCACGTTGGGCGCCAATTTGTGTTGTGCTAGAAATGAAACTCACGATACATGTAAACATTTATTATCAACAGCAAGGGTATCGAATAAAATTATAATAAATTGACACATTGAGCTGTAATTGAAACCGAAATACAATTCAGGACCTGTACTATGTATAATACGTAAATCTTAATAATCATCAACGTGGTAGGTGAATTAAGATAATCATTCACCTTCCCCCATCAAAACGTCACTCTCGCACTATCTCCACTTAACTCCTAGCCATCGCCGCCTTCCCTCTCTCTCTCTCTGAACTCCATATATACGATGCGGTTACAGTGACGCAGAGCACAAGGTACAACGTCGATACAGAAAATATAAAACATTGTAGCATGATAAAATCTATTTCCAGTACATGTACTAACAGTCTTGCAGTGATGCGCGTTCCAACAGTTGTGCGTTAATGCAAGTTCCAACAGTCGTAGGCCAATGCATGTTCGAACAGCCATATGTTACTACAATCGTGAATCGATGCATGTTCCGACAGTCATGAATTAAATAAGGTACAACAGTTGTGCGTCGTTACATGTTCCAACGGCCGTGCGTCTAAACATGTCCCAACAGTCGTGCGTTAATACAAGTTCCAACAGTCGTGTCTCAAACAAGTTCCAACATTTGTGTCGGTACACATTTCAACAGTCGTGCATTAATACAAATTCCAACAGTCGTGCATCGGTACAGATTCCAACAGTCATGACTGATACAGGTTTCAACAGTCGTGCACCAAACAAGTTCCAAAAGTTGCACGTCGATACAAGTTTCAACAATTGCGTTCCAATACAAGTTGCATCGCCGTGCACCAAAACAAGTTGCAACGGTCGTGCATTAATGCATGTTCCAACAGCCGTGCATCAATACGTCTCGTTCACTAGTCCCCGACGTGTCGGAAAATGCCCACTTCCTTCCACACTCCGCGTCTGCGCATTCTCTGGCGCCGACGCAACTGTCTGAAGTGACGGAAATGCACGCACATATCTATTTTTTTAAATATTGGCGCGATTTCAGTCACATATTTATAACTAAAATCAGAAATGTTTACATAGCCGTTTTTCGGCATGTAACAATGCAGCATAAAAAACGATTGGACTCGTAGAAGAATATTGGTGAGATCTATCCGATTCTGATAGTGTTTTTCTTGCGAATATTTATTCATTCTTAAATATTTTACCTTTTGGCTATTTCTAGCTGTAAATTTTAAACAAATACTGTATTTAGATGTTTACATTAAACAGCCTAGGAAAATTTAAAATACATTGTACTGACATCAGCAAAGCAGGTCCATTTATGGAAAATGGGTCGTAATATTTTACTTTGCCAACACTTATTCACTGTTAAAATATATTTCTTTCCGGCTATTTATAATCTTAATTATAAATATATAACGTATTTAGATTAATGCCCAGGGAAAATTAATAAGTTGTACTGACACTGACGAAATGGACCCGCTTGCGTAAAATGTTTTCCTTCACGAACACTTATTCATTGTTAAATATTTTTCTTCCCGGCTATTCGTATCATAAATATTTAATACTGCGTGCGGCGATAATTAAGTACACAATTCTTAAAATCGCTCCACGCTCACACATTTTCAAAAACAACACTCCAACGTACTCAAAATTCTATGTACTCCTAACCGAAATTTATTTTCACAACATTTCTTCGAAACTCAAACTAAAACTAACAACTGCGATGTCCTGTCCCTCTGTTTCCTTGTGTTGGTGTGGTGATGATTAAGTACACAATTCTTAAAACCGCCCCACGCTCATAAATTTTCAAAAACATTGTAACGTATCCAAAAATCTACGTACTCCTAACCGAAATTTATTTTCACATTTCTTCGAAACTCAAAAGCTAACAACAACGCACACCTACTAAATGATTTGTGCCGCATTCTCAACGATCCCACTCCAATAACCTTGTGTATTCATAGCCCAAATTGACTAAAGTTAACGTTTAAACTACGCCTATCACCAACACGTGTTATATTCATCCCACTTCTACATATGCTTGCAAATCAACTATCTCTCGTACCTTGTTTTCAACTTCATTTGTAACATACCACAGCTACTGCCTATTGAGTTTTATGCTCTGTACTAGAAGTTATAAATTTAATTTTTAGCCACGCTAATTGACGACGGCACTAAACTACCTGGATTGTTACTTGCAAAAATGGCATTTAAGAAATTGTTTGATTACTGTGTGATGTACGTAGCCGTTTACGTGCCCTTTCTTATCTGATAACGGAATTAGAACACTTCGAAGGGCATTTATGGCGGTTGAAAGTGTTGAACATTCAGAAATATCGTAAGACGAAGTTTTCAGCTGCCGTTAGAGTACCTCTAATTTATCGGCATGCAGGTCGTGTATGACATAGTTTTAATAATCGTTGAAAATTAGCGTTCGCGATTTTACTAAGCCAACCACATTTGTACTTACTGCAATCGAGTTCCTTTTGAGTGTACATAAGTATATATTTTTTTATCTGAACTGCATTTTTGTTACTTGTACTGATTTTTAAGTTGTTGAATTTATGTACTGTGATATTTTGTTTATTTAATAAAATTTGTGTTTTGTTATTTTGTGAACGTTCACATACTTGGGAAGCATCATCAGACTTTCACCCTGTCCTGGTTTACCTCAAGACTATCACTGTAACGCATCCAACTTCACGCGTTCGATGCGAATTGATTACAGAGACGAGAACTTCCTCTGCATGAAAAGATTCTCTTTTGAAACAATTCCGAATATTTAGATGAGCTGCAGCATTTGAGATTATTTTAACATAGACAACGTCAGTGGTGTATATTCTATTGTTTGGAAATCTAAGGACGACCCGTTGTTTATGGGTAAATGGTTTCATCTACCCACAATCCGGTTGCCGAAGATTTTGTTCGTCGAACCTCTGGGTGAGATCAGGTACGTACATTAAAATATTAAACACAATTTTAATATTTTATAGGATGTTATATGGCCCATATACCAAACGCAAGGTGTTGCTTACGAGTGCTTTGACTTGTCAAAGCCGACTGAAAGTGAAGCTTACCGTTTGGTGTTTGTTTGGCTTTAGTGTAACTACAGTTGGATTTGCTAGAGAAACGTTGGATCTTTTTTTTTACAGAAAGGGCGAAGGTTCAACCGGCTGTGGTTCAGATTGAGCCAAAGGACGGCTGTTGATTTTTCTTTCCAGAAGCTCATTCAAATCAATTACGAACATTAACTCTGGGTTCGGCTGTTCATGCAGACATCAAATACACTGAACTTGATTAGTGTTAAACTGGTGATTTTAGGTACATAGACGCAACGGCTAAGCTGCTTTTTTCACGATCGCCATGACCTTTACAGAATACCCTTGCAAATATGTCTTCTTGTTACACAAAAATCAGTGGTGACAATTGATGTACTCTTGCAAGTCATCCGCCAGTAGGTTACAGAGTTCGTTTATCACCATTTGAATAATATTAAAAATCACTTGTTTATTAGTTTATTTCGTTAGGTTAGTTTAGGTTCCAGTTAGCGAATAGTACTCCTTTACTAACCGGTTGGAGAATATACCACTACAGAGCCTAACGAACTCTGTCCTATGTGAGCTGTTCTGCTCAATTTCCAGAACAGATCAAACCCTAAATTCTCAATGCATCCCCGACTATTCCCACTCACGAAAAGTAACGCCCTTGGTGTAGTATATTGTATCGAGATACGAATTCCAGTAATGCACAAGCTTTTAGACAAGTCGTCGGCACTAGTTATTAGACGAGTCGTTAGACATGAGTTAATGGACTACTAAGAATCGCGGTAGAAAGGCAAACCAGAAATCACGAAATGTTGAAAAGAAAGGAACAAGTTATTAGACAAGTCGCCAAACAAAAATTACTGAAAGAGAATAAAACACAAGATGAGTTGTTAGACATGTTGTTGTAATAGAATGAAGCACAATTATTAGACAAGGCGTCAGACACGAGTTATTGAAATAGAATACAGCACAAGTTGTTCGACGAGTCGTCAGGCAAAAGTTCGTGAAATACAATGAAGCCTAAATTGTTAGACGAATCATTAGAAATGAGTTATTGAAGTAGAATGGGTTACAATTATTAAACGAATCGTCAGAGAGTTTTTGAAATAGAATAAGGCACATGTTGTTATACGAATCTCCAAGCATGAGTTCTTGAAATTGAATACGGTATAAGATATTAGATGGGACATCGTACATGAGTTATTGAAATATATAGTAGAAGTTGTTGGACGAGTCGTCAGACACGAGTTATTGAAATATGAGGCACAAGTTATTAGATGAGCCATTAAACACGAGGTATTAAAATAGAATATGACAAAAGTTCCTGAAATACGAGGCATAAGTAGTTAGATGAATCATCAGACATAAGTTATTGAATTAGAATGCTACAACGATTATTGAATGAGAAGTCAAACATGAGTTTTAGAAATAAAATAGCGCAACCGGTTGTTAGACATGAGTTATTGAAATAGAATAATGCAAAAGTTGCTAAGAGAGTCGTCGGACATGAATTATTGAAAATATGCAGCACACGTTGTTAGACGAGCCATCAGACGAAAGTTTGTGAAAATACAATGAAGCACATGTTATTAGATGAGTCGTTAGACATGAATTATTGAAATAGAATATGGCACAAATTGTAGACGAGTCATCGGGCAAAAGTTCACGGATATAGCAAAAGTTGTTAGACGAATCATCGTGCAGGAGTTATTGAACTGGAATGTAGCACAGTTATTAGATGAATCGTCAGACATGAATTTTAGAAATAGAATAAGGCACAATTATTAGATGAAACGTCAAACATGGTTTCTTGAAGTGGAATACAGCACAAGTTGTTAAACGAGTTGTCGGACAAGAGTTCTTAAACTATAATAAGGCACAAGTTATTAGACGAGTCGTTCGACGAGTTTGAAATAGAATAAAGCACACGTTAGACGAGTCGCCGGGTATAAGTTCGTGAATTATGAAGCACAAGTTGTTAAACCAATCATCATGAGCTGTTGAATTAAAATTGGACACAATTATTAAATGAATCTTAAGGTGTGAGTTTTAAAAATAGAATAGGCACAATTATTAGATAAGGCGTCAAACATGAGTTTTTGAAATAGAATAAGGCACAGGTTGTTAGACGAGTCATTATACATGAGTTATAGAAGTAGAACACGGCACAAGTTGTTAGATGAATAGTCGGACAAGAGTTCTTAAAATATTAAAACTAGTTAGACATAAATTAACAAACTACTAAGAATCACGGCAGAAAGGTAAACTGGAAATCAAGAAAGGTACAAATTATTACACATGAGTTATTGAAATAAGATACGGTACAAGTTGTCAGACGGGTTAGTGAAATACAATCAGGCACAAGTTATTAGACGAGTTGTCAGGCAAAAGTTTGTGAAATACGAGGCATAGGTTTAGATGAATCATCAGACATGGGTTTTAGAAATAGAATAAGGCACAGGTAGTTAGACGAGTCATTAGACATGAGTTATTGAAATAGAATAAGGCACAATTTGTTAAACATGTCGTTATTGATATAAAACCAGGCACAAATATTAGGCATGAGTCATTGAAATAAAATAAGGCTCAAGTTGTTAGACCACTCATTAGACATAAGTTCTAGAAATAGAATACAGTACAAGTTATTAGAGGAATTGTCAGATGAGTTTTTGAAATAGAATGGGGCACAATTATTAGACGAGACGTTTGGACATAGGTTCTTGAAATAGAATAAGGTATAAATCGTCAGACGAGATTCTAGACAGGAGTTCTTGAAATAAAATGAGACAATTATTAGACGAGTCGTCCGATATGAGTTATTGAAGTAGAATAAGGTACAAGTTGTTAGACGAGTCGTCAAACATGTTCTTGAAACGGAACATCACAAGTTAGAAATGTCACTAGACATAATTTACTGATATAGAATAAGCCAAAAATTGTCAAGCATTAGTTCATGAAATAGAATAATGTACAATTATTAGATGAGGCATCAGACAAGGGTTATTAAAGTAAACTACAAGTCGTCTGGTGAGTTCCTTAAATAAAATAAAGCATAAGTTAGGCATGAGTTATTGAAATACAATGCGGCACAGGTCGTTGGACTTAAGTTAACGGACTGCTCAGAATCACAACAAAAAAGTAAATAGGAAATCAACAAATTTTGATAAAAAAAAAGGTACAAGTCGTAAGACATGAGTTATTGAAATAGAACAAGTCACAAGTTGTTAGAAGCCAGTAGACGTGATTTACTGAAACGGAATAAGGTACAAGTTGTTAAATGAATAATCAGACATGAGTTATTGAACTAGAATGGGGCACAATTATCAGACGTGCGTTTTTGAAATAGAACGAAGCATAATTATTAGATGAATCGTCAAACATGATTTTTGAAATAGAATAAGGCACAGGTTATTAGACGAGTCATTAGACATGAGTTATTGAAATAGACCGGCACAAGTTGTTAGTAGAGTTGTCGGACATAAGTTTTTGAAATAGAATACAGCACAAGTTGTTGGACGAGTCGTCAGGTAAGAGTTCTTGAAATATTAATGAGACAAGTTATTAAATTAGTCGTTAGACATAAATTAACAGAGTACTTAGAATCACAGCAGAAAGGTTCGTGAAATATAATGAGACATAATTTAGACGAATCGTCAGACATGAGTTTTAGAAAAAGAATGAGGCACAATTATTAGACGAGGCCGTCAGACATGAGTTATTGAAATAGAATTGAGAAAATTAGATGAATCGTAAGATATCAGTTTTAGAAATAGAATAAGGCGCTGTTATGTTACATGCTGTTCTATTCTAAGGTATACTCGTTACAGTTACGGTGTAATTGATAAGAGCCACTACGAAAGTTGACAACATAATAAACACATACGTAATATTGCACAATAAGGTGTTACGACATTAACGCGTCTCAAATTTGTTTCGCATACAAAAGATAAAAGGTACTCACGTAAAATGTGGAACTCGTCACGGCATTGCAGCTATTCTGGCGTCAGGCTCTCGGCGTTGGTTGGGCGTGGTTCGGCCTTCGCCCCCGTTGATACCAGATTTGTTTGTCTTCCTTCTGTAGCGGTGCGATAAAGGATCAACCTGGTAAAGAGAAACGATAATAGGTACGAGACAGGAAATCTACATATCTGAAAAAGAGACAAAGGCACACCACAGATAACCACACTGTTAGACGTTTCGTTGACTCGTCTATGACGTGACGGAAACCACCACTTACTTCCCCATTGCGCGTCTGCGCATTCTCGGGCGCCGACGCAACTATCTAAAGTGACGGAAATGTACGCACAAGTCTTTTAAAATATTGGCGCGAATTCACTTACAGATGTAAACTAAAATTAGAAATGTTTACATAGCCGATTTTCGGCATGTAACAGCACAAGTTGTTAGATGAGTCATTAGACAGGAGCTATTGAAATATAAGGCACAAATTGTTAGATGAGTCATCGGACATGAGTTATTGAAGCAGAATAAGGTATAAGTTGTTGGACGAGTGGTCAGATATGGGTTCTTGAAATACGAGGCACAGGTTATTAAACGAGTCGCTAGGCAAAGTTGACAGACTACTACGATCATACAATAAGGTAAATAGAAAAAATCAAGAGAATGGTACAAATCGTCGGACGTGAGTTATTAAAATAGAAAAAGGCACAAGTAGTAGACGAGCCGTCAGACAGAGTTCCTGAAATAGAATAAGGCGCAATTATTGGATGGGACATCAGATGTGTATTACTGAAGTAGAATACGACAAATTGTTATTCGAGTTATCAGATGAGTTATTCAAATACAATGAGACACATTCATTAGACGTCAGGCACGAGTTATTAAAGTAGAATAAGTCACAAGTTGGTAACCGAGTCGTCAGACATGAATTCTTGAAATGGAATAAGGCACAAGTTATTAGGTGAGATGTCATAAGGCCCAGGTTGTTGTACGAGTCATTAGACGAGAGTTATTGAAATAGAATAAGGCACAGTTATTAGACGAGGCATCAGACGAGTTATTGAAATAGAATGAGGCACACACAGGTTGTTAAGCAAGTCGTCAGACATGGGTTCCTGAAATAAAATAAGGCATAAGTTGTTAGATGAATCGTCAGACATGAGTTATTGTAATAGACAGGGCGTCCAACATGAGCTACTGAAATAGAATAAAGCACACGTTAGACGATTCTCCAGACACTAGTTCTTGAAATAGGCATACGTTATTAGACGACTCGTCAGACAAGTTATTGAAGCAAAATGAGGCACAATTATTAGACAAGTCTTCAGGCATGAGTTCCTGAAATAGAACAACGCACAAGTTAGACAAGTCGTCCGACGTTAGTTGATAGACTACTGAGAACGACAGACCTTTCCGCAAGCACCCCACAGTAAGGCACAACGGCATTCCCAGAGTAGTTTTATCATTAGTAAGGACTAGGAAAGAGGTATGGAGTGATAAGTCTTGGTGGCGGAGTCCGCCATTCCCCGCTGCTCCCATAATTGATGTCTTGGAGCCAATCCAGAATAGCCACAAAGTTTCTTTAACGCCTCGTGTTTTAAAAAAAAGGTTAGGTTATAGTAATATTTATAGTGTATTGAAGCAATATTCGAAATTCTAGAAAAAGGGTGACCCAGAAAGTTTTACCTATTTTAAACACTAATAAAAAACATACGAGTCAAAATTTATTTACACAAAATTATTTACAAACGATGCACAGATTTATTTCTTACAAATATTGTGGAGATGTCCGGTGTCACGTGTGTGCACTCCCGTAGCAACGTATAAACAACACCAAGTCTAAACAGGCAAGCCGAAGAAAGTCCGGAAATCTGTGGGTTGCACAGTTGAAACCGTAATCGTTTGAGCTCAGTCCAAGGTGGCTGAAACGAGTTTTTATAACCGATAGAAGACTAGGATAAGCAAAAAAGAAGCTTGGAAATCTTTGGGTAGTACAATTGAAGTTTAGCATAGATTCAACGCAGCTGGAAAAATATTTTAGCCGGTTGAAAAATGTATAAACAACACCAAGACCTAACCGGAGACAAAAGAGAGCCTGGAAATTTTTAGGTGGAGTTGCTTGAATACAGTACAACGGGCCTGAAACCAGTTTTTTAGGGTGTTGAAAAACATATAAATAACACCAAGACCCAACAGGAGACAAAAGAAAGCGTGGAAATCTTTGGAAAGTACAACTCAAGTCAAAGTCTAGCAGACAACCGTTCAATACGGCTAGAAAAATATATTAGCCAGTTGAGAGAAATAAACAACACCAAATCCTAACAGGCTGAAAAAAGAAAGCATATAAATCTTTGGGTAGCATAGTTGAAACTGTACAGTCGCTTGAACCCTTCAATATGGCTGAAACAAGTTTTTTAGCCGGTTGAGAAGCTTACAACCAACACCAAAGCCTAGAGGAAGTCAAAAGAAAGCTTGGAAATCTTTGGGTAGTACAGTTGAAGCTGATGTCGAAGTTTAACATAGAACCGTTCAAGAGCGCATGAAAAAATTATTTTAACCCGTTCAGAAACATATAAACAACATCATCTAGTCGTAATCAGAGACAAAAGAGAGCCTGGAAAATTGTAGGTGAAGTCGCTTGCATACAGTACAACTGGCATGAAACCAGTTTTTCTAGATGGTTGAGAAACGTGTAACCAACACCAAAGCCTAGGAGAAGGCAAAAGAGAGCACGAAAATCTTTAGGTAGTTCAGTTGAGGCTGACACTGAAGCCGTAGTCATGTATAGAACCGTTCAAAGTGGCCGAAAGAATATTTTAGACGGTTGACAACCTTATAAACTAACAGGCGGCAAAAGAAAGCCTGGAAATCTTTGGGTGGCTCAGTTGAAGTACAGTTCAAGGTGGCTGCAACAAGTTTTTTAGTAACCGGTTGAGAAACGTAACCAACACCAAAGCTTAAGAGAATTTAGAAGAAAGCATGGAAATCTATGTAAAGTACAGCACAGTGGGAGAGACATCTAGTATGAGGGGCTGTTAAATAAAAGGGTAATAAATTTTGGGTGGGATTACGTTTCGGCCAAAATATGGTGAAAATATCAGCATGTGCCTCTTTCGGAACATCACTTGAAATTTACCTAAAAGAATCCATCCTATCAATAAACTCTCGGCGTGATGGTGTCGAAAACGTAACAAGAACAGAGTCCTATGTTACATGCCGAAAATCGCCCTGTAAACATTTCTATTAGTTTTAATTTGCAAGTGAATGCGCGCCAATATTTTAAAAAACTTGTGCGTGCATTTCCGTCCCTTTTGATAGTTGCGTTGGCGCCCGTGAATGCGCAGACGCGGAGTGTGAAGTGAGTGGTGATTTCCGTCATGTCGGGACTAGCCAACTGAACGTCGACGAGTGTGGTTATCTCTGTGCCTTTTATCTTGTCTTTTCTCTTTTAGGATGTAGGTTTCCTTTTGTCTTGTATCTATTATCGTTCCTCCTGTCGTCCATCTACGCAAGAAAAGAGAGGACAAGTTTTAATCTGACTTCAACCGGGGGCAAAAGGACTATCCACGCCCACAATGCTCAACGACGCCCAGCTGCCGCCAAAATAGCCGTAATGTTGTAAAGAGTTCCACAGTTTACGTGAGTATCTTTTGTCTTCTATTATAATCAAAACAAACATTTTTTGCATGTGATATAGTAATTTAAAACGTTTATATGACGTAATACCTTATTGTGCAACATTTTGCAAATATTTATTGTGTTACCAACTGTCATAGTGGCTCTTATACAGTACCCGCCAGGACTTTAAAAGTATACCTTTGAGTAAGAACCATAAAGTATAAGTGGCGCCCAACGTGGGCTCGACGTCTGGCTGACTAGTCCCGACGCGACGGAAATCACCACTTTCTTTTCACTCTGCGTCTGCGCAATCACGGGCGTCGACGCAACTATCTGAAGGGACCGAAATGCACGCACAAGTCTTTTAAATTATTGGCGCGCATTCACTTGCAAATTAAAACTAATATTAGAAATGTTTACAGGCCGATTTTCGGCATGTAACACCCGAGGAAAAGACTGCCGCCGTGACATAAAACAGTCATTTATTTAATCATCCAATTATTCGGTTATTCATTGCGCTAGCAATTATCCATCCAATCCTGCGCTTATTCATTTGACTTTTCGTTTACCCCTTCAATCGATTTTGTTCGTTCATTCAATCATTTATTTCCTTATGCGATTGTTCACTGATTCACTTAATCTTCTGCCCATTCACTTATCGATTCTTTCATTCATGCAAACAGGTATTCACCTCTTCATTCATTCAATCATACATTTCTTCATTCATTTAGTCACTTAATCATTCTTTACTCGATCCATTTGCGTATTCAATTATTCATTTAATCATTTTCGCTCGTTTATTCACTTTTCATTCTATCATTTCATCGATTTAATCAATTATTCACTGATTCATTACACCCTCTATTCATTTAGTTTTGATTTGTTCATTCATTCAATTATTCATTCATTTATGTATTCACTTCTTCATTCATTTAGTCGCTTATTCATAAATTCGGGCGTTTATTTACTTATTGGTTGTTTATGTCAGACTTTTATTCATTAATTCAATCATTTATTTAATTGTTTGTTTGTTCTTTACTTGTTCATTTGGTTTACTATCCATTACTTATTCAACCAGTTATTCATTCATTCACTTTTTGTCTCTGAGTTCGTTTATTTGCAGGTTTCCATTAGTTTAACCATTTAATTATTAATTCCTTTCTTTACCCATTTATTCATTCTTTCATTCAATTATAAATTTGCCCATTTAGTCATATCTTCCATAATTCGTTTGTTTATTTACCTATTCATTCATTCAATTATTCATGTATGCATATACTCATTTACCAGCTTATTTATCAATCATTCATTGACTTATTTATTTATTCAGTCATTCCTCGTTCATCATATTATTTGTACATTCATTTCTTTATTCATGATTTACTATTCGCCAGTCCTTCATTTAATTATTCATTCAATAATTTATTCAAATGTGCATTCATTCACTTGTTCAATTTTGCACTTGTCATTTATTTAGTTATTCGCTTGATTATTCACTAATCCAGTCACTCCATTTTTCATTAATCAATCGTTTAATCATTTATTTACCCATTTTTATACTTATTAAATCATTCATTCATTCATTTGGTTGTTCAATTACTCTTTTTCTTTCATTCAATCATTCACTTATTTGTTCAATTATATATTAATTCACGCATTTACTCTTTCGTATTTATTCTATCGATCTTTTATTCATTTGTTGTTCATGTGTTTATGATTTCATTCATTCACTAATTCTTTTGGGTGTTTATTTGTTCATTATGTCAGTCTTTTATTCACTAATTTAATCACTTATCTAACAATTTATTTATGCATTCGTTCATTCATTTATTCAATTGTTTGTTTGTTCGTTCTTCACTTATTCACTCATTCATTTAGTTTACTATCCATTACTTGTTCAACCAGTTATTCATTCAATCACTCCGTTTATTCATTCATTCATTCGATTATTTATTCGTACCTTAGTTCGTTTATTTGTAGATTTTCATTAGTTGAATTATTTAATTATAAATTCATTTCTTACCCATTTATTTATTCCTTCATTTAATTATAAATTTACCCATTTAGCCATTTGTTCAATTATTCATGCATGCATCTAATCATTTGTCATTTACTAGCTTATTTATTCAATCATTCATTTCTTTATTCACTCGTTTCATTTAATTATCCATTATCTCATTTATCAATTTGTTCGTTTATTAATTATTTATTCGTTCGTTCATTCATTCAAGAATTTATACAAATGCTCACTTATTCACTTGATCAATTATTAAACTTTGCACTCATTCATTCATCAATCAACCACTTAATTTGGGGAGCACAGTTGGAATTGTAGTCATTTAAGCTCAATTCAAGACGGCTGAAATGAGTTTTTTGGGTATTTGAGAAGTGTATCCAACACCAAAGCATAGGAGAAGGCAAAATAGAGCTTGGAAATCTTTGGGAAGTACAGTTAAACTCGACATTTCGCACAGAACCGTTCAAATTTTAGCCGGTTGAGAAACGTATAAACAACATCAAGATCTAACAGTAGACAAAAGAAAGCTTAAGTCTTAGAGTACAACCGTTCGGATGGAAGAATATTCTAGCAGGTTGAGAAGCGTATTAACAATACCACGTCTTAAAAGGCGGCCAAACAATGCCTGCAAATCTGGCTCAGTTGAAACTGAGTTGTTTAAGCACAGTTCAAGTTGACTGAAACGAGTTCTTTAGCCAGTTGAGAAGCATGTAACCACACCAAAGCCTAGGAGAAGTCTGAAGAAAGCTTGGAAATCTTTGTATAGTACAATTGAGGCTGAAGCCTTAGTCTAGTGCAGAATTGTTCAAAAAACTTAAAGAAGATTTTAGCTGACATTAAAGCCGATAAATAATATTAAATCCAACAGGCGGCGGCAAAAGAAAACAGAAATCTTTGGGTGGCTCAGTTGAAACTCTTAGAGTCGTTTAAGCACAATTCAAGATGGCCAAAACGAATTTTTTAGCCGGTTGAGAAGTGAATAACCAACACCAAAGTCTAGAAGTCGAAGGAACGCTCGAAAATCTTTTGGTAGTACAGTTGAAACCTATGCGAAGACTAAAGAAAGCTCGGTATTGACTTCTTCATTCATTTGGTCGTTCATTTGCGCATTCAATTATTCATTCATTCATTTAATCGTTAAGTAATAGTGTTCGCTCGTTTACTCACTTCATTCTGTCATCCTATAATTTATTTGGTTATTCACCGATTCATTAAACCATATATTCATTCATTCATGTATGTATTTCCTTCTTCATTCATTTTGTCGCTTATTCATTCATTAATTCTTTAAATTATTCATTCGTTCCATTTTTTAATTATGAATTCACTCATTCACTAATTCTTTTGGGCGTTTATTTGTTCATTGGGTCATTATGTCAGAGTTTTATTCACTAATTCAATCGCTTTTCCAGTCATTTATTGATGTATTCGTTCCATTCATTTATTCAATTGTTTGTTTGTTTGTTCTTTATTTGTTCGTTCTTTCATTTAGTTTACTATGAATTACTGATTCAGCCAGTTATTCATTCATTCGATTATTTATTCGTATCTTTATTCATTCATCTTCATTATTTCAACAATTTAATTATTAATTAATTTATTTACCATTTATTCGTTCTTTCTTTCAATTATAAATTTACCCTCCAATCATTCGTTTGTTAACTTATTTATTTGACTCATTTATTTACCTATTGATTCATTTGCTTCATTTATTCGCTTATTCATTGGTTACTCATTCATTTGTTCAATTATTCATGCATGCATCTAGTCATTTACTACTTTTTATTCAATCATTCGTTAGCTAATTCATTTATTCAGTCATTCCTGATTCATCCAATTATTTGTACGTTTATTCATTCATTTCTTTATTCACTCATTCACAAATTCGCCAGTCGCTCATTTAATTATTCATTCCCTCATTTATTTATTGATTAGTTTATTAATTATTTATTCGTTCATTTGGTTATTCTTCACTCAATAATTTATTCATGTTCATTCACTCATTTCATTAATTATTCAATTTTGCACTGGTTCATTTAGTTATTCGCTCGATTATTCGCTATCATTCATTCATTAATCAACTACTTAATTATTTCCTTATCCATTCAATTATTCATTTATTCAATCGTCCATTTACTCACTTTTTCTTTCATTTCTTATTCAATCATTCGTTCAATTATATATTAATTTGCATATCTAGTCTTTCATATTTATTCCATCAATCTTTTATTCATTTGTTGTTCATATATATTTTCAAAATTTAGTCATTTATTTGTTCATTAATGAATAATTCACCCAATTATGTAGTGGCTTCTTCATTCGCTTAATCGTTACTTCAACTATTTATTCATTAATTTGAATTTTCAATTAACATTCATTTTGCTCGTTCATTCGTTTGTTATAATTTTTCATCCGTTTATTCCATTTTTATTCATCATTCGCTTCCTTATTCGATTATTCGCCAATTCATTTACCTATTGATTTGTTCATTCATTCATACAGATATTTACTTGAACTGTTCAATCGTGCATTTGTTTATTCATAGTTTCGTTATTCAGTCATTCAATCGTTCGTTCAATCATTCATTCATTAATTTAATTTTTCAGTGAACCATCATTTCGTTCAATCATCAAGTTATAATTTTTTGTTCGTTCATTCAATCATTTGTTTGCTTATTAGACTATTCACTGATTCATTTAACCATCTATTCATTCACTTATTGATTCGTTCGTTCATTCATTTACTGTTCATTCACTTCTCCATTCATTCAATCATGCATTTGTTCATTCATTTCCTGCTTATTCGTTTTCTTTATTCGGTCATTCATTTGTTCGTTCAATTATTCATTCATTCATTTGACTTTCCAATTAGCTATCATTTCGTTCATTCATTAAATCGTCAAGTTAGAATTTTCGTTCGTTCGTTCAATTTTCAATCAAGCATACGATTATTCATTGATTAATTTATTCAAACAGGTTTTCACTTTTTTAACCGTTCAATCATGCATTTGTTCATTCTTTAGATGCTTATTCGTTGTTTCTTTATTCAGTTATTCATTCATTTGATTTTTCAATTAACTCTCGTTTTCTTCATTCATTGAATAATTGTTATAATTTTTAGTTTATTCATTCAATCGTTCGTTTCTTTATTCCATTATTCACTTATTCATTTAACAGTCTGTCCATTCATTAATACAGGTATTCACTTCTGCATTCGATCAATTATGCATTTGTTCATTCATTAGTCGCTTATTCGTTCTCTACCTGCAAAATTGACACAATTATTTACTGTTGAATTCACTTAGAGAAATTGTTTTCAAGAAAGCTCGACTATCAAAATTGTTGATTGTCAAATCTAGACAATTTGTAGGTAAAAAAACACTATCGAAATCACTAAGACACAAGTTATCGATTTCGACAAATTGTCGGTCAAGAAAAGTCGACTATTGAAATCACTCATACAAATTGTCGGCCAAGAAAAGTCTACCTGCAAAATTGACACAATTATTTACTGTTGAATTCACTTGAAGAAATTGGTTTCAAGAAAGGTCGACTATCAAAATTGTCGATTGTCATATCTAATCAGACAATTTGTAGGTAAAAAAAAACATTATCGAAATCGCTAAGACACAAGTTATCGACATCGACAAATTGTCTGTCAAAAAATCGACTATTGAAATTGTAGACTCTAAAATTCACTCAGGCAAATTGTTGGTCAAGAAAAGTCAACTATTGAACTCACTCATGATGATTTGTTGACTGTCGAGTTCAGTCGGACAGATTATTGGTTAAGAAAAGTTGACTATCAAAATCACTCGAACACAAATTGTTGACTGCCATACTCATTCAGACAATTCAAAATCACTCAGACTTAAAACTGTCGAATGTCAAATTCACTCGGACAAATTGTTGGTCAAGAACACTTGGCTCTTAAAATCACTTACACACATTGTCGACTAGCAAATTCACTCTGACAAATTTCCAATCAAGAATAGTGGACTATGGCAATCACTTGGATACAAACGTTGACTGTCGAATTCACTTGGACAAATTGTCACGAAAAAAGGGATATCGAAATAAAGCAGAAATTTTCGACTGTCAAATTCACTCATACAAATTATCAGTCAAAAAAAGTCAACTGGCAAGATCATTGATCGTTGAATTAACTCGGAGAAATGTTTGTCAAGGAAAGTTGCCTTTCGAAATTGTTGACTGTCAAAACTGAACAGACAATTTCTTGGTAACAAAAAAAATGTCTATCGAAATCACTTAGATACAAGATGTTGACTGTGGAATTAACTACGACAAATTGTCAGTGATAAAATCGACTATTGAAATTGTCGACTGTCAAATTCACTCAGGCAAATTATTCTTCAAGAAAAATCAACTAGCAAAATCATTGACACAAGTTATTAACTATTTAATTTACTCTGAGAAATTGTTGGTCTAAAAAATCGACTATCGAAATTGTCAACTTGTCAATTTCATCCAGGCAAACAGTCGGTCAAAAAACTCTACTATCGAAATCACTTGTGACAAATTGTTGACTGTTGAATTCATTTGGACAAATTGTCCATGAGAAAAGACGATGATAAAAATTATTCCGGCACATTATCCACCGTCGAATTCACTCGGACAAATTGTCGCATAAACTGTTGAGTGTTAAATTCACTCGGACAAATTTTCGATCAAGAACAGTCGACTCTCATAATCACGTACACAAATTATCGACTATCAAATTCATTCTAACAAATTTCCTGTTAAGAAAAGTCGACTATGGCAATCACTTGGACACAAATAGTTGACTATTGAATTCACTTGGACAAATTGTGTCAAGAAAAAAGGATATCGAAATAAGACAGAAATTTTCGACTGTCAAATTCACTCGTACAAATTATGTCCAGAAAAGTCAACTGGCAAAATCATTGACTCAAGTTATTGACCGTTGAATTCACTCAGACAAATGTTTGTTAATGAAAGTGGGGTCTCGAAATTGTCGACTGTATAATCTGATCAGACAATTTATTGGTAAAAAAACAACTATCGAAATTACTTAGATACAAGTTGTTGACTGTAGAATTAACTACGACAAATTGTTAGTAATAAAATCGACTATTAAAATTTGTCAACTGTCAAATTCACTCGGGCGAATTGTTGGTCAAGAAAAAACAAATACCGAAATCACTCGGGCACAAATTGTTGACTGCCAAACTCGCTCAAACCAATTGTCAGTCCAGACATAAACTGTTGAATGTCCAATCCACTTGGACAAATTGGCTGTCAAAAACAGTCGACTCTCAATTCACTCGGACAGAAATTGTTGACTATCAAATTCATTTTAACAAATTGCCGATCATCACACACATCAAATCGTTGACTGTCGAATTCATTCAAATTGTCGATCAGGGAAATTTAGCTATTGAAATGACTCAGACCGAAATTGTGGCTGTCAAATTCACTCAGACAAATTGTCAGTCAAGAAAAACTATCGAAATCAGACAAATTTCGACTGTCAAATTCACTCATACAAATTGTCGGTTAAGAAAAGTCAATTAGCGAAATCATTGACAAGTTATTGACTATGTTGAATTCATTCTGAGAAATAGTTGTCAAGAAAAGTCGACATGGAAATTATCAGCTGTCAATTAATCAGACAATTTGTTGTTCAAAAAATATAACTATCAAAATAACTATGAAACGAGTTGTCGACTGTGGAATTAACTACGACAAGTTGTCGGTAAAAAAATCGACTATTGAAATTGTCGACTGGCAAATTGTTGGTCAACAAAAGTCGACTCAAAAATTACTCAGAACAATTTGTTGACTGTCGAATGCAGTCACATAAATTGTTGGTCAAGAAAGGTCAACTATCAAAATCACTGATAAATTGTCGGTCAAGAAAAGAAGAATACCAAAATCAACCAGACAAATTGTCAGTCCAGAA
The DNA here is from genome assembly GCA_036346225.1 of Platerodrilus igneus. NCBI lineage: Eukaryota > Metazoa > Arthropoda > Insecta > Coleoptera > Lycidae > Platerodrilus > Platerodrilus igneus. The sequence continues at coordinate 288,677 of JARFIW010000115.1, read as the reverse complement.
AATTTACGCATCCGAATCATTCAGACGTAAACTGTTGAATGTCAAATTCACTCAGATGAAATGTTGGTCAAGAGCAATCGACTCAAAATCATCCAGACAAAAATTGTCGATTATCCAATTCACTCTAATAAATTGCCGGTCAAGAAAAGTCGACTATGGAAATCACTCGGACACAAATTGTTGACTGCTAACTCATTCGGATAAATGGTCAGTCCAGATAATTCAACCATCAGAATCACTCAGACTAAACTGTTGGTTGTCGACTATCAAATTCACTCTAGCAAATTTCCGGTCAAGAAAAGTTGACTATGGAAATCACTCAGATACAAATCGTTGAATGTCGATAAAAGAAATCGACTTGAAATTGTTGACTGTGAAATCTAATCAGACAATTTGGCGATAAAAAAAGACTATCAAAATCTCTCAGACACAAGTAGTCGACTACGATAAATCGGTAAAATACGACCGATTATTGAAATTCTCGAACTGCAAAATTCACTTGGGCAAATTGTTGGTCAAGAAGTCGACTATCGAAATCATTCAAGACAATTTGTTGACCGTCGAATTCACTTGTACAAATTGTTAGTTAAGAAAAGTCTACTTTCGAAATCACTGACAAATTATCGGCCAAGAAAAGATGACTATCAAAATCACTCAGATACAAATTGTTGACTGGTAAACTGTTGAGTGTAGACTATCAAATTCACTCTAGCAAATTGCCGGTCAAGAAAAGTTGACTATGGAAATCACTCAGATACAAGTCATTGAATGTCGATAAAAGAAATCGACTTGAAATTGTTGACTGTCAAACCTAATCAGACAATTTGGTGATAAAAAAAAGCCATATCGAAATCCATGACACAAGTAGTCGACTACGAAAAATCGGTAAAACACAACAGATTATTGAATTTATCAACCTGTAAAATTCACTCGGGCAAATTGCTGTTCAAGAAAAGTCTACTATCGAAATCACTGAAGACAATTTGTTGACCGTCGAATTCACTCGTACAAATTGTTGGTTAGGAAATTCTACTTTTGAAAACACTGACAAATTGTCGGTCAAGAAAAGATGACTATTAAAATCACTCACATACTGCCAAACTTACTCGGACAAATTGTCAGTCCAGAAAATTTAACCATCAGAATCACTCAGACGTAAACTGTTGATTGTCGACTATCAAATACACTCTAACAAATTGCTGGTCAAGAAAACTCGACTATGGAAATCACTCGCTTACAAATGACTGTAGAATTGCTCTGGCAAATTGTTGTTTAACAAAAGTTAACTATCAAAATCACTCTGGCTGTAATTGTCGACTGTCGATTTCACTCAGACAAATTGTCGGTCCAGAAAATTCAACCATCAAAATCGCTTGCACGGAAACTATTAAATGTCAAGTTCACTTGGACAAATTGTTAATAAAGAACAGTCTACTCTCAAAATCACTCGGACACGTTGTCAACTATCGAATTCACTCTAACATTTCCGGTCAACAAAAGTTGACTATGGAAATAATATATTTTATTGTAATTATTATAAGACTTTTAACACTGTCGTACACTATATGTTATATTGTTTGTTAAATTGCTTGTCTCTGCCACTACCATGTATATATGGGTTCAAATAAATACAATACAATACAATACAATTTATTGTCATTCACTCATTTGTTCATTCATTCAATCGTCAAGTTATTTTTTCATCCGTTCATTCAATCATTCGTTTCATTATTTGATTATTCACCGATTCATCTAATTATTCCTATTGATTCATTCATTCATTAATGCATTTGATTTTACAGTTAACCATCATTTCATTCATTCAATCGTCATGTTATAATTTTTCGTTCGTTCATTCAATCATTTGTTTCCTTATTCGATTATTCAATAATTCATTCATTCATACAGGTATTTACTCCTTCATGTGTTTAATCATGCATTTGTTCATTCATTAGACACCTATACATTGATTTTTATTCAGTCATTCATTCGTTCCTTCAATTATTCTTTCATTCGTTTGATTCGTCAATTAACTATCAATTTGTTTATTCACTGATTGATTTAGTCATCTATTTATTCACTTATTCATTCATACAAGAATTCACTTATTCATTCGTTCAATCATGCATTTGTTCATTCATTAGTCGCTTATTCGTTTTCGTTATTCAGTCATTCATTCGTTTGTTCAATATTCATTCATTCACCTTTTCAATTAACCATCGTTTCGTTTGTTCGTTCGTTCATTCAATCATTAATTCCTTGATTAAAGACCCAAATTGAATTAGAAACGAACCTCGACAAAGCTCGAAAAACATGCTTACGCTCTACTCTTAATTTAAAAAAAAATCGCTTGGTTTATAAATTACAGCTACAAAAAATTATTAGGACTAAGTTGTAAATAAACACCATCGCTTATCATTCTTCCTGTTAGTAACGCAGTGTTACGAGCATCGTGTAAGCCGCAATGCTCCTTACCGATAAAACCTAAACCGACTTCGGTCAAAGCCCCGTTTAAGCCTTTGGGTATTCGACAGTAATGCGCCTAAAAAACGTTCGTTCAAAAAGTACTTTGTTATAGCCGTAGGTACGAACATACTTTGTACATCGCCTTCAAGTCTATCCACGAATTGAAATAGTAAGCCTTGCTTATATGCTTCCGTCGACATTCATTATGCAAACAAATCTTCAAGTCCCAATCGGACCACGTGGCGAACACAGCCAGCTTTCGGCCATCGCATCTTGTATCAAACACAACCGTATACTTGTCGGACAAAGCGTTTAACCACCTATTGAATAACATCAAACACGTTCCAATCGGAACACCACCGTCAACTTGCGCCTGCGAGATACCTAAAACCCCCAATTTTATTTTACATAAACTTAGAAAACAACAATCAAACCAGTGAAATCAGTGCAAAATTCACTCAGTCGAGGTACTTCGGTCGGCATCACGTACTGTTGGAACTCTTCCAGTACAACATTCGCCCCAACATCGTACAACACAACGGCAAATTCTATTACTTCAGGAGGTTGTCTGTTTAAATCGGTTTTATCCCAACAGGTTGCTTCGAAGTCGAGCACTAGGAGGTAGTCGAACGGCTGTGTTTTAACTTCGGATGTGCTAGTGGCAACGTTGATTGTTCGAACGGCGTTTAGTGTTCTGCAATTGTAAGGTTTACACTTAGAGTTTTAGATTAACTTACCTGGCTAATTCGAAGGTGTTCATAATAGAAGTCGGAAGTGAGGTTAGGTGTTGAGGTGGAAGCGACTAAATAGCGTCGGTGGTTTTCTTTCAATCGGCTCTAAGTGGGAAAATTGTAGGAAGAATGCGGGTTGTTCATTGGTTGATTACCGTTTCTTGTTCTAGTTTTGGAATGGAAGATAGTAGTGTAAAGCTTGTTTTATATTTACTTATTCGTTCATTCATTCATTGCAAATTAATCTGATTACGCTTGCAAATAAATCCACTTATTTATACGTTCGTCTATTCATTCTTAATTCACTCATTGCTCCCCTTCGTTCGCATATAACTCACTCATTCATTTACTACTTTATTCATTGTAAACAAACGTGATCGAATTCGTAACTAACGAAGTCGTAGTCTCAATCATTGCTTATTCCTTTATCATCTACATTCACTATGAAATGTTCATTCATCCATTCTTGATTCGCCCATTCATCCGTTTCTGCTAGTGATCCTATTTAAACGCTTATGCATTTATTTATTCCTTCATTTATCCATTGTAAATAAATCTGATTATACTAGAAAACAAAGCCATTTTAATAATAAGCCGCTTATTCATTCATTCATACACTCGTGCTTTCACTCATTCAACACTCATTCATTCACTACTACTCACTTTACTCCCCCTTTATTCATACATCCAGCTTTTAGTCACTCTATTAGTCGACTCATTGATTGATTTATTTATTTATGCATTTATTTGTTGATTAAATACCTTTTTCAGTGTGAAAAAGAGGTGATTAAATAACAAATTACAGAGTCATGATGATGATAACAATAGTCTCACTTATTCATTCATTCATTCACTCATTCCATTCGTTCATTTATTCATACGTTTATTTGTCACGATGTGATTGTGTTCAATAACAAAACTATGATGATAATAATAATCAATCACTTATTCATCATTTCGTTCGTTTATGCTTTTATTCATTTATTCATTCATTCCCTAATCCATACGACTTGTGCACTTATTCATTCTCCATTGTAAATGGATCTGATTGTGTTGGGATACAAAGCCATTTTAATACTAATAATCGCTTAGTTATTCATTCATTCCCCGTTTATTCCTTTCTGCACTTATTTATGAATTTGCCCATTTATGTATTCATTTGCTTAATCACTCAGTCTGCCTTATTCATACATTTATTTTCATTTTTTTAATCTTTTATTCATTCAATTGCCTATTCAAAGTTTATACATTTACCGATTTATTCACTTATTCATTTGTTAACTTTGTTGATTAATCTTTTATTGTAAATAACATATCGTTCATTTATTAATTCAGTCGTTCTTGATTCACTAGTGCATTTATTTGTTGGTTCACTACCTTATTCATTATAAACAGATGTGGTGGAATAGCTTTTAAGTCACAAAGTCATAATAATCACTCATTCATTCATTAATCTCTTCATTTAGTCGTTCACATACTTATTCATTCAATCACCTCATTCATTTATTCGTCATTCATCCATCGTGAATAAATTTGATTGTGATGCAAAATCAATCCATTACAAAACCACCCACTCGTTCATTTATTTATTTAATTATTCATCGCTCTTAATTCACTCATTGGTTATCCATTTGCTTAATCACTCACTCCCACTTCGTTCATTTATAACTCACTCAATCATGATTTGTTGATTGATTACTTTATTTATTGTAAACAGATGTGATCGAATATCATAACTTATTCATTATTCACTCATTCATTGATTTATTCGTTATCGTATGCATTTATTAATGAGTGTGATAAGTTTGATAACGAAGCTAATGTAATATTATTCTCATTCATCCATTCCTTATTCCCTCATTCGCCCATTCGATCGTTTCTGCATTTATTCATTCACTAATTGATTCATTTGACCGCTTATGTATTTGTTTACTCGTCATTCATCCTTTGTAAATAGATCTGATTATGCTAAAAAACCAAGCTACATAATAATCACTTAGTTATTCATTCATGTACTTATTCGTTTCTGCACTTATTCATGGATTTGCTCATTTATTCATTCATTAATACATTCATTCGCTTAATCACTCACTCCTTCTTTATTTATACGTTTTTTAATCACTTATTCATTCAATCACCCGTTTAGAATTCACTTATTCATTGATTTCTTCATTTATTCATTTATTATCTTATACATTCACTGTTTCGTTCATTAATTTTTTCATTGTAAATGTTGGATAATAAAGTTTCTATAGACTCGCTCATTTATCTATTCATAGATTTAGTCATTCACTTTCATTCACATTCATTTGTTGATTCATTAGTAACAGATGCGATGGATTAGCATAATCTACAAGGATGTAATAATAGCAATAGTAATCACTCACTTATTCATTCTTCATTTACTCATTTGCCCATGAACTTATTCATTCATGCATTCATTCATTCATTCAAACGTTTGTGGATTCATTAATTCTCATTCATCCATTGAAGCGCATTTAATTATTATAAAAATCACTAATAACTTATTCATTTGTTGACTCATTTTTTCATTTCTGTACTTATTCATTCGCTTAATCACTCACTTACTTCCTTCATTCATCCAATTCATACATTTATACCTTTAGTCAATCATTTATTAGTTGACTCATTCATTGATTCATTAACGTATGCATTCATTTGTTGATTCATTATCTTATTCACAGCGCACGGAGGCGATTAAGTGGCCAGTCATTTATTAGTTGACTCATTCATTCATTCATTCATTATTTATTCATTCGTTCACTCACTAAATTATTCACTGCCAACCGAAGTGGTTCTGTTGATACTCAAAGCTTCGACTCACGCATTTAGTTATTCACTTATTCATTCGTCTCTGCATTTATTCATTCGTATATTCACCTATTCATTCATTCATTCACTCACCAAATTATTCATTGTCAACCGATGTGGTTCTGTTTAATCTCAAAGCTACCACTCACGCATTTAGTTATTCAGTTATTCATTGGTCTCTGCATTTATTCATTCGTATATTTACTTATTTATTCATTCACTCATTCATTAAATTATTCATTGTCAACCGATGTGGTTCTGTTGAAACACAAAGCTTCCACTCACGCATTTAGTTATTCACTTATTCATTCGTCTCTGCATTGATTCATTTGTATATTCACTTATTTATTCATTCGTTCACTTACTAAATTATTCATTGTTAACCGATGTGGTTCTGTTGAAACACAAAGCTTCCACTCACGTATTTAGTTATTCACTTATTTATTCGTCCCTGCATTTATTCATTTGTATATTCACTTATTTATTCATTTATTCGCTCACTAAATTATTTACTGCCAACCGATGTGGTTCTGTTGAAACCCAAAGCACCCACTTACGCATTTAGTTATTCACTTATTCATTAGTCTCTGCATTTATTCATTTGTATATTCACTTATTTATTCATTCATTCACTCACTAAATTATTCATTGTGAACGGATATGGTTCTGTTGAAACCCAAAGCATCCACTTACGCATTTAGTTATTTAGTTATTCATTCGTCTTTGCATTCATTCATTCGCATATTCACTTATTTATTCATTCATTCACTCACTAAATTATTTACTGCCAACCGATGTGGTTCTGTTGAAACCCAAAGCTTCCATTCACGCATTTAGTTATTCACTTATTCATTCGTCTCTGCATTTATTCATCCGTATATTCACTTATTTATTTATTCATTCACTCAATAAATTATTTATTGTCAACCGATGTGGTTTTGTTGAAACTCAAAGCTTCCACTCGCGCATCTAGTTATTCACTTATTCATTCGTCCCTGCTTTTATTTATTGGTATATTCACCTATTCATTCATTCATTTACTCACCAAATAATTCATTGTCAACCGATGTGGTTCTGTTGAAACCCAAAGCTTCCATTCAGGCATTTAGTTATTCACTTATTCATTCGCTTCTGCATTTATTCATTTGTATATTCACTTATTTATTCATTCACTCACTCACTAAATAATTCATTGTCAACCGATGTGGTTCTGTTGAAACCCAAAGCTTTGACTCACGCATTTAGTTATTCACTTATTCATTTATCTCTGCATTTATTCATTCGTATATTCACTTATTTATTCGTTCACTCACTCACTAAATTATTCACTGCCAACCGATGTGGTTCTGTTGATACTCAAAGCTTCGACTCACGCATTTAGTTATTCACTTATTCATTCGTCCCTGCTTTTATTCATTCGTATATTCACCTATTCATTCATTCATTCACTCACCAAATTATTCATTGTCAACCGATGTGGTTCTGTTGAAACCCAAAGCTTCCATTCAGGCATTTAGCTATTCACTTATTCATTCGTCTCTGTATTTATTTATTCGTATTTTCACCTATTCATTCATTCACTCACTCACTAAATTATTCATTGTCAACCGATGTGGTTCTGTTGAAACCCAAAGCTTCGACTCACGCATTTACTTATTCACTTATTCATTCGTCTCTGCATTTATTCATTCGTATATTCAGTTATTTATTCTTTCATTCACTCACTCACTAAATTATTCTTTGTCAACCGATCTGGTACTGTTGTAGGACAAACCCGTTTATTCATTCATTCCCCTTTTTACATTTATTTATAATTGTAGACGGTTGTAATTGTGTTATTCATCTCTTATTCACGCATGCACTTATTCGCCAGTTTATTCATTCCTTCAACGACGCTAATAACTGTAAAGGTGGAAGCGGATAAAAGTAAATAAATAGAAAAAAGACGGATATCTTAAAGGAGTTGCAAAAGACCCACGGTTATGTTAGTGTTGTAGCGGTAGCGAAATTTGTACAGATCTTGACGAAATATTTTACAGTAAGATGGCGGTTGCGTTAGTAAAGCGTTATCGTGTTTAAAACGTTGTTTCTTAGGAAATAATTTATATATCTGTGGGTCGAACTACCTAGACGATTCTTCTTAATCTTCTTTGGGAATTAAACCACTCATTTTAATTCCCAAAGAAGATTAGAATGCTAAACAAACCACAACAAACATACAGGGAGTATTTACCTAGACGATCTCTAAAGATTGGTTTATTGAAGCGACGTTAAACGTTTTTTGGTGTGGTAGCTGCAAGGTATAAATTGACTGAATTTTATACATAAAATTGAACGATGTTATTCCACACGTTACTGCTGTTCTATACACAAAAGATTGAATTGGGATGAACGAATCGTTCGTTGGCGTCTGTAGCGAGAGTCAGACATTTTGTTTCCTGCAAGCGAAACTGCCCTACACCCAAACCGCCAGATATTCCAATTTTTCCACACAAACATGGATGTAATACCAAAAAATTCTTATTATAACGAATCTAACAGCTCTTCTTACAGGCCGAAACCCTCAAAGTTATCGCCGAGAGCGCCTTGGAAAGCCTCAAATGTCCCGTTTGTATGGAGTGCATGGTAGGACCCATCATCATGTGCAAAGAAGGCCACAGCATGTGTAAGACCTGCAAGACTTTATGCCAAAACTGCCCTTGCTGCCGTAGCCCATTTATCAGCGTTAGGAATATCGCACTCACATCTCTTGCCGATAGCATACCAATATCTTGCCCTAACGCCGAGTGGGGTTGCACCCAATTCGTTAAGACAAAAGAACACGCCGACCATGTAATCCGATGTCGGTTTAGGCGTTTCCTTTGCAGGGATACGAAATTGGAATGTAAGTGGAGCGGTTCGTATGACGAGTACAAAGAGCATTGCGGACAACATCACCACATCGGGCTTAGTCGCAGAACTGCGTGGTTGGTACCATCTGATTTTATTACAATTGAGTATATGAGTTTAACGATTTCGGCTCTTGGCGAGTTGTTTGTGTTTAAGCAGAAGATCGATCAGGAGAAGGAAATCTTTCAGTGGGGCGTGCAGTTTATTGGAGAGCAGGAGCGAGCTTCTGAATTTGTTTATCAGATTATCATTTCAGGGTCGTTCTCCAATAAGACCGTGACGTTTTCGCATATGTGCGCATCTATTTTCATGGATGATGCTAATTTATTTAGCGAGACTAATGCGATCAAAACTACTTTTCAATGTGTCAAGTCTGTTGCACAGTATATCATAGTGAAGGTTGTTGTAATACGCCGTGACAGCATGAACAGGTTCCGTAGGATGGCTATGGACATGGATGGCAGTTCGACTAGCGACGACACAAGTACACCGAGTTTACAGTCGGGTTAAGTTCTAGAAATGTAAGTATGTACAACTTTTAAATTATAAGATTTTACGGTCGAAATCGATACGTAAAGCAGGACGACATCAGTCTATAGCCTGCGTATTTCATAGTTAGAGGAAAATTTACACAAACTGATTAGCTTCTTCAACATGGGACGGCTGTCTTTCTAGAGACGACATTAATACCAGCTTACAAAGTTGAAGAAGCTTTCGCTTCAATGCAACGCAGTCAGCCTAAAACATGAGTAAAAATAACGTAGTGTTGGTATCGTATATGTATCGCTGCGATATTAATTTGCTTTTAAAAATGTAGTTCGATTAACTTTTAGATGTAAGTTGTGTGTGTAATTTAGATGATTATATTAAATAAACGTGTAGAGAACCTGGGGTTTTTACTGATTTCGACGTGCGAAATAAAAATTTCTTTTGCGACACCCTTAAGTTGTGCGTTTTATGGAAGTTCGTTCATTGAAAATTGTGTGGGTTTGATGCATTGAACGATTTACATCATGGGGTCGCAAAAATACAGTCGTTTGTATATCGCCTCTAGATATCTATACCAACTTTTTAAAGGAAGGGACTGTCGGCTTTCGAAGAGATCGAACATGTGTGTACGTTAGTTCTAGCGAAACTCTTTCTTATTCCGTACATTTTTCTCTTACGTAAAAAATATTTTGTGTTCCGCCATCGCTTCTCCTCTAAAATTTGTCTACGCATAGAAGAAACTATTCGTACTCGATCCTCACTTGGATGAGAGAAGGTCTGGTTCCAGCGAAAAACTAGGTAAGTCCCGGCTTTATCGGTGATGGCAACACTTACACCCTAATCAATTTACGTGCTTATCTTCATTAAGCCCTCGTCACGTCATTTTTTATTTGATCTTCATTCTCATTACTCACCAATTTACTTATTTATTTTTATTCAATCGCTCATTCCTTAATTTACTCGTTCATATTCATTCAATCGCTAATTACTCATTCATCTTCATTCAATCATCCACACTCATTAACTTACTCGCTTATTTTCGTTCAATCACACATTACTCATCAAATTATTCATCTTCATTCTGTCATCTATCAATTTATTCACTGATCTTAATTTAATATCTCATTACTCGCCAATTTACTTACCCAACTTCATGCAAGCACTTATTACTCGTTAATTTACCTGTTCATCTTCATTCAATAGCTCATTACTCATCAATTTACTCGTTCCTCTTTATTCAATCGCTTATTACTAGTTCATTTTCATTCAATCAATTAACTTGTTAATCTTCACTCATTCAGTACTCATTAATTTCCTACTTTATCTTCATACAATCGCTCATTATTCATAAATTTGCAATAACATCTTCATTCATTCGCTCACTACTTATCAATTTACTCGTTCATATTTATTCAATCGCACATTACTTTTCAATTTACTCGCTCATCTTCATTCAATCGTGCATCACTCATCTATTTACTGATTGATCATTTAATCACTCATTTCTCACGAATTAATTTGTTCATTTTCATTCAATTGCACATTACTCATCTACTTACTTGTTCAATTTCAATCAATTGTTCATCATTTTACTCGTTCACCTTCATTTAGTTATGCATTATTCATCAATTTAATCATTCATTTTCATATACTCTCACAATACTCAAATTTATTTATTATCTACAATCACTTATTACTATCACTTTATGCATTTACCTCCATTCAAGCGCTCACTACTCATCAATTTACTCGCTAACCTTCATTCAGTCACTCATCAATTTACTCACTGATAATTTAATAGCTCATTACTCACCAATTTACTAGTTCATCTTCGGTCAATCACTTATTACTCACCAATTTACTTACCCATCTTCATTCAATCACTTATTACTCATTAATTTACCAGTTCATTTTATTCATTTTCATTCAGTAACTCATTACTCATCAATTTACTCCTTCCTCTTCATTCAATCGCACATTACTCATTGATTTTCATTCAATCGCTTAGTTCTCATCAATTTACTTGTTAATCTTCGCTTATTCATTACTCATTAATTTCCTAGTTTATCTTCATACAATGGCTCATTAGTCATATTTTACTCCTACATCTTCATTCAATCGCTCATTACTTATCAATTTACTGGTTCATCTTCGTTCAATCGCTTATTACTCGCCAATTCATATTCATTTTTATTCAATCACTCATTCCTTAATTTAATCGTTCAATCACACATTACTCTTTAATTTACTCGCTCATCTTCATTCAATCGTGTATCACTCATCTATTTACTGATTGATCATTTAATCGCTCATTTCTCACCTATTTATTTGTTCATCTTCATTCAATTGCACTTTACTTATCTACTTACTTGTTCATTTTCAATCAATTACTCATCAATTTAATCATTCATTTTTATTTAGGCTCACAATATTAATAAATTTACTCATCTTCAATCGCTTATTACTATCACTTTACGCGTTTACCTTCATTCAAGCGCTTAGTACTCATCAATTTACTCGCTAACCTTCATTCAGCCACTCATCAATTTACTCATTGATCTTAATTTAATAGCTCATTACTCACCAATTTACTAGTTCATCTTGCCCACTTTCATTCAATCACTTATTACTCGTTAATTTACCTGTTCATCTTCATTCAATCCATTTACTTATTAATGTTCATTGAATAGCTCATTACTCATCAATTTACTCGTTCCTCTTTATGCAATCACTTATTACTAGTTCATTTTCATTCAGTCGCTTAGTACTCATCAATTTACTTGTGAATCTTCACTCACTCATTACTCATTAATTCCTAATTTATCTTCATACAATCGCTCGTTAGTCATAAATTTTACTCATTTAATCGCTCATATTTATTCAATAGCACATTACTCTTCAATTTACTCGCTCATCTTCATTCAATCGTGCATCACTCACCTATTTACTGATTGATCATTTAATCGTTCATTTCTTACCAATTTATTGTTCAACTTCATTCAACTGCTCATTACTCATCTACTTACTCGTTCATTTTCAATCAATTGCTCATCAATTTACGCGCTCATCTTCATTCATTTATGCATTACTAATCAATTTACTAATTCCTTTTCATTCAATCGTTCATTACGCATCAATTTAATCCTTCATTTTCATTTTGTCTCACAATACTCATAAATTCACTCATCATCCTCAAACACTTATTACTATCTCTTTACGCTTTTATCTTCATTCAAGCGCTCAGTACTCATCAATTTACTCGCTAACCTTCATTGTCACTCTTCAATTTACTCACTGATCTTAATTTAACAGTTTATTACTCACCAATTTACTAGTTCATCTTCAGTCAATCACTCATTACTCACCAATTTACTTGCCTATTTTCATTCAGTCACTTATTACTCGTTAATTTACCTGTTTATCTTCATTCAATCCATTTTCATTTACTGGCTCATTACTCGTCAATTTACTCATTCCTCTTCATACAATCGCTCATTACTCAAATTTACTCGTTCATATTCAGTCAATTGCTCATGCCTATCAATGCACTAGTTCATTTTCATTCAAATACTCATTACTCATCAATTTACTCGCTCATCTTCGTGCAGTCACTCTTACTTAACACTACGCGTTTACCTTAATTCAATCACTCCTTACTCAACAATTTATTAGTTCATCTTCATTCAATCGTTCATCTTTATTCAAATCGCTCAGTACCCACTAAGTTACTCATTCATCTTCATTTAATCGCTCATTACTCATCTATTTACTTGTTTATTTTCATTCAATCACTTATAATGTTTCACTTCACGCTCTTATCTTCATTCACATGTTCATTACTTATCAACTTACTTGCTCATTTTCATTCGTCGCCTATCAATTTACTCATTAATCTTAATTTGATAGCTTATTACTCACAAATTTACTAGTTCACTTCAGTCAATCACTCATTACTCACCAATTTACTTACCTATCTTCATTTAATTACTTATCAATTTACTTGTTTATCTTCATTCAATCGTTTATCACTCACCAATTCACTTTTATTCAATCGCTCATTCCTTAATTTACTCGTTCACATTCATTTAATCGCTAATTAGTCATAAAGTAATTAATTATACTGCAATTGCTCCTTAGTCATCCATCATTCAGTCACGCATACACATCAATTTATTCATTCAATCACACATTACTCATCTTCATACCGCCATCCATCAATTTACTCATTCATGTTAATTTAATAGCTCGTTAGTCACTAATGTACTTACCCATCTTCATCCAATCACTTATTACTTGTTAATTTACCTGTTCATCTTCATTCAATCTATTTACTTAGTTATTTTAATTCAATAGCTCATTACTCATCAATTTACTTGTTCCTTTTCATTCTATCACTTAGTACTCCTCAATTAACTTGTGAATCTTCACTCATTCGTTACTCATTAATTTCCTAGTTGTATCTTCATACAATTGCTCATTACTCATAAATTTACTCCATCTTCATTCAATCGCTCACTACTTGTCAATTTACTCGTTCATATTTATTCAATAGCACATTACTCTTCAATTTACTAGCTCATCTTCATTCAATCATGCATCACTCATCTATTTACTGATTGATCATTCAATCGCTCGTTTCTCACTAATTTATTTGTTTATTTTCATTCAATTGTACACTACTCATCTATTTACTTCTTCATTTTCAATCAATTGCTCATCAATTTACTCGTTCACCTTCATTCATTTATGTATTACTAATCAATATACTAACTCCTCTTCATTTAATCGTTCATTACTCATCAATTTAATCATTCATTTTCATTTAGTCTCACAATACTCATAAATTTACTCATCTTCATTCAATCCATTTTCATTCACTAGCTCATTACTAATCAATTTACTCGTTCCTCTTCATACAGTCACTCATAAATTAACTTGTTCATCTTCATTCAATTGCTTATACTTATCAATTTACTAATTCATTTTCATTTAATTGCTCATTATGCATCAATTTACTCGATCATCTTCATGCAGTCACTCATTACTTATCACTTTACGCGTTTATCTTCTTTCAATGACTCCTTACACAACAATTTATTTGTTCATCTTCATTCAATCGCTCAGTACTCGTTAATTTACTTAATCAATCGCTCATAACTCATCTATTAACTTGTTCATTTTCATTCAATCACTTATTATTTATCATTTCACGTGCTTACCTTCATTCAAATGCTAATTACTTATCAACTTACTCACTCAACTTCATTCTGTCACCAATCAATTTACTCATTGATCTTAATTTGATAGCTCACAAATGTACTAGTTCATTTCAGTCAATCACTCATTACTCACCAATTTACTTACCTATCTTCATTTAATCACTTATTACTCGTTAATTTACCTGTTCATCTTCATTCCATCAATTTACTTGTTCATTTTCATTCAATCACTCATTTATCTTCATTCAATCACCCATTACTCATCTATTTACTTGTTTGCTTTCATTCAATCATATTCATAACTCATCAACTTAATCGTTCATTTAGTCTCTTATTGCTCATAAATTTACTCATCTTCATTCAATCACTTATGATTTCATTTTACACATTTATCTTCAAGCAAGCACTCATTACTTATCAACTTACTCTCATCTCTATTCAGACATTCATCAATTTACTCATCGATCTTAATTTAATAGCTCATTACTCACCAATATACTAGTTCATCTTCAGTCAAATGCTCATTACTCACCAATTTATTGCTCATTTTCATTCAATCACTCATTACTATGATCTTTACTCAATTTACTCTTTCGTCTTCATTCAGCCACTCACTACTCCTCAATTCACTCGTTCATCTTCAATCAATCACTCATACTTATCAATTTACTGGCTAATTTTCATTCAATAATTTACTCATTTGTCTTCATTCAATCGCTCATTACTCATCAATTTACTTGTTCATCTTCATATACTCACTCATTACTCATCAATTACTTGTTCATCTTCATTCAATCACTCATTACTCGTTAATTTATGTGCTTACCTTCATTCAAGCGCTCATTACTTATCAACTTACTTGCTCATCAATTTACTCAATGATCTTAATTTAATAGCTAATTACTCACCAATGTACTTGCCCATCTTCATTCAATCACTTACTACTCGTTAATTTACCTGTTCAGCTTCATTCAATCAATTTACTTGTTCACTTTCATTCAATCGTGCATACCATCAGTTTATTTGCTCATCTTCATTCAATCGCTCATTACTCATTTATCTTTACTCAATAGCTGATTACCTATTAATTTACTCTTTCATCTTCATTCAGCCGCTCGCTACTCATCAGTTTACTCGTTCAATGAATCACTCATACTTACCAATTTACTAGCTCATCTTCACTCAATTGCATATTACTCTCAATTTACTCGTTCATCTTCATTCAATCATGTATACTCATCAATTTTTTCATGCATCTTTATTCAATTGTTCATTACTCATCAATTTATTTGTTTATGGTCATTACTCTTCAACACAATTGCTCATCATTCATCAATTTACTTGTCCATCTTTATTTAAACGCACACTCAAACTTATTTGCTCATTCATTTTCATTCAAACACATTACTCCTTAATTTACTTGTTTATCTTCATTCAATCACACATTACTCATCAATGTGCTCATTCATCTTCATTAAGTCACTCAATACTCAAACATTTATTCGTTCATCTCCATTCAATCACTCATACTTACCAATTTACTAGCTCATCTCCATTCAATTGCTCATTACTCTCAGTTTACTCGTTCATCTGTATTCAATCGCACATGATGCATTTATTTACATGTTCATCTTCATTCATTCATGTATACGCATCAATTTATTCATTCATCTTCGCTCAATCGCTCATTACTCATGAATTTACTTGTTCATCTTCATATAGTCACTCATTACTTGTTCATCTTCATTCATTCACTCGTTACTTATCAATTTACTTGTTTGTTCATCTTTATTCAATCACTCATACTTACCAATTTAGTAGCTCATCTCAATTCAATTGCTCATTATGCTCAGTTTATTCGTTCATCTTCATTCAATTGCTCATTACTCATCAATTTACTTGTTCATCTTCATATAGTTGCTCATCAATTATTTGTTTATCTCTATTCAACCGTTCATTACTCATCAATTTACTCGTTCATCTTCATTCAATCACTCATACTTACCAATTTACTAGCTCATCATTATTCAATCGTGTACCCATCAACTTCCTCACTCATTATTCATGAGCCTTTAGTCATTCATTACTCATTTATATTCATTTAATTGTTCATTATTAATAAATTTATTAGTATATATTCATTCAATTGCACATCAATTTATTCACTCATCTTTATTAATATGCACATTACTCATCAACTTACTCTCATTTTCATTCAATCATTCATTACTCATCAATTTATTCAACCAGTCACTCATTATTCAACAATTTCCTCGTTCATCTTCATTCAATCATTCATTACTAATCAATTTATTCGTTCATCTTTGTTCATACGGTCATTACTCATCAACCTACTTGCTCATCTTCATTTAATTGCTCCACTCATCAATTTACTTGTCCATCTTTATTCAATCGCACATACTCATAAACTTGTTTGCTCATTACTAACTAATTTACTCATTTATCTTCATTCAATCACATATTACTCGTTCCAGAAAACCCAATGTGTCAGACCCAAAATGTTCAAAATCTCATTCCAGATCTGACGTGATCTGAAATTTTTAGAAATCTCAACTGTGTCAAACCTGAAATTTATCCAAATCTTATTTCAGATCTGAAATGTGACCTAAACAATTTTTAGAAATCTCAACCGTATCAAACCTGAAATTTATCCAAATCTCGTTCAAGATCTGAAACTTTTAGAAATGTCAAACATATAAAACCTGAATTTTATCAAAATCTCATAGATCGGATATGTAATATGAAATCTATTCAAATTGCAACGTTTCAGATTTGAAATGTGATCTGAAATTTATTCACATCAAAAATATGGATGAGAATTTATGAAAATCTCAAGGTTTCAGACCTGAAGTTTATTCAAACCTCACCGTTTCTGATCAAAGCTGATTCGGAATTTATACAAATCTCAAAGTTTCACATCTGAAACAATCTGAAATTGAGTCAAATCTTCAGATTCTAAAAGTTCTAGAACTCCCAATGTGTTAGACCTAAAATGTTCCAAATCTCGTTCCAGATCCGACATGATCTGAAATTTTTAGAAATCTCAACAGTGTGTCAAACCTGAAAATTATCCAAATCTCGTTCCAGATCTGAAATGTGATCTGAAATTTCTAGAAATTCCAACATGTCAGACTTGAAATTTATCAAAATTTCATTGTATATCTGATGTGAACTGAAATTTATTCAAATTTCAAAAGTTTCAGATCTGAAATAAGATCTAAAAGTTGCATCCAGATCTGAAATGTGATCTGAAATTTTTAGAAATTTCAACGTGTCAAACCTAAAATTTATCCAAACCTCACCAGATTTGAAATTTTTAGAACCTTCAACTGTGTCAAACCTGAAATTTATCCAAATCTCGTCCCAGATCTGAAATTTTTAGAAATCCCAAAGTGCCAGTAATGAAATTTTTCCAAATTATTCAAAGCTCCCCGTTTCTGATTTAAGCTGATCTGAAATTTATGCAAATCTCAACGTTTCACATCTGAACAATCTGAAATTTAATCAAATCTCCAGATTCTAAAAGTTCTAGAAATCCCAATATGTCAGACCTAAAATGTTCCAAATTTCGTTCCAGATCCGACGTGATCTGAAATTTCTAGAAATCTCAACTGTGTCAAACCTGAAATTTATCCAAATCTTATTCCAGATCTAAAATGTGACCTAAAGAATTTTTAGAAATCTCAACCGTATCAACCTTAAATTTAACCAAATCTCGTTCCAGATCTGAAATGTGATCTGAAATTATGTGATCTGAAACTGATTCAAATTGCAAAGTTGCATATCTGAAGTGCTAAAACTTATTCAAATCTCAACAATTCAGATCTAAAATATGACCGTGAATATCAACATTGATCTGAACAAGTTCGTTCAAATCTCAACGTTTCTGATCGAATGTGATCTGAAATTTATGAAAATCTGAATGTTTTGCATCTGAAATATGATTTGAATTTTAATCAAATCTCCAGATCTGAAATGTGATATGAACTTTTTAGAAATCCCAAGTCAGATATGAAATTTATTCCAAATCTTGTTCAAGATCTGCAACATCATCGGAAATTTTTAGAAATCTCAACCGTGTCAAACCTGAAATTTATCCAAATCTTGTTACCGATCTGAAATATTTAAATGGCAACGTTTCAAATCCGAAGCAAGATCTAAAATTTATTCAAATCTCAGCATTCCAGATCAAAAACTTGATTGTGAATTGATGCAAATCTCAACATTTCAGACATGAAATGTATGCAGATCTCAAAGTTTCAGACTTGACATTTATTCAAATTTCATTGTTTCTGATCAAATGTGTTCTGAAATATGCTTTGAAATTTAATCAAATCTTCAGATCGCAATTGAGAGTTGAGGTTCTTAAAAATTATAACGTGCTGAACCTGAAATTCATTCAAATCTCGTTCCAGATCTGAAATTTTTAGAAATCTCAAACATATTAAACCTGAAATTTATCCAAATCTGAAATCTATTCAAATTGCAACGTTTCGGATTTGAAATGTGATCTGAAATTTATGAAAATTTCAAGGTTTCACATCTGAAGTTTATTCAAAGCTGATCAAAGCGAATCTGAAATTTATACAAATCTCAACGTTTTACATTTGAAACAATCTGAAATTTAATCAAATTTCCAGATTCTAAAAATTCTAGAAATCCCAAAATGTCAGACCCAAAATGTTCCAAATCTAGTTCCAGGCCCGACATGATTTGAAATTTTTAGAAATCTCAACAGTGTCACCCCTGAAATTTATCCAAACTTTATTCCAGATCTGAAATGTGACCTAAACAATTTTTAGAAATCTCAACCGTATCAAACCTGAAATTTATCCAAATCTCATTCGATCTGAAGTGTGATTTGAAATTTTTAGAAATTTCAACGTGTCAGACCTGAAATTTATCCAAATTTCGTTTTATATCTGATATGATCTGAAATTTATTCAAATTTCAACGTTTCAGATCCGAAGCAAGAACTAAAATTTGCATCCAGATCTGAAATGTGCTCTGAAATTTCTAGAAAACCCAACGTGTCACGACCTGAAATTTATTCAAATCTCGTTCTAGATCGGATAAGTGATCTGAAGTCTATTCAAATTGTAACACTTTAGATCTGCAGTGAAATTTAAAATTTATCTCGTATTTAAAAAACGATTGTAAATTTACAAAAATCTTAATGTTTCAAACCTGAAGATTATTCAAATCCCAACGTTTCTGACCAAATGTGATCTGAAATTTATAAAAATCTGAATGTTTCGCATCTGAAATATGATCTGAATTTTAATCAAATCTCCAGATCTGAAATTTTTAGAAATCTCAAGACAGACATGAATTTTCTTACAAATATCGTTCAAGATCTGCAATGTCATAGGAAATTTTTAGAAATCTCAACCGTGTCAAACCTGAAATTTATCCAAATCTCTTCCAGATCTGATGTCATCTGAAATATTCAAATGGCAATGTTTCAAATGTGAAGCGAGATCTAAAATTTATTCAAATCTCAACATTTCAGATCCAAAATTTGATTGTGAATTGATGCAAATCTCAACATTTTAGACATGAAATGTATGCAAATTTCAAAGTTTCAGACTTGAAGTTTATTCAAATTGCAATGTTTCTGATCAAATGTGATCTAAAATTTATGAAAATCTGAATGTTTCAGCTCTGAAATATGATGTAAAATTTAATCAAATCTTCAGATCGAAATTGTAAGCTGAGATTTTTAAAATCTTCAATGTGTCGAACCTGAAATTTATCCTAATCCCGTTCAAGATCTGAAATGTGATCTGAAACTTTTAGAGATCTTAAACAAATCATTCTGAAGTTTATCCAAATCTCATAGATCGGATGTGTGATCTGAAATTTATTCAATTCTCCACATTTCAGATCAAAAATATGATCAATGTACGCGTTGATTATTCAAATATTTACTTGTTCAACTTCATTCAATCACCCATTACTCATCCAACTTTATTCAGTCAGTCATTATTCATACATTTACTCGTTCATCTTCATTAAATCGCTCATTACTCATAAATTTATGTTAATCTTTATTCAATCGCTCATAGTTACCAATTTACTGGTTCATTTTCATTCAATTGCTCACATCAATTTACTTGTTCATCTTTATCAGGTCGCTCATTACTCATACATTTACACGGTTAACTTCATTTCGTTGCTTATAAATTTACTCATCGCTCATAGTAATCATTCAATCGCTCATTCATCTATTTACTCGTCATCTTCATACGATTGCTTATTACTCATCAACTTACTTGTTCACCTTCATTCAACCCCTCACAAATTCACTTGTTCATCTTCATTCACTCGTTCATTATTGATCAATTTATTCATTCATTTTCGTTCATTCGCTCATTTACTCGTTCATCTTCATTCAGTAGCTCATCATGTCCATACTACAACAATTAATTAGGAAATTGACTAAGCTTAGATATAATAATTTACCCGTTAAATACAAACACAAGTTTCCCTATCAAGGGCTATCCATATTCAATAGCACCATTTAATAAAATGATCAATTAGGTTATCAGGATACTGCAAACGTTGAGGTTTTTTTATAAGAGTAAAGTTTTTCCTCAATTGGTTCATGTTAATAGGGATGCATACGACTTTATTGTAATAGCGTGCATAAAGCCATTGTCCAAAGATGACCGCAACAACCATGGACATGCGTTAGTCGGACCCGTTTATGTTTTGAGGGCCACACCATGTACCAGAACCCTTGTGGGTTCTATCTATATAAACGAATAAGAATGGTGGGTAAGTGGCAAAAGCCGCAGGAACTATCGTTGCACCGCATGTGTGTAAATTTGTACATAACTTAGGATTAAAATCTATTTTGTATAGTATTTTTTGGATTGTTGTGTACTGTTTAAATATTGTAAATATGTTAAATATATGTATGTTGTTGTTGTTTGGTGCTTTTCAACGTGGTATGGCCGTTGTCTATATTAAAAGTCGCGTTCCGGGTATGTAAAGTGCTTATGCGAATGCACCTAGCAAATATTAGAAATCTGAGTTTTCTTAAAATTACTCGAAAATTTAATATCCGACGGCCGAGAAGTGGACCGAAAGGCGAGATAATCATTATATCATAGCGAACACCCTATTCTGCAAATTCAATTTCAGCTGCATGAGATGATGTACCATCCTTTACAAAAATCATACGCAGCACCGAAACTTGCATTGAACTCGTGTACGGGATTGTTAAAACATTATGTACTTCCATGTCGAGATGTACTACACGGCCCTGCAACTGCTGTATGTATAGGTACGTTGCTAAAAAAAAAAAAAACAGGGTCCACCCATCCAAGTACTGACCAGAGCGAGAGGTGCTTAATTCTGTAAACGCGCAAACTGCAATAAACGCACACGCCTGTAGCTTGGGCCCCTTTAAGTGATATGCGAATCGGATACTCAAATGGTCTCACATATCGTGAAGGGTTGCCGGATGCTGTGTATAAAGTCGCGAATTTGTCCTGCGACCTGTCGGAGCTCTCGATACCTGGAAAAAAGGGCTGTATCAGTTTCAAATAAAGTAGGGGTTGTGTGGTTTTAATAAAAATTACAAATTCAGGGTAAATCACGATAATCCAGCGTAAAAAGGAAAAAAAAGACAACGACACGCGGTGTTCCCAAGCGGTCACCCATCCAAGTACTGACCGCGCCCAACGTTGCTTAACTTCGGTGATCGGACGAGAACCGGTGCTTTTCAACGTCAGTCTGCTTGCTGACTCTGAAGTGAACGGACGTATTTCAGAGAGCTTGTTTCAGTTCGCTAAATCGCGTAATTTTAATCAATCAAATATTTTTAAAATATACTGTTAACGTTACTACGGTATTGGTAGTGATTAAATATATCGGGAGTAGAGTCCGACACACATAACAATGAGTCCCACGTTCTAGCAGGGCTCATAAAAACCAATAAGCGTAAAGTGTTTCAAAGTGAAGGGAGCACAAACAATAAAATGCCTAAGAAAATGCCATTAAAGCCCGCTGAAGCTGTGAAAATTAAAAACAGATTTGCACCACTATCAGATGCGACGGATATTCAAATGGAAGATGAAACACCACAAGAAGAGAGCGTTGCAGCACCGAATCAAAAAACCGCTGAGAAAAAACTGAAAATGCCCCCAATTGTAATTCATGGGAAAACTGACGACAATAAAAAACTCATCCAAATAATTAAGCATAATGTGAAAGAGGACTTTCATTTAAGATATGGAAAAGATGCTCTTACAATCTATACACACCTCAAACAGGATCATAAAAATGTTACAGAACTACTGAAGGATACGGAATATCATACTTTCACGCACAAGGATGATAAACATAATACGCATGTTATCTATGGTCTTCCTATCAACACGAAATTGATGAAATTATTAGAGAATTTGAGGTACTGTATGGCATTAAAATTCAAAATGCTCAGTTATGAAAAATACCAAAGAGCCTATATACCTCATTACAACTGCCAACACTATAAAACCAAACATCTTAATGACGCGTCAAATATTTGTATCATACAAAAATTCACTTCGATCAATATCGTAATAAAAGAGTAATTACTCAGTGCCATAGATGTCAGCTTTGGGGGCATTCAGCTTCTAATTGCAACGCTAACCCTAAGTGTCTAAAATGTGCAAAAGGACATTTCACATTCACATGTGATAAACCCAGGGAAACTGATGCTACATGCGTAAATTGCAATGGTAACCATCCTGCAAACAGCACGGAGTGTCCGGTGTACAAGCAAAAGATTAGGGATATGCAAAAATATACAAACAGGCCGCAAACAAAAAATAATGTTTCATTTAGAGTTCCATCTAAATCAGATTTTCCCACTCCGAAATGGAAGGAAGCGCCGTTAATGGAACACAATGCATGGCACAAGACAACAGATGCTGGAACGTCAAAGCAAGTTACTGCCGAGGTAAGCAAAGATGATAAAAAATTCTACGAATTAATCAACGAAGTGAATAAATTAAATCAGTTGATAGATGTCGATAAAATGCTTAATTTAGTTAGGGAATTAAATAATGAGCTGTTAGGTTGTACAGATAATATGTCCAAGTTTATGGCATTCAGATTATTCTGTAACAAATTAAATGGGTAGTAATATTAAAATTGCTGCTTGGAATGCAAATGGAATAAGAAACAAAATTCCAGAAGTGCACGATTTTATAAACAGGTTAAAAATAGATATAACACATCACTCAATAAGTCCGTAGGATAACTAAGAAAAACACATTTTTTTGGCGAAATTCGATTTTATTCATCAACATACATTCCTTCAAGAGTGATACAATCAGTCCAACGCCGTTCTAGCATTTCGATACCTTTTTTGTTAAACAATTCGTCTTTGGCCTCAAAATAAGCTTCAGTTTCAGCGATCACCTCTTCATCCGAGCCAAATTTTTTTCCGGCGAGCATTTTTTTCAGGTCTGCGAACAGGTAGTAGTCGCTGGGGGCCAAATCTGGAGAATACGGTGGGTGCGGAAGCAATTCGAAGCCCAATTGGTGCAATTTGGCCATCGTTGCGATCGACTTGTGACACGATGCATTGTCTTGGTGAAAGAGAATTTTTTTCTTCTTCATGTGTGGCCGTTTTTGGCAATTTCTTCCTTCAAACGCACTAATAATGCCATGTAGTATTCGCTGTTGATTCTTCTTCCTTTCTCAAGATAGTCGATGTACAAAATTCCGTGCGCATCCCAAAATACAGACGCCAAAACCTTACCAGCCGACTTTTGCGGTTTTGGCCGCTTTGGACGTGGTTCTCCGGCTGCAGTCCACTCAGCTGACTGCCGATTAAACTCTGGAGTGTGGTGGTGGATCCATGTTTCATCCATTGTCACATACCGACGCAAAAGTCCTTTTATTCCGGTTGAACAGCTCCAAACAGCTCTCAGAATCATCGACACGTTGTTGTTTTTGGTCCACTGTGAGCAAATGCGGCACCCACTTTGAGAACAGCTTTCTCATGGACAAATGTTCATGCAAAATAGTGTGCACACTGCCTTCTGATATCTTCAAGGTGTCAGCTATCTCACGCAATTTCACTTTTCTGTTTTCCAAAACGATTCGGTGGACTTTTTTGATGTTTTCCGGTGTAACCACCTCAATTGGCCTTCCAGAGCGTTCAGCATCGTCAGTGTCTGTACGGCCACGTTTAAAATCAGCAAACCACTTCTCCACCGTTTGCCTCGATGGAGCAGAGCCCGGATAACACTTATCAAGCCATGCTTTGGCTGCGATGGTATTTTTACCCATCAAAAAGCAATGATAAATCAACACGCGAAATTGCTTGGAATTCATTTTTTTGAAAAACTCAAAAGTATCGTCACTTGAACCTCTGCAACTTGTAAACTAATCGTCGGATTGTCATGAAATTTTGACAGATATCTTTTTAAGGTTAGTACTTCCTACAAATCATATGGATTATTACATAGCAACGCCATCTATGTATCATCCTACGGACTTATTGAGTGATGTAGTATTATTAATAAATGAAACTAAGTTAGGGAATAGAAATAAAATTAATTTTAAGGGCTTTAATCTAATTAGAAAGGACAGAAATGCAGCTGGCGGCGGGCTATTAGTACTTATTAAAAATGCTATTCCATTTATTCAAATACAGGTAAATCCGCAAAGCTCGGTCGACACCATCATTTTCAGATTAAAAGATGGAACAAACATAGTCGCCGTGTACAACAGCCCCTCAAATGTATTCTCGGAACGGGATATAAAGATACTACAAAGTGCAGGTAATAAAACTATTATTGCAGGTGATTTAAACTCTAAAAATGAGCAATGGAATTGCCATCAGAGTAACCGTAACCGCAGAACCCTTTATAACCTGACCGTGAATACCAATACTAAAGTACTATACCCAAGCACAAAAACACACTTTCCTAGTAATAACAGCACGCCGGCAACAATTGATATACTGGTCGTAAAGAACGTGACTAACGTCAGGAATGTAACATCCCCGGTCGAGCTTAGCTCTGACCATAACCCAGTTATATTTACATTACTAGGGACAAATAAAATAAACACTCATCGACCTGTTTTAGACTATAAAAATGCAAATTGGGATAGGTACAGGGCGGTGTTGAATCAGCGCATACAAATTAATAGGACAATTAACGGCACTTGCCAAATTAATAATGAAATCAATAAGTTATTGAATGCGGTCGAAATAGCGAAATCGGAGGCAATTAAAACTGTATTTCTAAAAGAAGGCGTTGTGGCATTACCCAATGAAATACTCCAGCTCATCAAACGTAAAAATCAAGCGCGTAGGAAATGGCAGGTAAACAACAGGGAGCAGGATAAGAAAGAAATGGATTCGTTAACCAAACATGTTAGACGGGAGATTTGGATTCATAGAAATAAAGCTTGGACATATAAACTAAGTAAGCTTAATTCAAACGATAATTCTATCTGGAGGATGGCTAAATATTTAAAGAATAAAAATAAAGTAATTCCAACACTGACACACAATGGCATAAACGCGCAAAGTAATATAGAAAAGGCTAATATGCTGGCAGATGTTTTTAAGCTCAATCACAACACTGAGCGTAATAATGCCTTTCATGATCAGATAGAACGGGAAGTTGACGCAAAGCTAGAAGTCATTAAATCAGAACATGATCCCTATCAAATCAAACGTACAACTCCAACTGAAATTAAAAATATCATTAAAAAATTAAAAACTAATAAAGCTCCTGGCAAAGATAAAATTTCTAATATTTTAATCAAAAATTTTACACAAAAAGCCGTGGTACAGTTACAATACATAATAAATGCAATCCTAGTATGTTCCTATTTCCCGAAAGTTTGGAAAACAGCAGTTGTTACACCCATACCTAAATCCGGAAAAGATCACAATCTACCTGGCAATTACAGGCCTATTAGCTTACTTTCGACGCTTAGCAAAATAGCCGAAAAAGTAATAAATGCACGTACTCAAACATATTTACGTAAAAATAAAATATTATCGAATATCCAGTTTGGCTTCAGACAAAACCATAGCACAACAGGACAGGTTGCCAGAATTGTCAATGACGTTGTTAAAGGTTATAACGAACATAAGGTTACATTCTTGTCATTACTGAATTATGAAAAGGCGTTCGATAAGGTCTGGATTAAAGGGCTAATTCATAAATTAATCACTTATAAATTCCCAAACTATATAATACAAACTGTACTGAGCTACCTAACAAAAAGGGAGTTCACAGTGGTAATAGGTGACGCGGTCTCAAATAGAGTACCCATCAAAGCTGGGGTCCCACAGGGGTCAGTTCTCGGGCCGACTCTTTACATCATCTACATAAATGACCTACCTACAACAGACAGCACAAATTTAGCCCTATATGCGGATGATACAGCAGTTTATGACACAGATACAGACCCTCAACGAGCACTTGTACAAGTTGAAGAAGTAAGTAAGTAGATTTATTGCATAACTCAATATAGGTTAATAAAGTATAAAACAAAAATATTATACTATAAAGCAAATTATTAAAATACAGTTAATAATATACTTAGTTTTCATTTCTACAACTTAAAATATATTTTTTTAAATTACTCTTGAATTTTCTTTGAGAAGGCTGATTTGTAACTGATTTTGGTAATGTATTATATATCTTAACGCCATAATGAAATACATTTTTTGTGGTTATCGTTTTATTCTTCTTGTATATATAGTAATTGTCTGCTTGTCTTGTGCTGTAGTTTTGTATATCTGACACTTTAATTAAGTTGCTAACCAAGTACGAAGGCAGCAAACCATTTATAATTTTATATATAAAAACCATACTATTATATTTCATTTGTTCCTGAACATTTAAAAAATTAAGGCATTCTAACATTTTACGGACTTTGGCAAATCTGCTACATTTTAATAAACATCTCATTGCACGATTTTGTATCTTTTGCAATCTTTCCAAATCACCTTGGTTTGAGACAAATAAAATGGTGCTGCAATATGTTAGGTGTGGATAAACTATTGCTCTATATAAAGTTATTCGAGCAAAACTTGATAACTTTGCACTAATTCTTCTCAGAAATCCAACCTTTTTGCTTACTTTATTTATAACCATCTGTAGATGCATTTTAAAAGTTAATTTTCGGTCGATTATTACGCCAAGGTATTTAATGTTCTCTACCAGTTCAATATCAGACCCATCTATTATTTGTACATTCCTATTTTCTGTTTTGATCATTTGATAACTTCTATCATTCGTTAACAACATCCATTTTGTTTTATCAACATTTATCTTCAGCTTATTTCCAACTAAATATTTGCTAATTCTTATTAAGTCACTATTTACAGATTGAATCAGGTTTATTACATTTGCACCTTCAGCATATATTAAAGTGTCATCAGCAAACATATGCATCTTTGTTACCTTCACTACATTCACTATATCGTTTATGTAAATTATAAAAAGCAATGGTCCCAAAATACTTCCTTGTGGAACACCCCACTCAATTTCTGATTTATTAGATGTTTCCCGTTGCCATCTCGTTTCTTGCTCTCTGTTTTGTAGGTAGTCTTTAAACCACTCTAACGCATTGTCTTTAACCCCATATTTTTCCAATTTTTTAATGAGAATATTTCTACTTATAGTCTCAAATGCTCTTTGTAATCTATAAAGACTGCACACACTGCCTTTCCTTTATCCATTGATTCTTTCCAGTCATTTATAATTAGCTGAATCGCTGTTTCACACGAGGGTTTCGTTCGAAAACCAGACTGATAGGTGGTTAATATATTAGTCTCATCCAAGAATTGCTTCAGTTGCTTATATATTACTGTTTCTAATACCTTTTCAATTGTGGCCAACATATTTATAGGCCTGTACTCTTCGCATTTCTTTGTTGATACTACTTTTTGAATTGGTGTAATTGTTGATATCTTTAAGTCCTTGGGCACAATACCATGCATAAGAGACATATTTATTATGTTTAGTAGCGGATAACCAATAATATCAAAAAGTTCTTTAAGAACTCTACTGTTTACATGTAGAGCTTGTGGGCAATTTTTGTCAAAAGTGGAAAATTGTAGTAAACTGCACCAAAACCGAAACAATCCTGTTCCACCGAAAATATAAAAATAATAAATTAAATCGTGATGCGGAAATTTTAGGAGTACAATTGCCGACTAAGGACAGTGTAAAATATTTGGGGGTGCACCTTGATCCAAAATTAACATTCCAGACACATATTGAAAAATCCATTAACAAAGCGCTATCACTACTTATTAGTGTCTATGCGCTATTATCTCAAAAGAGCACGATGAGCTGGAAAAATAAAAAACTAATCTATACCGCCATGATTCGCCCTACCTTAACTTATGCAGCTCCCGTTTGGTGCGGGGCGGCAAAAACCCATTTGCAAAAGCTGGAAAGGCTACAAAACAAGTGTCTCAGGTTAATTTTACGTAAGGGACGTTATGAGAAAATCAGGGATATGCACAACGATGCAGAAATCAAGACAATAGACGAGTATGTAAAAACGCAATCGCAAATATTCTATGAACAGACACGAAAAGTTAAATGTAATAAATTAATTAGGCAATTGACTAAGCTTAGATATAATAATTTACCCGTTAAGTACAAACACAAGTTTCTCTATCAAGGGCTATCCATATTCAATAGCACCTTTTAATAAAATGATCAATTAGGTTATCAGGATACTGCAAACGTTGAGGTTTTTTTTATAAGAGTAAAGTTTTTCCTCAATTGGTTCATGTTAATAGGGATCGCAATACGACTTTATTGTAATAGCGTACCGCAAAGCCATTGTCCAAAGATGACCCGCAACAACCATGGACATGCGTTAGTTGGACCCGTTTATGTTTTGAGGGCCACACCATGTACCAGAACCCTTGTGGGTTCTATCTATATGAACGAATAAGAATGGTGGGTAAGTGGCAAAAGCCGCAGGAACTACCGTTGCACCGCATGTGTGTAAATTTGTACATAACTTAGGTTTAAAATCTATTTTGTATAGTATTTTTGGATTGTTGTGTACTGTTTAAATATTGTAAATATGTTAAATATATGTATGTTGTTGTTTGGTGCTTTTCAACGTGGTATGGTCGTTGTCTATATTAAAAGTCGCGTTCCGGGTATGTAAAGTGCTTATGCGAATGCACCTAGCAAATATTAGAACTCTGAGTTTTCTTAAAATTACTCGAAAATTTAATATCCGACGGCCGAGAAGTGGACCGAAAGGCGAGATAATCATTATATCATAGCGAACACCCTATTCTGCAAATTCAATTTCAGCTGCATGAGATGATGTACCATCCTTTACGAAAATCATACGCAGCACCGAAACTTGCATTGAACTCGTGTACGGGATTGTTAAAACATTATGTACTTCGATGTCGAGATGTACTACACGGCCCTGCAACTGCTGTATGTATAGGTATGTTGCTATAAAAAAAAAAAAACAGGGTCCACCCATCCAAGTACTGACCAGAGCGAGAGGTGCTTAATTCTGTAAACACACGAACTGCAATAAACGCACACGCCTGTAGCTTGGGCCCCTTTAAGTGATATGCGAATCGGATACTTAAATGGTCTCACATATCGTGAAGGGTTGCCGGATGCTGTGTATAAAGTCGCGAATTTGTCCTGCGACCTCTCGGAGCTCTCGATACCTGGAAAAAAGGGCTGTATCAGTTTCAAATAAAGTAGGGGTTGTGTGGTTTTAATAAAAATTACAAATTCAGGGTAAATCACGATAATCCATTGTAAAAAGATAAAAAAGACAACGACACGCGGTGTTCCCAAGCGGTCACCCATCCAAGTACTGACCGCGCCCAACGTTGCTTAACTTCGGTGATCGGACGAGAACCAATTCAATTCAATACAACTTTATTAAATCTTCTTATATGCCTACTATTTACAGATATAACAATAAATATAAATATTTTTCATACTGATATTTGGTTCCAGTTGCTCGTGCTTTTTGGCTTCACATCCTCTTCTGTGTATTTGGTGTTTTTCCCATAGATCTTTTGCTACTGTGTAGCCACCGCTGTTCTCAAGTTCCGAGTCTTTTTCTTTTATCTATGTTGTTTTAGCAGGAAAACTTAAAAAGTGAAAAACCTGCTTTTAGGTAATTCTGAACTAGATTTGTTCATGGAATATTGGTAGATTTTGGTAAGGTAGTTTGTGTTTGATTCGGTATGTCACGTTGTGTTGTCTTGTTTGAGTTATGTTTGTTAGAAGTCTGTTGCCATGAAGTTTTGTACTGTAAAATTTTTGTGACTGTTTGGTAATGTATGTTCTTAAATTTTCTATTTCCGCAAGTTTATGAAGGTTATTAATTTTTGTGTACCTATCCCGTCCAGTGATGAGTCGTAAGCATTTATTCTGAAATCTCTGAAGGAGCAGTAGAGTTGTTTGTGGTATGTTGCACCAAACTGGTGCGGCATAAGTAATTATGGGTCTAATTATTGCTGTATAGATAAGTTTCTTATTTTTTTGGGATAGATTACTGTTTTTGGCAAGGAGAGGATATAATGCTTTAGTGCTTGCATATCCTTTTTTGATGCTTTGTTTGATGATATGGTTATGTGACAGTGATATAAATACATACATACATGTGCTCTCTAGTTAAAGTTATATTATTAGTGTATATTAAGGAATTTAATTTAAAAAAGTTGTGGAAAACTAGTGATTATCTAAGGTATTAATAATTTTGATGAAAACTATATCAATTGTGTAACTGGAACTTGTATAAAATTGAAAAAAGTGTAAAATTATAATATTTTCTTCAGTTTAATTAAAGTAATATTCAAAGGTCAATTCATTAGACTTATCATTTGAATAGTAGATAATAATTGGGTTAATACCACAAGTGTTTATTGAATATTATCAATTATGTTTTGTTATAAATGTAATACAGATGATGATAACACTAAAACCATAGCTTGTGATAGCTGTAATGAAAATGTATGCATTACATGCTCTAATTTATCAGCTTCTGAACTTAAAAAATGCATGTCCCTTAGAAATAGAAAATTGCATTTTCTTTGTGACAAGTGTGATAAAGGACTAGCACAACTTCCAATCTTAATTAAAGAAATTGTTGAATTAAGAAAAGAAGTCACTAACTTAAAAGAAGCCCAAGCTAGCCAAAACACACAGCTTAAACTAATGTCACAGGAAAATGTGATAAGTGAAATAGTAGAGCGTCAAAACCGAAGAAATAATATTATTATTTTAAATGTTAAAGAGTCTACACATAATTTAAATAAGGACAAAAATATTGATGATAAAAATACTGTGTCAACACTGCTTGTTGATTTTCAAATAGAACTGGATCATATTAAAACTTTTCGCCTGGGAAAACCAGTAAATGGAAAAAATAGACCCCTTAAGGTTATATTAAATTCTCCAGAGGATGCATTATACATTTTAAAAAATAAAAGCCCGATCAAAGTACCAAGTATTAAGGTCTTTAGCGATCAAACAAAAAACCAGCGAGATTATTATAAATTGATCAAAGAACAATTGAATGAAGCAATAGCGTCCGGTGACAATACTAAAACCATTAAATATGTTAACAACAAGCCTACTATTGTCAATAAACCTACTCAACATTTTTTAAGAAGCTAAGCATGAATTCAAATATACAGTACAATACAGACATTATATATATGAATATACAAAGTATAACCAATAATATTGATCAATTAGTTTCACAAATAGTTTGCTATAGTCCTAATATAATATTATTACGTGAATCAAGAGAAACTGCTGGTATCTTAGATAATGAATTATATATTGAAAATTATCTAATAACTATAAATCTTGATAGCCCGTCTTTTTGTTAATGTTGAGAAATCCGAGAGGGTGACTAATCGCGTATCTCCTCCGAGGGGGGAATAGGTACGGGTTTGGGAACGTGTGGATCGGGTGTACAATTAATTCTTACGTTGCATAGGCCGGTTTTTATCCCGAAAAACCGATTGTTAAAGGAGAAATAAGGGTTTTTCGGGAAAAGATTAATCTGCAGCAACGTAATAGCCTTACGTGATAAAAAAGCTTGGATCCTCGAGAAATGTCCGTTCCCAAAAGCCGAACGAGCCGTGCAACGAGGTTGGCAATAAATCCATTTTCGTTGGTTCCAGAGAGAAAAAACAACCAGTTTGTTTCCAAAATTCGTATTAGGCCGCTAAAAAATTTCTAAATTATACCAAACGACACTCTCCGTGTCCTAAAACCTGATTCATTAACAACTTGCGAGCTAACACTGCTATTTTTTCTTAAGACACTTATTAAAAATTGTATAATTTATTCAACGAACGTCAAAATCAGCTTACAAAGGTCGCCGAAAACAAACGAATAGGTTGCTTCGCGATCTGTCATTTTACACTAATAAACGAGTTTCTCAAATTTACACCTGCAATTGATCAAATTCGTGTCATACACCCCGCAAATTTATTATTGTTATACAAACCTACTTATTTTTAATGTACAAGGCCTTATTTCGTCAAAAACATTCGATTTATAACGTGACTATACGATGATACCAGAGCATTTGCAAAAGACCGTGATTTGCTCAAAATTCGGTGTATTTCGTGTATGGCTCGCTAAATTACTAAGTAATTGATAGGTATTGGAACTCACTGGAACTATACTACTAACCGATTTCCATAAACTGTCACCTCCGTAGCGCGATTCTAGCACGCCTGGCTACCAAACGTAAGTTTAATGGTTCAAATCCCACTTCAATTTACTTTTTTTAATTTTTTCGTCAACTTTATATACAACTATCGGCATTTATTTTATTTATTAGTATGCATAAAAAGAATCATATCATTTTTCATACGCTTTACAACGGTCTACAATGTCTATAATTTATAAATTCTAAGTTACATTTACTCTAAAACTGTTTAAAAAACTCTTAGTTTCCTGGAATTGTCAAAGTTATTGGAACAAATTAGCTTATACATTACATAACGTTCGAACAATTGAAACTTAAAACACGAAGCGCGTTCACCAACAGCAACAACATGTCTGTTGCCGTTGGTGCGAGAAAGATGTATGATCCAATTAGTTTTCAAAATTACAAACCGTCAGCATTTATTAATTTTATTTAATTTTACAATATGTATTTTAAGAACCAAATTTCATGCTAAGAAAATTTCATGCTAAGACTACTTATAACACTATCCAAATCCTGGAATTCTCCAAATGTTGTGACGTGTTGTTTTATGCATTAAGTAATATGGTATAAACTGTTTCAACTAAAACCACGAAGCGCATACAAGTGCGAGAGAGGGGACGATCGAATTGCGTTCCAAAATTCTTATTACGCATATACAGAATTCCTACTACATATGAATATACGCTATCCATAACCTAAAACCAGAATTGTTAACTGTTTGCACGCTGGACTATGGTATTTTCTTAAAACTTTTATTGAAATTTGCATTATTAATTCGGGTGACGTCATTACAACAGCTGATTCTTACACAAACTTACAGACTATATTCAAATAATAGAATTCCATCATATTCCTTATTTAACATAGAACATTTGCTACGTATAGAAAGCTAATGTGTTTTAATATCTGAATTAAATTGTACCCGCTTCAAACGAATACGCATAGTCCATTACATAACGTGGCTTTATCGTTATTTATTTAACCGAGTTCTATCATAATTCTGCAGCAGATTAAACATCACACATTATTGTTATTAATTTTAAAAAATTGATCGCGGAACAATGTAAAATATCGAAAACTGACTACAAGAACAATTATTAAATATTGTTCAGCTTTTATTGGATGTATGTATTATAATATTTTTAAACAATGTAACTTCATTAACGGCCATATGCTACTAATATACCTAACGTCAGCCCAGCCGGACTATTGCATTGAACGAATCGTATACGTTACCCGCCAATAACACGAACTACAATGATGGTAGCTTCGGGTCGTGCTGAATTAGAAAGGTTAATACATTTACCGTTTTTATATCAACATTACTAATTTCACACTTACTATAAACAGGAATATGCTCTTCACATTACTAAACGAAAACATTCATATCGTATGTTTGTGTAATACTTTTAAACTTTGTTTCGTTTGAAAACATTGCTTGCGGCCTTTGTTTTACACTACATGACGCATGCGCCTGTTCTAAATCATGACTTTATTACAAATTCTACACAATTAAATTATGTGTCGCATTTTTTTTAATTCTTCTGATGCATTCGCGATTGTTTTAAATTATTTTAAACAGTTTTAAATTGCCTATAATGATTGGAATTGACTCTACCCATTGGGATTAACTCTACCCATTGCATTTGACTTTGCCGATTGGAATTGATTCTACTGACTGCAATTCATTCTTCTGACTGCAATTCATTCTTCTGACTGCAATTCATTCTTCTGACTGCAATTCTTTCTTCTGACTGCAATTGATTCTACTGACTGCATTTTATTCTACTGACTACAATTGATTCTACTGACTGCAGTTGATTCTACTGACTGCGATTGATTCTACTGACTGCGATTGATTCTACTGACTGCAGTTGATTCTACTGACTGCGATTGATTCTACTGACCGGGTTTAACTCTACTGGCTAGAAATGACTACGGTTAATAGGGATTGATTGGGATTTACTGGAATTTACTGGGATTTACTGGGAGCGGCTGGCTGGCTTGCTAACTAACTGACTGACTAACTAACTGACTGACTGACTGACGGACTGACTGAGTAACTGACAAACTAACTGACTGACTAACTAACTTACTAACTGACTGACTAACTAACTGACTCACTAACTATCTAACTGACTAACTAACTGACTGACTAACTAACTGACTAACTAACTGACTAACTAACTGACTAACTAACTAACTAACTGACTAACTATCTGACTAACCTACTGACTAACTTACTGACTAACTTACTGACTAACTTACTGACTAACTTACTGACTAACTTACTGACTGGCTAGCTAGCTGACTAGCTGGCTAACTATCTAATTGACTAACTAACTAGCTGACTAACTGACTAACTTACCGACTAACTAACTATCTAACTACATGGCAAACTGGCTAAGGCAAACTGGCAAGCTGGCAAGCTGGCTAACTGGCTAACTGGCTAACTGACTAACTGGCTAACTGGCTAACTGACTAACTGACTAACTGACTAACTGACTGACTGGTAATTGACTAACTAACTAACTTCTGTTTTTCTATTTTTCACTGTTTTTACTGTTTTTACTGTTTTTACTGTTTTCACTGCTTTCATGGTTTTTTTCGCTACTTTTACCATTATCTTTCGTTATTTTTCATTGTTTTCCATTGCTTTCCTTTATTTTCCATTGCTTTCCATTGTTTTCCATTGCTTTCCATTGTTTTCTATTGCTTTCCATTGTTTTCCATTGCTTTCCAGTGTTTTCCATTGTTTTCCATTCTTTTCCGTTGTTTTCCATTGATTTCCATTATTTTCCCACTGCTTGCCTTTGCTTTCCGTTGCTTACCATTGATTTCCATTGCTTTTCATTGATTTCTATTGATTTCCATTGATTTTCGTTGATTTCCATTGCTTTCCATTGATTTCCATTGATTTGGACCGTTTTAGATCGCTTTAGATAGTTTTAAATCGTTTTAAATCGTTCTTAAAACCTATTACGGAATATACATATTCAGTTATTGTGTTTTTGTATCACTGTACTTATTGCTTTTTTCATTATAATACGATATATACTAAAATAATTAACAATAAATTTGAAAATGATGTTCTTTTTGGTTATTTGCATTTCAAAGTGACGACATCTAACGTACATACATTAATGTATACAACGATGTTAATAGCGTTGCTATAACGTTGCCGGCTACCGTGCACTGGCGATAAAATTACTTGCTCTGGTAAATATACTTTTTTTGAGCATTTCCGAAAAATACACGGCTCTGCGATTTTTAATTTTTTTCAACTTATTTCATGAAGCCTACTAGGTCGTAGTGATCTTTATGCAATCAGCTCCCAAGGAGTCGTTTTAACATACTCCACTGGAACGACGTGATCTTTATCCGGTCGCCTGCACAAGTGCTTTCCACAAAGTTTGCTAAAGCAAAGTGGTCCTGATCCAATCGCTTCCCCAAAGTAATTTCTGCAAAATCTACTACAAAGAGACAAAGTCTGCTCGGGCGAAGTGGTCTCGGTCCGGACCACTCCTCAAAGACATTTTCACTAAGCTTACTAAGGCGAAGTGATCTTGATCCGATTGACTCACAGAGGTGATTTCGGCAAAGTCTACTTGGCCGAAATGGTCTTGATCCGATCGACACTTCGTAGTGATTTCGGCAAAGTCTGCTAGAGCGAAGTGGTCTTGCTCCGATCAATTCTCCGAAGTGATTTTGACAAAGTCCACTTGAGCGAAGTGGTCTTAATCCGATCCACACTTCGAGGTGATTTTGACCAACTCTACTTGGGCGAAGTGGTCTTGATCCAATCGACACTTAGAGGTGATTTTTACAAAGTCTACTTGAGCGAAGTGGTCTTGGTTCGATCGACACTTCGAAGTGATTTCGGCAAAGTCTACTTGGGCGAAGTGGTCATGATTCGTTCGACACTTCGAAGTGATTTTAGCAAAGTCTACTTGGGCGAAGTGGTCTTGATCCAATCTACACTTCAAAGTGATTTCGACAAAGTCCACTGGGGCGAAGTGGTCTTGATCCGATCGACACTTCTAAGTGATTTCGACAAAGTCTACTGGGCCGAAGTGGTTTTGATCCGATCGACACTTCTAATTGCTTTCGACAGTCTACTTAGGCGAAATGGTCTTTATCCGATCGACACTTCGAAGTGATTTATACAATCAATAACATTAAATCTTGATTGCCGATATACGCTCTAAACTTGCGAGAGAAGGGCGCAGAGAATGTAAGGGCGCAGAGAGTGTAAGGGCGCAGAGAGTGTAAGGGCGCAGAGAGTGTAAGGGCGCAGAGAGTGTAAGGGCGCAGAGAGTGTAAGGGCGCAGAGAGTGTAAGGGCGCAGAGAGTGTCAGGGTGCAGAGAGTGTCAGGGTGCAGAGAGTGTCAGGGCGCAGAGAGTGTCAGGGCGCAGAGAGTGTCAGGGCGCAGAGAGTGTGAGGGCGCTCAAAGTAGTACCGAAGGTACTACAAGGCGATTCTATTAAGACTATAAGATGTGATTCACAAACTCGTAATACAGGTGGAGTGCTGCTTTATTTGAAGAACAATATACAATTTACGGTATTTAAAACAGTGTCATTAGAATTGAACTATTGGTGTAAAATAATAAAAGTTCATGTTGTGAACCAAAAATGGTTGATTGGTTGTATTTACCACTCTCCTAGTGCTTCTCACAGTACATTTATTGATAACTTGGATATTTTGTGTGATGATGTGTTTACTAGAAACTGTAAGAGTGTATTAATAGGAGACTTTAACATTAATTATTTAGAAAATTCTTACTATACTAATAAAATTAAAAATCTTTTTAATATATATGGTATTAGTCAATTAGTATTAGAACCAACGAGATCTACCAATGTAAGTTCAACACTTATTGATTATGTATTAACAAATAATAATAATGTACTATCAATTGTTCATTCATATCCAAAAATTACTGATCATTCTGTAATATCTGTTAACATTTTCGATCATTTGATAACTGACAATACAATCTATCGATATTATAGAAACCTATCTGAAAATAATATAAATAACATTAACTTAAAATTAATTAAACATAACTGGTCACTTGAAAGCATAAATGTAGAAGAAATCTGTATGGAAATTATGCAGATTTGTGGAGGTATTATCGATGAAGTAAGTCCTATCCAAAAATATAAAGTGATAAATGGTTTGCCATGGATTGATAATGAAATTAGATTAAACATGAAAGAAAGAGATAAAATGTATAAACAATTCAAAAGTAATAGCAATAATGAAAGGAATATTCTATGGGAAAATTATAAAAGATTGCGTAACACAGTTGTAAATTTGATAAAGATTAAAAGACTAATTATTACCAGGAAAAATTGATAAATATGCAAATAATCCTAAAGAAATGTGGAAAACTCTAAAATCTTTAGTTGACATAAAGAAAATCCAGTTAATACCTGATTGTGTAAAATTTGAAAAGAATGGCGAAGAACAAATTATTCGAGATCCTTCTGAAATAGCAGAGAAATTAAATGAATTTTTTATCAGCAGTATTGAAGAAATTGTTAAGGGTATTAAAAGCGACAATGAATGGAAAAGGACCAATTGTAATTTGTATGTTGAATTTAATAAATTTAGGTTATTGAATATGATTGAAGTAATTCAGTTAGTAAAACATTAGATAGCAAATTCAGCATTCAAGTTCCTGTAAATAATAAAACCCTGAAAGCAATTTTAGATACTGTTGGCCATGTCTTATTACATTTTATCAACTCATCATTACGGCAAGGAAAAATTCCCAATATCTTAAAGATCAGTACAATATGCCCAATATTAAAAATAGATAATTCGATTAAAGCATCCGACTACAGACCAATTAATGCATTACCTACACTAGAAAAATTCTTGAACGAGCGGTATATGAACAGTTACTAAATCATTTTGAAAGCAATAACATTTTTTTGTACACCAATCTGGATTTAGGCATAATCACTCTTGTGAAACAGCGCTTCAGTTTGTACTAGCAAGGGTAAAAAGGTGTATTGATAATAACGAGTATGTGGTAGCTGTATTCTTAGATTTGAAGAGGGCGTTCGAGACTGTAAACCACAATATATTGTTAAGCAAATTACAAACATATGGAATCAATGGAGTTGTACTGGATTGGATCAAGGATTACCTAAGGGACAGGCAACAAAGGTTAAATTAAAAGATATTTATTCCGGTAATAGGATTATTCAGCATGGTGTGCCACAAGGAAGTATACTGGGTCCTCTCTTGTTTTTAATTTACATTAATGATATTGACTTGTATATAAATTGTGAACTACTTAAGCTATTTGCTGATGATACATTGCTCATTTGTAAAGGGGAACATTTACCCACGGTGATTGATAAAATAAACGAAGCTTTAGTGAATGTTAATAATTATTTGGTAAATAACAAACTAAAACTTAATGTAGATAAGACTAAGGCTATGATATTGACCACTAAGTATAAATATAATAACATTAATATGAATGAGGTTAATATCACTATAGATAATATACCTATTGAAATTGTCACTGAAATGAAATATCTAGGCTTCATAATTGACAACTCATTCTCATATACGGGACATTATAAGTATATTTACAAAAAAATAGTTACAAAAATCTATTTTTTCTCAAGAATTTCAAAACATTTATCAACTCAAACAAAAATTACAATATATAATGCTATTATCAGACCTCATTTTGAGTATTGCTCGTCAGTTATGTTTTCATGGGATGAGAATAAGATAGCACAACTTCAGAAGCTACAAAATAGAGCTATGAGAATTATTTTGCAATGCAGTAGATATACTCCAATCAGATATATGCTGTCCACATTAAACTGGTTTGGTGTTTCAGATTATATATTACTGAATACAATGATTTTATCTTCAAAATGGTAAATCATAAGATGCCACAGTACTTTAATAGCTTTATTACATACAATAAAGAAGTGCACAATTATCCAACAAGAACATGTGATCATATATACATAAATAAAACTAATGATAGGATGTTAATGAAAGGTTTATTCTTTAAAGGAATTGATCAGTACAACAAACTACCTGTTGATATAAAACAGAGTTCAAATGTGCATTCATTTAAACATAAGATGATAGAGCATATTAAATCAACCAAATTAAAGTAGGTTATTATAAGTATGATTATTGATATTATTATAAGTTTATTATAAGTTTACTGTTACATGTTAATTACATATAACATTATGTTTGTATATTAGGATTTCCTATTTAAATAAATTCACTTACTTACTATGTGATAGTTGTAGTGTAGTCTTTTATCTAAATGTACTCCGAGATATTTAACTGTTTCTGTGTTCTTGATATTGATATTGTCGATTTTTATTTGTTTGAATGTTTTTGTGTTTGTATATTTTCTGGCAAATGTAATTACTTCTGTCTTTTCGGGATTTACGGTAATCTTCCATGTTCTATAATATTCCTGTAATATGTCTAGATGAAATTGTACTTGTTGACTACTGACTATTGCAATGTCCGAGTGTGCATATATGGCTGTGTCGTCTGCGTAAAGTGCGGTTGTTGTCCGAGGAAATTCTGGTAGGTCTTGTATGTAGATGTTGAATATTTTTGGACCCAGAATTGATCCTTGTGGTACTCCTGTTTCGATTATTTTTATGTCTGAGTGTGCTGTATTTGCCCTAACTATAAATTGTCGGTTTGTTAGGTATAAGTCTATTAGTATTATTATGTGCGTTGGAAATTTTAGCTTGATTAACTTGTAAATTAGCCCTGGTATCCAAACCTTGTCAAAAGCCTTTTGGATATCCAGCAGTACCATTGTGGTTACTTTTTTCTTATTAAAGTTGTTGATTATGTCGCTTGCGATTCTAACTATTTCCTGTGTTGTGCTGAGTCCTGTTTTAAATCCAAATTGACAGTCTTGCATTATGTTGAGTGCTTTTTCTATGTTGTTTATTCGTTGTAGTATGATTTTTTCGGTAAGTTTTGCGAGTGTAGGGAGTAAACTGATGGGGCGATATCCTGTTGTGTCATGTGGGTTTTTGGTTGGTTTTAGTATTGGGATTATTACTGCTGTTTTCCATTGCTGTGGGAAGTGTTGCATTTTGAATATTTCGTTTATTATATATGTAATTTGGAGTACTGCCTTTTTGGATAAATTTTTAATAACGATGTTTTGTACTGTGTCTATTCCAGGAACCTTGTTTTTTGGGAGCATTTTGATTATGTTATTTATTTCTTTGGGATTTGTTAGGATTTCGCCTATTTCTTCCTTTGATTGCATTTTTGTTTTCGCTCTGATTAAGAATTCGTTTACAGCTTTCAGTATTTCTTCATGTTGTGGTCTGTTTGGAGTTGGTGCGTGGATATTTTGAAATTGTTTTGCTAGAACATTTGCTTTGTCTTTGTCTGTGATGTATTCCTGATTATTATATTTTAATGGTGGGATAGGTTCGTAGGTCTTCCTAAGCGTTTTTGTAATTTTCCAAAGTGAGTTATCTTGCGGGTGTAAAGCTTTTAGTTTTTCTGTCCATGATTTATTCCTGTGTTCGCTTATTTTGGTTTTGACTATTCTATTGTGGTTTCTGAGTTCGTCTTTTATTAAGGGATCCGCTGTTTGTTGCCAACTCTTCCTTATTCTGTTTCTCATTTTTATTGTGTCCTTTATATCTTGCGGCAGGTCATCTTTACATGGTGTTCACGCACGGGGGGTCTTATAAATTTATAAATGGACTTACCTCCGTGGTGTTTTGTTGTTCTAAGCTGCAGTTCCTATTCTTTCAACCAAGTGGACTGTATGCGAATTGAGTCTATGTTACGTTACACTTGCACTGAGGTTTTTAGGGGTTTAACAACGAAAGTCTTTGGCATTTGACTAACTTACGGTACTGAACGAAGAAACCGATACGACCGTTCTGCTTCAATATCCATAAGAAAGTGTTTGTTCACTACTCTGTCCACCTTATTCACAAATGCACAAGGAATTTTTATGGCAGGATATAAGGGAACAAGGGATGACAGTTTTACTACTAGATTTACGACTACAAATTTAAATAACTTAAAATTAACCACGCGAACGTGCGACAAAGAGACCGAACATCGATAATTTAAAGCAATATATCACCTACCTTTCACTGGTTGTAGTGGTTGATTGTACTTGCACTGCTATCAGATAATTATGGACTGTATAATGTTCACTAATTGTTGCTAATTACTGATGCTCGATGCACCGAACACATGGGTTGACTTTGATTATTTTACTATACTTATGAACTGTTTTTTGTAGTAGTTTGGTGAATTTTTCTACTGCATTTTCCAAGCTCTTAGGGGTGTCAAAACTTGTTACCAACACAATATTTTCGTCTAGGTATTTCCGGAATTTTTTCCAGTCTGTTTCTTTGTAGGATCTCACATTAATCGCTGTGGCTGGTGGTGGTTTTGTGGTTATTTCAAAAAGAACGGGATTATGATCTGATGCTAGTTCTGGTAGTGATTTTGGAGTGATTGTCTCTCCGATGTTTTTAACTACAAGTAAGTCTAACGTCGTAGGAGTTGTGCCGTTCCATGGGTACAATGTGGGGGTGTCGGGATAGATTATTTCCACATTACTTTTGTTCGCAAATTCTCGTAAGGTCAGTCCATTACGATTATTTACGTGACAATTCCACGTGTAATGTCTTGCATTTAGATCACCAACTAATATTACTTTATTATTTACACTAACTAAATTTCTAAGGTCTATTTCACTAAAATTGTTTTGGGGGGAATTATACGCACAGATTAAAAATGTATTGTTCACTAATTTTATACCTATAGTTTGTAAACTGTTCTGGGGAATTTTCACTTCACTATACGGGACATTATTTTTAACTACTATAGCTACTCCACCTTGTCCTGTATTATTCATGCTATCTTTACGCAAAATCGTGTAGCCCTCTATCTTTACTTTTTGTGAATTTTTTAATCTAGTTTCATTTAACAGTACTACATCTATTTCATACGATTTTATAAAGTGGATTAATTGTCCTAATTTACTTAGCAACCCGTCTGCATTCCAGCTAACTATTTTTGTTTTATAATCCATACTTGTCCAGTCGTAGTGCGAAGTTGTTAAACGGGACGAGAACCGGTGCTTTTCAACGTGGTATGGTCGTTGTCTATATTAAAAGTCGCGTTTTGGGTATGTAAAGTGCTTATGCGAATGCACCTAGCAAATATTAGAACTCTGAGTTTTCTTAAAATTACTCGAAAATTTAATATCCGACGGCCGAGAAGTGGACCGAAAGGCGAGATAATCATTATATCATAGCGAACACCCTCTTCTGCAAATTCAATTTCAGCTGCATGAGATGATGTACCATCCTTTACGAAAATCATACGCAGCACCGAAACTTGCATTGAACTCGTGTACGGGATTGTTAAAACATTATGTACTTCCATGTCGAGATGTACTACACGGCCCTGCAACTGCTGTATGTATAGGTACGTTGCTAAAAAAAAAAAAAATAAATAAAAACAGGGTCCACCCATCCAAGTACTGACCAGAGCAAGAGGTGCTTAACTCTGTAAACGCGCGAACTGCAATAAACGCACACGCCTGTAGCTTGGGCCCCTTTAAGCGATATGCGAATCGAATACTTAAATGGTCTCACATATCGTGAAGGGTTGCCGGATGCTGTGTATAAAGT
This sequence comes from Platerodrilus igneus, assembly GCA_036346225.1. Classification (NCBI taxonomy): domain Eukaryota; kingdom Metazoa; phylum Arthropoda; class Insecta; order Coleoptera; family Lycidae; genus Platerodrilus; species Platerodrilus igneus. The sequence goes on along the minus strand of JARFIW010000115.1, from coordinate 244,612 downwards.
TGCGAATTTGTCCTGCGACCTCTCGGAGCTCTCGATACCTGGAAAAAAGGGCTGTATCAGTTTCAAATAAAGTAGGGGTTGTGTGGTTTTAATAAAAATTACAAATTCAGGGTAAATCACGATAATCCAGCGTAAAAAGATAAAAAAGACAACGACACGCGGTGTTCCCAAGCGGTCACCCATCCAAGTACTGACCGCGCCCAATGTTGCTTAACTTCGGTGATCGGACGAGAACCAACAACAACAAACAATTTATTTAGAGCACTCTTAGAACAATAACAAGTGTTTAACCTACTTTTTCTTATGTTATACACTACCTCTAGCTCCTGCCTAATTACTTTTAAGCCTAGTCTAAAGAATTTTTGTTGTACTATTTGCCTTAACTCCCTACTTTATTTAGTGTATAATATCTAAATAGTTAGGAAATAGCAATTAAAACATTTGGATTTTTACACTGGTTTGTGTTTTCTTTTTAAAGTTCGCATTTGTTTACAGGAAAAGTATGTATAAAAAACCTGTTACACTACGTTTGGTGGGGTCTTGGGCCCTTGTCACTTTGATTTTCTTTCTTCTCGTTCTAAAATATGGTGGTTGTTTGATGCAGATATTGGTGTTTTTCTGTTGCCTTGGTATTTTTTCTGTTTTTCTTGGTTATGTTTCTGATAAGTTGATTTTTGGAGTGTGTCGTTGTCTCATAGAATTTTTGCGCTATTTTGTTTGTGTATTCTTGTATTGTTGGTACTTGTGCGATTTGGTGTAAGTCTACTATTTTTGTATAGTGTCCGCTTTCTGTTGCAAGTCTAAGCATTTTGTTTTCCACTATTTGCAAAGGCTTCAGTCGCATTTTGTATTTTGATATTGCCCAGACTGGACATGCATAAGTTAACACTGGTCTGATGATTGTAGTGTATATGAGTCTTTTGTTTGATTTGCTTAAGTGACTACTTTTAGAGATTAATGGGTACACTGCCTTCACGATGCCGTTTGCCTTTTCTATTGTCTTCTTGATGTGTGTTCTAAAGGTAAGTCTACTGTCCAAGTAAACCCCTAGGTACTTGATTACCGAGGTTGATTTAATGCTTTCGTTAAACACTTTGAGGGGTTTGAATATTCGGGTGTCCTTTAGTTTTTTTGCTAGTACTATTGTTTCTGTCTTTGCACTGTTAATGGTTATTTTCCATTTTGTGAAATAATCTTGTAGTATATTAATATGTATTTGTATTTGTTTGTTGGCTACTTCTGCACTAAAAGAATGCGCATACACTGCAGTGTCATCTGCAAAGAGTGCTATGCTAGTTTTGGAAAACTTTGGTATATCATTGAGATATAGGCAAAAAAGTTTAGGTCTTAATACGGAGCCTTGAGGAACTCCGGCTGCTATTTTCTTTGTTTTTGATTCATTGTTATTAACTCTAGTGTAGAATTTTCTGTGCGTGAGGTATGAGTGTATTAATTGTATCATGTACTTTGGAACATTTTGTACAAAAGACCATCGATCCAAACCTTATCGAAGGCCTTTTCTACATCCAGTAATGCTAGTACGGTTGTTATTTGTTTGTTGAAGTTTTCTATTGTGTCGTTGCAGATGCGTGCGAGTTGATGTACTGTACTGTGCTGTGATCTGAAGCCAAATTGGCAATCTAATGTTAGTTTGTTTTTGTCATCTATCTTGTTGATTCGGTTTAAGATAATTTTTTCAGCTAGCTTTGAGAGGGCATTTAGAAGACTAATCGGTCTGTAGCTGCTTGAAAGTTTAGGGTTTTTGCTTGTTTTAGGTATTGCGACGACTTCCGCCGTCTTCCATTGCGCAGGAAAATGACTGAATGCCATAATTGCATTAATTATTATTGTCAATTGTGCTAAAGCCTTTTTTGAGAAATTTTTTATTAATATGTTTTGTAGTTGATCTGGTCCTGGTGCTTTTTTATTTGGGAGTTGTTTTAGGTGCGTTCGTATTTCTTCTGTTGTTGTGATTAGTTTTTTTAGTGCTTTTTTGTCAGGTTTGTGATGGTTACTTACCATTTCGTGTACAGTTTGCGTGACTTTCCGCTGGTCTGTTGTGTCGGGGGATGTGTTCTTCCAGATGTGAACTTCTTCAAATGTTTCCGCTAATGCATTTACTTTCTCTGTATCTGTTAGGGCTGTTTGATTGTTGTGTTCTAGTGGTGGTATTTCGCTGCGTGAGTTTTTTAAAGCTTTTGTTAGTTTCCACAGTGAGTTGGTTTTTGGATCAAGTTCCTTGAGTTTTTTATTCCATATGGTGTTTTTGTATTCTTTAATACGGAGTTTAATTTCGCGATTTTTTGATGCTAGAATTGCCTTGTATTGTATATCAGCAGTTCTTTGCCAGATTCGCCGGATTTTGTTACGTTCTTTTACTAGTTCAGTAATTTGTGTTGGTAGGTCTCTTTCTGTATCTCTGATTTTAATTGTTTGGGTATGTTTGTTTTTCGCAGCTGTCACAGCGTCTGTTAGGTGCTGTATAGCTTCTTCCAGTTTCCTTACAGTATCCAGATTTTTGTGGATAATTATTTTTCTGTCTAGTGTTTTGCGAAACTCTCTCCAGTCGGTGTTTTTATATGAAACGATAGATCTTGTTATTATTTATTTGTATGTTGCACTCAAAGTCATGATTATTGGATTATGATCTGAGCTTAGTTCGGGTATGCTTTCTGGCTCACTTACTTTGGAAACGTTCTTATTTAATACAATGTCTATGGTGGTGGGTGTTGTGCCATTCCAAGGGTAGTGTGTTGGAATAGTGGGGAACATTATCTGAAAATTTTCTTTTTGTAGTGACGTATGTAGAATGATGCCGCACTTATTGTGTCTATGACACTTCCACAGTGAATGTCTTGCGTTTAGGTCACCTATTGCTAACACTTTATCACTAATATTTACAATTGCGCTAATGTCAGTTTCCTTGAGACATTCTGTTGGTTTATTATATACACTAATGACGTGAGTGTTGTCTGGAAGTCTTATAGCAGCACATTCGATGTTTATTCGCGGTACTTTAACTTCGGTAAAGGGCACACCGTTTCTTATTAAAATTGCTACTCCACCATGTCCTGAATTGTCGGTTCTGTCTTTACGCACCACGGAATAATTTTTTAGTTTAAATTTATCACTTTTTTTTAGCCACGTTTCATTTAGTAACATAATGTCTATACAGTTTCTATTTACAAATTCTATTAATTCTGAATAACGACTGTTAATGCTATTTGCGTTCCAGCTTGCGATCTTTATTTTAGGATCCTGCTACACTTCGTTTACAGTTTTACCTGGTCGGTAATGCAGTTAACAAAATGTTACGCTTAGATTCTGGTACATTGAAATGGCGATAGATGGCTCTTAAAAGCCGGTAATACAATTACCAAAGTTCATAAGATACACATGACGTCACTGATAATTTATATTGCGCCATAATTAAGAGAAGGTACATAAAATTTAAACAATAAAAATTAGATAATCTACTCACGTGAAGGATCAGCTAACCGGCAGGAAATCCGCCACGGTAACCTCGGCATCGCTGCTGGTAGAGTTGGACATCCAAATTATCTCGGGTCATGGGATGCTCCAGGGTCATCTCCGTTCCTATATGCAGTGGAAGACGGGAATAGGGAATTAAGGAAAGATACTCAAGATAAGGAAATCTACATAATAAGATAACACGACACCCGGCACGACTGTTCACTTCAAAGTTCGGCGTAAAAAAAGCCACGTTTCCGCGCGAGAACCGCGGAACTCCCTCCTCTTTTGTAGCATTGCCTTACCCCTATGGGGATAATTCACACTTGCCAATTGCACTATTGTGACGTACCGGAAGCCCCGCCCAGTTCATTTAAAAATGTTCGCGCGTCTTGCGTATTTAAAATTATGGCGGGAAGCTTCCGCACATTAAAAACTACTTAACATAAAATGTTAAAGTGCAAATTCAGTTTGCACGTAACAATCGCGACAAAGCCACAAAAGAAAAACTTAAAAAGAAAAGTCTGTTAGCACAGTAACAGCTTAAAATCTAAGTCCTTACTACCCTACATAAACCCTAACTTAAAACCTACAAAATGTTTATATAAGGCGCCACCTGGTTTTTCGACCGATAGCACGTCTACCGAAGTACCAGGAAACGGAATAGGTAGCCCGATAGTCTTTGACTACACTACTTACCGACAGCACAAATTTGTCGGGGAGCATGAAACACTGCTTAAACTAACACGGGTGCGACAAGTCGCCTAACCTATCTAAACCTATCTAAACTTATCTAACTAAAGCTAACATATAGTTCTTATATGCAAACACACATGAGTGTCGCATCAAACTATTCTTCTTTTTTGGCAAGAAGTGCCCAAATTTAAAAAATGTTCATGAGAGTGCGTCACCTTGCACTCTGGCAAATTTTGTTTCTGGTACTTTGGTTTCTTCCGATGCACATTTAACTTGTCCATGACACAGTTGTGAATCCACAAATTTACCAAAAGTACCGCCTACTAAATCCTTATATGCTAACCTGACAAATTACATTTCTAAATCGGGTTAGCTTTTTCACTTAAATTTCAGAAAGATAATTCCCACGTCTGGTCATATATACCACACGTTAGGACGATAAAAGATAAGATAAGATCTCAAATTGATGTTAAAGATAATAGATAAGGTAAAGATATTAAGCTTAAGTTGTTATCCTCAAAGGTAATGAATAAGATAACGGTATTAAGCTTTAGTTATTATTTGAGATACTCGATAAGATAACACGATATTAAGTTAAAGTGATTATAAGAGATAGTAGGTAACATGAATTTAAACAGAAGTTATTACTCAAGATAACCGGTAAGATAACGCGACATAACTCGAAGTTATTCCTAACGGTAGTCGGTAAGATAACGATAAATTAAACCAAAGTTATTACTAACGGTAATCGGTAAGATAACGATACTAAACTAAGGTTATTACCAAAGGTAATCAATAAGATAACGATATTAAACCTAAAGGTATTATCGAAGATAATAAAGAAGACAAAGATATTGGCCTAGTTATTACCCAAGACAATGATAACAACAAAAGAGTGGCTCCAGTAGAGCCGTTGAAATGGGATTGACCCTATAAAACACAGCGTAGTCTGAAGGACCACCTGCGATATTAATCCGACAAGATAAGATATACACATTTTTAAAATTCACTAGACTCCTAAGAGAACTAGTACGATAGTTTTCCTAACGAGTGCTTCGACTACGATAAGAAAATCAGACAAAGATAGACACGACAACTTAAAAGTATCTTCACAGATACAAACACACAAAAACAAACTGTTTTAAGGTAGTTTTTTAAAACGGTAGCACCCTAAACACACAAAAATGCCCAATTATAAGCAGTTAAATACAGATACACTGTCCCCATATGCTAAAACAACCGAGAATTTAATAAGATAACAATAAGAAGCGATAGCGTCTCACCACAAAGTTCAATAAAAAATAACGAAAAAAAAGTTTATAAGTTATGTAGATTTAGTAGAAAAAGGAAGGAATAATGTTGTAGTATAATGATGTAGTATAATGTGGGCGATTGCAATAATTCAGAGGAAAAACACACAGAATAGATAATCCTAGTTCTTGCAACTGCGAATATGAACTATTTCTTTCAATGGCATAGATCGCGCGTGTCCTATGTGAGCCCAAAGAAGAAAGCATTCACTCAACATCAGCCAAAACCAGTCATAAAAATTCAATGGGTTATTTCAACCAAAGTTACGACAATTACCTTTCAATTAAACCATATAAGAGAAATACTAAAGACCGAACAATATGTAATAGGAAAATTTCAAGGGTTAATTAAATGAAACGACAAAGTTATATTGGGGGGGTGTAGAGGATGAAGTGATATATATCTAACGGTATGGTGAAGGAAAAGTCAACCAGAAGAAAAGATAGCTAAATTAAGGTAAGTAAAGTTAAACGTGTAAGAAATTATATACTATATGAGAGAAGGAATAAGTAATTAAAGATACTAATTGATGGTGAGAACAAAAGTATTAGGTAAATCGTGAGGAGAATGGGGCATGAAAAACTTAATTAGCATTTGGGTCGGCAGAGAATGGCTTAAGGTCTTTAATATGCCACCTGCCTTGGCGTTTTCCTTCAGTATCCTGAAGTTCATAGATAAGGGGACTAATAACACGTGTGACTTTACAAAGAATGAATTTAGGGGCCAATTTTGAAGAAAATTTCTTAGATGCATCCGATAAGACATAGTTCTTTTTCCAAACTTGTTCGCCCAAGGCAAAGGAAATATTTCGCTTACGCAAGTTATAATGGTCCTTACTCTTTTCGTAAGCTTTTAACAAATTTTTTCTAACGTCGTTAAAGATAGAAGGTAGTGACTGTTGGTCCTTGTCCCAACGTACTTTATCGTCAAATTCAATTACGTTAGTATCGTCAGGCACTAAACCATAGTAACTCCCATCGATTGGGGTATATCTTCCAAAAACAAGAAAAGACGGAGTGAATTGGGTTGTTCGTGTTTAGATGTACGCAAAGCTTGAGCAATTTCAAAGATATGTTCATCCCATGTAGTATGGTCTGAATCAATATAAGACGAGATAGCGGTAATTAACACTCGATTTACTCTCTCGGTAGGGTTTACTTGGGGGTGATATTTTGCGTTAAACCAAATTTTTGTACTTTGTAACTTTTAACGAAATTCTGAAAATCTTTAGAGATAAATTGTGCACCATTGTCACAAAGAATAATCTGGGGACACCAAAGATAAGAAAGACATTCTGTTCTAGGAATTTAATTATTGCAGCGGAGGTAGCTTTACGTAAGGGTTGCACCATAACAAATTTAGAAAACCAATCGGTAACAACTAAAAGATATTGATTACCTCTTCTCGATCGAGGGAGAGGTCCTAATAAGTCAAGCGATATTAATTGAAAGGGATAAGATACACGCTTAAAGTTACCCATTAAACCAGGGCGAGCATCTTGCGAACTTTTATGGGAACCACAAATTTTGCAGCTTTTAATGTAGCGACAAACAGATTGCTTAAGTGTGGGCCAGTAATACAATTCAGATATTTTCGAGAGTTTTTGTAACACCAAGGTGTGCAGCTAAGGGATCGTCGTGACATAATTTGAGCACCTCACTGCGATTTGCAGTGGGCACAACGAGTTTCCATTCAGGTATATTCGATATTTTATGTGGGGACGAGGATACAAATTTATACAGTCTATTATTAGTTACTCGAAAGGTAGGAAATTTGTCGGGATTATCGGAAACTTTTCTAATCATATTGAGGTACCAGGTATCCAGAATTAAATTTGGAAGGTTAAGAGAAAACATCTCGAGATAACGCATCAGGTACGATATTTAATTTGCCAGGCCTATGCCTAACGTCAAAAGTAAATTGAGATATACGCAAGTTCCATCTTGCCAAACGACCTGCGGGTTGTTTCAAGTTATTAAGCCAAGTGAGTGCTGCACAATCAGTGATTACGGTAAAGTGTGTACCTTCGACATATCCTCTAAATTTCTCGATGCCAAAGATAACACCCAATAGTTCTCGCTCGGTAGCAGAGTATTTTTGTTCGGCAGAAGTTAAGGCACGGCTCGCATAAGCGATTGGATGTTCTAAACCATTGTTTACCTGGAACAACATTGCACCTAACCCAGTAAGTGAGGCATCGGTTTGTATATAAAACTTATCATCGAAATTTGGAGAGATTAAGATAGGTGCTGAAGTGATTAGTGTTTTAATTTGTTCGAAAGCCTGTTGGGATTCTAAATTCCACTCGATAGTTTGGGATTTCTTTTATTTTTAATTAAAGCGGTAATGGGTGCAGATATAGTTGAAAGGTTAGGTAGAAAAATGCGATAGTAGCTAATCATTCCTATCAAACGTTTGATTTCGGTAACAGTTTTGGTGTTTTAAATTTAGTAATAGCATCAACTTTAGCAGGATCGGCTCGTAAGCCTGTCCCATCGACAATAAAACCAAGAAATGTAAGGGATGAACGACAAAATTGAGACTTTTCCCAGTTTATCTTAAAACCTGCTGCATTTAAACGTTCAGCAACTTCATCTAATGTGGCGATATGTTCATCGAAAGAACTTGAGATAACTAAGATATCATCTAAAAATACAAAGGCACGTTCTTGATGTAAGATAGGACCTAACGTTTGATCCATAGTACGTTGTAAAGTTTGTGGAGCGTTACAGAGACCAAATGGCAAAAAATTATATTCGAAAAGACCTCGGCCTGGGACACAAAAAGCAGTTTTTTGACGAGAAGATAAGTCAAGAGGTATCTGATAAAAAGCTTGTCTTAGGTCGATAGATGAGATAAATTTTGCGTTACGAAGCCTGCTCAAAATTGAGTCAGTTCTGGGTAGAGGGTAAGCGTCTGGAACAGTAACAGAATTTAGCTTCCTGCCATCAAAACAAACACGCCATTCGTCATTCTTTTTCCGAACTAGCAATACGGGAGAGGTCCACGGTGAATTTGAAGGAGAGATAACACCAGATACTAACATTTTGTCTATTTCCGCATGTAAATGCTTTTGTAAGGCAGGCGATAAGGGATATTGACGTTGCTTAAAGGGAAGGGCATCACCTGTGGAGATAACGTGTGTTGCCGTTGTAACACAACCAAGTTCAGAGGTATTAAGTTTGCGAAATTTGTCGATTGTAGCGTTAAGAGTTACATCTTGGGAGTCAGTAAGAGAGATTTTGTTAGATATTCCTGTAGATGCACAGGAGTTCGTTTTAATAGAGGTTTGCCATGAAAATCCTGAAAGTAAAGTGACAGATTAAAAGTTTACAGAAATCAACGCCCAGTAGAAAAGGATACGCTAATGCAGGGACAATCAAAAATAAAACATCACGTTCAAGAGACTCTACACGAATTTTTAACTTAAGGGAACCGGTTACATGTATTTGATTATCGTCCGCTAAATTTATGGAAGTTTTTCGGAATAATTTGAATTTTGATATTTTGTTGAGATAATTGATGTAAACCTTCGTTATTTATAAGAGAACATGAAGAACCTGTATCCAGTAAAGCAATTACATTTAAGGAACCAATTGAGATAGATAAGTGTGGACGGTTATCGAAGGGTTTTTAACAAGTTGTGAAACAGCGGTAGTCTTTTATGATAAAAGGAATTGACGGTTTGTAACCACTTAGACCACTCGGCTGGAGTAGTGTAGCATAATTCCTCTAATGAAGGTAAGGTATTTTGTACATTAATAGTAGCGGTATTATTATTAGATAAATTTAATGACGGTACAACGTTAGAAGTGGTTTTATAATTTAAATTTATTGGCGTCTGTGTCCGTTGGATGATTGGTGTTGAGGGCGATTTTGGTTTCTTGAGATATTCACACCTTGATTTAAAATATCTCGACGGGAGTTTCCCGATACGTTAGGATTACAGTTGGTGCAGTTAGATTTGTAGATATTTGAGCGACCACAGCCATAACAAAAAATATTTTTAGGGTATGTGCAGACAGTATAGTTATGTCCACTTCGCTTGCAGTTCCAACAGGTAAGTGCGTTATTAGTTACGGTAGGAGGAACGTTAAGTGTAGATACTTTACGGGAAGGTCGAACTTGGCAAGCTAGATCAGGTTCGAGAAGACCAGATAATTTCTCGGTGGTGGTCGATATTTGTCAATCCTTGACCTCACTTCTTGAAGAGAGCGACATAGGTCTTTAAAATGAGCTAGCGAAGATATGGTCTGTAATGCCAAATGTTCTGAGAAATAGGGGTTCAAATTTCTAAGTAATTGATCGATAATTTCGGATTCGGAAGGTTTTTTGTCGAGTCTGCTATATAAAGCTTCTAATGAGGTAATAAAAGACACAACATTTTCGTCGGGACCTTGAGTTCGGTTTCGGATTTCGTTCCAAAGATCGTTAATGTAGCCATAAGGTAGGAAATCTCGTTTTAAACAGGCAACTAACTCATTCCAGGTAGAAATTTGGTGTCGTATGTTTCTATACCATATTAATGCTGAGCCTGCGAACAAATCACCAGCTGAGATAAATAGGTCCTGGTCGGTACACCGCAGAAATTTTAAAATCGTTAATCCGGTCAAGAAAGGATGATAAAGAAACCTTCGAATCAAACCCTTCAAAGGTGAGACCCCATTTGTATACAGGTATAGGTTTTCCTAATGGTTTAGGTTCGGCAAGCGCAAGATTTGAAAAAGGTAACGATATATCTACGCTCATGCGTTAGGATTAAGTCTTTCTAAAAGAATTCCTTCAAGCAATAACACCTCGGACAACAAACTTTGTTTAGCTTGAGTCACTTGGTCATCGTTATATAAAGATAATGAATCAACTCGCTGTTTGACGTGAGTTATTCTTGAAGTCAATCTCCTAATTCGATATTAGTAGCCGCAGGATCTGTTTTGTTTATTATACCCGATATATCATCTAAAGATAATTTAATTTCTGATACGTTGAGTGGCCAATCGCCAACAGGGTTCTTTAAGATAGCCACGCCTTTGGTTTCCTGTGACAAAACAGCCCTAAGTTGAGATCGCCTATCATTCTGATTGGTCGCAGCTATGATACTTCTGCACTCCAGCTCGTAGATCAATTCCAGCGATTTTAAATGTGATACGTTCATTATGAATACAATATTCAAGACACGATATAAAAATATGCGATTTTGACGCAGGTTAGAAGGTAAAAAACACGTTACAGCTACTTTAAGGTAATACGATACGATATTTAGAGGTAAGAACTTGTTAGAACGTCACCGATAACACCAAAGAAACACATTTAAGGTATATGGAAACGAAATCAATGTTCAGTTAAATACATATTTTATAGATAATGACAGACAAGCCTTCCAAAATGGAAAATGGGCGCAGAGGATATGTTATTTAACCTATAAGGCAACAACGTATAGTCAAACACTTCTTAAAAAGGTATACTAGCAATTTATTTCACTCAAGTGTTTTTAAACACTTAATTTTCATGTAAAAGATAAACCATAATGCAATTTTAGAATGTAACATAAAGATGTATTTAAGTTTCAAAAACGGCCTTTCAAAGTTAAGGAAAGCAACTAAAGATATTTTAATAGGTAATTCTATAATACTGTATTTAAAGACATAAGGTAAGGTAAATACTTACATGAATAAAAGTAAAGTTCTTTAAGTGAAGAAGCTATTAATGCATTGTATCCTTATAAAGGAAATTATTCTAACCTAAAACAAAGAAGAAGCCCTGAAGTTCATAGCCTGAACAGGTTGAAGGCGCCATCTGCTACACTTCGTTTACAGTTTTACCTGGTCGGTAATGCAGTTAACAAAATGTTACGCTTAGATTCTGGTACATTGAAATGGCGATAGATGGCTCTTAAAAGCCGGTAATACAATTACCAAAGTTCATAAGATACACATGACGTCACTGATAATTTATATTGCGCCATAATTAAGAGAAGGTACATAAAATTTAAACAATAAAAATTAGATAATCTACTCACGTGAAGGATCAGCTAACCGGCAGGAAATCCGCCACGGTAACCTCGGCATCGCTGCTGGTAGAGTTGGACATCCAAATTATCTCGGGTCATGGGATGCTCCAGGGTCATCTCCGTTCCTATATGCAGTGGAAGACGGAATAGGGAATTAAGGAAAGATACTCAAGATAAGGAAATCTACATAATAAGATAACACGACACCCGGCACGACTGTTCACTTCAAAGTTCGGCGTAAAAGCCACGTTTCCGCGCGAGAACCGCGGAACTCCCTCCTCTTTGTAGCATTGCCTTACCCTATGGGGATAATTCACACTTGCCAATTGCACTATTGTGACGTACCGGAAGCCCCGCCCAGTTCATTTAAAAATGTTCGCGCGTCTTGCGTATTTAAAATTATGGCGGGAAGCTTCCGCACATTAAAAAACTACTTAACATAAAATGTTAAAGTGCAAATTCAGTTTGCACGTAACAATCCATTAAGGCTAAGCACAAAATTATTGAACGTTTCAAACCTTTCGAATTCGTTCGTACAATTGTTTAGGGCTGCATTTAAGTTGCGCACGGCTTGGATCATGGCTCGCACATTGATCAAGTTATTAAGCGTTTGGAGCTCTTTAACTAGTTCGTTGAATTCCGATTGTGGGTTGTTGTTATTTGGTTTATTTGCACCGTTATTGAAGTTTGATTCCGGTTGAGTTCGGTTTTGCTTATTGTGTGGAGCCTCTGCCCATGTAAAATTAGCATATTTGGTCTGTTGTACAGGTTTCAGTAATGGAAAGGCGTTTCTACTATTGTTTATGTTGAATTGCGTTTGTTTTTGTACCTGGGTTGTTGCATTTCTATGGGTGCTACGAGTTTGCGATGATGCGATTGCTTGAATTTTATTAATGTACACTTGACATGAAGTGTCGTTTGCAGTGTGAGATTAGCACATTTAGGCGGCAAAGCTGCGTTTTTTGTGCAGTCGTGCGTCCAGTGTCCTCCGGCGCACTTTAAGCACACCGGTGGCGCCCAGCAATTGGTTGTTGCGTGACTCCATTCTTGGCATCTATGACACTGGATTATACGTTTATTATTTATGTGGCGTTCCCATTGTATTTTAATATGCATTACATATTTAATTCTATTTTGTTGCACTTTTAAATTTACAGTGGATTTTGTGATGATCAGAAAAAGCGGACGGTGTTTCGTGTTCATTTTGAAGACTTTTTCTACAGGCAACTCGTGCTCTTCTATTAGGACATTCTTAACATCATCAGCTTCTGGGTCGCTATCAAGTCCTCTGATAACGAAAGCGTGTGTTTTATCTGCTTTTTCTGTGTAGGTATGAAATTCAGTTTCTTCTTTCTGTAGAGTTTCTTTAAGTTTTCGATACTCCTGAAAATCATAAGCGTGTATGCTTGATTTTGTCTGTGTGTATTTTATATGGAATCCCTTCGTTAGTTGATTTTTGAGCAAGTCCATAATGTTCTTGTGGTCTTTTAATTTGCCGTGAATAACCAAGGGAGGTGGTTTATTTTTAATGGATTTCGTTGTATTTGCGGTGATATCCTCATCTTCCATTAATTCGACATCACCGTGCGATTCATTGTCTTCGGTATTAAGCTCTGATAATGGCTAAAAACGATTCTATGTTGGGACACTTGAAAGTGTTTTAAACATTTCAGCTTTATTTCTAGTAGCTTCTGTATTTAAGCCTTGTAAATTTTCCTTTTCTATTAAATGTTTCAATACAAACCCTTCGGTATTTGAGCTATTGCTGCTACCTGGACTAACCGCATTATGGTCAGCAGCTGTCGGTAATTCAATGCTTACTTGCATCCGGTTTTTAGTAGAGCTTGGGACATCTTTAAGTTTGATTAGTTCACTGACACTCTGAATTTCAAGGGTAGCTTTTGTATTGTCCGCACAAGTTACACTTTTACGTGTTCCTTCACCAATTCGCTTTACAATATAAGTTTTAGGTTTCATGCACGTATCAAAACCAGTAATTATTTACACTTAACATAACTATAACTACACGCTACACTAAGTTCAAGTTAATACTATAATAATAAAGTTTATTTTACAGATATTTGCAATGTTGTAACAGTTGCGTTACGGGAATTTATTTAATACAGGTCCGCACGTACCTGAAAGCTTTTGTAAAGCAGAGCTGCACGTCTACCTTCATCAACGTCGCGATTGTAACTGGGGGACGAGAACCGGTGCTTTTCAACGTGGTATGGTCGTTGTCTATATTAAAAGTCGCGTTCCGGGTATGTAAAGTGCTTATGCGAATGCATCTAGCAAATATTAGAACTCTGAGTTTTCTTAAAATTACTCGAAAATTTAATATCCGACGGCCGAGAAGTGGACGGAAAGGCGAGATAATCATTATATCATAGCGAACACCCTCTTCTGCAAATTCAATTTCAGCTGCATGAGATGATGTACCATCCTTTACGAAAATCATACGCAGCACCGAAACTTGCATTGAACTCGTGTACGGGATTGTTAAAACATTATGTACTTCCATGTCGAGATGTACTACACGGCCCTGCAACTGCTGTATGTATAGGTACGTTGCTAAAAAAAATAAAATAAAACAGGGTCCACCCATCCAAGTACTGACCAGAGCAAGAGGTGCTTAATTCTGTAAACGCACGAACTGCAATAAACGCACACGCCTGTAGCTTGGGCCCCTTTAAGTGATATGCGAATCGGATACTTAAATGGTCTCACATATCGTGAAGGGTTGCCGGATGCTGTGTATAAAGTCGCGAATTTGTCCTGCGACCTGTCGGAGCTCTCGATACCTGGAAAAAAGGGCTGTATCAGTTTCAAATAAAGTAGGGGTTGTGTGGTTTTAATAAAAATTACAAATTCAGGGTAAATCACGATAATCCAGCGTAAAAAGATAAAAAAGACAACGACACGCGGTGTTCCCAAGCGGTCACCCATCCAAGTACTGACCGCGCCCAACGTTGCTTAACTTCGGTGATCGGACGAGAACCGGTGCTTTTTAACGTGGTATGGTCGTTGTCTATATTAAAAGTCGCGTTTATTGCAGTTCGCGCGTTTACAGAGTTAAGCACCTCTCGCTCTGGTCAGTACTTGGATGGGTGGACCCTGTTTTTATTTATCTTTTTTTTTTTAGCAACGTACCTATACATACAGCAGTTGCAGGGCCGTGTAGTACATCTCCACATGGAAGTACATAATTTTTTAACAATCCTGTATACGAGTTCAATGCAAGTTTCGGTGCTGCGTATGATTTTCGTAAAGGATGGTACATCATCTCATGCAGCTGAAATTGAATTTGCAGAAGAGGGTGTTCGCTATGATATAAGGATTATCTCGCCTTTCGGGTCCACTTCTCGACCGTCGGATATTAAATTTTCGAGTAATTTTAAGAAAACTCAGAGTTCTAATATTTGCTAGGTGCATTCGCATAAGCACTTTACATACCCGGAACGCGACTACTCTCATTTTCATTCAATCGTTCATTACTCATCAATTTACCCATTCATCTTCATTCAGCCACTCATTACTTAACAATTTACTCATTCATCTTCATTCAATCATTCATTACTAATCAATTTATTCGCTCATCTTTGTTCATACGGTCATTACTCATCAACCTACTTTCTCATCTTCATTCAATTGCTCATCACTCATTAATTTACTTGCCCATCTTTATTCAATCGCACATCCTCATAAACTAATTTGCTCATTACTCACTAATTTACTCATTCATCTTCATTCAAGCACACATTATTCGTTAATTTACCTGTTTATCGTCATTCAATCACACATTACTCATCAATGTACTCGTTCATCTTCATTCAGTCATTCATTACTCAAATATTTACTCGTTCAATTTCATTCAATCGCCCGTTACTCATCCAACTTTATTGAGTCGATCATTATTCATACATTTACTCGTTCATCTTGATTAAATCGCTCATTACTCATAAACTTTCCTGATCATCTTTACTCAGTTGCTCATAGTAATCAATTTACTCGTTCATTTTTCATTCAATTGCTCACATAAATTTAGTTGTTCATCTTTATTAGGTCGCTCATTACTCATGTTTAACTTCATTCCATTGCTCATAAATTTGTTCGTTTTCATTTAATCATTCATAGTAATCAATTTACTGGCTCATTTTCATTCAATCGCTCATTATTCATCTATTTACTCATTCGACCAATCACTCTTCATAAATTTACTTGTTTATCTTCATTCAATCACTCATTACTCAACAATTTATCCATTCATCTTCATTCAATCACTCATACTTACCAATTTACAAGCGCATCTTCATTCAATTGCTCCTTACTCTCAATTTACTCGTTCATCTTTATTCAATCGCACGTAGCGCATCTATTTACACGTTCATCTTCATTCCATCATATATACTCATCAATTTACTCATTCATCTTCGTTTAAACGCTCATTACTCATCAATTTACTGGTTCATCTTCATATAGTCACCCACTACTCATCAATGTACTTGTTTGTTCATCTTCATTCAATCACTCATACTTACCAATCTACCCGTTCATCTTCATTCAATCATACTTACAAATTTACTAGCACATCATTCAATTGCTCAGTACTATCAGATTACTTTTCATTTTCATTCAATCGGATATGATGCATCTATTTACACGTTCATCTTCATTCAATTGCTCATTACTCATCAATTTACTTGTTCATCTTCATATACTCACTCATTAATTATTAGTTCATCTTCATTCAGTCACTCATTACTCATCAATTTAATCATTCATCTTCATTCAATCACTCACACTTACCAATTTATTAGCGCATCAATATTCAATCGCGTACCCATCAACTTCTTCGCTCATTATTCATCAGCCTTGAATCATTCATTACTCATTCAATTGTTCATTATTCATAAATTTATTAGTATATATTCATTCAATTACTAATCAATTTATTCGCTCATCTTTATTAATACACGCATCACTCATCAACTTACTCTCATTTTCATTCAATCGTTCATTACTCATCAATTTACCCATTCATCTTCATTCAGCCATTCATTACTTAACAATTTACTCATTCATCTTCATTCAATCATTCATTACTAATCAATTTATTCGCTCCTCTTTGTTCATGCGGTCATTACTCATCAATCTACTTTCTCATCTTCATTCAATTGTTCATCACTCATTAATTGCCCATCTTTATTCAATCGCACATCCTCATAAACTAATTTGCTCATTACTCACTAATTTACTCATTCATCTTCATTCAAACACACATTATTCGTTAATTTACTTGTTTATCGTCATTCAATCACACATTACTCATCAATGTACTCGTTCATCTTCATTCAGTCATTCATTACTCAAATATTTACTCATATAAATTCATTCAATCGCCCACTACTCATTCAACTTTATTCAGTCGGCCCTTATTGATAGATTTATTCATTCATCGTCATTAAATCGCTCATTACTCATACATTTTCCTGTTCATCTTTATTCAAGCGCTCATAGTAATCAATTTATTCGTTCATTTTCATTCAATTGCTCACATCAATTTACTAGTTCATCTTTATTAGGTCGCTCATTACTCACGTTTAACTTCAACTCATCGCCCATTCATCTTCATACGATTGCTTATTACTCATCAACTTACTCGTTCACCTTCATTCAACCCCTCACAAATTCACTTGTTCATCTTCATTCACTCGTTCATTATTAATCAATTTATTCATTCATTTTCAATCATTTGCTTATTTATTCGTTCATTTTTATTCAGTCGCTTACCATCTTCGCTCATTCATTCACTCACTCGCTTTGTTAATTTCCTTATGATTTTAGCAAATGCACACAGCATCCTCCGGATCGCACCATAAAGCACTTCACTTACCAAAAAAGAAAACGGCTTTCGAGGGATAAATCTTAATAATTATGAAGATTAAAACATTTCCAACAAAACAAATGCCAAGAAATCGAGAAACAAATGATTATATTAACTATATGCTTACCTAATATTTTACAGATAATTGTAGGAAATTAAAATTCAAGTCACATGTTGCGCCCTCTAACAAATACTTATAACGTTAAACAAATATATTACAAACAACTAAAGTACATTCTTAAATATGCAAGTTAACTTATGCGTAAGCGTCTTCTCGATCGGCACCTGATCCATCACCATCCTCAAGCGACGAAAAGTTAAGGAAATGCGCAGGTCTATGCACTTCGTGATAGAACTCCTTCGGGTTGGCGAGTTGCAGTTCATATTTCATGCTAGGATCATGTCTTACACCTAAACATTGTTTCGTTTACATTGATAACGATACACAAAAGTTAAACTTACCCATAAAATTATAATTCCAACTCCCTTGCGTCGGAACCATAAAGAAACCAAGGAACCGATCAGACAACAACATCTGGACCTTCTCGTAATGACTCGGTAAATACCCTTTGGGATTGTTGCCTTTATCGGTGTTTTGTCGTCCCCATTCGTACCCAGATGGTGTCAGTTTATAGGCTGTTAATGAACACGAACCTGGTGTGAACGAACACGTGATGATGATGGTCTTTTCACCATCCCAGATAGGGTTGTCGGCCATGAGTCGAGCGTGTGTTGTTATATCCTGAGGCGATAGCTGGGGTAGTTCGTTGGGTTGTGTATGAATCCAACCGAGGGGTTCCATGTCCTTCAGGAAAGTGTGGTTTGGAGGCATGTGAGGTATGTGGACAGTTTGATGCGTTCCCCATTGTGGTGGTAGTACAAGGCAGCGGAGTTCTTTGACCTGAGGGTTGTCAGGCGGGCTCACGCCATACAAAAATGCACTAATCTATAAAAAATGCGCAATTTAGTATTTTGTCATAGGGAATTTGATAGAGCGTTTATGAAACTGATTGGGGTAGGTTTTCACATCTGCACATGACAGAATATTACTCGTTCAATCAATCATTCATTCACTCATCGATTTACTCAATCATTCCCCGTTTGTGGATTTCCTTGATGTCTCTTTCATTGTAAATGGATATACTATATTACTCATTCATTGAATCATTCGTCAATGCATTCATTCACTCGTTCATTACTGATCAATTTATTCATTCATCCTCAAACTACAACGTTCACTTGTTCGTCAATTTATTTGTGTATTTATTTATTCATTCACTGACTCATCACTCTTTCATTCATTACTCATCAATTTATTCATTCGTTTTAAATGAATATGATACTATATTACTCGTTCATTCAATCATTCATTGACTAATTCATCTGTTCGCTCATTCATTCATTCTTTCTACCATTACTCATCAATTTATTTAGGTTTATTCCCTCATTCGTTGTAAATGTATGGTATTAAATTACTTCTTCGTTCAATCATTCACCGGCCCATTCATTCATTCGCTCATTCATTTATTCATCCGTTCATTCTCTCATTACTCATCAATTTAATCAGTCATCTTCATACTATAACATTCAGTTCCCATTCGTGAATTTGGTTTATACATCATTCATTGTAAATTGATACTATATTATTCGTACATTCACTCATTACTCACCAATTTATTCAGTCATCCTCATACTAAAACATTCACTCTCCTGTTCATCAATTCGTTTCTTCTCTCATTCACTCTACACAAAAGATATATTACTCGTTTATTCAATCATTTATCGACTAATTCATTCATTCTTTCTCATACTACAATGCTCATTCATGCATTCACCCATTCACTCATCAATTTATTCATTCCCCCTGTTCATCAATTTGTTTGCTCTCATTTGCT
Source organism: Platerodrilus igneus (assembly GCA_036346225.1). Lineage (NCBI taxonomy): Eukaryota > Metazoa > Arthropoda > Insecta > Coleoptera > Lycidae > Platerodrilus > Platerodrilus igneus. Next base: position 225,345 of record JARFIW010000115.1, on the reverse strand, counting down.
GCAAATGTACATGACACTAAATTACTCGTTCATTCAATCATTCATTTGCTCACTCATTCATTCCCTCATTACTCATCAATTTATTCATCCATATATTAGAACGCCCATTAATTCGTTTGTTTGTCAATTTATTTGTGTACTTAATTTATTCATTCGAAAAATCATTCCCATTAGTCATCAATTTTTCCTTCATTATCATACCATACCATTCATTCATTCGCTTGACAATTTGTGTATTCATTCAATGACTCATTCATTCATTCACCAATCAATTTATTCATTCATCCTTATACTAGAATGATGATCCATTCATCCACTCGTTCATCATTCAATCATTATTCGTCAATTTATTCATTCATCCTCATACTATAATGTACATTAACTCATTTGCTAGTTCATCAATTTGTGTATTCAAGTATTCATCCAATAACTCATTTACTCATCAATTAACTAGTTCATCTTCATTTAATCATGCATTGCACATCAATTTATTCGTTCAACTTCATTTAATTGCTCATTACTCATCGCTTTGCTTGTTCACCTTCATTCAATCGCTCATTACTCTTCAATATTCATTCAACGACTCATAAATTTACTTGTTCGCCATTCAATCACTTATGCTCATCAATTTACTCGCACATCTTCATTCAATCGCTCATCATGCATCAATTTCCTAGTTCATCTTTATTGAATCGCACCACTAATCAATGTACTCACCTTCATTAAACCGATCATTATACATCAATTTATTTAGTCATCTTCATTCAATCACTTATCACTCAATTTACTTGTTCGTATTCATTCAATCACTCATTACTAATCAACTAACTCATTCTCTTCATTTAATCGCTCATCGTCCAGCAATTTACTGGTTCATCTTTGTTCAATCGCGCATTATTCAACAATTTATTCGTTAATCTTCATTCCATTGCCGATTACTCATTACTTTACTTGGTCATTTTCATTCTGTCACTCATCAATTTACTTGTTCATCTTCATTCAATCGCAACACTCACCTTCATTAAATCGAGCATTATTCATCAATTTACTTGTTCATCTTAATTCCATCTCTCGTTACACATCAATTAATCCATTCATCTTCATTTAATTGATCATTATTCATTAATTTACTTGTTAATCTTCATTCAATCGTACACATCAATTTAGTTACTCACCTTCATTAAATGGCTCATTAATAATCAATTTACTTGTTCATCTTCATTCCATCACATTCCTATTACTCATCAATTTATTCGCTCATCTTAATTCAATCGCTCATCACTAATCAATTTACTCGATTTCCATTCAATCGCCCATTACTCATTAATTTACTCATTCACTTCATTTAATCGCTGATTGTTCAGCAATGTACTGGTTCTGCTTCATTCAATCGTGCACTATTCAACAATTTACTCGTTAATCTTCATTCCATCGTTCATTATTTTACTTGTTCATCTTCATTCAGTCGCTCATCAATTTACTCGTTCATCTTCATTCACTCACACCACTTATCAATGTACTCATCCATCATCATTAAATCGATTACTCATCAATTTACTTGTTCATATTCATTCAGTCGCTCATTGCTCATCAATTTACTCGTTCTCTTTATTTAGTTGCTCATTGTTCATCAATTTATTCGTTAATCTTCATTCCATTGCTCAATACTCATCAATTTATTCGTTAATCTTCATTTCATCGCAGATTGCTCATTATTTTACTCGCTCATCATCTTCATTCAATCGCGCACTCATCAATTTACTCACTCATCTTCATTAAATCGCTCCTTATTCATTAATTTACTTGTTCATCTTCATTCCATTGCTCATTACACATCAATTAATGCATTCACCTTCAATCGATCAATACTCATTAATTTGCTCATTAATCTTCATCAATTTACTCTCACCTTCATTCATTCATACCCATCAATTTACTCACATACCGTCATTCAATCACTCATTACTCATCAATTTATTTGTTGATCTTCATTCGATCGCTTATCACATCAATTTACTTCTTCATATTCATTCAATCGCTCACTATTCATTAATCTATTCGTTCTCTTTATTTAATTGCTCATTGTTCAACTTCGTTCAATTGCACATTACTCTTCAACTGACTCGTTAATCTTCATTCCATCATTCATTGCTCATCAATTTATTCGTTAATCTCCATTCTATTGCTCAATACTGATCAATTTATTGGTCAATCTTCATTCCATCGCTGATTACTCGTTCATCTTTGTTCAATCGCTCATCAATTTATTCATTCATCTTCATTCAATCGCACTCAACAATTTACTCACTCACTTTTATTACATCACTCATTATACATTAATTTACTTGTACATCTTCATTCAATCACTCATCAATTTACTTGCTTATCTTCATCCAATTGTTAATCACTTGACAATTCATTCAAGCTCCGAATACACAGTATTTTAGTTAAGTGATGTTTTACTAAGCTGGTTTTACACTTATCAATTTAATTGTTCATCTTCATTCAAGCACTCATTACTCATGAATTTACTCTTTTTCTTTATTTAATCGCTTATTGTTCTTTAATTTACGCGATCATCTTTGTTCAATCATTCCTCAAGTTACTCGTGATCGTCATTCCATGCCTCACTACTCATCAAATTACTTGTAAATCTTCATTCCATTGTTCATAAATTTACTGGTTCATTCAAGCGCACACTCATCAATTTACTCACTCACCTTCATTCAATTGCTCATTACTTATCTATTTACTTGTTCATCTTCATTCAATTGCCCATTATTTACCAATTTACTTGTTCGTCTTCATTCAATCGCTCTTTACTCGTTCATCTTCGTTCAATCTCCCGTTACTGATCAATTTACTCACTTATGTTCATTCAGTTGCTCAACACTCATCCATGTACTGGTTGATCTTCATTCAATTTATTAATCAGCAATTTACTAGTTCATTTTCATTCAATTGCTCGTTACTCATTCATCTTCATTCAATCGGTCATTACCCATCAATTTACTCGTTCATCTTCATTAAACGCTCATTACTCATTAATTTACTTGCTTATATTCATTCAATCGTTTATTACTCGTCAGTCAGCCACTTATTCACCTATTACTCCATTCATTTCACCTCTTCAATATGATTGCTCTCTCATTCGCCACAAAATGTATATGACACTATATTACTCTTTCATTCGATCATCCATTGATTCATTCATTCATCCCTCATCAATTTATTCATTCATTCACATACTAGAACGCTCATTCATTCATTCAATTTCTTTTGTATTGATTTATTCATTTGAAAAATCATTCTCATTATTCATAAATTTTTCCTTCATCATCATACTACACCATCCATTCACTCGTTTGACAATTTGTGTATTCATGTATTCATTCAATAACTCATTCATCAACTACTCGTTACATTCATTTTCATTGAATCGCTCATTAACATTAATTTACCGGCTTATCTTCATTCAATCGCTGGACAATTTACTCGCTTATCTTCATGCAATCGCTCATTACTCCTCAATTTACTCGTCTATCTTCATGCAATCGCTCATTAATTTACTTGTTTATATTCATTTAATCATTCATTACCCACCAGTCAGTCATTCGTTCATCCATTATTCATTAACCTATTCATTCCATCTCTTTAAATGAATATGATTGCTCCCTCATTCGCCGCAAATGTACATGACACTATATTACTCCTTCATTCGATCATCCATTGATTCATTCATTTGCTCACTCATTCATCCCTCATTACTAATCAATTTATTCATTCATTCACATATTAGAACGCTCGCTCATTCATTCAATTTATTTGTGTATTGATTTATTCATTCGAATAATGATTCTCTAGACCCATCAAATTTACCAATTTATCACACCGTTCATTCACTCGTTTGACAATTTGTGTATTCATGTAATCATTCAATGATTCATACATTCATTCATCAATCAATTTATTCTTCGTCCTCATACTGGAATACTGATTTATTCATACACTCGTTCGTCAATTTGTTTGTGTATTCATGTGACTCATTCATTCATTCAATCATTTGCGAGTTCGTCAATTTGTGTATTCATGTATTCATTCAATGACTCATGCATTCAGACTCGTTCGTCAATTTATTCATGTATTCAATTATTCCTTAATCCTCATTCTACAACATTCAGTCACCCGTTCATCAATTTGTTTGATCCCTAATACTTTGTAAATGAATATAATACTATATTACTTATTCATTCAATTATTCATCAACTCATTCATTCGTTGGCTCACTTATTCATTGCGTTATCAATTTATTTGTTCATCCACATACTACATCGCTCATTTATCCATTCATTTGTTTGTCAATTTGTTCATGTATTCATTCATTCACTCATTCATCCTCATGATACAATGCTCATTCATTCGCCCACTAATTCATCAACTATTTGTATATTCAATTATTTATTCACTCATTCGACAATTTGTGAATTCAAGTATTCATGCAACTACTTAATCATTCACTCGCTAATTAATTTATTCATCCATCCTCGCTACAATGCTCATTTATTCATCCATTCATTCGTCAATTTGCGTATTCATTTATTCATTCATTCAGTCATTATGCATCAATTTAGTCATTTATCTGCATTCAACTGTTCCTACACACAAATTTACTCACGCATCTTGTTTCAATCACTCATTACTCATCAATTAACTTGTTCATCTACATTCAGTCACTCACTGCACATCGATTTACTTATTTGTCTTCATTCAATCGCTCATTACTCGTTAATTTACTCATTCATCTTCAACCATGTATTGCACATCTTCAATTAATTGTTCATAAGTCATCATTTTATTTGTTCACTTTCATTCAATCGCTCATTACTTGCCAATCTTAACCCAATCACTTACTACTCATAAAATTACTTGTTCGTCATGCAATTGTTCATCACGCATCAATTTACTCGTTCATCTTTATCAATCATTAGTTACTCATCAATTTGCTGGTTCATTTTCATTCAATCGCTCATTACTTATCAATTTACTTGTTCATCTTCATGCAATCGCTTATCACACATCAATCTACTTGTTCGTAGTTGATCAATCGTTCGTTACTCATTAATTTACTCGTTCTCTTCATTTAATCAATTTGTTTAGCATTTTACTGGTTCATTTTCCCACAATCGCTCATTATTTACCAACTTACTCGTAAATCGTCATTCTATTGCATATCAATGTATTCGTTAATCTTCACTCTATCGCTGATTACTCATTATTTTACTCGTTCATCTTCATTCAATTGCTCATCAATTTACTCATTCATCTTCATTCAACCGCATCACTCACCTTCAATAAATCACTCATTACTCATCAACTTACTTTCATTACTCGTCAATTTACTCTTTCTCTTCATTTAATTGCTTATTGTTCATTAATTCATCTTTGTTCAATTACTCCTCAAGTTACTCGTGATCGTCAATCCATGCCTCACGACTCATCAAATTACTTGTTAATCTTCATTCCATTGTTCATAAATTTACTGGTTCTCTTCATTCAATCGCACACTCATAAATATACTCACTCACCTTCATTCAATAGCTCCATTACTCATGTATTTACTTATTCATCTTCATTCAATTGCCCATTATTTACCAATTTACTTGTTTATCTTCATCCAATCGCTCTTTACTCATCAATTTATTCGTTTAATCACTCATTACTGATCAATTAACTCGCTCATATTCATTCAGTTGCTCAACATTCATCAATGTGCTGGTTGATCTTCATTTAATTTAATAATCAGCAATTTACTAGTTTATTTTCATTCAATTGCTCGTTACTCATTCATCTTCATTGAATCACTCATTACCATTAATTTACCGGCTTCGCTGAACAATTTACTCGCTTATCTTCATTCAATCGTTTATCACTTGTCAATTTACTTGTTTGTTTTCATTCAATCGCTCATTACCCATCAATTTACTCGTTCATCTTCATTCAACGCTCATTACTCATTAATTTACTTGCTTATATTCATTCAATCGTTTATTACTCGTCAGTCAGCCACTTATTCACCCATTACTCCATTCATTTCACCCCTTCAATATGATTGTTCTCTCATTCGCCACAAAATGTATATGACACTATATTACTCTTTCATTCGATCATCCATTGATTCATTCATTCATTCACATACTAGAACGCTCATTCATTCATTCAATTTATTTTTGTATTGATTTATTCATTTGAAAAATCATTCTCATTATTCATAAATTTTTCCTTCATCATCAGTTTACACCATCCATTCACTCGTTTGACAATTTGTGCAATCATGTATTCATTCAATAACTCATTCATCAATCAATTGATTCTTCATCATATTAGAATGCTGAATCATTTATATACTCGTTCGTCAATTAGTTTCGCTCATTACTCATCAATTAACTTGTTCATCTTCATGCAATCACTCATTGCACATCAATTTAGTCATTTGTCTTCATTCTATCGCTCATCACTCGTTCATTTACTCATTCGTCTTCAATCACGCATTGCATATCTTCAATTAATTGCACATAACTCATCGCTTTACCTGTTCACCTTCATTCAATCGCTCATTACTCGCCAATCATAAAATTACTCATTCATCTTTATTCAATCGCTTATTACTCACTGATTTATTGGTTCATTTTCATTCAATCGCTCATTACTTATCATCTTCATGTTACTTATCACCCATCAATTTACTTGTCCATAGTCATTCAATCGCTCATTGCTCATTAATTTACTCGTTCTATTCATATAATCGCTTTGTTTAGCATTTTACTGGTTCATCTTCCTTTAATTGCCCATTATTTACCAATTTACTAGTAAATCTTCATTCCATTGCTCATCAATTTATTTGGTAATCTTCAATTTATCGTTGATTACTCATTATGTTACTTGTTCATCTTCATTCAATAGCATCACTCATCTTCAATAAATCGCTCATTACTCATCAACTTACTTATTCATCTTCATTCCATCTCTCATTACACATCAATTAACTCAATCATCTTCATTCAATTGCTCATGACTCATTAATTTACTCGTTGTTGATCTTCATTCAATTGTACACTTATCAATTTAATTGTTCATCTTCGTTCAATCGCTTATCAACTCATCAATTTATGAGTTCATATTCATTCAATCGCTCGTTACTCATTAATTTACTCGTTCTCTTCATTTAATCGCTCATTGTTCAGCAATTTATTGGTTCATCTTCATTCAATTGCTCATTCATCAATTTACTCGTTTATCTTCATTCAATCGCTCATCACTGGTCAACTTACTAGATCTTCATTTAATCGCTCATTATTTACCAATTTACTTGTTATCTCATTTAATCGCTCATTGTTCGTCAATTTACTGAATCATCTTTGTTCAATCACTCATCAACTTACTTGTTAATTTTCATTCCCTCGCTCACTACTTATCATATAACTCATTAATTTTTATTCCATTGTTCATCAATTTACTTGTCCATCTTCATTCAAACGCTCATTACTCGTTAATTTACTCATTCATCTTCATTCAATCACGTATCGTAAATCTTCAATTAATTGCTCATATCTCATCGCTTTACTTGTTTGCCATTCAATCGCATTACTCGCCAATCTTAACTCAATCACTTACTACTCATGAAATTACTTGTTCGTCATTCAATCGCTCATTAGTTATTAATTTACTCGTTCTCTTCATTTAATCCTTTGTTTAGCATTTTACTGATTCATCTTCCTTCAATTGTCCATTATATACCAACTTACCAGTAAATCTTCATTCCATTGCTCATCAATTTATTCGTTATCTTCAATCTATCGCTGATTACTCATTAATCTTCATTCAATTGCTCATCAATTTACTTCACTCAATCACATCATTCATCAATATATTCACCTTCAATAAATCACTCATTGCTCATCAATCGCTCATTACTTAATTTACTCGTTAATCTTCATTCAATTGCACATGAATTTACTTGTTCATCTTCATTCAATCGTACACTTATCAATTTAATTGTTCATCTTCATTCAATCGTTTATCAACTTATCAATTTACTTATTTACTCGTTCTGTTCATTTAATCGCTCATTATTCAGCGATTTAAACGTTATCTTCGTTCAATTGCTCATTCATCAATTTACTAGTAAAGCTTCATTCAATCACTCGTCAATTTACTCGTTTATCTTCATTTTCGACTTCCAGAGCACTACTTGCGGAAGTGAATCAGTCTAGAACTCAAACGAGTGTGAAAAGATCGGTTTAAAATTCAACACACCCTCTAAACTCGTTGTTTAAATGCAAGGACTGTCGTGTTGTGATATTTTCAAAGAACTAATTTTGAAATTGACGATAATGGTGTCTTCGATTGTTTCTTTCAATAAGTTGGCATCGTTTTAACGAGCTATTTCCAGCATATCGTCGTTTTGGCAATTACCGCAACCCAGTCAAATAAATTGAAAATAAAATCTCACCAAAACAATAATAATAAAACATACAAACCTGCGCTCGCAAATCCGAAATGGTAACAAACTTCTTAAGTACATTCTTCGGTAAAATATATGTATAACCAGTTTCTTTAATATCATCCGAACTGACGTAAATATGGTTGGTTCGTAAATGTAAATTCGTAGCAGAAATCGCTCGTACTCGCCATTCTGTTTTAGAACTAAATGTTTGCGACTCGTAATTGCTGGTCGTGCTCGTGATAATTTCATCGCCGTGTTTGTTGACGGTACGAGTCGTAGTCGCTGTCAGTTGGGATTGTTCTTTTGTTTGTTTTTCGATTTCTGCTATTTGTTGACGTTGCGCTGAAGGTGCACTTATTTCCATACCTAAGATTATGTCACGAATTTCTGATTGGGTTAGCGATGCGACGTTGACACTGAAAAAAGAATGTGTAATTAGAAAAAAGTTAATTTCCCTTAAATGTCATTTGTTAAGCGTAAGAACAATTTGTTTCTGAACTATAATCGACTGGAACGTTTGTTACGCCTCATTTGGCTATACGACAATTTTATTTTAATAATTATCTTGAGGACTTCTCCAGTAGAATTAAGTAGGTTACGACGCATTATAAATGTGATTTTGAGTTCCCAGCACCGCTTACGGAATAAATTATAGTTTGTTGTATTTTGCGCCAGACATTTTTTCATGCGACATGCTTCGACCGATAAGAACGTACGACGATAGCCAAGGGAACGAGCATCATAATGGTCAGACTACACCGAGCTACTGTACCTAAAAGATGAAATGACTAGTGAGTGCAATGTAAAGCTGTGAAGTAACCTGTCGTCCTTTGCCTCAATTAGTTTAATCCCTCATTCGCTATAAATGGATATGATACTATATTACTCATTCAGTCATTCATCGACTCATTCATTCATTCCCTCGTTACACATAAATTTATTCATTCATCCTCATACTACAACTTTCACTCTTATCAATTCGTTTGTTCCATCATTCGTTGAAAGTGTAAGATACTAGATTACTCGTTTATTCAAACATTCATCGACTCATTTATTGTATCGCTCATTTTTGTCGTAGTACTACACTCATTCGTCAATTCATTTTTGTATTCACTTATTCATTCGTCGACTCATTCATTCCCTGTTTGATGTCGCATTCGTTGTAAATGGATGATACTATATTGCTTGTTCATTCAATCAGTCACCGATTCATTCATTCATTCCCTTATTACTCTTCAATTTATTCATTCATCCTCATACTACAACGTTCATTCATTCCTTCACTTGTTCTTTTGTTTGTGTATTCATTCATCAATTCATCATTACTAATAAATTTATTCATTCATCGTCATTCTACAAATTCTTTCCCTCATTCATCGATTTGTTTGATTCCTCATGTTGTAAATGGATGATACTATATTACTCATTTATTCAATCGTTCAATGACTCACTCATTCATTCATTCTCTCATTTCTCATCAATTTATTCATTCTTCCTCATCCTACAAGGTTCATTCATTCTTTTGCTCTTTGTTAATTTGTTTGTGTACTTGTTTATTCATTCATGGACTCATTCCATCATTCGTCATTTCATCAATTTATTCTTTATTCCACTAGTACCATGCTCACTCACTGAGTCGCCAATTTTTGTGTGTATTCATCAACTCATTCATTCATTTATTCATTCAACCCTCAAACTACAACATTCATTTCCTGTTTGCGAATTTGATTCATAATTTGTTTATGGATACAATCAATTATTCTTAGATTCGTTTATTTAGTCACTCATGTGCATTACACATCATTTTATTTATTCATTCTGCTACTACCATGCTCATTCACTCAGTTGTCAATTTGTGCATAATCATTTATTCATTCACCAACTCATTCATTCATTCACTCACTACACATCCAGTTATCTTTCGTAATTCATTCCCCGTTTGTGAATTTGATCGATTATTCAGTTTTTGTAAATGGATACGATAGTATATGACTCATTTAATCTTTCTTTTATTCACACGTTATTCGTCAATTTATTGATTCATCTTCATACTACAACATTCATTCTCAAGTTTGTCAATTCGTTTATTCCTTCATTCGTTGTAGATCTAAGATACTATATTACTTATTTATTCAAACATTCATCATCTCATTCATTTATTTCTTTCTTTCTTGTACTACCTCGCTCATTCATTTCATTCACTCGTTCAGCAATTCATTAGTGAATTCATTTATTCATTCACTAATCAATTTATTCATTCATTCTCATACTACAACATTCATTCCCCGTTTGTGGATTTCCTTAATGTCTCTTTCATTGTAAATGTATATACTATATTACTCGTTCATTGAATCATTCATCAACGCATTCATTCATTTGTTCATTACTGATCAATTTATTCATTCATCCTCAAACTACAACGTTCATTCGCTCGTCAATTTGTGTATTTGTTTATTCATTCACCGACTCATCACTCTTTCATTCATTACTCATCAATTTATTCATTAATCCTCATTCGTTTTAAATGGGTATGATACTATATTACTCGTTCATTCAATCATTCATTGACTAATTCATCCGCTCCCTCATTTATTCATCCATTGTTTCTATCATTACTCATCAATTTATTCCCCTCATTTTGTTCCCTCATTCGTTGTAAATGTATGATACTAAATTACTTCATCATTCAATCATTCACCGGACCGTTCATTCATTCAATCGCTCATTTACTCATTCGTTCATTCAATCACACTAGCCCGGCCCATTCATTCATTCGCTCACTCATTTATTCATTAGTTCATTCTCTCATTACTCATCAATTTATTCAGTCATCCTCATACTACAACGTTTATTCCCCATTCGTGATTTTGTTTAATCCTTCATTCATTGTAATGGATACTATATTATTCGTACATTCAATCATTTAGACTCACTCATTACTCACCAATTTATTCAGTCACCCTCATGCTAAAATATTCAATCTCCTGTTCATCAATTCGTTTCTTCCCTCATTCACTCTACACAAAAGATATATTACTCGTTTATTCAATCATTTATCGACTAATTCATTCATTCTTATACTACAATGCTCATTCATTCATTCGCCCATTCACTCATCAATTTATTCATTCTCCCTGTTCATCAATTTGTTTGCTCCCTCATTTCCGGCAAATGTACATGACACTATATTACTCGTTCATTCAATCATTCATTTGCTCATTCATTCATTCCCTCATTACTTATCAATTTATTCATCCATATATTAGAATGCTCATTCATTCGCTTGTTCGTCAATTTATTTGTGTGTTCATTTATTCATTCGGACACATTATATTCATTCATCCTCGTACTACAGTGCACATTAATTCATTTGTGTATTCAAGTATTCATTCACTCATTTACTCATAGACTACAATGCTCATTCATTCATTCACTTGTCAATTTATTCGCATACTGAATTATTCATTAATCTTAATACTACAACATTCATTCACCCGTTCATCAATTTGTTTGATTCCTCATTCGTTGTATATAAATGATACTATATTGTTTATTCATTACTCATCAATTTACTCATTTATCTACATTTAACTGCTCCTACTCACACATCTTCATTCAATCTCATTACTCATCAATTAACTTGTTCATTTTCATTCAATCACTTATACGCCAATTTACTCATTTGTCTTCATTCAATCATTCATTACTCGTTAGTTTACTCATTCATCTTCATTCAATCACGCATTGCACATCAATTTACTCGTTCAGCTTCATTTAATTGCTCATTACACATCGCTTTACTTGTTCACTTGCATTCAATCGCTCATTACTCGTCAATATTCATTCAATTTACTCATTTGCCATTCAATCGCTTATACTCATCTATTTACTGGCACGTCTTCATTCAATCGCCTCATCATGCATCAATTTACTCGTTCATCTTCATTCAATCGGTCATCAATTTACTCGTTCATCTTCATTCAATCGCAACACTCATCAATGTACTCACCTTCATTAAACCGATCATTATACATCAATTTACTTATTCATCTTCATTCAATCGCTTATCACTCATTAATTTACTTTTCATATTCATTCAATCACTCATTACTTATCAACTCACTCGCTCTCTTCATTTAATCGCTCATCGTTCAGCAATTTACTGGTTCATCTTCGTTCAATTGCTCATTACTCTTCAATTGACTCAATATTTATTTCATCACTCATTGCTCATCAATTTATTCATTAATCTTCATTCTATTGCTCAATACTCATCAATTTATTCGTTAATCTTCATTCCATCGCTGATTACTCATTATTTTACTCGTTCATCTTTCTTCAATTGTTCATCAATTTACTCATTCATCTTCATTCAATCATACTCATCACTCGTCCTTCAGATACGATAGCCCAGTGCAATCTGAATATCATGGCCGCTGCTCAATTTCCAACATACATCAGCTATTAACCACTCAAACGTAGCACGTTCTCATTTTTTTCAAAGCATGAGAAACGTTCCCACACACAAAATAAATAATAATAATTATAATAAATTTCCTGAGCAGTGCTGGGGACTTAAGATAGCATTTATACTACCTCGCTCATTCATTTCATTCATTCGTTCATCAATTCATTAGTGGATTCATTTATTCATTCAAGACTCATTCATTCATTCACTCATCAATTTATTCATTCATTCTCATACTACAACATTCATTCCCCGTTTGTGGATTTCCTTGATGTCTCTTTCATTGTAAATGGATATACTATATCACTCGAGGTATTCATTCATTCGTTAATTACTGATCAATTTATTCATTCATCCTCAAACAACGTTTACTCGCTCGTCAATTTGTGTATTTATTTATTCATTCACCGACTCATCGCTCTTTCATTCATTACTCATCAATTTATTCATTCATCCTCATTCGTTTTAAATGGATATTACTCGTTCATTCAATCATTTATTGACTAATTCATCCGCTCACTCATTTATTCATTCATTCTTTCTAACATTACTCATCAATTTATTTGTTTGTTCCCTTATTCGTTGTAAATATGATACTAAATTACTTCATTCAATCATTCACCGGCCCATTCATTCATTCGATCAATCATTTATTCATTCGTTCATTCTCTCATTACTCTTCATTCAATCATTCACTGGCCCATTCATTCATTCCCTCACTTATTTATTCATTCGTTCATTCTCTCATTACTCATCAATTTATTCAGTCATCCTCATACTACAACATTCCCCATTCGTGAATTTGTTTGATCCTTCATTCATTCTAATGGATACTATATTATTCGTACATTCAATCATTTTGACTCACTCATTTATTTATTCACTCATTACGCACCAATTTATTAAGTCGTTCTCATACTAAAACATTCATTCTCCTGTTCATCAATTTGTTTCTTCCCTCATTCACTCTACACGAAACATATATTACTCGTTTATTCAATCATTTATCGACTAATTCATCATTCTTTCTCATACTACAATGCTCATTCATTCATTCACCCATCAATTTATTCATTCTCCCTGTTCATCAATTTGTTTGCTCCCTCATTTCCTGCAAATGTACGTGACACTATATTACTCGTTCATTCAATTATCACTCATTCATTCCCTCATTACTCGTAAAATTATTCATTCATATATTAGAATGCTCATTCATTCGCTTGTTCGTTAATTTGTTTATGTATTCATTTATTCATTCAACTAATTCCTTCATTCGATCATTATTCATCAATTTATTCATTCATCCTCATACTAAAATGCACATTAATTCATTTGTGTATTCAAGTATTCATTCAATGACTCATTCACTCATTTAATCGTAGACTACAATGCTCATTCATTGATTCACTTATAGATTTATTCGCGTACTAAGATATTCATTAATCCTAATATTACAACATTCATTCACCCGTTCATCAATTTCTTTGATCCCTCATTCGTTGTTCATGCAATTATTTATTCTCATATCAACTTATTCATTCATTCACATACTACAGCGCTCATTTTATTTATTCATTCGTTTGTCAATTTGTGTATTCAGTTACTCATTCATTATGCATCAATTTACTCATTTATATACAGTTAACTGCTCCTACTCACAAATTTACTCACGCATCTTCATTCAATTGCTCATTACTCATCAATTAACTTGTTCATCTTCATTCAATCACTCATCACTCGTTAATTTACTCATTCATCTTCATTGAATCATGCAATGCACATCAATTTACTCGTTCAACTTCATTTAATTGTTCATTACTCATCGCTTTATTTTTTCATCTTCATTCAATCACTCATTACTTGTTAATATTATTTCAATCACATTTTACTCATAAATTTATTTGTTCGCCATTCAATTACTTATACCCATCTATTTACTCTCACGGTCTTCATTCAATCGCTCATCATGCATCAATTTACTCGTTCATTTTTATTAAATCGCTTATTACTCATCAAATTCCTCGTTTAGCTTCATTCAATCACTCACTCATTAATTTACTCATTCGTCTTCATTCAATCACTCATTACTCGTTAATTTACTCATTCATCTTCATTCAATCATGCATTGCACACATCAATTTACTTGTTCAACTTCATTTAATTGCTCATTACTCATCGCTTTATTTGTTCACCTTCATTCAATCGCTCATTACTCGTCAATATTCATTCAATCAGTTTTTACTCATAAATTTTTACTTGTTCGCCATTCAATTGCTTATACTCATCTATTTACTCGCACCTCTTCTTTCAATCGCTCATCATGCATCAATTTACTCATCCATCTTTATTAAATCGCTTAGTACTCATCAATTTCCTTGTTCATCTTCATTCAATTGCTCATCAATTTACTTGTTCATCTTCATTCAATCACTCACTCATCAATTTACTCATTCGTCTTCATTCAATCACTTATTACTCATGAATATACTTGTTCGTCATTCAATCGCTTATACTCATCTATTTATTCATACGTCTTCATTCAATCATTCATCATGAATCAATTTACTCATTCATCTTTATTAAATTGCTTATTACTCATCAATTTCCTTGTTCATCTTCATTCAATCGCCCATCAATTTACTCGTTCATCTTCATTCAATCACACCACTCATCAACGTATTCAACTTCATTAACCAATCATACATCAATTTGCTTATTCATCTTCATTCAATCGCTAATCACTCATTACTTATCAACTTACTCATTCTCTTCGTTTAATCGCTCATTGATCAGTAATTTACTGGTTCATCTTCGTTCAATCATGCACTATTCAACAATTTACTGGTTAAGCTTCATTCCATTGCCGATTACTCATTATTTTACTCATTCATTTTCATTCAGTCGCTCATCAATTTAGTCGTTCATGTTCATTCGATCTCACTACTCATCTATGTACTCACTCACCTTCATTAAATCAATCATTACTCATCAATTTACTCGTTCATTTTCATTCGATCTCTCATGCATCAATTAACCCATACATCTTCATTTAATCGATCATTACTCATTAATTTGCTTGTTAATCTTCATTCAATCGTATACATCAATTTACTCACTCACCTTTATTCAATCGTACACATCAATTTAGTCACTTACCTTCTTCAATCGCTCAATAATCATCAATTTACTTGTTTGTCTTCATCCTCGTCAATTTATTCGTCGTCTTCATTCAATCGCTCATCACTCATTAATATACTCGATCTTCATTCAATCGCTCATTGCTCATAAATCAACTTACTCGTTCTCTTCATTTAATGTACTGGTTCTAATTCGTTCAATCATGCATTATTCAACAATTTACTCGTTAATCTTCATTCCGTTGCCGACTCATTATTTTACTTGTTCAACTTCATTCAATCGCTCATCAATTTATTCGTTCATCTTCATTCAATTGCACCACTCATCAATGTACTCACTCACCTTCATTAAATTGCTCATTACTCATCAATTTACTTATTCATCTTCATTTCGTCTATCATTACATATAAATTAACTCATTCCTCTTCATTCAATCGATCATTACTCATTAATTTGCTCATTATCTTCATTCAATTGTACACATCAATTTACTCTCACTTTTTTTCACTCGTACACATCAATTTACTCACATACCTTCATTCAATCGTTCATTACTCATCAATTGACTCGTTAATCTTCATTGCTCATCAATATCCATTCTATTGCTCAATACTCATCAATTTATTCGTTAATCTTCATTCCGTCGATGATTACTCATTATTTTACTCGTTCATATTCTTTCAATCGCTCATCAATTTACTCATTCAATCGCACTCATCAATTTACTCACTCACCTTTAGTCAATCGCTCATTACTGATCAACTTACTTGTTCATCTTCATTACACATCAATTAACGCATTCATTTTCAATCAATTGCTCATTACTCATTAATTTACTTGTTCATCTTCATTCAATGCACTCATCACTCGTCCTTTAGATACGATAGCCCAATGCAATCTGAATATCATGGCCGTCGTTCGTTTTCTAACGTACACCAGCTATTGACCACTCAAGCATGGCACATTCTCAATGTCGAACAATGACATATTTATTTTCCAAAGCATGAGAAACGTTTCCGCACGCAAAATACATAATAATAATTATAACTAATTCCCCGAGCAGTGCTGGGAACTCAAGATCGCATTTATATAATACACGACAAGAAAAGGGTCCCGTAAAATAATTATTAAAATAAAATCGTTGTGTAGCCAAATGAGGCATAACAATCTTTTGTTTCTTAACTATAATCATTTGAAGTGATATGTTATCAAAAGTTACTTTGGAAATATGATACTCGGAACTGATTGCTATTTCTACGAAAGACTAATACAACTCGTATGGAATTTTTCTTTGTTTTGTAAGTGTCAATTCGAAATTTTTGCGGGTGCTTGCATCTGCTAGTTTCAGGGTGTACTGTCGTTACAAGCCTATTTCAATAATTAATCATAGGGGATTTCCAATCCTACATTGTAAATATATTTCCCGTTGTAATTACGCTAGGGATTTCGAACTCCCATGCACTGTTGGAGAATAACTTATAATTTATTGTATGTTTCTATCAGGTAGACGTTTTTTTATGTTTCGAAGCAATGTGCATCACTGCTTTAACTAATGAAAACGTGTGAAATCGAAGAGTTGGTGTGAAACAAGTGCCATGATTGGCAGATAATTTTGGGCTACCTTAGTGAACAGCGAGTGACCAGGCAGTGCAGGTAATGCAGTGAAGTTACATGTCCTCTCATAATTGTAGGTCACTGACTTTTATTTATTCATTCTTTGATACACTAGACACACTGCAAATCTACTAAATAGAGGGTCTGTCAATCATCTAAATGGAAGTACGTTAAAATACAAGTCTTAATACAAGGATCGAGTATTTGGCTCTACCTTAACCAAACTGCCTAGATTAATCAAGGCAAGTTTGGTTTGTTCGAGTTGTTTTTGTTTATCATAGTAAAATTTGTGTAATAGTACTACGCCCTCTGTATGGTAACGCTATAAATTAAAGTCCATTTATTCATGTAGGTTAGCAATCTACTGAATAGCGATCAATGAACCATTCAACGTCGCAGTAGTGTGTCTTAGAATGCCATACCGACCCATATGATCTGCCAATCTAAGTATTGGAAGAGCTGCGGCGCTCTTTCAGGGACCTGTCTTAGCCTGGTTCCTCACTAAAGACCTGACTACTTTGGCTGAACTTGTAGTTTGGCCCTTTAGGTCACTGGAACGCGGAAGCCACTCCACCCGTTCTAATAATCTAGAACTTTTTAAAGGTGCAGGTACATTTGGTCTAGCAATGAATTATTAATTCGTCTAGAAAAGGAAACATGTGCAATAATTCAAATCAGACTTGCCTTTCGGCCTAAATAATTAAATAAAGGTAAAGTAAACGAATTAATGAATTCGTCATGCTGGAATACCAATAATATTGTTGTTCATCTGTATAAACCGGGTTATGGATTCAAGTCTGGTTTAGTAGGGTCTATTGTATATCTCCTGCATTAAAAGGAACCCAATAAAGATAAAAAGTAACGGATCAGGTTGGTATTGACGGGCGAACACACTAAGGCACTAAGCTGTTCTTCCAGATACGACAGTTACATGTAGAATGGCATTATGGTCACCGTTGTTTTTTTACGGTTACCACTCCTAGTATGTATCGTGTTACCATTAGTTGAAGACAATGACATCATTTCAAGCTGTGGGAACTTGTATTAACGTTCCATTCCCACAGAACACAATAAAAATATTTCGAGAAGTCCCAAGCGCTGTCGGAAACTGCATCAAATTGTTATACATAATGAATAATTACCGCCATTGTTTTCCTTAATTGTCCTCCACTCCTTGTACTGCATTCTCATTAGTCGAAACAATAACGTATATTTATTTCAGAATGCGATAAAACGTCTACGCAGCAAAATAATAATTATCGCAAAACTACTAAGCTGTATAATAAAAATTAAGCCCGAGGATAACTACACGACCTATTTTCGGCCGAATTTCATGTGTAATACCTCTTGATGCTAAAACTTTTTTAAACAAATATATGTAATATAATATACTCTTGATTAACGCAATAAATAAACAAATATTACCTAAAAAAACCCAAAAAAATAAAATTAATGATTAGAAATCCCCTGTGATTAATTATTAAAATAAAATGGTTGTAAAGCCGAATGTCTCCTTCAAACTTAATTTTCTAACGGCCAGACTGCAATTATTAATCACACACGCACATCCAATAATAAAAAAAAATAAAATAATAATAAATAAAATAAAAAAACCCTTACCTTTTTACCCATTTTACCCTTTTGTGGTAAGGGTTTTTTCATTTTATTCAAATTGTGCCACAGTGTTCCCATAGATTATTAAAAAAAATATAATTAAATGTACTTACTTATTCTTTTTGCCATAATCCGCTAAAATCAGGTCCTTTAACTGCACCTCAACCTTAATCCATTCATCATCGGACAAAGTCGGCCAAATATGATGAGCTTCTGTAATTGTAGTTTTATCGGGTTTCAAAATTACTTTCGTACGTTCCGTATTAACATGTAAAGCCCTTAAAATAAGAATTAACCTCGAGAACGCCGTATACGACGAGATCGTCTTCAACCAATCGTCGTACAAATTAAACAAAACCATTTGAGGTTCGGTCGCTTTCAGTATAAGATCGCCAAACTTCTCAACCTTGAGGCAAGCTTGAAACGGTAGCTGAAGTTCGGAGCCTTTTATAACGATGTTCGGGAAATCGAGTAAGTGGACTTCGAGCGGATCTAACATTCCCTTGCGTGTTACGATGATTTGTTTCGGTTGTTCTTCTACGGGTAGTGATCGGATCAGCGCTGCGACTTCTTCGGCCGTTTTCCATTTGGCTAACTGACCTAGACGTTTCTGACCAGCCCATACAGACGTGTGGATAATTTTTAAGAATAGTTGCCCGGTGCGTGGATTGAATATAAAAATAGCGCCATTAATTGGTTTTGTTGTTAGGTTACCTTCAAATGTTTTGTGTATCGTAACACGGTATACGTTCGTGTCATCAACGAACCAGATGATTTGGTTAGAGAAGAGCTCACCGTAGTTTTGACTACTTAAGTAAGGTTCTGTCGGTTCGCTGGAATACAGCTGTAACGCCTTACGAATACGTTCGCGTAACACGTACAATGCAGGATTCGCCTTCATGATTTTTGCCATTGCTTGCTGTATTAATGGTTTACAGCCAGGGTACCAGTTGCCATAAGCGCTAAAATCAGACGTTAGAAAAAATTAGACAAGAGTTGCACCGACTAACCTGTGTAAGTTGTATGCTAGATCGATAGCTATTAGAACACCGGTAGGCGAGGGATAAATCGACATGTTGTCCGTGGTGTAATCCAAAAATTTCGCTCTGGCGTATCGTTCGATATCGTGTGAGTCGTAATCGCCCCAACGCAGCTGAACGTCGATCCAGTATTTTTGAGTTGTTGTATTATCCATTGTATCTCTAAAAAAAAATAGCAGCTGTAGAAAAATTGCAAGAAAAGTAAATATTTTAATGCCGTTTTCGATTTCACAAGTTTTATTTAAATTTAAGGAATAGGGGATTTTTAATCCACATTTGTAAGTATTATTTCCCATCACTAATGTAAATAGGTTACATGCCGAAAATCGGCTATGTAAACATTTTTGTTTTTAGTCTAATTTGCGAGTGAATTCGCGCCAATATTTTAAAAGACGCGCGTGCATTTCCGTCACTACAGACAGTTGCGTCGGCGCTCACGATTGCGCAGACGCGGAGTGAGGATGTAAGTGGTGATTTCCATCACGTCAAGGACTAGTTAACGAAACGTCGAACCGTGTGGTTATCGGTGTTCCATTGATCTTGTCTTTTCTCTTTTAGGTAAAGTAGGTTTCCTGTCTTGTATTTATTATCGTTCCTCACCTTATTCTTGTTGTTCCGCTACAAAAAAGAAGAGAGAGGACAAATTTAATCTGGTTTCGACGAGGGGGCGAAGGACGACCCACGTCCAACAACGCCCAACTGCCGCCAAAATAGCCGCAATGTTGTGAAGAGATCTACAGTTTGCGTGAGTACATTTTGTCTTTTCCCATAAATGCAATACACATTTTTTGCATGTGATAATAATTTGAGGCGTAATAATAACGTAACCCCTTATTGTGCAATATTACGCATGTATTTATTGTGTTACAAACTGTCGTAGTGGCTCTTATAAATTACGCGCCGGGACTTTAACAGTATACCTTAGAGTATAATAAGTAGTATAAATTAGTATGCATAAAATTGCACCGTAGGGGACTAACCTCCAATTTTACTGTATGTATTCCGTCAACCATCTTGTGACCGCCCTAACCAATGAAAATGCTGAACGGTCGGTGGGGGACGACAAGTTCTAAAAGAAAGCGCGCATTCATGTATTCCGTCAAACATCTTGTGGTTACTGTCCTAACCAATGAAAATGCAGAACGGTCGGTGGGGACGACAAGTTCCAAGAGAAAGCGTGCATTCTAAAGAAATCTACTTCGACGTATATTACCATATCGATCTATCAAAAGCATAATGAGTGAAGAATACCCGTGAATTCCTTACCTATCCCATATCTCATCTTAATATCGCCTATTCTCTAAAATTATAAGTCCAACGGCCAACTCCACTGTGAGAAATTTGAAGAAAAACTAACAATCAACCCTAACAAAACCTGTCGAACATTTATATGCCAGCACAGGTTTTCCTAAAAGCAAAATACACAAAAGTCTACTGAAAACTACACCGATTAAATAATAGGAAAAAAAACTAACAACCAGCCCTCACGAAACCCGCCAGCAAAGAACACAAAAGCCTACCAAAAACTGCACCGATTAATTAAAGGTACCTTTGTTTATTTCTAAATTGCTTTTCGTTCGTGCAATATTGTGCCACCTGTACAATCCTTCCTGGTACCAAGTGTTTATCTTCAACTGTCATTTTCACTATAATTTTTGGCGCCTAACGTTCCCAAAATTTATTATAGAGTAAATGCCAATTGAAGATAAACCAGGTGAGGTTATACAGGTGGCGCAACGTTGTACGAATACTGAACGGTGGGAGGGGACGACAAGTACCAAGAGAAAGCATGCATTCTGACAAATCTACTTTGTATATTACCGTATCGATGTATCAAAAGTTTAATGCGTGAAGAATGCAGTGAAGTTTACACGTGAATTCCTTACCTATCCCATATCTCATCTTAATATCGCCTATTCTCTAAAATTGTAAGTACAACGGCCAACTCCACTGAGAAATTTGAAGATAAACTAACAACCAGCCCTCACAAAACCCATTGATCATTTATACGCCACCACAGGTTTTCCGAGAAGCAAAGAACGAAAAAGCCTACTGAAAATTACACCGATTAATTAATAGTAGAAGAAAAACTAACATCAGCCCTCATGAAACCCGTTGAACATTTATACGCCAGCAAAGAACGCAAAAGCCTACCAAAAACTGTACTGATTAATTAAACGTGAACTTTTGTTTATTTGTAAATTGCTTTTCGTTCGTGCAATATTGTACCACCTGTATCCCTCCTGGTACCAAATGTTTATCTTCAACTGTAATTTTCACTATAATTTTTGGCGCCCAACGTGCTCGAAATTTATTATAGACAAAATGAAAGCATGTTCTTTTTATCTTCTATTCTAATGTATTGTAATATTGGGATTACCTACTTTAAATAAATATTATTATTATTATCATGAACACAAATGCCAATTGAAGATAAACCAGGTAAGGTTATACAGGTGGCGCAACATTGTACGATTTTAATACAATAGAAAATTTACAAACAAATAAAACTTACCGTTAATTAAGTCGTAGTTTAAGGTCGGCTTCTGCGTTCTTTGCTTCTTGAAAAACCTACGTAGGCGTAGAAATATCCAAGTGTTTCATGAAGCCCGGATGTTAATTTTTCTTAGAGTAAAGGTTGTTGAACCTACAACTTTAGATAACACAAAAGATAATCGAGGTAATGAAAGGACGGCAGAGGAATTCAAACGTAAACTTTACTGCATAGCGCACACTAAAAACGTACACGTTGAAGATAGTCCTCTCTTATGAAACTTGTCCCCACCTGCCGTCCAGCGTTTTCATTAGTTCGGGCGATAACCCCGCATTTCTTAACGGCTGTTACATTCCAAATTTGGAGATATACACTTTTAAATTGTGAGTGAATTCCCGCCATTGTTTTTAAAATAGACATGCATTTCCGCCATCCCGGACAGTTGCGTCGGCGCAAGAGAATACGCAGACGTGGAGTGATGAAGTAAGTGCGCGGTTTGCTTATTTCATTCCAGAGATCAGTTATAAAACCATGTGGCAGGAAATCGCGTTTTAAGCACGTAACTAATTCTTCCCAAGTAGAAATCTGATTTCGTATATTTCTATACCAAATTAAGGCAGAACCGGAAAATAATTCACCCGCTGAAACAAATAAATCTTGGTCTGTGCAATTACGGGAAATTTTAAAGTCATTTACTCTATCTAGGAATGACAGCGAGATTCGGGAATCAAAGCCCTGAAAAGTTAAACCCCATTTATACACAGGTATTAATTTCCTCGACGATAGAGAAGGTTGTGACATTGTAAGATTGGAAAAAGCTGTAGGTACATTTACGTCCACATCTAAGTTAAGTTTTTCGAGGACTATTCCTTCGAGTAAGATAATATCAGATAGGAAGGCTTGTTTGCTTTGGTTAGCTTGTTCATTGTTAAATAAACATAATGAGTCTATTCGTTGCTTTACGTGTGCTACACGGGACACAATGCGCTTAAGCCCGCCTAGCTGTCGGTAGAGCATGAGACTCAATCTTAGGGTCGTGGGTTCGAGCTTCACGTTGGGCGCCACTGTTATACTCTCGAGTGTCACTTATACTCCGCCGCCGCGCGTTCAAAGCCACTTCCACAGTCGGCAACGGCTACTATCCACGTACACAATATTGCACAACAGAGATATGACATAATTGCGTGTCAAGTTGTATCACATGCCGAATATGTTTACAGTGATACAAGATGCACCCTAAAGAAAAAGATAAAAAGTACTCACTTAAAAATGTAGAACTCTTCACGATTTCGCGGTCATCCTTGCACAGGGGCCATGCTGATTTCCATGGATCTCGTTTGGGCGATGTTTGGGGGTGGGTTGCGTTATGCCCTTGTTGAAACCAGATTTAGTGTCTTCCCTCTTCTTTTCGTTTTAAAGCAAATAGATTTGAGTTGAAAATTATTAGAAAGCGGGCTTACTATAGGAAGGTTTAATATACCGGGTGTTGTTGGAGGATTTAAGAGTAGAAACGGAATCGATGTAAATGAATAAAAAATAAACGGATACGGTATTACCGTCGGAGATGAACGTAACAAATCCCCCAGTAAAATTAATCAGGGTAGGAAAGCAAAAGTACGGGAGCGGATCGTACAGAAAAAAAGAAAACCCAACAAACAAAAAAAATAAAAACTTCACTTAAGAAAATTTAAAAAAAAAACAAAAAAAAATCGCCTGATATTCGATTCGAAGGCCGACAGCATAATAGAAAAAACCAAAAACAAAATTCGCTTAACGAACTCCAGAATAAAAAAAGGATTCTCATCCGGCTCGATGGACCAAAGTACTCGACGAAGCAAAAAATAAAAATTGAAGGGAAGCACAGGGAAAATAGGTGGGTAATAGCACTGAACGAAGGCAAAAGTAGAACGGCGTCAACACTGACAGTCGTCAAAGGGCAGGTGTTTCAGAAAAGAAACAGAAAAGTCTTCGATCTCAAAAGAAGACTGGTTTTCTGCAGAAAAACCAAAAGTAAAAGAAAGAAGCGAGGAAGCAAACCAACAGTAGCCGCCAAAATGACAAAAGTGTCAAGCCTCAAAGTATGCTCGGGAATAATAAGAATGCTGGACAGACAAAAAAAAATTATTTCAAGCTGTGGTACCCAAAGAATTCCAACAAACGAAGAACCAAAGAAAAGAACAGCTAACTAGGTCATGGATCGAAACGTAAATAAATATGATTTTAAAAACTGAGTGGTTTAATTCCCAACGCAGATTAAGAAAAAAGCTAACTACACCTAAAGTCGACTAAGTCGTGATTTCCGAAGAAAAATGAGTAAGAGTCGACTCAAAGGCCGACATTTCATAATCGGAAGAAAAAAAAATCCGCTTAACGAATTAAAAAACCAAAAAAACCTCCAAAATAAAAAAAAAGGATTCTCATCCGGTTCGAAGAACCAAAGTACTGAGCGAAACAAAAAATAAAAATTGAAGGGAAGCACAGGGAAAAATAGGTAGGTAGTAGCACTGAACGAAGGCAAAGGTAGAACGGCATCAACACTGACAGCCGTCAAAGGACAGATGTTTCAGAAAAGAAACAGGAAAGTCTTCGACTTCAAAAGAAGACTGGTTTCCTGCAGAAAAACCAAAAGTAAAAGAAACAAGCGAGGAAGCAAACCAACAGTTGCCGCCAAAATGACAAAAGTGTCAAGCCTCAAAGTATGCTCGGGAACAATAAGAATGCTGGACAGACAAAACAAAAATTATTTCGAGCTGTGGTACCCAAAGAATTCCAACAAACGAAGAACCAAAGAAAAGAACAGCTAACTAGGGTCATGGATCGAAACGTAAATAAATATGATTTTAAAAACTGAGTGGTTTAATTCCAAACGAAGATTAAGAAAAAAGCTAACTGCACCTAAAGTCGACTAAGTTGTGATTTCCGAAGAAAAATGAGTAAGAATCGGCTCAAAGGCTGACATCATAATAGGAAGAAAAAAAAAACAAATTCGCTTAGCGAATTAAAAAACCAAAAAAAACTCAAAAATAAAAAAAAGGATTCTCATCCGGCTCGATGGACCGAAGTACTGGACGAAGCCAAAAATAAAAATTTAGGGGAAGTACAGGGAAAATAGGTAGGTAGTAGCACTGATCGAAGGCAAAGGTACAACGGCATCAACACTGACAGTCGTCAAAGGGCAGATGTTTCAGAAAAGAAACAGAAAAGTCTTCGACCTCAAAAGAAGACTGGTTTTCTGCAGAAAAACCAACAGTAAACGAAAGAAGCGAGGAAGCAAACCAACAGTAGCCGCCAAAATGACAAAAGTGTCAAGCCTCGGGAACAAGAATGCTGGATAGACAAAAAAATTAATTACTTCAAGCTGTGGTACCTAAGAATCGCAACAAACGAAGAACCAAAGAGAAGAACAGCTAACTAGACCTAAAGTCAAGTAAGTCGTGATTTCCCAAGAAAATGAGTAAGAGTAGGTAACGGTTCATCAACGTACGATAAAGGAGAAGAATCAAGTAAAATTTCATCAATGTTAGACAACGGACTAGGAACAGACAAAACTTCAACTACAATGGGAATGGATTCCTTGACCATAGTAGATAAAGAAACAGGGTCAGGTAAAACTATGACGACAGCAGCAACAGGCATTATAGCTACGGGTTCCCTAACTTCAACAGGACCTTCGCTGACTAAATTAGAAGTTGTGGTTACTGCTGTTATTGCCGGCACGACAGAAATTTCTTGACGAATCATTTAAGAAAGCAAGAACAGGTAAAATTTAAACAAAAACGGCAACAGGCATTAATGATACTGGTTCATGGACTTCAACAGGACCCTTAAAAAATAAAAATTCACGGTTTCATTTTTCTATGGGATTTTTTTATAAGTTGGAATGTATACGGTGAACGATGTTGTCAAATACGAACCTTCTCCAAACCGTTGAATAATAGATAACGGTTGTGATTTTTGTTACATGCCAAGTGGCATGCATCAATGCCAGATTTAATTTGTAAATAAATTTCCGCGTATATTTTTAAATGGATACGCCAATTTCCGTCGTCCCCGACAGCCGCGTCTGCGCAAAGTGATGCAGAGTGCGCGCGTGGTGTAGAAAGACGCCTTTAAGTTACGAGCCCTCGACGAAGCAACGTCTATCTGTGTTGTCTTTTCTTTTTAGTTATGTAGGTTACTTCTACCTTTTACCTTTGTGTACCTGTACCTAATCCCGTCACTTCCCTACGAGGACCGAAGCTACAGGAAAGACGAATGTAATTTGATTCAACATGGCGTGAACTGGACCCCGCCTCACAAGCACCGAGGGACCCTGAGACAAATTTACGAGATGCTGCTATGTAAGTAATTTGATTTGATTTAAATTGTGCTTGCAAATTGACTTAAAAAGCGGTTGCATCACCCTAAAACCGTGTTCGGTATAAGTTACAATAAACGGGAATTATACCGCATAAAAGTATAATTGCGCAATAGTGTAACAATGCCGCTTGTATAACATTTTTCTATGCAGTTTTTTATGATTTGGAGTTTAGGCATAGAATGATGTCATATATAAACCTTCCAGCTGTTAAAAAATACACGGTTTAATTTTTCCATGGAATTTTTTTACAATGAATGATGTTGTCGTATACGAACCTTCTCCAAGCCGTTGAATAATAGATAACGGCTGTCATTTTTCTACGCAGCTTT
Organism: Platerodrilus igneus; assembly: GCA_036346225.1. Classification (NCBI taxonomy): domain Eukaryota; kingdom Metazoa; phylum Arthropoda; class Insecta; order Coleoptera; family Lycidae; genus Platerodrilus; species Platerodrilus igneus. Next base: position 197,785 of record JARFIW010000115.1, on the reverse strand, counting down.
TGTTTGGGAGTTTATGCATCGAATGATGTCGTCATATATAAACCTTCTTCCAGCCATTAAAAAATTGGCAACGGTTTTAACTTTTCTATATCGTTTTTTTATGATTTGGAATTTATGCGTCGAACAATGTCATATATGAACCTTATCTCAGCCGTTAAAAAACAACGGTTTCTACGCAGTTGATTGGGATTTATGCGTCGACCGATGTCGTTATATATGAACCTTCTCCACGCCGTTAAAAAATAGACAGTGGTTGATTTTTTTACGCAGTTTTTTTATGATTTGGAATTTAGGCATCGAAAGATGTCATTAAAAAATGGACGATTTAATTTTTCTATGAAGTTTTTTTTTCGTGATTTGGAATTTATGCACCGAATGAAGTATAAATAGAATATTATTTCCAATCATTATTTTTATAGTATAAGTGGGTTATGACACAAGTGCAGCTGTTGAATTTCCATGCACTGGTAGGAGCTGACCTTGAATTTATTGTATGTATACTTCAAAAATGTGCAACTATTTTCTCAACCAATAAGAACGTTTGACAATTCGAGGGGTTTTGATGAGTTCGTGTGAATGGATGCTGTAACCGAGGTAGATTATCTTGGGTTACCTAACTCAACGACATAGTGAAAGTTAGTGCAGGCAATGCAGTGAAGTTATCTGTCATTCCTGTTACAGTTTCCTTCTCTACCATGTTTTAGCAATGCAGGTATCATATCAGCTAGTCCAATTAATTTGAAATACAAAATTTTTCGTATTTAAACCTAATGTCGTACCTTCGGGTTGTGTATTGGGGACGTGGCTGCAAGTGTAGCAGCCCTTACTTACATTGTGATATAGGTATTAGCACCACACCCTATTATACTCTACACTCTATTCGAAGGTATACTCGTTAAAGTCCCGGCATAAACAAGAGCCACTACGAAAGTTGGCAACATAATAAACCCGTACGTAATATTGCGCAATAAGGTGCTACGTCATCATTGCGCCTAAAATTATTATCACATACAAAGAAAAAAAAGATAAAAGGTACTCACGTAAAATGTAGAACTCGTCACGGCATTGCAGCTACTCTCGCGTCAGCATCTCGGCGTTGGTTAGGCGTGGTTCGGCCTTCGTCCCCCGTTGAAGTCAAATTGAATTCGTCTTCTCTCTTCTTGTGTAGCGGTACGATAAAGGAATAAGGTAGGAGGAACGACAATAGGTACAAGGCAGGAAACCTACATACCTGAAAGAGAAGACAAAAAAAAGCACACAGGTCAACCTCACTGTTCGACATTTCGTTGGCTAGTCCCCGACGTGACAGAAACCACCACTTACTTCCCCACTCCGTGTATGCGCATTCTCGGGTGCCGACGCAACTATCGAAAGTGACGGAAATGCACGCACAAGTCTTTTAAAATATTGGCGCGAATTCACTTACAAATTAGAAACTTACAATGCCAATTTTGGCATGTAACAAACTTCATTTCTAATTTAAAGTAATTTAAAATGTTTGTTCGTCTTTAAATAAGTTTTATGTGACATGTGTATTTAAGTGTCCTGTATTGGAGCGCTGCTCTGTTGGATGCATTAAATAAAGCCACCGATAGAAAAGACTCTGAGGTACGTGCACAGCATTTGCCACATTGAAACGGCTGTATTACACTGTATCTATCCAGATTTCACACAGTCAGCTTAACTTACTCGAGTTGTTTATTTGACATTAAAAATTTGTGTAAATTTATAACGATCTGTGTATGAACACGTTGAGTGCCAAAATTATCACTTTAGTTCAACGTATTGCCATACAAAGTTCAATAATACATATCCTCAATGCAAAATAAACAACTCAAGTAAATCGGCTTTGTGAAGTCTAGATAAGGCAGATACAGCTAATAGCGGCCATTACTGCGCAGCAAACGGTATGTACGTCCTTGTGCATGTACCTCAGGGACCTCTTTGGGAAGCAATAAAGTTGCTGAAATTTACAGCACAAAGCCACTACGGTTGCGGCTACGTTCCCAATGCTCCACCTGAAGGTACACGATATGCTTCGAATTAGACTCCAGCTGGTACAAACAACGTTAAAACATGGTACAGGTAAGGCATTTAGAGAAGGATATGGTAACAGGAACGCGTCACGTGCACTGACTTTGTCTGTTCAGTTAGTTAACCCACAATAATATGCTTCGATCATGGCATCTGCTCAAGATCCCCTCCAACCGTCTAACGTTCTCATTGGTTGAAGCAAAGACCGCATTCTTTGAAGCATGTGAAAATATTTGTGCGACAGATTACCTACAATAAACTCAGAGTGTTACATGCCGAAAATCGGTAATGTGAATATTTCTAATTTTAGTTTAAATTTGTAAAGGAATTCGCGCCAATATTTTAAAAGACTTGTGCGTGCATTTCCGTCCCTTCAGATAGTTGCGACGGCGCCCGAGAATGCGCAGACGCGGAGTGGGGAAGTGAGTGCTGATTTCCGTCACGTCAAGGACTAATCATCGAGACGTCGAACCGGGTGGTTATCTGTGTGTGCCTTTTATCTTGTCTTCTCTTTTAGGTAATGTAGGTTTCCTTTTATCTCTACCTGATATCGTTCCTCCTACCTGTATTCCTTTCGTATCGCTACACCAGAAGAGAGAAGACATCTTAAATCTGATTTCAACGGGGGGCAAAGGACGACCCACGCCCAACTGCCGCCAAAATAGCTGTAATGTAGTGAAGAGCTCCACAGTTTACGTGAGTACCTTTAGGCTTTTCCTGTAGTCGTAATAAACATTTTGCATGTGATAATAATTTGAAGGATGAATATGATGTAATCCCTTGTTGCGCAACATTATGCACGTGTTTATTATGTTGTCAACTGTCGTAGTGGCTCTTATACATTATGCGCCGGGACTTTAAAAGTATACCTTAGAGTAGAGAACCATTGAGTGTAACAGTGGCGCCCAACGTGGGGCTCGACTGTTACACTCTAGGGTTCTATATTCTAAGGTATACTTTTAAAGTCCCGGCGCATAATGTATAAGAGCCACTACGACAGTTGACAACATAATAAATACATGCGTAATGTTGCGCAATAAGGAATTATGTCATATTTATCCTTCAAATTATTATCACATGCAAAAAATGTTTATTACGATTATAGGAAAAGACAAAAGGTACTCACGTAAACTGTGGAGCTCTTCACTACATTACAGCTATTTTGGCGGCAGTTGGGCGTGGGTCGTCCTTTGCTCCCTCGCCAAAACCACATTTAAATTTGTCTTCTCTCTTCTGTAGCGGTACGGTAAAGGATACTGGTAAGGGGAATGATAACAGGTACAAGAGTTAAAGGGAAAACTACATATCTGAAAAAGAAGACAAAGGCACACAGATCACCACACTCATCCACGTCTCAATAATTAGTCCACGACGTGACGGAAATCACCACTCACTTCCCCACTCCGCGTCTGCGCATTTTCGGGCGCCGACGCAATTATCTGAAGGGATGGAAATGCACGCACAAGTATTTTAAAATATTGGCGCGAATTCCTTTACAAATTTAAACTAAAATTAGAAATGTTCACATGACTGATTTTCGGCATGTAATAAGAGCCGCACTCATGCTTCATATAACCTACTTATTCCACAAAAATAACGATGGGAAATAACATTCCAATTAAGATCGGAAATCCCCTATACCTAATTATTGAAGTAAAGCTTGTGCCGCCAAAAAGGCGTAACAATTTCCAGAGGAATGTTAGAAACGGTTGAAGTTTTATATACAATTTGTAAGAACACAAAATCCGGCTATTTATAATGAAACTAACACAAAATAATAGCAAAAATTAAACACAACGTCCGTGCATTTTTAGTCTAGATCCAGTTGAATACGTCACGTTAAAACTAACCTAGGACACGATTGGCTGTATTTAGTAGGCTCAAGGTTACCTTAACGTGATTTTAAATTTTCAAATGGACCTGCAACCTCAGCATCGACGTAAGACAGTACTTACTTGGTATCGGCAAGTAACGAAGGCCTCGAAACGTTCCATTTATAAGCCGAAAACAACAAAATATCAGCGCACGACGAATTCATTTTGTATGACTTCCTAGGATGTATCGTTTCCTTCTGGACGGTTTCGATTTCAAGTGCGTCCAATTCTTGATCGAACACCTACAACAATCTATTACTACGGATCTGAGAACGTATCAGAATTTACCTGGCATAAATCCATAACGATGGATTCGTGCACCTTTTGCCACAAGTGAGCTCGGAATATTTGAATAAGCGAGATCTTAAGCGTTGGGATTTTACCATGCATAAATATTCCTGTTAGATCGAGTTGTACTTGGAAACCGACGTATACGTTAGCTCGGTTGATCGTGGGTGACCACCATAGCGTAAAACGACGATTTGGAATTTGGTTCAAGCCGGAACGTTGTGCATTCGTAAGTTTTTTGTACTTCATCGATTCTTCAAAACCGGATGCTTTTTCCCTTAAAGAAAACTGTTAGTAAAGTAGTAGACGTAGTAAAATAGTTACCAGAATAGACCTTCCCACGTTGGGAAATACGTTCCTTTAAATAGTGTATGCTCGAGAATACCCTCGACGCCTCCCAATGCTTGTATCATATCCGTACGATAATTATTAAGATTCCACAATTTACCATCGTGTCGCTGATGCGTCCACCAGAACGGATTTTGTTTGAGAACCTAGTACAAAGGTAACTAGCGACTTAACAGACGTAAAACACTTACCTGATATTGCTTGAACTCGGTACGAATTCGCCACCCTTTATCGTAAGCCAGCGTATGCCGATCTTTTTGAAACAACGTGTTTATCCGTGGAATTCCCCTATCCCACGAGTCTTCTAAATCCTCAAGCGTTAAACGTCTATTTTGAGCATTAGCATCTTGGCGTTTTAACGCATACTCGGCCCAAACACGCTGCGAATCGACGAATTCAGACTCCCAAGGTTGTATGTACCGGTACAAATTCGGAATTAGTTGATCTTCGTCGTGGCTCATACCAGAACGGAAGTGGGTTATACCGACATCGGTTTGTTTAGACCATCGTAGATCGGACTGTGGGATGAGTACGTGCCCCATTGAAAGCATTCCCAAGCCGCCGAGCTCTTTCGGCGTGTAAAATACAACAGGTGGGAATCGGCTCGGCATTTTTGAATTTAGGCCAATTTTAATACGGGTTTGGATTTTGTTTTCGCATTTAACGAGGAGGTCTAAGAGTTCTTGGGTGTTGACAACTGATTCTCGGAAGTATGTCATTAATCCGATTAGTGCTGTATTCCATTTGTTTACGATCTGTTACAAAAAGGTAAATATTTCAAAAATAATATAAAATAATCTGGCTTGAAGGACCAAATATTTTGAAAGGAATTTTGTACCCGTCCATAAATAAAAAGGAAAAGTGGTAGAAATGACCAATCCGGCTCAAAGGACCAAACATATTTGAAAGGAATTTCGTATTGGATAATAAATAAAAAGGAAAAGTTGTTAGAGCGACCAAGTTTGGAACGTTTTAAGGAATTTTATATCTGCCCATAAATAAAAAGGAAAAATAGAAAGAATGACCAATCCGGCTCAAAGGACCAAACACATTTGAAAAGAATTTCGTATTGGATCATAAATAAAAAGGAAAAATTGTTAAAGCAACTTCGGAACGTTTTAAGGAATTTTGTATCTGCTCGTAAATAAAAAAAGAGTAGTAGGAATGACCAATCCGGCTCAAAGGACCAAACATACTTGAAAGAAATTTCGTAGTGGATCATAAATAAAAAGGAAAAGTTGTTAAGTGACTAAGTCTGGAAAGTTTTAAAAAATTTTTTATCCGCCCATAAATAAAAAATAATCGGAATGACCAATCCAGCTCAAAGGACCAAACATATTTGAAAAGAATTTCGTATTGGATCATAAATAAAAAGGGAAAGTTGTTAAAGCGACTTTGGAACGTTTTAAAGAATTTTGTATCTGCCCAAAAATAAAAAGAAAAAGTAGTAGGGATGACCAATCTGGCTCAAAGGACCAAACATATTTACAAGGAATTTCGTATTAGATCATAAATAAAAAGGAAAAGTCGTTAAAGTGACTTTGGAACGTTTTAAGGAATTTTGTATCTGCCCATAAATAAAAAGGAAAAGTAGTAGGAATGACCAATCCGGCTCAAAGGACCAAACATATTTCAAAAGAATTTCGTACTGGATCATAAATAAAAAGGAAAAGTTGTTAAAGCGACTAAGTCTGGAACGTTTTAAGGAATTTTGTATCTAAGTAAAAAGGAAAAGTAGTAGGAATGACCAATCCGGCTCAAAGGACCAAACATATTTGAAAAGAATTTCGTATTGGATCATAAATAAAAAGGGAAAGTTGTTAAAGCGACTGGAACGTTTTAAGGAATTTTGTATCTGCCCATAAATAAAAAGGAAAAGTAGTAGGAATGACCAATCCGGCTCAAAGGACCAAACATATTTCAAAAGAATTTCGTACTGGATCATAAATAAAAAGGAAAAGTTGCTAAAGCGACTAAGTCTGGAACATTTTAAGGAATTTTGAATCTGCCCATAAATAAAAAGGAAAAGTAGTAGGAATGACCAATCCGGCTCAAAGGACCAAACATATTTGAAAAGAATTTCGTATTGGATCATAAATAAAAAGGGAAAGTTGTTAAAGCGACTGGAACATTTTAAGGAATTTTGTATCTGCCCATAAATAAAAAGGAAAAGTAGTAGGAATAACCAATACGGTTCAAAGGACCATACATATTTAAAAGGAATTTCGTACTGGATCATAAATAAAAAGGAAAAATTGTTAAAGCAACTTCGGAACGTTTTAAGGAATTTTGAATCTGCTCATAAATAAAAAAGAGTAGTAGGAATGACCAATCCGGCTCAAAGGACCAAACATACTTGAAAGAAATTTCGTATTGGATCATAAATAAAAAGGAAAAGTTGTTAGAGTGACTAAGTCTGGAACGTTTTAAAGAATTTTATATCCGCCCATAAATAAAAAATAATCGGAATGACCAATCCAGCTCAAAGGACCAAACATATTTGAAAAGAATTTCGTATTGGATCATAAATAAAAAGGGAAAGTTGTTAAAGCGGCTTTGGAACGTTTTAAGGAATTTTGTATCTGCCCAAAAATAAAAAGGAAAAGTAGTAGGGATGACCAATCCGGCTCAAAGGACCAAACATATTTAAAAGAAATTTCGTATTGGATCATAAATAAATAGGAAAAGATGTTAGAGCAACCAAGTCTGGAACGTTTTAATAGCTACCAAAAATGATCACTAATCTCAGGAATAAAGCAGACAGATATGACGATAGGCGACTGTTGCACAACTTCCTAGAATAACCAGTTAGTTTAACTAGACAAAAGTTACAAAAATTTTTAAAAAACGGACGGCTTGCAGTACCAAACTTTTTTGAAAGAAATTTTGTATCAGACCATAAAAAAAGTAAGTTGATATGTCCAATTTCACAACGCTTTGTTCCAAGTATGATCACTATTTTCGAGTGTAAGACAGAGAGAGACACGTCGATAATCCATCGCACAACTTGCCACAAAGACCTCGAGAAATATTTATGTATATTCTGAACCAGTTCGTTTAAAGGCGATTGTTACAAAAATATGTATAAAACAATCCGGCATGAAGTACTAAACATTTTGAAAGGAATTTCGTATTGGATCATAAAAAAAAGGAAAAGTTGTTGGAAGGACCAAGTCTGGAATGTTTTAATAGTTACCAAATATGACCATTAATCTGAGGGGTATTGCAGACAGACATGTCGATCATCCATTGTTGCACAACTTGCTAGAATGACCCAAGGATGTATACAGGTCTATTTTGAACCAGTTAGTTTAAAAAAGTGGATGTTACAAAAATCCGGCTTGAAGTACCAAAGTTTATTGAAAGATTTTGTGTCTTTGGTGTTCGGTCTTCTGCAGATTTTTGTCGAGGTGGTGGGTAATACTAGCTGTAATGCCCTGCGAGAAAGCTACGAAAAAGATAAACGACAAGAAACTTGAACACTACATTAACACACGGGAACAACGCAGTTACTTCACCGAACTCCAGTGCTAAAGTGTCTATGTTATTGCGCCTTTTGGTAATCTCAAGTTTAGTTTTAATATTAGGATTATGGGATTTTGAATCCGGCAGGGAAAGTTTTTTCCCATCCTAAATTCTCTACATGTCAAATTATCCCAATAAATACATTGTGTTCTGCAAGTGTAGGTTAACGCACTTCGCCGACAGCACATCTACATTGAACAAAAGAAACAGCCCATGTCACACAGATCCGAGTGAAGATGAGAAAAAGGCGATCTTTATTTGCAGCTATTAACTAAGGAAAACCTTTGACATCTTTATAAAATGTAATATTTGACGCTCAACGCGAGGCTTGAAATCACAACCCTGAGATTTCCCTTTCCTGGTATTCGCGAAACCAAGTAAAAAATAAACTGAACCTCAAGCTACCCGAATCGAAATGAAGACTAACAAAGTTATTAACTAAGTTAACCGATCGACAAGCTTTACCTGTGACCTCAATAGTTGCAACCAAACTTGGGGCGAAATAAAATACCCCCGGGATTATGCAATAATTAATGACCCAGATAAAATGTAATATTTGGCGCCCAACGTGAGCTCAAAACAACGACCCTGAGATTGAGTCTCATAACTCAGACTAAATTTGTGTAGTCGGTGCGGCAACAAACAAGAGCTTTGCATGCTTAGATGAGGTAGCCTGAATATCAGACGGCTTTTCATTACAGTTTCCTGGTATCGCAAGTATTGCTGTGGTTTAAAAATCAGGTGGCGCCTATATTGTATTAAAAAATTCCCTAATCCTAATATTAAAATGAAACGATACGGTCAAAAAGCGCAACAATCGCCTCAAAGCTTCAAAAACTAAAAATCTTTGTATAAAAGCTCTCATGCACAGACAACTTAAATTAGATGTCTGTAGGAGTCACAAGGTTTTTAAACCATAGCGGTACTTGCGATACCAGGATACGGAAATGAGTAACTGCCTGATATTCGGACTATCCGCAAAGTCATCTCGTTGAACTTCCGTGAAGTTTGGCCCCGTGACCTGTGCGACTTGTACTTTTGGTGAGGATAGGCTGCCTTCGCCGTATCCTCGCGTATGTCTTGCTCAAGGCCCACTATCAGCATTTCAAACATGAAACCTTGGAACAGAGTGATGTGCAACTTGAACTTAGAAAAATCAGCACTTAACGGGTCCCCAAGTCTGCCTGATGCGGAGAAGACCGCGTGGAAGTTGTCACCAGGGCCTCTGATCTCCGCCCCCTGCCGTAGCAGCCCCAATGGGCACCTTACGACTCGCATCTCCAACATTTCCAGATAAATTGGCTAATAGCTTAAATCTAATACAACAGCCTCATGGTACCTGCCAATAGAGCTAAAGTAGCCACGGGAAAGAAACTGCACAGTTAAAATGGATAACGCCATGCCAATAAAGGTCAAAGACGCTCCAGAACGTCACATCGGGATGACACCACACCAAAAAGGGACAGTGGTGCTCCCACATCAATAAATAAAACACACACGACGTACACAGTTAAAAAAACACAATGTTGGAAAGCCAATGTCTGAAGTTTTTAAGGTCAAGTCAGTAGGTGAATTCCCAACCTGGATACTTACGATAAAGAGGAGCGTCGTAGCCCGTAACTTATGATAGAGTTCTATGGAACTACGGTGCGCTATTAACGACATGGTCAATAGAGTATTTCGATCGGTGATACCCAGCTGAGTGACCGTCTTCTCGGGCATATCCCCTCTTGTTGCTACCACAAGTGGCAAGACTTCTCCCATGGCTGCTCCTAGGTCCAACAGGAGGGGCGGTATCAGTTGGCTATATTTGTCAATTTTCGATTGTCGTCCCTGAGCTAGGCAATAATTGTCCTCGTGACAGACTGTTCCCCTCTCTGGTTCTGTATCATCAGATCGGGTTTTAGATGCCCGCCCTAGCCTAGCCGTAACGTAGGTTCTCTCGTTAGCAATACCGCTGGCTGCTGCTTTTGTAGTTCACCTACAACGAGGTCGCAATTCTCGTTGTAGCGGCGGATCCTCTAGCTTTTGGTGTATGAGCACTGTCCCAATGTCTCCAACTGGAATCCACACCTGCGACAGTTAAGGTTCGTCTGGAGGACCACCCTATTCAAGGCGACCATATCTGCGCATGAATTAGTTCTCATTTTAAGCGCCGTTATTTTTCTGCATGGCTTCAGGAGTGTTAGGTTGCGAAGCCATGCATTGGCTAGTTCATCGTTGGTGGGCGGCCCACCTCGCAAGCTCGTCCTTCTTGACCCGCCTATTCCATGGGTCGATCTCTAGTTCGGAGCAGCACGCAGCAGATATTCTCTTCAGCCGTGTTTGCAAATTGGTGCCGTTTGCTAGGGTCCTCATAACCGGATCGTCGCTCTGCAGGAATTTAAGCCCTGTCTTCAATGTGCTGGAGATGACAATCGTTTCCAATTTTGGAAAGCATAATCCCCCATCGTTCTTGCCTCAGTAGAGCAGTCCATTTGATGTAGACTGTAGCAAGTGGTAAATTTCTCGCAGGTCTAACCATGAAAAGTTCTTGTTTGTTGCCGCACCTACCGCACAAATTTATCCGGAGAGTTATGAGACTTTATCTCAAGGTCATAGGTCCGAACTGTCGTTGGGCGCCAAATATTACGTTTTTACGCGGTGTCAATAATTGCGTAGCCCCGGACGCCCGGGATTACGCAATTATTGATGCTGCGGATAAAACGTAATATTTGGCAACCAACGTACATTCGAAACCATGACTCTGAGATTGAGTCTAACTCTCCTACTAAATTTGTGCAGTCGGTGCGGCGGCAAACAAAACCTTTGCATACTTAGATGAGGTGTCCTGAATATCGAACTGCTATTCACTTCCGTGTTGGTATCGCAAGTATTGTTATGGTTTAAAAACCAGGTGGCGCCTATAGACATCTAATTTAAGTGCATGGGAGCTCTCGTACAAAGGGGGTTTGTTTTTAATTCTGAAGCGTGTTGAGGAGATTCTTGCGCCTTTTGGCCGCGTCAAGTTTTATTTTAATATTAGGATCAGGGGATTTTGGAATCGAGCAAGGAACAACTTTTTTCCCCAACTTAAATTTGATTAACTTCTTTGGTGTAAAGTTTTATGATTATAATTTCCATGAACCAGAGAACCAACTCCAAACTTATTTCCTGTATTCGGTATCCTGTATCCGCCCATTAATAATAAAGGAAAAGTAGTAGGAATAACCAATCCGGCTCAAAGAACCAAACATATTTGAAAGGAATCACACCTACGACAGTTGAGGTTCACCTAGGGGACCACCCTATTATTCATGACGATCCTATCTGTGCATGAATTGGTTCTCATTTTAAGCGTCGTTATTTTTCTGCAGGCCTCAGAAGAGTTAGGTTGTGAAGCCAGGCATTGGCTATTTTATCGTCGGTAAGCGCCGCGACAGACTTGCCCTGAGAACCTTGGGCGCCTACCTCGCAAGCTCGTCTTTCTTGGCCGGCCTATTCCATAGGTCGATCTCTGGTTTGGAGACAGGCCATAAGAGCCTACACGCAGCGGACATCCTCTTCAGCTGTGTTTCCAAATTGGTGCCCATTGCTAGGGTCCTCATAACCGGATCGTCGCTCCACAGGAATTTAAGGCCAGCCTTCAATGTACTGCACACGACGATCGTTTTCAATTTTGGAAAGCCTAATCCCCTATCACTCTTGTTGCAGTAGAGCAGTTCATTTGATGTTGACTGTGGCAAGTGGTAAATTTCTCGCAAGACTGAGTAAGCAAAGGTCTTGTTTGCCGTCGCACCTACCGCACACATTTAGCAGGGGAGTTGACTGTAATATTAAGATTACCTACTTTAAATAAATATTATTAATCTAAAGGTCATGGCTTTCTAACTCACGTTGGGCGCCAAATATTACGTTTTATCCGCAGCGTCAATAATTGCGTAACCCTGGGCGTAATTTATTTTGCCCAGAATTACGCAATTATTGACGCCGCGGATAAAATGTAATATTTGACCACAAACGTGAATTCGAAACCATGACCCTGAGATTAAGAGTAACTCTCCTACTAAATTTGTGCGACCGGTGCAACGGCAAACAAGACCTATCCGTGCTTAGTTGACGTAGCCTGAATATCAAGTGGCTACTCATTTGTTTCCTGGTATCGCAAGTATTGCTACGGTTTAAAAACCAGGTGGCGCCTATAGACATCTAATTTAATTTTTATATTTTTTATCTCAAGGTCATGATTTCGAACTCACGTTGGGCGCCAAATATTACGTTTTATCCGCGGCGTCAATAATTGCGTAGCCCCGGACACCCGGGATTACGCAATTATTGATGCCGCGGATAAAACGTAATATTTGGCGACTAACGTAAATTCGAAACAATGACCCTGAGATTAAGAGTCTAACTCTCTTACTAAATTTGCGCAGTCGGTGCGGCGGCAAACAAGAACTTTGCGTGCTTGAATGAGGTAACCTGAATATCGAATAGCTACTCACTTCCGTGTTGGTATCGCAAGTATTGCTGCAGTTTAAAACCAGGTGGCGCTTACAAACATCTAAGTTGTCCGTACTTTCGTACAAAACGGTTTTCTTTTTATTTTTTAAAGCGCTGAGGAGATTCTTGCGCCTTTTGTAAGCGTCAAGTTTTATTTTAATATTAGGATTAGGGGATTTTGGAATCGAGTAAGGAAAAACTTTTTTCCCATCCTAAATTTAATTAACTTCTGTGGTGTAAAGTTTTATGAATACAATTTCCATGAACCAGAGGACCAACTCCAAACTTATTTCCTGTATTCTGCACAAGCAAGCATTTCTCAGGGAAGAATGTGATGTGGTCATCGCGGCTAGCCAATTAAAGACATTGCACGGAGGTGGGGGTGGGGGTAACAAGTTTGTAAGAAAACGTGTCTTGAACAAAGACTGGATTACCGTTTATAGAGGATCGACGTAAAAATGCAACGGACGCTGAGTGCAAAACGTTTCTTTTGCCTCTTTTACCTGCCTAACTTTCCTAATAAATAGCTGGTGTTCCGTAAAAGTGTTGGTTAACGTACTTCGCCAATACCTCAACATTGAACACGCCAACTGAATCCAACTGAACTTTTAGCTGCAGATATTAACTAAGGTAGGCCTTTAGCACATTTTTAATTGTCAGCTTTACTTGAACGGCAACCAAATTTGAAGCAAAATAAATTACCTGTAGCAGTTTCGCAATAATTAACGCAACACAGACGTAAAACCAAATTCCCGGCAGTACTAGTTCAAGGCACAATAAAATTTTCACATCATTTTCCCGAGAGTATATCAATGTATCTATACATATTAAATCATTCGCAACTAATAATTTATAACACACACAAAACGCCTTCCGGAAGCTGGTGGAATTAATTAATTTTACAAAAATAAGAGATTTAACGAATATAAGAAATGGGAAGTGGTCATCCAATAATTGAAAAATGCACAATGAGCTAATTCGCCTACAATGTAAAACCTGCCTGATGAAGGTTGAAAACAGTAAGAAGTGGTCCAATCAAGCATAGAAGAAGCAGACAGTTGCTGAAATTTGACGTCTCCAGGGAAAATCGGATTATTTAGCAATAATTAAATAGGGTTATGGATAACGGTCCTTATCGTAGGACAGAGTTGAGACAAATGGTAGATTGTAAGGAGTTTAGGGTTGTTATAAAGTAAAATTGTACAATGGAGTTGTAGCGAACCATCCGATACTAAAGGCATCACAGTTATCAACAAACCTAGCTCAATAAATCAGAATTGCAAATTTTAGATTGTGCGACAAAACAAAATATAACAAACCTTTGTAAACGTCGTCGATCCCGAAGCCATCAAAATCTGCCTTACACGATTATGGAACCGACTCATAGATTCATCATCGACTCTCAAGAAACACTGGGCAGTTCGCTCCTTGCTTCCTTCGTGCTGCAAATTCCAAACGCCATCTCGATGTGTAAACTCTTCGTGTTGCGTCCGGCACTAGAAACAACAATTACGCTGAAACCAATTAAAAAATACTTACCTTCGGTAAAATTCTACACTCAAACCCGCTCATATTAAACAACAAATTCGGGTTGTCCTTGGAATAGACGCTAACAAAACTGTTTTCCCACTGAATTGTTGTAACCGAGCGGGGTAGACGATTCTTGATGTCCCAGAAGACGGCACGACCGCTGTAAGATACTTGTAAAAATATAGTAAAAGCCGGTTACTTACAGGTTAACGTCGTGCTTCATAAGACGCATGCGAGCATCACGTGGCCAACACTTCTTGTTATTGTAACCTACTATATTCTCGTTGTTAGGGTCTGGATGTTCGGTTAGGTATCGTTGGATTAACTCGCGAGCTTCTTCAGCGTTGAACCTGTAATGCTACGTTAATTTTGAAAACGTTACGTTTGTGTTACCTGAAAAACATGTGAATACGATCGATGTATCGACAGTACAATCGAATGGGATGGGTCGCTTCTGACTGAATATCCTGGAACGTTAAGAAATCGTTGGGCATCTGAGGCGGTCCTGCCATTTCGCTAGCGCGTTGTAAACCGAGCACAAGTAGGTCGAGGACTAAACCGTAGTACTGTGTGATGAAAGACGCAAACTGTAGTCCGCGTATGATTCCGTAACTGTTCGTGTGGTTCATATCTTTGTAATTTATGACTACGTTGTTTTTAGCGGTCATGTAGTCTGCGATGTTGTGATCGACAATCAAACGTAGCAAACGATTCAAAAGGGTTAAATCAATCTTTTCGTACAACTTTTCAAACTTTGATTCTAATAACACGTTACATTCGCCTTCGGAAACGTCCCAGACATCCTGTAGGTTATTTATACCTGTTGGAAAAAAATCGTAAGAGCGAGAGAGTTTTTCGTTAGCGACTTACCTTGGCACCATTTGTACACTAAAAGCGGCGGCGGTTCTGTATCGGCTGGTTTAATCCAAGGTGGGAAAAGACGTCGCTTGTCAGCTTCGTACCACAAATATTGATCTAAGTAAGCATCTGTAATTTTCTCAAGCGGTTCGACATCATACACCGGTATTAAATGGCTGTATAAGTCCATGAACTCAATCCCGACTTCTTTAAAAGCACGTTGTGTTAGTAAGTGACGTTTGATACGTGATAGCGCTTCGTGAGGATTATCGTAGGCTTGTTCGATAAGGCCAAGTTCTTCGCGCTGGCTTTGGTTTAGACGTGACTTGACACTGAAATATGTGACGTAAGAAAGATATTTTTTATTTATCGATTACCTGTAAGCTTCTTTTAGACGTTCAAGGGCCAGGATCAGTAACTTGGTGTCGTGTTTGTACGATAAAGGTGGAAAAGGTATTGGTGCAAACCGGCGAGATTCAAGCCAGTGGACGGTTGTCGTATATATAGCAACGGCTTCTTCAGGAGAAATGTACGGACCGTCCTAAAGGAATGGTTTCAATTAGTATATTGTAAAATATGATCGAAGTATCGCTCCTGCTTTTGTTTATCAAATTACAAAAACAAAAGTGTATCGAAGTTTTATAAGTAACATTTAATAAAAAAAATTAAGTCAAGATTAGAACCGAAAACCAAAAATCGTAAAATGTGTGTTACGTCTCATCGGCTACACAAGCCTTATTTTAATTTTAGTCGTAGGAGATTTCCGATCCTTAATTGGAATATATTTCCCAAAGTAATGTAACTAGTAAGTCGGCCATGACGCATTATAAATGCCGTTTTGAGTTCCCAGACCTGCCGAGAGAATAAATAATAATTATTTTGTATTTTGCTACATAGATGTTTACCGACGCTTCAAACGCGATATGCGGCATTGTTTCAATCACTATACAGACAAGGGGTTTACGAGTTTGGATGAGCGAGCGCGATGAGATTCAGATTACTATAGGCTACCTTGCCGAACAGACAAAGAGAGCAGTGAAGTTGCTTTTGTGTGGCCAACGTGTTTCCCATAATTTTTCAGCTTGGAAAGTACGTTGTTGTCGAGCTAGATCGGTAAAGTGACACGAGATCGGAAAAATGGCAAGAAATCGGAAAAATGTTTGCCGGGTTCAATGTGAACAATTAAATTAAAAATAAAGTAGGGATGTTACGTCAGTGACCATGACAGTAATTAATCGTTACAAGTTTGCGAATTATTAAAACATTTAAATATTGTAGTTCTATTATTATCAAATTACTTGCCATGTATGCCGAGCTTGTCCATAAATAACCATCATTTTCTGTTGTAATGATCAACAAACTTCACTGCGATCTGTTGAATAAAAGCCACTGTACCCATACAACCAAATATATTAATCAGACGATCAAGACGTTAGAATTAGGAAGTTGCCGTAATACAACTTTTCAGTAATTGGCTCTATCTTAGCTTGTTACATGCCAAAATTGGCATTTTACAGTTTTAAATATGTGACTGAATTCGCGCCAATATTTTAAAAAATAGACTTGTTAAATTTGCGTCATTTCGGACAGTTGCGTTTGCGCAAAAGAATGCGCAAACACGGAGTGGCGGAAGTGCGCGGTTTTGAACACGACGATCATTAGCCAACGAGAGGTCAAACAGTGAGGTTTATCTGTGTCATCTCTTTTGTCTTTTCTCTTTTAGGATGTAGGTTTCCTCCTTACCTTTGCCTCTTATTGTGCCCTATCTGTATCAGCACCTAGTAAGTTACTGGACATAAAAAAAAAATCCAGTCAAAGAAGAACCCATGAGACGCAGGTAGATGTCACGACTTTAGTAAAAACCTGGTAAGTTACTGACACGAAAAAATTCAGCCGAAGGATGCCCCTGAGACGCAAGTAGCAGACTTGCCTTTATTAAAAACCTGGTAAGGCCAGCAGTCTTGACTTTACTAAAAACCGGTAAGTTACTGGTCATATTGAAAAAACCCAGTCGAAGGAGTACCCCTGAAACGCAGGTAACAGAAATGACGTTAGTCAACACCTGGTAAGTTACTGGCCATCGCAAAATGTGTGTTACACAAGCTTTATTTTAATTTAAGTCGTAGGAGATTTCCGATCCTTAATTGGAATATATTTCCCGAGTAATGTAACTAGTAAGTCGTCCATGACACATAAATGCGGTTTTGAGTTCCCAGCATTGCTCAGAGAACAAATAATAATAATTATAATCTATTTTGCCACGTAGACGTTTACTAACATTTCGAAAGTGATGCAGCATTGCTTCATTTAATGAGGACGTGCGATATACAGGCATGGGGTTTACGAGTTTGGATGAACGAGCGTGATGAGATTCAGATTACTATGGTCTACCTTGCCGAACAGACAAAGAGAGCAATAAGCTACCTATGCCAGCCTTTGTGTGGCCGATGTGTTTCCGATAATTTTTCAGCTTGGAAAGTACGTTGTTGTCGATCTAGATCGGAAAAATGACAAGAAATCGGAAAAATGATTGCCGGGTTCAATGTGAACAATTACATTAAAAACAAAGTATACGTTTACGTCAGTGACCATGGCAGTAATTAATTGTTACAAGTTTGTGAAGTATTAAAAAATTTGCCATGTATGCCGAGCTTGTCAAGTAAATAACCATCGTTCCCTGTTGTAATGATCAACAAACTTCACTGCGATCTGTTGAATAAAGGCCACTGTACCCATACAACCAAATATATTAATCAGACGATCAAGACGTTAGAATTCGGAAGTTGCCGTAATACAACGTTTCAGTAATTGGCTCTATCTTAGCTTGTTACATGCCAAAATTGGCATTTTACAGTTTTAAATATGTGACTGAATTCGCGCCAATATTTTAAAAAATAGACTTGTTAAATTTGCGTCCTTTCGGACAGTTGCGTTTGCGCAAAAGAATGCGCAGACGCGGAGTGGCGGAAGTGCGCGGTTTGGGACATGACGATCATTAGCCAACAAGACGTCGAACAGTGAGGTTTATCTGTGTCGTCTCTTTTGTCTTTTCTCTTTTAGGATGTAGGTTTCCTCCTTACCTTTGCATCTTATCGTGCCCTATCTGTATCCTTATCGTACCGCTACAAACGAAGAAGAGGGAAGACAAGGCAATCTGGTTTCAACGAGGGCATAGCCCCAGTCACGCCCAACAACACCCAGACGAAGATCAGCACGGCTCCTGCCGCAAGGATAACCGCAAAATCGTGAAGAGTTCCACATTTTTAATTGAGTACATTTTATCTTTTTAAGGTGCATCTTGTATCACTATAAACATATTTGGCATGTGATACAAAATGCACCTTAAAAGATAAAATGTACTCACAAAATGTGAAACTCTTCACGATTTTGCGGTTATGCTGCGGCAGGAGCCGTGCTGATCTTCGTCTGGTGCGTGACTGGGGCTATGCCTCGTTGAAACCAGATTGCCTGTCTCTCTTCTTCGCTTGTAGCTGACGAGAGATAGGCGCGATAAGAGGCAAAGGTAAGGAGGAAACCTGCATCCTAAAAGAGAAAAGACAAAAGGGACGACACAGATAAACCTCACTGTTCGACGTCTCGTTGGCTAATAATCATCGTGTTCCAAACAGCGCACTTCCGCCACTCCGCGCCTGCGCATTCTTTTGCGGAAACGCAACTGTCCGAAATGACGGAAATTTAACAAGTCTATTTTTTAAAATATTGTCGCGAATTCAGTCACATATTTAAAACTGTAAAATGACAATTTTGGCATGTAACAAGCTCAACTATCTACATCAATAAACGTAAGCTATTTCATTGGTGCTAATTATTGTGTGGTTTTGAGTTCCCAGCACTGCTGAGAAAATAAATTATAACTATAATTTGCTACATCGATGTTTTCTTGCGGTTCGAAGTGATGTAGATCACTGCTTCGACCAACGAGGGCGTGCGATATACCGGCAAGGCTTAACGAGTTTCGATGAACAAGTGCGATGAGTATCAGATTATGCTTGCGTTTGTAGCTTCGGCTAACGAGAATGCGATATATGGGCAAGGGTTTACGAATTTAGATGGACGAGTGTGGTTAGCATCAGGTTACTCTGGACTATCTTATCGAACAGAGAAAGTGAACAGTCGGTGCGTTTAATGTTGTGAACTACCTGGAAAATTACTACCTTTCCGTATCTCTTAATGCCAGTGGTGCCAGTTTTAATGTACGTGATCAACAAAGTTTGCAGCACCTGTTGAAAAGACCACTATATCCATACAACCCAAACATACTTGTCAGAGGAAAAAGACGTACGGCAATACAAGGATTCACTAATTGGCTCTACCTTAACTGAAGCATCTAAATTAATCAAGGGAGCTTGATTTATTCGTTTTGTATTGAAAGATCTGTGCAATATTACTACGCCCTCTGTACAACCATGCAATGAAACATATTACCGTCTATACCTGTCTAATTGACAGATAATAGTGTCGAGACAAAACCTGAAGCACTTAGAGAATTTCAAATCGCAAGACGTTCAATCCAGACATTGTTGCGTTTTCTTTTCTTGTAAGGCTGTGCATTTTATTTTACTAATAATTTTAGGGGACTTTTAATCCCAGTATGGGAAAGTTTCCTTTTTCGTCTTTAATGTAAGTTTTTACGTGCGAGTTCCACGATTATTAGTTTTTCACACATTTCAGGACATGAATGTATGAGTTGTGGTGTGGAAACCACAAACGTTGCATTCCCAGATTATAAAAATGCAGCTGTGTTTAGAGATTTTGGTCGTGAGGATCTGAAAATTGTAGTTGGCGAGAACTAAGCATCTAAAAGAGAGGGGAGTATACTATTGGCATTTGAAGGTTGTAAAGTTTAGAGTTCGGCGAAGTGATCCTCTCCTTGTAACCGCCTTCATATATCTACAAATTATCTTGGTTTCGTCAACGAGGACGGTTAGGCCAGATAAGATATCCCAGCCGAAGGAGTACCCCTGAGATGCAGGTAGAAGTTGTGACTTTTGTAAAAACCAGGAAGTTACTGGTCGTATCGAAAAGACCCAGCTGAAGGAATACTCCTGAAATGCAAGTAGCAATCACGATTTTAGTAAAAACCTGGTAAATTACTGGCCGTATCAAAAAAACCCAGCCGAAGGAGTACTCCTGAGACAGGTATCTGTCATGACTAGTAAAAACCTGGTAAGTTACTGGCTGCATCAAAAAACAAAACAGCGGAAGGCGTACCCCCGAGACGCAGGTAGCAGCCGTGACTTAAGTAAAAACCAGGGAACTTATTGGCCGTATCGAAAAAAATCCAGCCGAAGAAGTATTCCTGAGATGCAGGTAGCAGTCGTGACTTTAGTAAAAAAAAAACCTGGTAAGTTACTGGTCGTATCGAAAAAATCCAGCCAAAGGAGTATCCCTGAGACGCAGTCGCGACTTGAGTAAAAACCTGGTGTTACCAACCATATCAAAAAACCCAACCGAAGGAATACTCCTGAAATGCAGGTAGCAGTCGTGACTTTAGTGAAAAACCGGTAATTTACTGACCGTATCGAAAAAAACCCAGCCGAAAGAGTACCCCTGACGAGCAGGTAGCAGTCGTGACTTTAGTAAAATCCTGGTAAATTATTGGCCGTATCCAAAAAAAAACCTAGCCGAAGGAGTACCCCTGAGATGCAGGTAGCAGTGGCGACTTTAGTAAAAACTAGGTAAGTTACTAGCCGTATCAAAAAAACCCAGCCGAAAGAGTAACCCGGAGATGCAGGTAGCAGTCGTGACTTTAGTAAAAAACTGGTAAGTTACTGCAGGTACTAAAAAAGACTGAAGGTTCTGAAAAAACCATGGTGATCATAAAGATTATGTAGAATCTAAAATATTCCGAACATTTCTGAAAGCCCAGAAAAGTCTTAAATAATGCCGGAATCACGACCATCCTGAAATTTTGAAACTAGTAAAAAAGATTGGAGATCCTGAAAATTCTAAAAAATTCTATACATCTTAAAAATCCCAAACAGCCATGAAAATCATGAGAGTTTTGTAGATCCTGAAATGTTCCGAAAATCTTGAATAATCCTGGAGTCGAAACAATCCTAAAATTCTGCAGGTACTAAAAAAGAAGGCCCTGGAAACCTTGAAAAATTCCGCCAAGCCAGAAAATTCTGCCTAAACTTAGACAATTCCTACACAAACATGAAAATTCCATCAACACCTAGAAAATTACTTCAACTCCTAGAAAATTTTGCCAAAGCCTAGAGTATTCCGCCAAAACCCTAGAATATTCCGTCAAACCTAGAAAACTTCGGCAAAGTCTAGGAAATTCCGTCAAACTCTGCAGAACTCCGTCGAAATCTAGAAAATCCGTCAAAATCTAGAAACTTCTACCATACTCTAGAAAATTCCGTAAAAACTTAGATAGTCTCGTTAAAACCTACAAAATTTCATAAAAACTTAGAAAATTCCGCCAAAACCTAGAAAATTGCGTCAAAACCTAGAGAGCTCGGCCAAAACCTAGAGAATTCCGCCAAAGCCTAGAAAATTCCGTCAAGGCCTAAAAAATTCCGTCGGAGGCTAAAATTTCTGGCAAAGCGTAGAAAATTCCGCTAAAATCTAGAAAATCCACAAAAATCTAGAAAATTCCGTCAAAATCTAGAAAATGCTGCCAAAATCTAGAAAATTCCGCCAAAATCTACAAAATTCCGCCAAAATTTAGAAAATTCCGCCAAAATTTAGAAAATTCCGCCAAAATTTAGAAAATTCCGCCAAAATCTAGAAAATTCCGCCAAAATGTAGAAAATTCCGTCAAAAGGTAGAAAATGCCGCCAAATCTAGAAAATTCTACTGAAACCTAGAAAATTTTGCCAAAACCTAGAGTTTCGTAGAAACCTAGAAAATTTCGCCGAAACCTAGAGATTTTCGCCGAAACCTAGAGAATTTCGCCGAAGCCTAGACAGTTCCGCCGAAACCTAGAGATTTTTCTTAAAAAAACTTAGAAATTTTCTTTAAAAACTTAGAAATTTCTTAAAAACCTTAGAAATTTTTTAAAAACTTAGAAATTTCCCTTAAAAACTTAGAAATTTTCTTTAAAAACTTAGAAATTCCGTTTAAAAACTTAGAAGGCTCTTTTAACACGTTAGCAAATACGTCGCTGCAGATTAATCTTTTCCCGGAAAACCCTTATTTCTCCGTTAATTTTCGGTTTCTCGCGATAAAAACCGGCCTATGCAATGCACGCAAAAATTCCACACCGAACCCACATCTTCCCTTCCCCGAATCCTCTCCCCCTCGGAGGAGATACGCAATTAGCAATCTATTCGCGCCTCTCAACATTAACACAGAGAAAGGCTAGTCACGTTTTAATTTAGGGGGATATTTCGGTTATTGATCAAATTATAGAAAAACGGTTTAGTGCTCTTCGGGCATTTTTCTGAGTAGCGCAATGGCCTACTCGGTTTAAAAAAAGTTTTCTTCTCAATTTATAACCAAGATTTAATACAAATAGTTTGCTATTACACTTAAAATTGCCTTTTTTTCGTTTCAATAATGTATAACCTGAAGAAATTCGTGATTTCATATTGTTTTCGACAAAAAAAAATCGGCACCTACCTTTAAGTAATTATGCTGTCGTTCCTGTTCGGCTTTCAAATACAACCTCGTAAGTCGACCTAAATTCTTCTTACAAACGGTTTTATCGACAGTTGCACCTCTTCGAATACGTTCTCGATTATAATGCGCTGTATTTGTCCACCAATCGGCTTTCATTTTTACGTAACGCAAGATCATATTCTCAATTGGAATCGGTAAACCTGGTACCTAAAAATTTTTTTAATTATATCACTGAAGTGTGCACGTCTTAATGTGTGTATGCTTGTGCGATCTAGGATCAGTGAGCGCATTATCCAACCTTCTTTTAGCTTGTCTACACAAACGTCAAGAAAATTGTCAGTCTACAGTACGACTGATTTCCGGACCCCTGCGCGAATCATCATGTTTCAACGGTAAGGAAATTATCAGTAATAGCAAAAAATAAACTGATATTTGCCGTGTCAAATATTTATTTACAAAATGGAAGACTACGTGAAAATGTTTTTATCGTTAAGCTTATGGCGTTAAATTGCAATGAACCTTAGACGACTCTGCGCCGAAGTATAAACTTACACTATTATATGAATTTAAAAAATCAAATCTCATCGCACACTAAATCATTAATTTTTTAAATGTTACGTTTTTGAAAATGTTACAATCAGTGCGACGTCTCAACATCCATTGGGCCATAACGATAAACGATCAATATAAACAAGCAAAAGTAGAAATTAAAATTAGACTTTATGAATATTATTTCAATACCTACACCAGCAAATCTGTTTTAGCTTAAAAGAAACCACTGACGTCTTACCTTCCATGGGATGTTAGCCTTCCAACACCTCCACGCCTCTGACAAGTGCTGCAAGATCGTCCTCGCTTTATTTTGTTTAATACCCTCTGGCATCATGTCGACTATATCGTGCATAACAGATGCACGTAATTCCAAATCAAAATGCGATTCGACTCTCTGCTTGGTAACGGTCTTGGCAACGCCTTTTGAATGACGTCCTTCAAACTGTCGGGACAATAAGTTTCCAAGCCATCGTTCTAGCAGTGGCGTAATTCCACGCATGAAGAATAACCATACACGCCATCCAGGTGCCCAAAATCCCGATCCAGGACCTTTACCAACAGGACCCTAAAAAAGACGAGTTTAATGGAGTTTGAGGCGAGGTTAATGTACCGTATTGAAGCGGTAGTATATTAAATGTTTGAGGTCCTTGCACATACGAATTTGTCGCATCAGCTTGTATTTGTATCGATACATTCCTGTAAGTTGGCCGACGTGTGCGAAAATATACTGAAGACCATCGGCTAATTGGAACGAGTCGACGTTGTTTAATCGATACTGAACGTGGGAGTCGATTATTAGTTTTGTTAAGCGAAGTATTTCACGACATAAGTGAAACGCTGAAAATAAAACGTAACCTTAATAGCACCGATAGTTTTGCAAGTAACATTTCAGGAATCTCGCAAGTCAAGGTGCATCGGACACGCTTTCGTGATTAATCGGTATTCGGCATTTACAGCAGCAATTCTACAAATTACGATGTACATTTTGATGATGTCGTCCCTATCAATCGCATTTGCGAAACGTCAAGGAAGCATTAAGGGCGTTAAGAGGTCTCTGGGTTTCCCCTTTGGTCAAGCTCATTACACTTCTTTTAATACATTAATACTAGTGCGCGTTAAGTGCAGCAAAGCGTTCCTTTAAATTCCTCTACTGTTCCTTTAATGACTTAATAATATCTAGTGTACTTCCTAAAGGTGTAGGTTCGACAACACACTTTGTCATAAGCATTTGAACAAACGGACCCTCACGAAATCCAGATCTACACGAAAAAGTCAAAAGAAATTTCTAGCTGGAAATCACTAGCGGAAAAGGTTTTAGCTAGTTATTAATTACGGTAAACTCTTCGTTTAGTTTTTATTGGATTCCTTTGCATGGGAATCCATAACCGTTTGACGGCAATAATTTTCGACCAAATTTGGTGGCATAATAAATTATGCCTAGGGGCAACCTTGCGATAAAGATTAAAATCGCAAAGATAAGATAATCTCAAGGTAAAGATAAAATCTCAGGTGAAAAGTAATATCCCAAGATAATTTGCAAAAACTACCCCAAGAACGATAAAGATGAACTCTGAACGATTAGATACCCTCAAGATAAAATCTCAAGATAAAGATAATATTCCAAAGGTAATCCCAAGATAATTTAAAAAAAATAATTCCAAGAATGATAAAATCTCAAAGATAACAAGATAAAAGTAAAATCCCAAAGATAAGATAACGATGAAATCTCAACGATAAGAAACTCCCAAGATAACGATAAAATCTTAAAATAATGATAATATCCTAAAAATAATCCCAAGATAGACGATATCCCAAGATATTTTTCAAAAATAATCTCAAGAACGATAAACTCTCAAAGATAACAAGATAAAAGTAAACTCCCAATGATGAGATAACCTCGAGATAAAGATGAAATCTCAACGACAAGATACCTCCAAACTAATGATAACATCTCAAGATAAAGATAATATTTTAAAGGTAATCCTTTGCTAAAGGCAATATCTCAAAATAATTTTGAAAAATAATCTCAATAACGATAAAATCTTAAACATACAAAATCTCAAAGACAAAACAACCTCGACATAAAATTAAAATCCCAAGAATAAAATACCCCAAGATAATGATAAAATCTCACGATAAAGACAATCTAAAGGTAATCGTAAAATGTGGCAATATCCTAAAATATTTTTCAAAAATAATCCCAAGAACAATAAAATCTCAAAGATAATAATAAAATAAAAGTAAACTACCAAGGATAAGATAACCCTGAGATAAAGATGAAATCTCAACGACAAGATACCTCCACGATAGAGATAAAATCTCAAGAAAAAGATAATATCCCAAAGGTAATCCCTAGATAAAGGCAATATCTCAAGATAATTTTCAAAAATAATCCCAGTAATAATAAAATATCAAAGTTTGATTAAAATAAAGTCTTAAAACCAGATAAAGATTATATCCTAAAGGTAATGCCAAGATAAAGGCAATACCCTAAAATAATTTTCAAAAATAATCCCAAGAACAATAAAATCTCAAAGATAACAACATAAAAGTAAAATTCCAAAGAAAAGATAACTCCGAGATAAGAATCAACTTCTTAATAAGAAACCGAAAAATCTCAAGATAAAGATAATATCCCAAAGGTAATCCCAAAATTATCCTAAGATATTTTTCAAAAATATTCCCAAGAACGATAAAATCTCAAAGATAGCAAGATAAAAGTAAACCCTCAAGGGTAAGATAACCCCAAGATAAAGATGAAATCTCAACGACAAGGTACCGCCACGATAAGGATAAAATCTCAAGAAAAAGATAATATCCCAAAGGTAATCCCTAGATAAAGGCAATATCTCAAGATAATTTTCAAAAATAATTCCAAAACGATAAAATATCAAAGATAACAACAAGATTAAAATAAAATTTCAAAGATGACAACCCCGAGATAAAGATGAAATCTCAATGATAAGAAACCCCCAAGATAATGATAAAATCTCAAGATAAAGATTATATCCTAAAGGTAATTCCAAGATAAAGGCAATATCCTAAAACAATTTTCAAAAAAATCCCAAGAACAATAAAATTTCAGAGATAACAACAAGATAAAAGTAAAATCCCAAAGATAGGATAACTCCAAAATAAAGATCAACTCATAACGATAAGATACCGATAAAAACTCAAGATAAAGATAATATCCCAACAATGTCCTAAGGTATTTTTTAAAAATACTCCCAAGCACGATAAAATCTCAAAGATAACAAGATAGAAGTAAACCCTCAAGGATAAGATAACCCCGCGATAAAGATGAAATCTCAACGACAGAATACCTCCAAGAAAAGAATAAAATCTCAAGAAAAAGATAATACCCCAAAATTAATCCCCAGAGAAAGGCAATATCCTAAGATATTTTTCAAAAATAATCCCAAAAACAATAAAATCTCAAAGAAAACAACAAGAAAAATAAAATCTCAAAGATAAAACAACCCTGAGATAAAGATGAAATCTCAACAATGAGATGCCTCCCATGATAAAATCCCAAGATAAAGATTATATCCTACAGGTAATGCCAAGATAAAGGCAATATACTAAAACAATTTTCAAAAATAATCCCAAGAACGATAAAATCTCAAAGATAACAATAAGATAAAGATAAAATCCCAAAGATAAGATAACTCCGAGATAAAGAACAACTCTTAAGGATATGATACCGATAAAATCTCAAGATAAAGATAATACTCCAAAGGTAACCTCAAGATTATCGTAAGATATTTTTCAAAAATTATCCCAAGAATGATAAAATCTCAAAAATAACAAAATAAAATTAAACCCTCCAGGGTAAGATAACCCTGAGATAAAGATGAAATCTCAACAACAAGATACCTCCAAGAAAGATAAAATCTCAAGAAAAAGATAATATCCTAAAGGTAATCCCTAGATAAAAGTAATATCTCAAGATAATTTTCAAAAATAATCCCAACAACGATAAAATATTAAAGATAACAAGATAAAAATAAAATCGCAAAGATAACAACCCCGAGATAATGATGAAATCTTAACGTTAAGATACTTCAAGATAAAAATTATATTCCAAAAGTAATTCCAAGTAAAGGCAATATCCTAAAATATTTTTCAAAAATAATCCTAAGAAAGATAAAATCTCAAAGATACCAACAAGAAAAAAATAAACTTTCAAAGATAAGACAACCCCGAGATAAAGATGAAATCTCAACGATAAGATACCCCAAGATAATGATAAAATCTCAAGATACAGATAATATCCCACGGGTAATCTCAACATAAAGGCAACATCCCAAGATAATTTTCAAAAATAATCCCAAGAAAAACAAAATCTCAAAGATAACCCCGAGGTAAAGCTAAAATTTAAAAGATAACAACCATGAGATAAAAACAAAAAAAATAAAGATGTGTTATTCCTGAGATAAAGGTAGTATTCCAAGAAAATTTTCAAAAATAATCCTAAAAACGATAAAACCTCAAAGATAACTACAAGATAAAAGTAAAATCCCAAAGATAAGATAACTTCTAGATAAATACAAAATCTCAACAATAAGATACCTCCAAGATAATGATGAAATTCAAGATAAAGATAATATCCTAAAGGTAATCCCAAGATAATTTTCAAAAATAATCCCAAGAAAAATAAAATCTAAAAGATAACCCCGAGATAAAGCTAAAATTTAAAAGATATGATAACCATGAGATAAAAGATAAATTCCCAAAGATATGATATCCCTGAGATTTCCCAAGATAATTTTCAAAAGTAATACAAAGAACACTAAAATCTCAAATATTACATGTAGATAAAGCTAGAATCCCAAAAGTAAGATAACCGTAACATAAATATAAAATCACAAAGATAAGATAATAGCGAGATAAAGGTCAAAGCTCAAGATAAAGGTAATACCTAAAGATAACACCGAGGGTACAATCACAAACATAAAATAATCCCCGGGATAAAGATAAAATTCCAAAGATAAGATAACCCCGAGATAAAGGTAAAATCTCAAAATAAAGATAATATTCCAAGATAATTTTAAAAAATAATTCCATGAATGATATAATATTAAACGTAACCAAAGGTAAAATCCCAATGATAAATTAATCCCGAGACAAAGAGAAAACCCAAAAATAAAGATAACCTCGAAATAAACGTAAAATCTCTACTTAAAGGTAATATCCTAAGATAGTTTTTAGAGGTAATCTCAAGATAAAGGTAATATCCCAAAATATTTTTCAAAGATAATCCCAAAAACCAAAAAATTTCTAAGATAACCCTGAGATAAAAGTAAAATCTCAAAGACAACCCCGAGATTAAGATAAAATTTCAAAGATAAGATAACTCCCAAAATGAAGGTAAAATCTCAAGATAAAGTTATTATTTCAAAAGTTCTCCCAAGATAAGGGTGAAATCTCAAAGATAAGATAATCGAGATGAAAATTAAATTCCAAAAATGAGATAACCCCAAGATAAAGATAATATCTCAAGTTAGTTCCGAGAGGTGATCGTAAGATAAAGGTAATATCGCAAGAAAATGTAAAAATAATCCCAAAAACAATAAAATCTCAAAGATACACCAAGATACGGTTAAAGTCGTAAGATAAAGGTAATATCTCAAGATAGTTTCCAGAGGTAATTCCAAGATAATGGTAATATCCCAAGATAATTTTAAAAATTATTCAAAAACGACAAAATCTTAAAGATAACCTCGAGATAAAGGTAAAATCTCAAAGATACGATAACCATGGAATATCCCCAGAGAGGTTCCAAAGGTAATTCCAAGATAAAGGTAATATCCAAGATAATTTTCAAAAATAAAATCACGAACGACAAAATCTCAAAAATAACCCCGAGATAAAGGTAAAATCAAGTGATAAGCCCCAGAATAAAGATAAAATCCCAAAGATAAAGTAACCCCGAGATAAAGGTAGACTTCTCAAGATAGTTCAAAAAATGTCTCCCAAGATAAAGGTAGTCCTAAAATAATTTTCAAAAATAAATTCAAGAACGATAAAATCTCAAAGATAACCCAAGATTGAGGAAAATCTCAAAGATAAGAAAACCCTGAGATAAGTCCCAAAGATAAGATATCCGCATGATAAAGGTAAAATCTCAAATTAAAATGACAAGATAATTTTCAAAAATATTTCCAAAAACGATAAAATCACAAAGATAACCCCGATATAAAAATAAAATCTGAAAGATAAGATAACCCCAATATAGAGGTAAAATGTTAAAGATAACTCCCAAATAAAGGTAAAATCTCAAAATAAAGGTAATATCCCAAAGTAGTTTCCAAAAGTAATCCCAAGATAAAGGTAATATCCCAAGATAATTTTCAAAAATAATTCCAAGAACGATAAAATCTCAAAGGATAATCTTGAGATAAAGTACAATCTTTGAGGTAACCTCGAAATAATCGTAAATCTCAAGATAGAAGTAATATCACAAAATAGTTCGCAAACGTTCTCCCAAGATAAAGGTAATTTCAAATAATTTTCGATAATAATTCCAAGAACGATAAAATCTCAAAGATAACTCCAAGATAAGATAATCCCGAGATAAAGGTAATATCTCAAGATAGTTCCTAAAAATAATCCCAAGATAATTTTCAAAAATAATTCCAAGATAACCCTCAAGATAAAAGTACAATCTCAAAAGTAAGATAACCCCGAGATAAAGATAAAATCTTAAAGACAACCCCAAAATAGTTCTAAAATCTCAAGATAAAGGCAATATCCCAAGATAATTTCCAAAAAATAATCCCAAGAACAATAAAATCTTAGAAATAAACCGACATAAATGTAAAATCTCAAACATAAGATAGTCCCGAGATAAAGATAAAATCACAAGATACTTCCCAAAACTAAATCCAACATGAAGGTAAATCTTATATTGTTCAACTCAAATGTTGTCAAATTCTGTTTAGCAGTTTAAAGGTTAGAAATGATATCAGCTACTTGGTGTTCTAAAAGTATTACTGTTTCACGATTCATTTGTTTTGATTAATAATGCATACCACTGACGCCTATCATCTCATCGGCTAGGCACAAAAACATCCACATGCTAGATTGTGCTGAGTCAAAAGGGTTGTGGTTAACCTTTCCGTAGTTACATGTTAGATAAAGAAAAACGATATGAGTAATTTCAATTTGCAGTCAATTCATTTATTTGAATCCTGCCAAAGATATCTATCTTTTATAGAGCACTTGAGTAATTACCGTCCAAAACATGTAAATTTAGTAGGATAGTTTATGCGGCCGCCGGGAACTGCAGTCCGGCATGGTTCGACCTAGACTGCTTTTCCCTTTTTGTTTACATTGCAGAATAGATGTCGAACTTTCTGCAAGTAGTCAATAAAGTTCAGGTACTACCACCAGGTAGGTTGCTTTCAATTTTAGAAACACCTTGGTCCCCGTTAAACTTACTTTATATTGGAGAAAAGTATGTTGATTCAGAATATCCAGTTTTCCTTTCGAAGTCCCAGGCGGATGTGATAGAAATAAAATAAGTCCAGAGATAAGTTTTTAGTGGTGTCCGAGTTATCTACAGGCAAAAAAAAACACTCTGTAAATGAATGAACATTTTAAAGTGCATGAAATTTCTGAATGTGTCCACGGTACATTCTTGTTATTAGGTTAAGAATTTAGAAACTAATTATTCGTCGAAAACGTTTTCTATCGCTACGTAATTTTTGATACATTTGATTTTTAATACTTGCTTAAGAATGTCTAGCATGTACGTGTAACGAAAACAATTGTGTAAGACATCCTCGTTATTCTTTCTGGAGCCGACAGTACAGAGACGAAACACCATCGAATCCAAGCTCCGAAAATGTTACTTGCACGCTTACAAAAGTACACTTACCATTACCAAACCTAGATTTCTTACGTTCCTTAGTCGTCAACGTCTTAACCGGCTTCAAATTAAAATTATAATCCAAGTGTAAATAATTCAAATTTTTTCGATGGATCAATAAATTCAACATGTTATAACCTTGACGGCAAACCTGTAATCCGGCTTCAACCCAATCCAAAGTAGTCGTTTGGAAAAACTTGGTCGACTTAAATGATCGAAACAAGTAACGTTTCTTTTGCGGTTTCGGAGAACGATGCTTAAGCGCGTTCAAAACAAAATATTTGAGCAGCTTCTGGTAACTGACTCGTACTTTAACGGGTTGTCCAGGCGGACAATGTTCCTGGTACCATGATTTTACAAGTGGAACGTCAATGGCACGACGACAACGCCCTGCAAATAATTTATAAGTTGATAATCACTATGTTGGCGAATTACCAGAGCGTAAGTTGAAAGGTCTAGGTGCCCATAGCAACGTAATACCATTTGCTGTGTTATCAGTGTACAAAGGCGTCTCCTGCAGGAATGGTTGAACACTATCGGGTAGGACGTACTCCTCGTCGTCTTCGGGAAGTGGTTCCAGACTTTTAATGGCGTGTCTGTGCGATATTGGGTTTATAAGCGGGTCGAAATAGAATGCAGGAAGATCGGGGTCTTCGGTTTTGATGTAAACGACATTTGGTGCGTGGTACCTTAAATAAAATACATAGAATTTAAAGTATTACGGACGTTCCAGGTTAAGAGATCATAGTTCTCTCGTGCACTTAATTTATTTAATAAATTAATTAATTTATTTAATAAATTAATAAATAAATAAACCAAACTAATCTTATGTAAGCACAAACCAAACATTTTCGCTGTTATCTAGCCCTTGTTCAAGTCGATACTAGCTGGACCTTCGTTATTCAAGCAGCAGTCCTTTCTCAAAGTCAACAACCAAGATCACTTTACCCTAGTAGACTTCGTTAAAGCGACTTCGAGGAGTCGTTCGGATCAAGACCACTGCGCCCTAGTAAACTTTGTTAAAATAACTTCGATGAGCCGATTGGATCGAGGTCACTTTGCTCTAGTACACTTCATTAAAACAACTCCGAGGAGTTGATCGGATCAAAACCACTTCGACCTGGTAGAATTCATTAAAGCCAAGAAAAGCTCCAAAAAAGCCGAGTAAAGCTCCGAAGAAGCCAAGAAATATTCGAGAAAAGCTCGGAAAAAGCACGGGAAAATTTGACCTCCCAGAATCGCTTAGGGCCACATTGAGACACTTAGGGCTACATAGGGCGCTCTAGGAGTCGCCTGTGGTACTTAGAAGCACATTACCAAGAAAAACTCCAAAATTCCTAGAAAATTTGAGAAACGCTCCGAAAAGCCAAAGAAAGCTTCGGTTAAGCCGATAAAAGTTCCGAAAAGGCATAGAAAAATTCGAGAAAGGCCAGAACAACCCAGGTTCACCTTGAGACACTTAGGGCATTCTAAGAGTCATCTAGGAAAACTTAAGGAAATGTGCCAAAAAAAGGTCCGAAAAAGCATAGTAAATTCGAGAAAAGCTCCGAAAAAGCCGAGAAAAATTGAAAAAACCTCCAAAAAAGCATGGGAAAACCACACAGGGCCACTCAGAAACACTTGGGGTCATTTTGGAACGCTTAGGATCACTTAAGTCATCTATGGACACTTAGAGAACTGTACTGAGAAAAGCTCAGAAAAAGCGTAGAAAATTCGAGAAAAGCTTCAAAAAACCCAAGAAAAGCTCTGGAAAAACAAAGAAAACTCAAAAAAACTTCAAATAAACATGGGAAAACTACACAGGACAACTAAGAGCCACTTAGGGTCACATAGGCATCCCAGGAACCATTTATGGACACTTAGGGAACTGCGACGGGAAAAGCTCAGAAAAAGCCTAGGAAAATCCAGAAAAGCTACAAAAAAGCACAGGGAAACCTTCAAGGGCAACTCAAAGTCACTAAGGGGCACTTTGAGACAGTTGGCGTCACCCAGGACACCCTATGAGTCACCACGGAACCCATGAAACTGTGCCCAAAAAATCTTCGGAAAATTCGAGAAAAGCTCAAAATCCTCAACAAAAGCTCAGGAAAAGTCGTAGAAAGCTACGAAAAAGCAAGGCAAAACCTCCCAGAATAGCATAGAGCCAAGTTGAGACAGGGTGACCCAGGGCGCCCTACGAGTCGCCTGTGGCACTTGGGAGCACATTACCAAGCTAAACTCCGAAAAACCTAGAAAATTCGTGAAAAGCTTCGGTCAAGCTCCGAAAATTCGAAAAAAGCGAGAGCCACCCAGGTTCACCTTGAGACGCTTGGGCCGCATAGGGCATCCATCCTAATAGTCATCTAGGGACTCTTGGGGAAATGTGCCGAGAAAGGCTCTGAAAAAGCACAGAAAATTCGAGAAAAGCTCCAGAAAAGCCGAGAAAAATTTAGGAAAACCTTGAAAAAAGCATGAAAAAACCACCCAGGGTCACTCAGAAAGACGGGGTCATTTTGGAACGCTTAACCCCACCTAAGACATCTATGGACACTTCGGAAACTGTACCAGGAAAAGCTCCAAAAAATCGTAAAAAATTCGAGAAAAGCTCCTAAAAACCCGATAAAAACTACAGAAAAACCGAGAAAAGTCAAAATCAGCATGGGATAACTACACAGGACCACTCAGAGCCACTTAGGGTCACATACGGCCTAACAGAAGTCATCTAATGACACTTAGGGAATTGTGACAAGAAAAACTCCTAAAAAGTGTAGGAAAAATCAAGAAAAGCTACAAAAAGCACAGGAAAACCCCTTCAGCGGCAGCTCAAAGTCACTTAGGGGCCCAAGAAACTGTACTCAAAAAGCTACGGAACAATCGAGAAAAGCTCAAAAAACTTGAGAAAAGCTCAGGAAGTCAAGAAAAATTCGAAAAAAGCTCCAAAAAAGCACGGCAAAACATCCCAGAATCGTGTAGGTCTCCGTTGAGGCACTTAGGGTCACGCAGAATGGCCTAGGAGCCGCCGGCGGCACTTAGGAGCGCACTACCAAGCACAACTCCTCAAAACCTAAAAAAATTTCGGTTAAGCTGCTGAAAAGCTCAGAAAAATTCGAGAAAAACCGGAGCCACTCAGGTTCACCTTGCAATACTTAGGGTCGCCTAAGCATCCTAAGCACCATCGAGGGACACTTGGAGAAATGTGTCGAGAAAAGCTTTGAAAACGAATAGAAAATTAGAGAAAAGCTCTGGAAAAGCCGAGAAAAATTAAAGAAAACCTCCAAAAAAGCATGGGAAAACCACCCAAGGCCACTAAGAAACACGGTGTAGCTTTGGAGCGCTTAGGATTACCTAAGTTATCTATGGACACTTAGGGAACTGTACCGATAAAAAGCTCCGAAAAAGCGGAGAAAACTCGAGAAGTTTCAAAAAACCCGAGGAGCTCCGGAAAAATTGAAAAAACTCAAGGAAAACGCCAAATAAGCATGGGAAAACCACACAGGGCTACTTAGGGTCACCTAAGACTCACGGGGGTCATCCAGGAACACTTAGGGAACTGTGGCGAGAAAAGCTCCGAAAAGGAAAATCGAGAAAAGCTACGAAAAAGCACAGGGAAACCTTCAAGGGCAACTCAAAGTCACTAAGGGGCACTTTGAGACAGTGTCAGCCATGACACCTTAGCAGTCATCGAGGGACCCAGGAAGTTGTGCCCAAAAAAGCTCCATAAAAATCTAGTAAAGCTCAAAAACCTCGAGAAAAGCTCAGGAAAAGCAGAGAAAAACTCCGAAAAAGCACGACAAAACTTCCCAGAATAACCTAGGGGCCGCGTTGAGACACTTAAGGTCACCAAGGGCGCCGTAGGAGTCGCCTGCGGCACTTGGGAGCACATTACCAAGCAAAATTTCTAAAAACCTAAAAAATTCAAGGAAAGCTTTGGTTAAGCTGCTAAAAAGCTCCGAAAAATTCGAGTAAAGCTAGATCCACTCAGGTTCACCTTGTGACACTTAAGGTTGCTTAGGGCACTCTACGAGTCATCTAGAGACACTTAGGAAAATGTGCAGTGAAAAGCTTAAAAAAACAGAAAATTCGAGAAAAGCTCCAGAAAAACCGAGAAAAATTGAAGAAAACCTCCAAAACAGCATTGGAAAACCACCCAGGAACACTTGGGGTCACTTTAGAAGGCTCAGGATCACCTAAGTCATCTATAGACACTTAGGGAACTGTACTGAAAAAAGCTTGGAAAAAGTGTAGAAAATTCGAAAAAAGCTTCAAAAAAATCCAAGAAGCTCCGGAAAAACAAAGAAAACTCAAGGAAAACTCCAAATAAGCATGGGAAAACCACACCGGGCCACTTAGTCACTTAGGGTCACCCACGGCCTCTCCGGAGTCACCTATGGACACTTAGGAAACTGTGACGAAAAAAGCTCAGAAAAAGCCTAGGAAAATGGAGAAAAGCTACAATAAACATGAAAACCTCCAAGGGCAACTCAAAGTAATTTAGAGACACTGAGACACTTAGGGTCACCCTAGGAGTCACCCAGGGACCCAGGAAACTGTGCCCAAAAAAGCTCAGGAAAACTCGAGAAAAGCTTAAAAAATTCGAATGAAGATCAGGAAAAGCCAAAAATCGAGGAAAACTCCGAAAAAGCACGGCAAAACCACCCAGAATAGCTTAGGGCCCCAATGAGACACTTAGGGCTGCCCAGAGCGCCCTAGGAGTCGCATGCGGCACTTGGGAGCACATTACCAAGCAAAACTACAAAAAACCTTTCGGTTAAGCCACTAAAAAGTTTCAAAAAATTCCAGAAAAGCCAGAGGAACTCAGGTTCAGCGACACTAAGGGTCGGCTAGGACATCCTAAGAGTCATCTAGGAACACTTGGGGAAATGTGCCGAGAAAAGATTCAAAAAAGCATAGAAAATTCGAGAAAAGTTCCGGAAAAGCCAAGAAAAATTAAAGAAAACCTCCAAAAAAAGCATGGGAAGACCACCCAGGGCCACTCAGAAACACTTGGGACACTTTGGAACGCTTAAAATTACCTAAGCCATTTATGGACACTTAGGGAACTGTATCGAGAAAAGCACCAAAGAAGCGTAGAAAATTCGAGAAAAGTTTCAAAAAACCTGAGAAAAACTCCGGAAAACGGAGAAAACTCAAAACAAGCATGGGAAAAACACAACTGGCGCACTTAAGATCACCTAGGACCTCCCAGAAGCAATCCAGGGACACTTAGGGAACTGTGGTGACAAAAGCTCCGAGAAATCGAGAAAAGCTACAAAAAAGCACAGAGAAGCCGCCAGGGGCAATTCAAAGTCACTTAGAGAAATTTTGACATTCAAGACCACACAGGGCACCCTAAGAGTCATCGTGGAACACAGGAAACTGTGCCGAAAAAACCTCTGGAGAAATCGAGTAATGCTCGACAAATCTAAGAAAAGCTCAAAAAAGTCGAGAAAAGCTCTCAAAAAAGTCGAAATAAGCTCAGGAAAAGCCCAGAAAAATTCGAGAAAAGTGCCAAAAAAGTATGGAAGAGCAACCCAGAGACATTTAGGGTCACAATAAAACACTTAGAAACACCTAAGAGCCGCCCAGAGACACCTAGGTGCGCTGAGACGGGAAAAGCTCCAAAAAAGTCAAGAAAAGCCCCGGAGAATGCTTAAGGTTCCTAGCACACTAAGAGCCCCTAAGACTGCTTAGGACACTCAGGGGCACCTAAGACAACTTAGAACAACGTAGAAGTCATTAGGGACGCTTGAAAACTACTTAGGGCCACTCAGAGTCACTTTGGAATCATAGATTTTCAAGGTACTTACTTGTACGTCTGTGCCGGTATTCGTAACCTGTTTTAGATGTTTCTTGAATTAATTACACAAATTTAAGAAAATGTTTTAAGAAAAAACTATAATATCAGCTTGCAAACAGTTAATAATTTAGGTTATAGGATGCGAGTAGTGTTTTATCGTATAAATTAGAGATTTTTTAGAGACAATACGAATTTTGGACACCAATTTTCACTCGCACCTGTTGTCGGCCTCGTCGCATGGCTCGTTCGGCTTTTTAGATCGAAAAATTTCGAGGAATCCTGGCTTTTTTAACACTTAAGCGAATACGTCCCAAGTTTAATAAATTTTAGAAAAACCTTAGTATTTTTTTTCGTGATAAAAATCACCCTATGCAACGCACGCAAAAATTCCTCACCTGACTTCGACCCTCCCGCACCCGCAACACCTACCCTCTCGAACGCAAATACCAATTAGCGCAACTTTAGCACAAAGACAAATTAGACACGTTTTAAGATATGGAATCTTTTAATTCACCCTATTCGCTTATGGAACAAAATGGCGTCCAACATGATCTGAAATTTGCTATAGTGCTTTTTGTATTACAACACGAATGAAATCAAATAAAAAAGAGTTTGAAAATTGACGTTAGTTGTGATTTCAAAGACAAGAACCTTTCAATCTTCACCCTATTCGCTTATGGAACAAAATGGTGTTCAACATTCCCGGACATTTGTTAGAGTGCCTTTGTATTATAACACAGCTGAAATCGTACACAAAGGGGTTAGAAAACGTGCTAGCTATGATTTTGGTAGTTCATACATAACCCGGATGTATTTTGATTTTGTAACGAGGACGTATAATAAATAAAATCAGTTGCTCATAACGAATAAATTAATCCCACACGAACCCTTTTAGAGTGATTCTTTGTTACATGCCGAAATTCGGCATTTAAACATTTCTATAAGTTCCTAATTTGTAAGTGATTGCGCGCCAATAATTAAAAAGACTTGTGCGTGTATTTCCGTCCCTTTTGATAGTCGCGTCGGCGCTCGAGATTTGTGCAGACGCAGGGGGAAGAAGTGGTGAATTTCCGACACGTCGGGACGAGTCAGCCAGATGTCGAGTTGAGTGGTTATCTGTGTGTTTTTTCCTTTCTTTCAGATTATGTAGGTTCCTTTGTCTTATCTCTGCCCTGTATCATTCCTCTACCTGTATTCCTGTCGTCTCTCTACGCAAGAAGAGAAGACAAATTTTAATCTGACTTCAACCGGGGGCAAAAAGGATTATCCACGCCCACAATGCTCAACGGCGCCCAGCTGCCTCCGAAATAGCCTTAATGTTGTGAGAAGTCCTACAGTTTACGTGAGTACCTTTTGTCTTCTCATATAATTAAAATAAACATTTTTTGCATATGATAATAATTTGATCATAAGTTTGCGCAACATGTGGCAAATATTTATTTGTGGTATCAACTGTTGTAGTGGCTCTCATACATTACCGCCGGGACCTTAAAAGTTATACCTTATAATGTAGACATAAGTATAACAGTGGCGCCCAACGTGGAGCGCCACTGTTATACTTGAGTCTACACTCAAAGGTGTACTTTTTAGAGTCCCGGCGGCAATGCATGAGAGCCACTATGACCGTTGACAACAATGATAAATAATTGCAAAATATTGCGCAATAAACGGTTACGTCATACCTTTGATCAAATTATTATCACATACAAAAAATGTTTATTTTAATTATAAGAGAAAACAAAAGGTACTCACGTAAACTGTAGCACTTCTCACAGCATTATGGCTATTTTGGCGACAGCTGGCGTCGGGGAGCATTGTGGGCGTGGGTCATCCGTTTTGCCCCCGGGTCAAAAACATATTTAATTTGTCTTCTTTCCTATTCTATAGCAGAACCACAGGAAACTGGTATGAGGAACGATAATTAGGTAGATAAAAGGAAGGAAACCTACATTCCCTGAAAAAGAAGACAATAAACGGCACAAAGATTACCACTAGGCTCTACGTCTGGCTGACTGGTCCCGATGTGACGGAAATCACCACCCTTGTTCTCCCTGCGTCTGCACAAATCTCGAGTGCCGACACGACTATCAAAAGGGACGGAAATACACGCACTTCTTTTAAATTATTGGCGCGAAATTAGGAACTTATAGAAATGTTTAAATGCGGAATTTCAGCATGTATCATCTTTTGTTTGAAATATTGATCCCGAGGTCTTTCGCTTGCGATCTTATACCTCCCCAACTACAATCGTTTAACCTGGTACTGTTTGTGTTATATCAGCCACTCCTTTTAACCTCCTAAAAGGAATGAATACCACCACAAATTATCTATCACGCTGCTAGAACTTAATGATTAAATTGACACATTAAGCAAGTTGACGTGAAAAAAAAATCAAGAAAATACTTACCATGAAAGATGTACAAAATGCGGTAAGTTGTTGTAGAGATACGGAAAAGCAATTCGGTATTCGGTACGAACAGGCTGTCGAATTATTATCTTGTTAATATCGTTAAACTCGTTCCAATCTTCGTCACTAAAAAATAAAACTTAACGGTTACGATTTTACACGTGATACAGATGAACGATAACCATGTATTCCATAATGTCACGAAATATTGACATGAAAAAAACGCTGCAATTCAACTTCAATATAAATTAATTTTGTGAGTGATAAAAATTTGACGTTTCTACACAAAAAAAACATACGTTGTCATTTGCTAATGCAACGAAATGTTTAGTTCGATCGGCCAATGTTCAACTAAGTTGTAACTTCTAAAACCGACGTAAAATGTTCGTTGTCATTTGATAATGCTGTTGAGTTCGATCGCCTGATGTAGCATCTAAAACCGAGGAATAACGTACATGATCATTTGATAATGCAACGAACATTTAGTTCAAACTTCTGATGTTCGACTACATTGTAGCTTCTACAACCAACAAAAAAACGCATTTGTCATTTGATAACGCATCAAACAGTTCAGTTCGATTTGATGTTAAACAGTTAAAAACGCCGAAAAACACGTTGCCATTTCATAACGCCACAAAATGTTTAGTTCGATCGGCTGATGTTCAACTAAGTTGTAACTTTTAAAACAGACGTAAAATGTTCGTTGCCATTTGATAATGCAATGAACTGTTGAGTTCGATCGCCTTGTGTAGCTTCTAATGTTACACTACTAAGGAAAGTTTATATGGTCGGTAAAACAATTAACCAAATATTACACTTAGATGGTGGTACATTGAAATGGCGATAGATGGCTCTTAAAAGCCTGTAATACAGTTACCAAAGTTCAAAAAGTATATTGCGCAATAATTAGCAATATAAAAATTAAACAAAGAAGGATAAAGCGAATCATTTTAACATCAAATTACTACGCAAATTTATTACATTTTTAGGCATGCACCAAATAAAAATACGTGAAAGAGTACTCACATCAGATCTTCTGCTTCCGCCTGCAATTTCACTCAGTAGGCCTGTAACCACTCATCAGGCTCCTCCTGGAGGAATTAGAGATGGCGTCGACGCTACCAAATACTTAAGGGACAGCTCGGCTAGCGGCGGTAAACATGGGTCTCTCCATCTACAGATGTGGAGGTCGGTAGGCCCTTGGTGGCGCAGATTTGTACCTATGTAAGGTTCGACAGGAAGAAGGTAAAGGTAACCAAACAAAAGGTAATTAGAGAAGGATTCTACATAGCTACGATAACTGTCGTCACCAAAAAGCGTCCACTTCACTTCACACCACCAGGCAAAAGCCACGTTTCAGGGCGAGAACCGCGAAACTCTCCCCACTCTTTGTCTACTATTGCCTTACCCTATAGGGATAAACACACTTGCGCAAACTCACTATTGTGACGTGCCGGAAGCACCGCCCAGTCTATTTAAAATGTTCCCGCGTCTTGCGTATTTGAAAATTATGGCGGGAAACTTCCGTACATCAAGAAAACTAAACTACTAACAATGTTAAAGTGCAAATTCGGTTTGCACGTAACACTAAAACGTAAGAAACATGTACACCATCATTTGATAACGCACGAACGTTTTAATTTGATCACTTGATGTTCAACTACGTTGCAGTTTATAAAACTGAGAAAGACCGTGCATTGTCAATTCCTAACGCAATGAACTGTTTAGTTCAATCTCTTGATGTTCAAATAGGTTGTAGCTTTTAAAACTGACAAAAAATATATGTTGTCATGTGATAACACAACGAACAATTTGATTTGATGATCTGATGTTCAACAGTTAAAAAACGATGAAGAACACATGTTGTCATTTGATAATGCAACGAACTGTTTAGTTAGATCTCCTGATGCTCAACTACGTTGTAGTTTCAAAACTGCCAAAGAACGTACGTTGTCATTTATTAACACAACAAACAGTTTGGTTCAATTTAATGTTCAACCGTTAAAATCTGACAAAGAACGTACATTGTCATTTAATAATGCAAAAAACTATTTAGTTTCACTGTCTGATGTTCAACTATGTTGAACTTCTACAACCGATGAAGAACATGCGTTGTCAATTGATAACACTGAATTGTTTAGTTCAATCTCGTGATGTTCAACTACGTTGTAGCTCCTATAAATGACAAAGAACATATGTTGTCATTTATTAATGCAACGAACAGTTTGGTTCGATTTGATGTTCGACTATTAAACTTCGGCGAAGAACATGCATTGCCATTTAATAATGCAAGAAACTGTTTAGTTCCAACAACTGATGTTCAACTATGTTGTAACTTCAGAAACAGACGAAAAATATGCGCTGTCAATTGGTAACACGCGAATTGTTTAGTTCAAGCTCATGATGTTCAGCTACGTTGTAGCTTCTATAAATGACGAAGACCGTACGTTGTCATTTATTAACGCAACGAACAGTTCAGTTCGATTTGATATTCAACTGTTAAAAAACTGTCGATAGCACAACAAAATGTTTAAGCCAATCACCTGATGTTCAACTATGTTGTAGCTTCTAAAATCGAGGGAAAACGTGTTGTCATTTGATAGCGCAATAAAATACAATGTCCGCGTGTTCAACTTGTAAATTGAGGCTTAGAAAACTGACGAAAAACGTACATTGTCAACTGATAACGCAATGAACTGCTTTGTTCAATTACCTGATGTTCAACTGATAAACTTATTCGTTCTAAAACTGACCGATTTGAAAATGCAATGAACTTAATTCAAACTCCAGATGTTCAACAGTTACAGTTGTAGCTTCTAAAATAGACAAATAATGTACACAGTATTTGATAATGCAGCAAACAGTTTAGTTTGATATGATGTTTAACAGTTAAAAACTGCCAAAAAACCTACGTTGTCATTTGATAACGCAACGAAATGTTCAACTGTGTTGTACTTTCTAAAACCGACAAAGAATGTATGTTGTCATTTGATAACACAACAAACAGTTCAGTTCAATTTGATGTTCAACCGTTAAAATTCGCCGAAGGCATACATTGTCATTTAATAATGTAAATAACTATTTAGTTTGATTTCTTAATGTTTGGGAGTTAAAATTGAAGCTTCTTAAACCGACGAAGAACATACGTTGTCAATTGAAACGCAACAAACTGTTTAGC
Organism: Platerodrilus igneus; assembly: GCA_036346225.1. NCBI lineage: Eukaryota > Metazoa > Arthropoda > Insecta > Coleoptera > Lycidae > Platerodrilus > Platerodrilus igneus. Next base: position 155,470 of record JARFIW010000115.1, on the reverse strand, counting down.
TCGATCGCCTGATGTTTAACTATGTTGCAGCTTTTAAAACAGACGAAAAACACACTGTCATTTGATAAAGCAGGGAACTGTTTAGTGCGGTCTTCTGATGTTCAACTGTTAATGTTGTAACTCCCGAAACCGATGGAGAATGTATGTCATTAGATAACAAATTGCACGGTTTAGTTCGATCTCCGCACGGTCAATTACATTGCAGCTTTTAAAACTGATAAAAAATGTACGTTTGCCATTTTGTAAAATAATGAACAGTTTAGTTCGATCGCTGGATGTTCAACCGTCAAAGTTGTACCTTCTAAAATCAATGAAGAACATAATGCAACAAACTGTTTAGTTTGACCTGCTGCTGTTCAACTATGTTGAATTTTCTAAAACCGAAGAAGAACACGTATAAAGTCATTTGATAACGCCACAAACAGCTTGGTTTGATCTGATGTTCATCCATTAAGTAGCTTCTAAAACAAATGAAGATTATGCTAGTTTGATCGCTCGAAGTTCAACTATGTTGTTATTTTAAAAACAGATGTCGAACATATGCCGTCATTTCATAACGCAACGAAGTGTTTAGTTCGATCTGCTTAGGTTCAACTATGTTGCAACTACTAAAACTGACAAACAACGTACATTGTCAAGCAAAAACAGTTTGATCTGATGTTCAACTGTTAACATTATAGCTTTTAAAATCGACATAGAGTGTACCTAATCAGTTGATAACGCAACAAACTGTTTTGTTCGATCTGCTGATGTTCAACTATGTTACAAATACTAAAACTGACAAACAACGTACATCGTCACGCAAAAAACAGTTTGATCTGATGTTCAACTAACATTATAGCTTCTAAAATCGACAGAGTGTACCTAATCAGTTGATAACGCAACGAACTATTTTGTTCGATCTGTTTATGTTCAACTATGTTGCAGCTACTAAAACTGACAAATAACGTACATTGTCACGCGTTTAGTTTGATCTGATGTTCAACTGTTAACATTATAGCTTCTAAAATCGACGAAGAGTGTACATAATCAGTTGATAACGCAACGGACTATTTTGTTCGATCTCCTGATGTTCAACTATGTTGTAGCTTCTAAAAGTAACGAAAAAACGTACATTTCATTTGATACTTGCAACGCTTCCTGATGTTCAACGTAAACGTTGTAGCTTTACCAACAGCAAACGTACGTTGTAATTTGATGAAGCGCCGAACTGTTTAGTTTGATCGGCCGATGTTCAACCGTTAAAGTTGTAGTTTCCAAAACTGACGCAGAACATACGTTGTCATTTGGTAATGCACGGACATGTTAAGTTTTGATCTCCTAATGTTCAACCATTAAAGTTGGATCGTATAAAATCAACGAAGGACGTACGTTGTCATTTGATAGCACAACAAACTTAGTTTGAACTTCCGATGTTCAACTGTTGAAAGACGAAGAACGCATATCGACATTTGATAACAAAATGAACTTAGCTCGATCTCCTTAAGTTTTAGCTTGTAAAATCGATGAAGGACGTATGTCGCCGTTTGATAATGTAACGAACAGTTTAGTTTGATCTGCTGATGTTCAAATGCTAAGTTGTAGCTTCTAAACCCGACAAAAAACATACGTTGTCGTTTGATAACGTAACGAACGTTCCGATGTTCAACTGTAAACGCTACAAATTATAAAACCGACTAAGAACGTAAGCAACTCGACAATACAAACACATGGTTATCCTCATATCATCAAACTTACCCAGGATTGCTATCTTTAATCAGCGGCTCAAATTTAGGTCCACCCGGAATAGCCATATTCAACGCCTTAGCCGTAAAAAAGCTTTTAGTATCGAAAAGATAAAAAAAATTGTTATCGACTAAATCGGTCAACAACTGGTTGGCCAAACGATACAAAGTCGCCATCATCGGAAGTTCCAAATTCCATTTACGATAAGTCGAACCATTAACATGCCTAAAATTAAAACAATTAAACCAAGCGGTTTGCTCTGACGTATACTTAGTGCCAACTAATGGTTTATGATCGTAAAACCATTTGATAACTGGTGAATCTTCCTCGGTATCCAAATCAATTTGTATGGCTTCGAGTGGCTCGACATCCAAGACGTTGTCGGCATAATCCAAAGGTGGTTCTTCGTCGTCGAACGGTGGAAATCGCATTCGTTTGAAATGGCGACGGTCACGCTTTTCGCGACGCATCATGATCCACATTGTCCTAAAATTTCAATTTGGTAGTTCGGTTTATGTTGATATATCCAACGTATAATTATCAGTGCTGGCAGTTAAATTTGTTTTTGGTAGTTGGTAAACTGGTCTTGGTAAAACTGCAGTTTGCGTTAACACTAACGGGTTTCCAGGTAAATTTGGTTCGGTAAAAACAGTTTTCGCACAACTGGTTTTAATAAATCGATTTTCATAAACTGGTTTTGACGACATTCTGAAACCCGATTGATTTTCTAGATACAAACTAGTTTTAGTAAAATAAGTTACGCTTAGAATCAATTTTGGCCTGACTTTTCTTTGCCGATCAACGATTTTTATGACATTCTATACCTTTTTGGAAAGCTAATTAAAAATAAAATTTTATGTCCAAGAGGAATTTCTGCAGGAACGTAAAGGAAAAACGTTATGATTTTTTGAAATATTAATTTTTTCCATAAGGTTCCATGTTAAATTCTTTTATTTCTTATTTGTTGGTTAATTCCTGGTTAAGAATGGTTAGGTTAGGTTGGTTTGGATGGTTTGCAAAAACTGCAAAAGAAAGTTGAGTATTTGGTGAGCTTTAAAAATGCTAATATTAATATCCTTCGGAAGGTGGAGGGACTTGAAGAGATTCAACAAGGAGTTCTAAGGGCGAAGATCTACAGAACAGCCCAATATATAGGCTGATGATGGGTGAAGAAGAAGAAACAGAGAAAGGGAATGAGCCAGTTGGCCAATGTAGCCAAAAGAAACTTGTAGTCAATGAGCGAAGGAGAAACAAAAACGTAGAAAGCAAATTTAAAGAAAGTAATATCTCTCAATAGCCCAGAGATGAATCTCGTAAGTGGGGACAGAGAAGACTCCTTTGAAATAATTCAAAGAGAAAAAGAAAAAAGCGGAAGGTGGTGGAAAGCCTGCTCACGACAGAAATGCAGTCTGTACTGAATTTGCAAAAACTGCAAAAGAAAGTTGAGTATTAGGTGAGCTTTAAAAATGTTAATATTAATGTCCATCGGAAGGTGGAGGAGGGACGAAAAGATTTAACAAGGAGTTCTAAGGGTGGTACAAGAGCAGTGTCTGGCGGATCAGCAACAAAAACAATTGGAGTCCAGAATAGAGGAACTACAAAATCAACAGAAGAAATGGAGTAAGCAAAATATTATACCTGATGTCATAGTGACGAAATTCTGTTTATTTGTTCATTTCTTTGTTTGTTGGTTTGTTTGTTTCTTAGTTTGTTTGTTCGTTTCTTCTTTTAATTGTTTGTTTCTTCGTTTCTTTGTTCGCTTCATCGTTTGTTTGTTTGTTTCTTCGTTCGCTTCATCGTTTGTTTGTTTGTTTCTTCGTTTGTGTTTGTTCGTTTCTTCATTTGTTTGTTCGTTGGTATGTTAGTTTTTCGTTTGTTTCTTTGTTCGTTTGTTGGTTTGTTCGTTTATTAATTTGTTTGTAAGTTCGTTTGTTGGTTTGTTCGTTTCTTAGTTTGCTTCTTCATTCGTTTGTTTGTCAGTTTCTTCGCTTGTGTTTGTTCGTTTGTTTGCTTGTTCATTTGTTTGTTCATTTATTGGTTTGTTTGTTTATTTGTTAGTTCGTTCATGGGTTCGTTTGTTTGTTTATTAGTTTGTTTGTTTGCCCGTTTCTTCGTTTGTAAGTTCATTTATTGGTTTGTTTGTTTGTTCATTTATTCCTTTTTGGTTTCTTAGTTTGTTCATTTGTTTCTTCTTTTGATTGTTTGTTGGTTTGTTCGTTTATAGGTTTGTTTGTTTGTTTATTGGTTTGTAAGTTCTATTCTTTGTTTGTTTGTTCGCTTCACCGTTGGCTTGTTCGTTTGATTTGTTTGTTTGTCCGTTTCTTCGTTTGTTTGTTACGTGCCATTGCACTTCAACATGTTTTTATGTTAAGTTTTTTGATATACGGAAGTTTCCCGCCATAATTTTCAAATACGCGGTACGCGGGAACTTTTAAATGGACTAGGTGGTACTTCCGTACGTCATAGTAGTGAGTTTGCGTAGTGTGCTTATCCCTAGAGGGTTAGAGCAATACTAGACAATGGGGTGGAAGAGTTCTCCGCTTCTCTCGCGACAACGTGGCTTTTTACCGGGTATCGTCGTGAAGTTAAGTGCTGGTTTTCTGTCTCTGGTAACGTATCGTTAGGGTTTACCTATGTAGAAATCCCTTCCTAATTATTGTTTGTTTGTCTACCTCTACCTCTTTCCCGCCAAACCCTACATAGGTAAGAATTTGCTGCCACCGAGGACTACCGATCTTCACGCCTGAGGATGACCTCATGTTTACTTAGCTAGCCGGAGCCGTTCCGTATGCATTTGATAGCGTTGACGTATCATCTCTAATTCCCGATGGACTTCAGAGAAGCGAACTGTAACGCAATCCCGCCGGATACCGGATTCCTTATGTAAGTAATCCTTTACTTATTTTCTACTTTGTGCTGTATTATGTGTTATCTTAAATGTATCTATTGTTTCCGATAATTACGTCTTAAATTTATGTATTGATGACATCATAGTAGTTGACTGCGCCCAAAATCTGTATAAGAATTAGTGCAGCCAACTGTTAATAGTGTCTATCATACCACGCTACCGGTGTTGTATTTACCAAACTTTGTAAATATAACCACCGGTGGAGCGTAAGATGTTTGGCCGTTTGTTTGTTCGATTATTGGTTTGTTCGTCCGTTGGTTCGTATGTTAGTTTTTCGTTTGTTTGTTCGTTTCTTCGTTCGTTTATTGGTTTGTTCGTTTCTTCATTTGTTTGTTTCTTGGTTTGTCCGTTTCTTCGTTCATTTGTTTGTCTGTTTCTTCACTTGTGTTTGTTCGTTTCTTCGTTTGTTTGCTTGTTCATTCGTTTGTTCATTTATTGGTTTGTTTGTTCGTTCATTGGTTCGTTTGTTTGTTCGTTTATTGGTTTGTTTGTTCATTTATTCCTTTTTGGTTTTTTAGTTCGTTAGTTTGTTTCTTCTTTTGATTGTTTGTTGGTTTGTACGTTCGTTTATTGATTTGTGTGTTCGTTTCTTTGTTTGTCTTTTCCGCTTCATCGTTTGTTTGTTCGTTTCTTCGTGGGGTTGTTCGTTTCTTTGTTTGTTTGTTCGTTTCTTCGCTTGTTTGGCCATTTGTTTGTTCGTTTAATGGTTTTTTGTTTCCTGGTTTGTTCGTTTCTTAGTTTGTTTCTTCGTTCGTTTGTTTGTCCGTTTCTTCACTTGTTTGTTCGTTTTTGCTTGTCGTTTGTTTGTTTATTGGTTTGTTTGTTTGCTTATTCGTTTGTTTGTTAGTTCGTTCATTGGCTCGTTTGTTTGTTCGTTTCTTAGTTTGTTTGTTTATTAGTTTGTTTTTGCCGGTTTCTTTGTTTGTGTTTGTTTGTTTATCGGTTTGTCTGTTTATTTGTTTCTAAGTTGTTTCGTTCGTTTCTTCTTTTGATTGTTTGCTGGTTTGTTCGTTTATCGGTTTATTTGTTTGTTTATTGGTTTGTACGTTCGTTTCTTTGTTCGCTTCGTCGTTTGATTCGTTCGTTTGTCCGTTTCTTCGTTTGTTTAGCCGTTTGTTTGTTCGATTATTGGTTTGTTCGTTCGTTGGGTCGTTTGTTTGTTCGTATGTTAGTTTTTCGTTTGTTTGTTCGTTTGGTTATTGGTTTGTTCATTTCTTCATTTGTTTGTTCGTTGGTTTGTCCGTTTCTCCGTTCATTTGTTTGTCTGTTTCTTTGCTCGTGTTTGTTTGTTTCTTCGTTTGTTTGCTTGTTCATTTATTGGTTTGTTTGTTCATTGGTTCGTTTGTTTCTTAGTTTGTTTGTTTGCCCGTTTCTTCTTTTGCGTTTGTTCGTTTGTATGTTCGTGTATTTGTTTGTTTGTTTGGTCATTTATTCCTTTTTGGTTTCTTAGTTTGTTCGTTTGTTTCTTCTTTTGATTGTTGGTTGGTTTGTAGGTTCGTTTATTGGTTTGTCTGTTCGCTTCATCGTTTGTTTGTCTGTTCGCTTCATCGTTTGTTTGTTCGTTTTTTCGTTCGTGAGTTTGTCCGTTTCTTCGTTTATGTTTGTTCGTTTCTTCGCTTGTTTGGCCGTTTGTTTGTTCGTTTATTGGTTTTTTGTTTCCTGGTTTGTTCGTTTCTTAGTTTGTTTCTTCGTTCGTTTGTTTGTCCGTTTCTTCACTTGTTTGTTCGATGCTTTGCTTGTTCACACGGTTGTTTGTTTATTGGTTTGTTTGTTCGCTAGTTCGTTTGTGGGTTTCTTTGTTTGTTTGTCAGTTCGTTCGTTGGTTCGTTTGTTGCTTTGTTTGTTTGTTTATTAGTTTGTTTTTTGCCAGTTTCTTTGTTTGTGTTTGTTTGTTTATCGGTTTGTCTGTTTATTCGTTTCTAAGTTTATTCGTTCGTTTCTTCTTTTGATTGTTTGTTGGTTTGTTCGTTTATCGGTTTATTTGTTCGTTTATTGGTTTGTTTGTTCGTTTCTTTGTCTGTTTGTTCGCTTTATCGTTTGCTTGTTCGTTAGTCCGTTTTTTAGTTCGTTTGGACGTTTGATTATTGGTTTGTCCGTTTCATTTGTTTGTTCGTTCGTATGTTAGTTTGTTTGTTCGTTTCTTCGTTTGTTCATTTCTTCATTTGTTTGTTATTCGTTTGCTTGTTCGTTCGTTTCTTAGTTTGTTTCTTCGTTCGTATGTCCGTTGCTTCGCGTGTGTTTGTTCATTTGTTTGTTTCTTAGTTTGTTTGTTGGCCCGTTTCTTCTTTCGTATTTGTTTGTTTCTTCGTTTGTATGTTCGTTTATTGGTTTGTTTGTTCGTTTCTTAGTTTGCTCGTTTATTCTTTTGATTGTTTGTTGGTTTAGTTGTTCGCTCGCTTCATCGTTCGTTTGTCCGTTTCTTAGTTTGTTTGGCCGTTTGTTCGTTCGTTTATTGGTTTGTTTGTTTCTTCGTTTGTTAGTTTTTTAGTTTGTTTCTTCGTTTGTTTGTTGTGTCCATTTCTTCGCTTGCGTTTCTTCGTTTGTTTGCTTGTTCGCTCGTTTGTTTGTTTATGGGTTTGTTTGTTCATTCATTGGCTCGTGTTTTTGTTGGTTTGTTCGTTTCTTAGTTTGTGCGTTTGTTCGTTCGTTTCTTAGTTTGTGTTTGCTTGTTTCTTAATTTGTTTGTTTATCAGTTTGTCTGTTTGTTCGATTCTTGGTTTGTAAGTTTCTTAGTTTGTTTGTTTATTGGGTTTGTTCGTTTATTGGTTAGTTTGTTCGTTTCTTTGTTTGTTTGTTCGCTTCATCGTTTGCTTGCTCGTTAGTCCGTTTCTTCGTTTGTTTGGCCGTTTGTTCGTTCGATTATTGGTTTGTTCATTTCATTTGTTTGTGCGGTCGTTGGTTCGTTCGTAAGTTAGTTTTTAGTTTGATTGTTCGTTTCTTTGTTTGTTCGTTTATTGGTTTGTTCATTTCTTCATTTGTTTGTTCTTCGTTTGCTTGTTCGTTTGTTTGTCCGTTGTTTCGCTTGTGTTTGTTCGTTTCTTCGTTAGTTTGCTTGTTTGTTCGTTTGTTTGCTCGTTTGTTAGTTCGTATCTTAGTTTGTTTGCTGGCCCGTTTCTTCGTTTGTATGTTCGTTTATTGGTTTGTTTCTTAGTTTGTTGGTTTCTTCGTTCGCTTCTTCTTTTGATTGTTTGTTGATTTATTTGTTCGCTCGCTTCATCGTTTGTTTGTTCGTTTGTCCGTTTTCTTCGTTTGTGTTTGCTCGTTTCTTAATTTGTTCGGCCGTTTGTTCGTTTATTGGTTTGTTTGTCCCTTGGTTTTTTCGTTTTTAGTTTGTTTCTTCGTTCGTTTGTTTGTCCATTTCTTCGCTTGTGTTTGTTCGTTTCTTCGTGTGTTTGCTTGTTCGCTCGTTTGTTCGTATATTGGTTTGTTTTTTTGTTAGTTCGTTCGTTCATGGGTTCGTTTGTTTGTTCGTTTCTTAGTTTGTTTGCCAGTTTATTAGTTTGTGTTTGCTTGTTTCTTCGTTTGTTTGTTTATCGGTTTGTCTGCTTGTACGTTTCTTGGTTAGTATGTTTCTTAGTTTGTTCGTTTCTTTTTTGATTGTTTGTTGGTTTGTTTGTTCGTTTATTGGTTTGTTTGTTCGTGTCTTTGTTTGTTTGATGCATCGTTTGTTTGTTCGTTTCTTCATCTGTTTGTTCGTTCGTTTCTTAGTTCGTGCGTTTATTCGCTTGTGTTTGTTCGTTTATTGGTTTGTTTGTTTGTTGGATTGTTCGTTTCTTGCGTCTGCCTGTGTCTGTGCCAGTCTCTCCGTTTGCGTATGTCTTTCTGTCTATCTGCGCCCGCCTGTCTGTCTGTCACTGTATGGCACGAAAGGTACAAAAAGCCAACACAAAATAACTGTTAAGAGAAACCAAAACATGGAGAAAACCACAGCGGTAGTGCTGACATTAGGAGAAAAAGCAAGGGAGAGCCGATTTCAGACAGATGGAAATGTGATCTTCCCGAGCCTCACTGTTGAATATTTAGGAATTACTATCAACTATGGAATGACAGGAAATCACTGATAAGGTGGCAAGGGTTATGAGATTCATCCGTGCAATACTGCCAAATGTAAAAGAGCCAACGGAACAAAAAAGGAGTGCTTTTCGACAGTACAGTCGGTAGTTACCTATGCAGCACCAGCATGGGAGACGGCTCTACCGACACCGAACGCAAAAGATTTGCTAGAATGTCAGAGAGCCATGGCACTGTACTGTACTGTCAAGTGAGGGGGCACTGGCGATTGCCGACCTGATACCCCTTAGATTTATTCACAAAAGAGTTTACCATAGTACCGAAGCCGTCGCTTTGTTGGTATGTATCTAAACAACTTCTAACATTAAATAAATATTAGAATTATAGCCACTGACGGAACACACAGCGAATCGAAGCTTCATGGCACCTGGTAATTGATTGATTCCGCAAACATCGCATTCCGGAGGATAGGTTTGCATACCGCTTATGCGAATATCTCTGGCATCGACATATGAAGAATAAATACTTGGATAAGTTCGAAGAATTTCTTTGCCAATAAAGCGAGAATACAAATTTAATTTATTACGAGTCAAAATACTCGTCGCTGATCACAAAGATTATTTAATTGAAAGAAAATTTGTGATAAATTTAACGTAGAACCCTATGGGAAAAATATTTCAAAAAAATCATCTTTTTACCTGTACGTTTTCGCAGAAATTCCTTAGACGTAAACTTATTTTTCATTAGCTTCCCAAAAAAGTATTTACACCATAAAAATCATTGATCGATACGTAGCTTTACCTCTTACTTCGATAAATTGATTTTCGTTGTTAAACCGCGTTGCTAATTTGAATTATTTGGTGTAAGTGTCTTAATAAGTTTACGACTTCATAAAAGCCCTTAAATGTTTGTTAAGACTACGCTTTATTAAACCAAAAACCTGTCGACATAAACCCTTCAACACGGTTTTACTAAAACCAATTAGTTTTTGCCAGCACTAAATTATCAGTACAGCTTTGGCTACTCCATCACAAGTGGCTTACCTCCACTGCGACTTTCTAACTAATCAAGCATAAAAATATTAAAAATGAAACAAACCCCCATTGCGCAATATAAATAGGTTCGATAATCCAAGGTATTTCGTTAACGAAAGTGATAGCGCCTGTAATATGATACAGCACTTCAACGTCACGGATCTGTTCCCATGGCATTGGCATGTTCTCGAGCAGCTTCATAACAGCATGCGGCATATACTTAAGCGCCCTACACAGAAAAAATCATTACCGGCTCAAACCCAAACCATACGTTACCCTAAATAAACACGTTTATCATGTCGATATTTCCGACTGCTCATATCACCATGGTCTCGTATAATCTTACGTATGTGCTCGGGTGGCATATGCTCCTTTTGTGCTTCTACAAACCCTAGTTTGCGCTTGTCGGCAAAACGTTTCGATTGCAACTGGTGCCACTTTTGAGCTAATACACAAAAAATTAGTGTGAAAAACTAAGCGAGTACGTACCTTTCTCCTGTAATTTATCTTCGGTGATGATGTCTGATTTAGGATGTGGCGGTGGGATTTGTTGTTGAAGAGCATGTGCGTGTGCTTGAGCCGCTGCTACTTGTTGGGCGTGAGCTGCAGCTGCTAGTTGTTGTTGTGCCGCTATCATGGTTGCCCAGGGGTTGGGCCCCAGGAGATACGGTGGCATCGACATTATCTGTGGAACAATTTGTAGAAGAATTAAGGTTATACTAGATATTTACCTATGATTGTAGTAAACAGTTCGTGGAAACGATAAACCCTACAAACCTGCTATTTGTAGGGCATTTTTGAAATAATTATAATAAAACGTAGGGTAGACGATTTTTCCCTGCAAGTACATAGACAAAATGGCGACTACATTAAGAAACGATAGGTTAGCGTTGGCGCTGACACAATGAACGCACTCGTTCCTTGAATTGATTTCCACCCTGGTTATGAATTTCTGTTCAACCAATACCGCGCCGCGCGCGCGACAGATATCAAAGAAAAATCTAATAACTAACAGTTCCACATGTAAGAAGGCGAACCTAACTGGTTTCTGTACTCAGTCCAACGCAATGCTGTTGTATCGTTCTTGATATATTAACAAAAGTATGTGAAATTGTCGGGGCTTCAGTAAATTTAATCAATAAAATTGTCTACTGCACAAGCGAGTTGTGATAGCTATTACTCATTCGAAAGGCGTGCGTCTCTCGCCCTAATGAAGTCGGGGCGTTATCCGAGTGGGAACTATACTTTTTCCAAGACTACACACTATCAGCTATTTTCTAAACGTTTAAACTAATATCATAAACACCGAACAGCGAAAATTTATTTCTAAAAACGAAAATGATACCTCGTGGATTATAAAAAATAAAGGTGTGTACTGATTGGTTGGAAGTGTTGGATTATGATCATAACGCACGACTTGGATACGCCTGATTGGTTGAAGGTGTAGGATTATGAATAATGAGTACTATTTTTGATCCATTCTTAGATGCATAAGAAGTGCATTATTGGATAACCATGAGAAAAAAATTAAACCGATTGCATTGTAGAAGAGCGATTTGCGAAGCTGATCTACATCATTAAAAAGATGTACATCTCAGAACAATATTTTGTGGAATCGTGTATAAACGATCAATTAGGCGCACATTGAATTGCTCTACATCACAAAAGGAGACCAACATAATACAGAAGTGACTAACAAAGCTATTGCATTTAAATACAAGGAACGATCAGTTACTACCTTTGGAATAGTACCTAGTTCTACAATATAGAAAGGAATCTACATCGTAGAAAAATTGTTAGTGGAATCAAATACGTTTCGCTACAAACGAACAATAATCTACACGTTTTTTAATTGGTGATTTACATTACCGAAAGGGATCTACATCACAGAGAGATGATTTATGCAGTAGCGCCTTTTGAACTGATGATCTACGTTACAAAAAGGGACCAACATCATACAGAGGTGACTTACGAAACTACTGCATTTAAATACAAAGAACGATCAGATAAATACCTTTGGAATAGTGCCAAGTTCTACAATATAGAAAGGAATCTACATCATAGAAAAGTCTTTGGAATTGTAATTCTACATCATAGAAAGGAATCTACATAATAGATAAGTAAGTTGTGGAAAATATACGAAAGAGGTGATTTATGAAGCCATTGCAATGAGGTACTGCAAACGATGCTTGAACGATAGTTCAACAACATAGAAGGGAATTTACATAATAGAAAAAGAACTAGTGGTATTAAATACGTTGCGATACAAACGAACGCTCATTAAAGTGCACTTTGAATGGCTGATCTTCATTACAGAAATGGATCTACATCACAGAAAGTGATTTACGAAGTCGCTTCAATGAGGTACAGAGTGCGATCTTTTGAATGGTAGTTCTACAACATAGAAAGGAATCTACATAATAGAAAAAGGAACTCCTGGTATAATATGCTTTCCGCTACAAACGAACGCTCATTAAAGTGCACTTTTAATAGATGCTCTACATTATAGAAAAGAATCTACATCATAGAGATGTAATTTATGTAGTAGCTGCATTGAGGTTCAGCAAATGATCTTTCGAATGAAAGTTGTCTAACATAGAAAGGAATCTACATAATAAAAAAAGTACTCGTGGAATTGTATGCGTTCTGCGACAAACGAACGCTCATTAAAGTGCACTTCGAATGGATGAACTACATTACAGAAATAGATCTACGTCATAGAGAGTTTACGTAGTCGCTGCAATGAGGTAGAGTCAACGATTTTCGAATGATAGTTGTCCAACATAAAAATGAATCTACATAATAGAAAAGGTACTCGTGGACAAACAAACGTTCATTAAAGTGCACTTTGAATAAATGATCTACATATTGAAATGGATCTACATCATAGAGAGGTTATTTACGAAGTCGCAGCATTAAGACCCAGCAAACGATTTTTTGAATGACAGTTCTACAACATTGAAATGAATCTACATTATAGAAAAGAAACTCTTGAAATCATATGCGTTTCGCTACAATGTTACATGCCGAAAATCGGCCATGCGAACATTTCTAATTTTAGTTTTAAATGTGTAAGTAAATTCGCGCCAATAATTTAAAAATAGACTTGTGCGTGCATTTCCGTCACTTTAGACAGTTGCGTCGGCGCCCGAGAATGCGCAGACGCGGAGTGTGCAAGTAAATGGTGATTTCCGTCACGTCATGGACTAATTATCGAGACGTCGAAGAGCGTGGTTATCTGTGGGGTGCTTTTGTCTTTTTTTTCAGTAATGTAGGTTCTTTTGCCGTATCTCAGCCCTGTATCGTTCCCTACCTTTATTGCTCCATCCTACCTACGATAAAGAAGAGAGAAGACAACCCAATTTGACATCAACGGGAGCGAAAGACGACTCACGCCCAACAACGCCCACCTGCCACCAAAATAGCTGCAATGTAGTGAAGAGCTCCATAGTTTACGTGAGTACATTTTGTCTTTTCCTATAATCGCAATAAACATTTTTTGCATGTGATAATAATTTGAAGTATAAATGTGACGTAACACCTTATTGCGTAACATTATGCACGTATTTATTATGTTACCAACTGTCGTAGTGGCTCTTATATATTACGCGCCAGGACTTTAAAAGTATACCTTTGAATAAACGCGTAGAGTATAACAACGAACTACATACAAACGCTCATTAAAGTGCACTTTGAATGGATGATCTACATTACAGCAATGGATCTACATCATAGAGAGGTAATTTAGGAAGTCGCTACAATGAGGTGAAACGAACGATCTTTCGAATTACAGTTGTCCAACATAGAAAGCAATCTACACAATAGAAAAGAAACTCGTAGAATCATATGTGTTCCGCTACAAACAAACGCCCATTAAAGTGGACTTTGAATAGATGATCTACATTACAGAAATGGATCTACTTCATAGAGAGGTGATTTACAAAGTCGCTGCATTGAGGTTCAGCAAACAATCTTTTGAATGATAATTCTACAACATAGAAAGGAATCTACATCATAGAAAAGGGGCCCGTAGAATCATATAACGTCCCGTTACAAACGAACACTCATTCACGCGCCGTTGAATAGATGATCTACATTTCAGAAATTGATCTACATAATAGAAAAGTGATTTTTGTGAAAAATGCTCGTCTTAACATTATTCCATTTTTCAAGCAATCCGTGTCATGAATCGAGCTGAGGACCTTGGAATCAGCTGCCATACACGAATCTGTCTGATCCACGAAACCGTCGGCGTTGACGACTACCTAATCCTCCTCCAAACGACTGCGTCTCTCCTCTACAATTGTTAAGAGGTGTGCATCCTCGAGCAATATCTTCTGGATCAGGTGAGAGAATATCAGAGGTGGTTGGCAACTTACGCCCAAGGTCCTGGGATCGAATCCCGACGCGGTCCGCTTGAAAAATGTTAGGCGATCATTTTTCACAAAAATACACCCTCGTTCGGATGAGAGGTAAAATGGAGGTCCCGTGTGTGAATGTTGTCACGCTCGTTAAAGATCCCTACCTTGCTTGGAACAGCGAGGGTTTGGTAAAATACCAAATTTTCCAGGTAAAAAAAACTCGCTTCCTGGCTAATGTAGTACCTTCGGATGGAGCATTGGAAAAATCACATGTAAGGTGGTAGGCAACTTCCCACGATCGTGGAAGGCTGCACGTGGGACTGGTACCTGCGGTTCTAGAGACGGCACTATGGATTCCGGCGCTTTTGGAAGGTAGGGATCTTTAACATGCGTCACAGCACACACACACACACACACGGGACTTCCATTTTACCTTACATTGGAACGAGGGCGCATTTTTGTGAAAAATGCTCATCTTGAAATTGTTAGTTTTTCAAGCGGTCTATATCGGGAATCGAACCGAGGACATTGAGAACAGCAGGCATACGCGAACCTATCTGATCCACGGAGGCATTAAAGTTGGATAACTATTTATTCTCTGTTCCCAATGACAACAGTCCCCTATCCCAATCTTTAGGGCGCATTCGGGCGAGATCTTCTGAAACTGATGCGAAGATAACAGAGGCGGTCATCTTGCAGTCGTGCAGGCGAAACTGTCACACATGCTCCTGAAGGAGGGTTCCGGAGTCTTTGAACGATATAGATATCGTCCGTGGAGATCTCTGGGCCGACACATCTAGGTGGTGCGTTTTCCATACTGTCATTAGAGACCAACTTAAAGGGAGGCTGGTAGATTTTTGCGTTGGGGAAGACCCAGAGGATGTATGAGAGGCAAGCTGAATTTTGTTGAACCCTTGCTGTTCCAAGCAAGGTTGGTGTCTTTAACGTGAGTGACAACACTCACACACGGGACCTACGTTTTACCTCTCATCCGAAGGAGGGCGCATTTTTGTGAAAATGCTCGCTTAACATGGCGTTGACGACTATCTGTTCTTCTTCCCAAGAATAGTCCCCTCCCCCCATTTTTAAGGTGTGTATACGATATCTTCTGGATCTGCTGTGAAGATATCAGAGGTGGTTGGCAACTTCGCACATTCGTGTAAGGTTGCACGCCTTGAAGTCCTTCAGGTAGGACTGCTACTTGGGCTTGTAAGGACGGTACTATAGATTTCGGAACCCTCGGAAGACATAGACATCATTCAAAGGAATTTATTTGTGCAGAACCACTGGGTCGACACGCCTAAATGGTATGTTGTCAACACCGCCGTTAGAGATCAAACTCAAAGGGACTGGTAGCTTTTGGATTTGGAGAGTACACGAGGGATTTGATTTTCCAATGCTCCACCCGAAAGTACTACATTAGCCAGGAAGTGAGTTTTTTTCCCCTAAAAATTGTGTATTTTGATGAACCCTTGCTGTTCCAAGCAAGGTAAGGATCTTTATCTCACACAGGAACTCCATTTTACCTTCCGAACGCGAGCGTATTTTTGTGAAAAATGCTCGCCTAACATTTTCAAGCGGTTCGTGTCGGGAATCGAACCGTGGATCTTGGGATCAGCTGTCATACGCAAACCTGTCTGATCGACGGAACCGCCGACGTTGAAGACTATCTGTTCTCCCTTCCCAACGACAACATTCCCCTCTCTCAACAAATGCGACGTACTCGGGCGAGATGTTCTGGATTTGACGCAAAGAGGGCAGAGGCGGTTAGTAACTTCCCACCACCGTGGAAGATCTCACGCTTTGCATTATTCCAAGTGGACTGCTACCTAGGCTCCTGAAGGCGACACTTTGGATTCCGGGGTCATTGAAAGATATAGATTTCGTCCAAAGGCGTTTGTGTGTGCAGATCTCCAGGCTGACACATCTTGGTGGTGCATTTTCAGCACTGTCATTAGAGGCAAACTTCAAACAGGGGGCTGGTAGCTTTTGGCGTTGGAAAGGACGCGGGGACGTAATTACTAGTAAAAGAGGCAAGCTGTATTTTGCCGAACCCTTGCTGTTCCAAGCAAGATAGGAATCTTTAACGTAAGTGACAATACACACGCACGATCTACATTTTACTTCTCATCCAAACGAGGGCGCATTTTTGTGAAAAATGCTCGCGTAAGGTTTTTCAAGAGGACTGTGTCGGAATTCGAATTCGGGACCTTCGGATCAGTAGTTATACAACCTGTTTCGTCCACATAATCGCCCGTCTTGGCGTCTATGTGCCTTCTTTTCCCAACGGCACCCCCATCCCTAAACTTTAGGAGGTGCGCATGCTCGAGCTATTTCATCAGGATCTGGTATAAGGATATCAAAGATGGTTGGAAATTTCCTAATACCGTAGAAAGCTGCACGCCTTGTAGTGTATCCGGGACCCATGGAAGAAGGATATCATCCAAAGGCGTTTGCGTGTGTAGAACCACTAGGTCGACACATCTCGGTGGTATATTTTCAACACCGCCACTCAATAGAGGCTAGTAGCTTTTGGCGTTACGGTAGGCGCGAGGGATTTGATTTTCCAAGGTACTACATTGCCCAGAAAGCGAGTTTTTTACTTGGAAATTCTAAATTTTGCCGAACCCTTGCTGAAGCAAGTTAGGGATCTTTAACGTGCCCCACAACACACACACACACACAGGACCTACATTTTATCTTATTCCAACGAGGGTGCATTTTTGTGAAAAATACTGGCCTAATATTTTTCAAGCGGACCGTGTCACGATTCTAATCTGGGACCTTGGAACTAGCGGTCATATGTAAATTTGTCTAATCCACGAAGCCGCTGGCGTTGGACGACTTTCTCCCCCTCCCCCAACCTTTAAAAGTTGGCATATTTCGGCGAGTTCTTCTTGTTCTGACGTGGGGATAACAGAGGCGGTCGACTACTTCCCACAACCGTGGAAGGCTGCACGCCTTACAGTCGTCCAGGTGGGACTACTACCCAGGCGCTCTTAAAAGCGGTACTATGGATTTCGAGGTCCTCGGAAGACAAAGATATCGTACAAAGGCGTCTTCGTGTGCAGAATCCTTAGGCCGACACATCTAGGTGATGCGTTTTTCACACCGCCATTGGATACCAACCTCAATGGGAGCTGGTAGATTTTGGAGTTTTACAATCTCACACCTGAAGGTACTACATTAGTCAGGAAGCGATTTTTTATCGGGAAATTTTGAATCTTGTCAAACCCTTAATGTTCTAAGCAAGGTAGAGATCTTTAACGTGTGTGACAATACACACACGAGACCTTCATTTTACCTCTCATCCGTACGAAGGTGTATTTTTGTGAAAAATATTCGTTTACCATTTTTAAGCGAACCGTGTTAGGATTCGAATCCTAGAGTTTAGGATCGGCAGTCATACAACCTGTTTGATCCACGAAATCTCCGACGTCGACGACTACCGGTTCTCTCTTCCCAACGCCCCCAAGTTGTGCATACTCGGGCGATACCTTCTAGATCTGGTGAGAGGATATCAGAGGTGGTTGCAACTTCCCACAGCCGCGTAAAGCTGCACACTTTGAAGTCCTCCGGGTGGGACTGCTACCTGGGCCTCTTAAAACGGTACTATGGGTTCCGGGGCCCTTGGAAGACATGCATATCGCCCAAAGGCGTTTGTGTGTGCAGAACCACTGATCCGACACATCTAGGTGTTATGTTTTCAACACCGCCATTAGAGATCAAACTCAAAGGGCGGTGGTAGGTTTGCGACATGGTAAGGCGCGAGGGATTTGATTTTTCAATGCTCCACCCGAAAGTACCACATTGGCCAGAAAACGAGCTTTTTACCTGGAAAATTTTGCATTTCGCCAAACCCTTGCTGTTCCAAGCAACGTAGGGATCTTTAACGTACGTGACAACACTCACACAGGACTTCCATTTTACCTCTCAACCGAACGAGGGCGTATTTCTGTGAGAAATGCTTGCCTAACATTTTTAAGAGGAGCGTGTCGGGATTCGAATCCTGGAGTTTGGGATCGGTAGTCTTACAACCTGTCTGATTCGCGAAATCGCCGACTTTGAAGACCATCTGTTCTCTCTTTTCATCGACTTCTTCCCTCCAGGAGATGTACATACTCGGACGATATCTTCTGGATCTGGTGAGAGGATATCAGAGGTGGTTGTCAACTTTCCACAACCGTGTAAGGCTGTGCACGCTTTGAAGTCCTCCGGGTGGAACTGCTACCTGGGCCTCTCGAAACGGTACCATGTGTTCCGGGGCCCAAAGGCGTTTGTGTGTGCAGAACCACTGATCCGACACATCTAAGTGGCATGTTTTCAACACCGCCATTAGAAGCCAAACTCAAAGGGGGCTGACAGCTTTTGCAGTTGGGAAAGCGCGAGGAATTTGATTTTTCAATACTCCACTCGAAGGTCCTACATTGGCAAAAAAGCCAGTTCTTTTACCTGGAAAATATTGCATTTTGCCAAACCCTTACTCTTTCAAGCAACGTTGGGATCTTTAACGTACGTGGCAACATTCACACAGGACCTCCATTTCACCTCTCATCCGAACGAGGGTGCACGAAATCGCCGACGTTGACGACTATCTGTTCTCTTTTCCCAACGCCCCTTCCCCTCCAACGAGGTGTGCATACTCGAGCGATATTGTATGGATTTGGTGAGAGGATATCAGATGTGGTTGGAAAATTTCCACAACCGTGTAAGGCTGCACGCCTTGCACTCCTCTAGCTGGGACTGCTATCTGGGCCTCTCAAAACGGTATTATGGACTGCGAGGTCCTTGGAAGACATACACATTGCACCAAGGCGTTTACGTGTGCAGAACCACTAATCCGACACTTCTAGGTGGTATGTTTTCAACACCGTCATTAAAGATCAAACTCAACGGGGGCTGGTAAATTTTACAGCTGGGAAGGTGTCAGGGATTTGATTTTTCAATGCTCCACCCGAAAGTACTACATTGGCCAGGAAGCGAGTTCTTCTGCCTGGAAAATTTTGCATTTTACTAAACCCTTGCAGTTCCAAGCAACGTAGGGATTTTTAACGTACGTGACAACACTCTCGCAGGACCTCCATTTAACATCTCAACCGAGCGAGGGTGTATTTCTGTAAAAAATCCTCGCCTAACATTATTAAGCGAACCGTGTCGAGATTCGAATCCGGGAGTTTGTGATCGGTAGTCTTACAACCTGTCTGATTCGCGAAATCGCCTACGTTGAAGACCATCTGTTCTCTTTTTTCATCGACTTCCTCCCTCCAGGAGATGTACATACTCTGACGATATCTTCTGGATCTGGTGAGAGGATATCAGAGGTGGTTGGCAACTTTCCACAACCGTGTAAGGCTGCGCACGCCTTGAAGTCCTCCGGGTAGAACTGCTACCTAGGCCTCTCGAAACGGTACCATGTGTTCCGGGACCCAAAGGCGTTTGTGTGTGCAGAACCACTGATCCGACACATCTAGGTGGAATGTTTTCAACACCGCCATTAAAGATCAACCACAAAGGGGGCTGGTAACAGTTGCAGTTAGGAAGGCGCGAGAGATTTGATTTTTCAATGCTTCACCCGAAGGTACTACATTGGCCAGGGAGCGAGTTTTTTTGCCTTAAAAATTTTACATTTTGCCAAACCCTTGCTGTTCCAAGCAACGTAGGTATTTTTAACGTTCGTGACAACACACACACAGGACCTCCATTTTACCTCTCATCCGAACGAGGGCGCATTTTTGTGAAAAATGCTCGCCAAACATTTTTAAGCGGAGCATTTGGGGATTCAAATCCAGGACTTTGGAATCGGCAATGATACAACTTGTCTGATCCACAAAATTGCCAACGTTGATGAGTATCTGTTCTCTCTTCCATCCTCCACTCCCCCCAACGAGGTGTGCATACTCGGGTAATATCTTCCGGATTTGGTGAAAGGATATCAGAGGTAGTTGGTAACTTTCCACAACCATGTAAGGCTGCACGCCTTGCAGTCTTCATGGTGGGACTGCTACCTGGGCCTCCCGAAACGGTACTATGGATTGCGGTGCCCTTGAACGACATACATATTGCCCAAAGGCGCTTCTGTGTGCAAAACCACTGATCCAGCACATCGAGGTAATATGTATTCAACACCGCCATTAGAGATCAAACTCAAAGGGGACTGGTAGCTTTTGCAGTTGGAAAGGCGCGAGGGATTTGATTTTTCAATGCTCCACTCGAACGTACTACATTGGCCAGAAAGCAAGTTCTTTTACCTGGGAAATGTTACATTTTACCAAACCCTTGCTGTTCCAAGCAACGTAGGGATTTTTACCGTACGTGACAACACTCACACAGGACCTCTGTTTTACCTCTCATCCGAACGAGGGCGTATTTTTGTGAAAAATGCTCGCTTAACATTTTTAAGCGAAGCGTATCGGAATTCAAATCCAGGACTTTTGGATCGGCATTCATACAACCTGTCTGATCTACAAAATCGCCGACGTTGACGACTATCTGTTCTCTCTCTCCACAGACTTCGTCCTTCCAGGAGATGTGCATACTCGGGCGATATCTTCTGGACCTGGTGAAAGGATATCAGCAGCGGTTGGCAACTTCCCACAACCGTAAAAGGCTGCACGCCTTGAAGTCCTCCGGGTAGGTCTGCTATCTGGGCCTCTCCAAACGGTACTAAGGGTTCCGGGGCCCAACGGCGTTTGCGTGTGCAGAACCACTAATCCGACACATCTAGGTGGTATGTTCTCAACACCGCCATCAGAGATCAAACTCAAAGGGGGCTGGTAGCTTTTGCAGTTAGAAAGGCACGAGGGATTTGATTTTCCAATTCTCCATTCGAAGGTACTATATTGGACAGGAAACGAGTTCTTTTACCTGGAAAATTATGCATTTTACTAAACCCAAACTTTGGGATCGGCAGTCATACAACCTGTCTGATCCACAAAATCGCGGACGTTCACGACTATCTGTTGCTGTTCCAAGAAATGTAGGAATCCTTAACGTACGTGACAACACTCACACAGGACCTCCATTTTACCTCTCATCCGAACAAGGGCGTATTTTTGCGAAAAATGCTCGCTTAACATTTTTAAGTGAACCGTGTCGGGATTCGAATTCGGGACTTTGTAATCGGCAGTCATACAACCTGTTTGATCCACGAAATCGCCAACGTTGACGACTATCTGCTCTCTCTTCCCAATCTCCTCCCCCCTCTCTCCCAAGTTGTGCATACTCGGGCGATATCTTCTGTATCTGGTAAGAGGATATCAGAAGTGTTTGGCAACTTCCCACAACCGTGTAAGGCTGCTCGCCTTGAAGTCCTCGAGGTGGGACTGCTACCTGAGCTTCTCGAAACGGTATGGATTTTTGGACCCTTGGAGGACATAACATTGCCCAAAGGCGTTTGCGTGTGCAGAACCACTAATCCAACACATCTAGTTGGTATGTTTTCAACACTGCCATTAGAAATCAAACTCAAAGGGGGTTGGTAGCTTTTGCAGTTGAGAAGGCGCGAAGGATGTGACGTTTCAATGCTCCACCCGAAGGTACTACATTGGTCAGGATGCAAGTTTTTTTACCTGGAAAATTTTGCATTTTACCAAACCCTTGCTGTTCCAAGCAACGTAGGGTTTTTTAACGTACATGACAACACTCTCACGGGACCTCCATTTTACCTCTCATCCGAACGAGAGCGTATTTCTCTGAAAAATGTTAGGCTAACATTTTTCAAGCGGTCCATGTCGGAATCGAAGCTTGGACATTGAGATTATTATAATTTGAATAAGTAGCCGCTATGCCTGCGGCCCCATCCCCAATGCTCCACTCGAAGGTACTACATTGGGACATTGAGATTATCATTCGCACTGAATCTGTCTGATCCCCGGAGCCGCCAGCCTTCTCTCTTCCCAACGACAGCATCCCTCTCTCTCAAACATTTCAGAGATGAGCATACTCGGGCGAGATCTTCTGAATCTGGTGCGAAGATAGTAGTTACGGTGAGCAACTTCCTACAACCGTGGGAGGTTTCACGCCGTACAGTCGTCCATGTAGATACTGCTACCTAGGTTCCTGTAGGGGGCGCTATGGATTCTGGGACTTTGTCCAAAGGCGTTTGTGTGCGCAGAACATCTAAGTGACATTTTTTTACACCGCTATTAGAAACCAATCTCAAAGGGACCGATGACTTTTGGCGTTGGGTAGGGAAGGATGTAATTAGGAGTAAAGGAGGCAAGTTGCACTACTAGCCCCTCTTTCTAAATTTAAGAATTCATAAATGACAACCTGTTGCAGAGGTAAGGGCCGCTACAATTGAGGCCACGTCCCCAATGCTCGACCCGAAGGTACTACATTAGGTCTAAACGCGAAAAATAGCGTGCCTCGGATTAATTGGACGTCGATGTTGCAGAAACAGCCCAACTGGTTAGCAACGGCAAAAGTAACCTTCATCTCTTGAGCAGCAGAAGCGAGCTCTGTTTTAGCCACGATTGCTTGTGGAGTGTTTGACGAAAGAGTACAACGAAGCATCATTAATCAGCCTGCCCTGCGTAAGTCCTCCACAGTTCAAATGACTAGATCAGATATTATTCAAGCTAAGCTGCAAAACTGCCGGGCGACTGCAGCAACTCTATTCAAACACTCGAGCAGCAAGCACGACATTGTCCTCATTCAGGAAACCTGAGTGGTAAACGCAGGAGTTACTGGTCTACATTTTTTTGTGGTTAGTAACCAACCTAAGCCTAGGGCATGCATGGTCAAGCCACATTTGTGGCGGGATTCGTTTTTTACTGTCTAGCAACACGCTACTTCGGCCCAGATTTCACTTGAGACTAACCCATTTTGATCAAGTGGCTACATCATTGGGTCAGACAGGAGACTGGGACAGCTTTTGGAGGTGGAGGGTGTGCAACGTGCAAGATGCCACAGCCGTACACAGGCTCATGCGTCAGTCACCTTTGGTGAAGATATATCTTCCTGGTAGTCCTGGTGTCGTCTTTGGCATCCGTGGGGGGGAGGGGAGGGGAGCTGGGAAGATAAAGTTTTACTTAATGTAAAAGTCAAACCAGAGGGAGCGTATTCGGACAGCTGAGCGGCCGTGACCTCACAGTTGTTTAGATTAGTTGCAAAATAGGGAAATCATAGATACAATTTTGGTTTCAGCAAATTTCCCAATAGAATTAGATCCCTTCCCCCTCCTTTGAAGTTGACGGCGGTCGCTGATCGTTGTCATAGACACAAGGAGCAGCTCAGTATCGAATGCGACTCCAACGTGCGGAGCAGCTTGGATACTAGGTAAAAAACTCGCTTCCTGGCCAATGTAGCACCTTCGGGTGGAGCATTGGAAAATCACATGTAAGGAGCAGCGTGGACACCAACCCTCGTGGAAGAGTACACATCAAGTAGGAACCTGGCGATTCTACACTGGGGCAGCGAACTCACTTTTGTTATTGATCTAACCCTGGCTGCAGTAGACATATCTCGAACTGTTACGTGAAGTCTAAAAAAACGAACCTCGACAAAGGCTACAATTTCTTCTATTTTTAAAAGGTGTGGTTTACGCTTGATCTTGTTCCTTTCAGTCACCACATTTTATTTTAGGATTTCTTTTAAATCCAGAATGGAACAGCGTTTTTCCTATCCCTAATTAAAATTTCTACAAGTAAAGTTTCCACGAATCCTAAGACTACGACCCCTGATTTATGGCACGTAAACCGCATACGCTCGCGTTCCTAGGCTAAACGAATGTGGATGCGATTAACGGGTTGGGTGTGAGAAGCGTGAAGTGGAGGTTAATATAGTTAGTAAAATTGCAGGGTGATCAAAGAGATCGGACGTGTGTGCGGCGAGGTGATCCATTTCGCACCTTTTCCTCTTACATAAACAAATCGTGAATGCTCTTGGCGCATAGATACTTTCGCTTCGCCGAGCAATTGTCCACACAGAAGGGTCATGCATAGTTTACGACGCGGGGAAAGCGTAAATACAGTAGCGTCTACGTTTGACGTCACTGTTACGATGACGCTAATCTTCCCGGCCAACCCGCTAACCACATCCACATTATTCTACCCTGGAAACGCAAGCGTATGCGGTTTACGTGCTATAAATTTGGGTTTATATCCTAGAATTCTCGGCTTAAAACTCTACATGTTGAAACTCAAATTAATGATAAACGCTAGGATTAAAAATCCCCTAAACCTAATTATTAAAATAAATTATCGCCAAAGTGGCGGAACAATCTAGCTAGAACTACCCTTAAAGTAATTACACACTATACCTCTAGATGGCGCTTTGACTTTGAATGGAGGCAAAGTCGGGCGTGTTCCACAACACCTTTTTGGTTTACCTTCCAATAGTGGCTTACTTGGGGTGCTTTTGCTGTCGAATCTTAGCGTTTTGACGCTTTCACTGGTTCGTGAGGATGCTCAAGACTGACAGACGTGCTGTCCTCACACGCTCCTTCTCTAGCTACAAAAACGCTGTAGCTTTACGAGAACGTTGGCCGGTAATTCAGAAGCCACTGCAATCTTTCGCAAATGCAAATAACCTATAATCGCTTCAATTTACTCTAGATTACAAATAATCACAGAATCGTTGTGTAATTTAGCAGCTGTCCGGAGTCCCACTCGAAATTGTTCGAATTAAACCATTATTAAATTATCGAATCGTTTAATTGGTAGAAGAAGAATTTAGTTGCGTTAGACACAATGAGCGAACACGTCCATTTAAAAATCTGTATCAAGTGGTTCAGAGCTTTAGGACTTTGGAGGCTGAAGGAAAACAGCTACCTGTCACTTCTGCAGCTTGCGTTTAAGCTCTTCGGATTCGGCGTCCTCGCGCTTATTATCCTAGCAGAGTACGTCCAAATGTACCTTCTCTTCGGCAAGGATATGCAGATCTTCGCAGCTCTTGCCAGTGTTAACCTGCTCTACAACGTGGCAGCTGTCAAAATCTACATAATGTCAAAGCCTGCTATACAGAACGTCGTTTCTAAAATCAAAATAACAGAAGTCAATATTTTGGAAGGTGATAACGAAGAGGTGAAAAAGATCTACATGCACTACGTCAGAGAAACCTATTTTGAGAATTATACTTGGATGCTGGTTGCGTACAGCTGCGACGCCATGTTCTGCATAACGCCGATCCTAGCCGAAATCGGCTATAATTTCGACGAGCCTTTGGAGGTGGTTAACAACGTGACTGTGTACAAGACACGGATGTTGCCGCTCATCTCGTGGTTCCCCTTCAATCCCAATAAGTACCACTTCGCAGCTTATACGTTTCATATAATTGTTCTTGTGATAATTCCGACGTATATAATCGCCTGTAATAATTTTATGAATGGGTTAATTATTTTCGCCGTTGGACAGCTGAAGATACTCCAGGCTGAGTTAAGAAGTCTCCAAGGTTTTGGAAAATGTTCTAGCGAACAAGTCGATATGGAGTTTACGTTACGGAAGTCTGTGATATACCACAAGGCCATCATACGGTAAGTTTAAATAAGAGCAAGGGAGCCGCAGGGGTATGGGATAAAGAATTATGACGCTCTGGCACAGGGTTAGAAATCTCCCTAATCATTGCTTTTGCAAAATTTAGTTTCTTTTCTATAATACGCTCATTTCTGCAAAGTGGAGTCATTTTATTTAATGCCGCTACCTAGCTTAATTTCTTTAATGAGCTTATTTCTATTAGAAATTTGCGTAGCGATTTAACTTTTTTATTTTATTGCACTCATTTCTATTATAAATCTGCGCAGCGACTTAGCTTAACTTCTTCATTGAATTCCTTTCTATTATAAATTTGCGCAGGGATTTGGTTTAGTTTCTTTAATGCGCTCATTTCTATGATAAATTTACGTAGCGATTCAGCTTTATTTTTTTAATGCGTTCATTTCTATTATAAATTTGCGTAGAAATTTAACTTCATTTTTTTAATGCACTCATTTCAATTATAAATCTGTGCAGCGATTTAGATTCGTTTCTTTATTGTGTTCTTTTCTATTATAAATTTGCGTAGCGATTTAGCTTCATTTCTTTAATGTGCTCATTTCTATTATAAGCTTACGTAGAGATTTAGCTTCATTTCTTTAATGAGTTCGTTTGTATTATAAATTTATGTAGAGTTTTAGCTTTATTTTTTTAATCGCTCAT
This sequence comes from Platerodrilus igneus, assembly GCA_036346225.1. Classification (NCBI taxonomy): domain Eukaryota; kingdom Metazoa; phylum Arthropoda; class Insecta; order Coleoptera; family Lycidae; genus Platerodrilus; species Platerodrilus igneus. The sequence continues at coordinate 129,297 of JARFIW010000115.1, read as the reverse complement.
TTCTATTATAAATCTGCGCAGCGATTTAGATTAATTTCTTTATTGAGTTCTTTTCTATTATAAATTTGCGCAGCGATTTGGTGTCGTTTCTTTAATAAGCTTATTTCTATTATAAATTTACGCAGCGATTTAGTTTTATTTTTTTAAGCGATTTAGCTTCATATTTTTAATGCACTCATTTCTATTGTAAACTTGCGCAGCGGTTTAACTTTATGTCTTTTTTGACTTCCTTTCCATTATACATTTGCGTAGCGATTTAGCTTCATTTCTTTAATGCGTTCGTTTTTATTATAAACTTGCGTAGAGATTTAGGTTCATTCTTTTAATGCACTCATTTCTATTATAAATCTGCGCAGCGTGTTCATTCATTTCTTTATTGAGTTCCTTTCTATAAAAAATTTGCGTAGCGATTTGACTTCGTTTCTTTAATGAGCTTATTTCTATTATAAATTTACGTAGCGATTTAGTTTTATTTCTTTAGGGAGTTTATTTCTATTATAAATTTGCGTAAAGATTTAGCTTCATATTTTTAATGCACTCATTTCTATTATAAATTTGGGCAGAGGTTTAACTTTACGTCTTTATTGAGTTCCTTTCCATTATAAATTTGCGTAGCAATTTAGCTGCATTTCTTTAAAGTGCTCATTTCTAGTATAAACTTACGTAGCGATTTAGCTTCATTTCTTTAATGCGTTCGTTGTTATTATAAACTTGCGTAGAGATTTAGGTTTATTTTTTAATGCACTCATTTCTATTATAAATCTGCGCAGCGCTTTAGTTTCATCTCCTTAATGTGTTCGTTTCTATTATAAATTTGCGAAACGATTTGTCTTCGTTTCTTTATGGCGTTCATTTCCATTATAAGCTTGCGTAGAGATTTAGCTTCATTATTTTAATGCACTCATTTCTATTATAAATCTGCGCAACGATTTAGCTTCATTTCTTACTGAGTTCCTTTCTATCATATATTTGCCTAGCGATTTAGCTTCATTTCTTTAATGTGCTCATTTCTATTATAAACTTACGTAACGACTTAGCTTCATCACTTTAATGCGTTCGTTTCTATTAAAATTTGCGTAGACATTTAGCTTTGTTTTTTTAATGACTTCATTTCAATCATAAATCTGCGTAGTGATTTAGCTTCACTTCTTTATTAAATTGCTTTTTACTATAAATTTGCGTAGCGATTTCGTTTGATTTCTTTAATGCGCTCATTTCTACTATAAATTTACGTAGCGATTTAGCTTTATTTCTTTAATGCGTTTATTTCTATTATAAATTTGCGTAGAGATTTAGCTTCTTTTTTTTAATGACTTTATTTGTATTATAAATCTGCGCAGCGATATAGCTTTATTTCTTTATTGAGTTCTTTTCTATTATCAATTTGCGTTGCGACTTAGCTTTATTTCCTTAATGTGCTTATTTCCATTATAAACTTATGTAGCGATTTAGCTTCATCTCTTTAATGCATTCGTTTCTATTATAAATTTGCTTAAAAATTTAGGCTCATTTTTTAATGCACTTACTTGTATTATAAATTTGCGCAGCGATTTAGTTTCATTTCTTTATCGTGTTTTTTTCTATTATAAATTTGCATAAAGATTTAGCTTTATTTCTTTAATGTGCTTATTACTTTTATAAACTTACATAGCGATTTCGCTTTATCTCTTTAATGTGCTCATTTCTATTATTAAATTGCGTAGAGATTTAGCTTAATTTTTTTAATGCATTTATTTTTATTATAATCTGTGCTGCGATTTAGCTTCATTTCTTTATTGGGTTCCTATTTATTATAAATTTATCTAGCGATTTATCTTCATTTCCTTAATGTGCTCATTTCTATTGAAAACTTACGTATCGATTCAGCTTCATCTCTTTAGTGTATTCGTTTGTATTATAAATATCCATAAAGATTTAGCCTAATTTTTTAAGCACTCATTTCTATTACAAATCTGCGCAGCAATTTAGCTTCATTTATTTATTGAGTTTCTTCCTATTATAAATTTGCGTAAGCGATTTTGTTTGGTTTCTTTAATGCGCTCACTTCTTTTATAAATTTACGTAACAATTTAGCTTAGTTTCTTCAATGCATTCATTTCTATTACACATTTGCGTAGAGATTTATCTTCATTTGTTTAACGTGCATTTTTCTATTATAAATCTGCGCAACGATTTAGCTTCATTTACTTATTGAGTTCCTTTCTACTATCATTTTGCGTAGCGATTTGGTTTGGTTTCTTCAATGCGCTCATTTCTATTATAAATTTCCGTAGCGATTTGGCTTAGTTTCTTCAATGCGTTCATTTTTATTACACATTTGCGTAGAGATTAATCTTCATTTCTTTAACGTGCTCTTTTCTATTATAAATCTGCACAGCGTTTAGCTTTATTTCTTTATTGAATTCCTTTCTATTATAAATTTGCGCAGCGATTTGGTTTGGTTTCTTTAATGCGCTCATTTCTATTATAAATTTACGTAGAGATTCAGCTTTATTTCTTTAATGCGTTTATTTCTATTATAAATTTGCGTAGAAATTTAACTTCATTTTTTTAATGTACTCATTTCAATTATAAATCTGTGCAGCGATTTAGCATTGTTTCTTTATTGAGTTCCTTTCTATTATAAATTTGCGTGGCGATTTAGCTTCAGTTCTTTAATGTGCTCATTTCTATTATAAGCTTACGTAGAGATTTAGCTTTATATCTTTAATGCGTTCGTTTTTATTATAGATTTGCGTAGAGATTTAGCTTTATTTTTTAATGCATTCGTTTCTATTATAAATCTGCGCAACGATTTAGCTTCATTTCTTTATTGATCTTCTGTCTAGTATAAATTAACGTAGCGATTTGGCGTTGTTTCTTGAATGCGTTCATTTCTAGTATATTTTTGCGTAACGATTTAGCTTTATTTCTTTAAGGTGCTAATTTCTATTATAAATTTGTGTAACGACTTAGTTCCATATTCATAATAAATCCTTATTTCAACTAAGTTTCATTTCTATAATGCGTTCATTTCTGTTATAAATTTATATAGCGATTTTGTTTCATCTCTTTAATGCATTCGTTTTTATTATAAATTTGCATAGAGATTTAGCTTCATCTTTTAATGCATTTATTTTGATTATATATCTGCGCAGCTATTTATCTTCATTTTTTTATTTTCTTTTTTATTATTAATTTGCTTATTTGCTTAATTTGCTAATTTGCACTTCTTTAATGTGATCATTTCTATCATAAACTTATGTTGCTATTTAACTTTATCTCTTTAATGCGTTCGCTTCTATTATAAATATGCGTAGAGATTTAGCTTCATTCTTCTAATGCACTCATTTCTATTATAAATCTACGCAGCGATTTAGCTTTATTTGATTATTGAGTTCCTTTTTATTATATTTTCCGTAGAGATTTGGCTTCATTTTTTTAATGCACTCATTTCTATTATAAATCTGCGTAGCGATTTAGCTTCATTTCTTTAATGTGCTTATTTGTATTACAAACTCACACAGCGATTTAGCTTCATTTCTTTATCGTGTTTTTTTCTATTATAAATTTGCGTAACTATTTAGCTTCATCTCTTTAATGTGCTCATTTCTATTATAAACTTACGTAGTGATTTAGCTTCATCTTTTAATGCGTTCGTTTCTATTATAAATTTGCGTACAGATTTAGCTTCTTTTTATTAATACACTCACTTCTATTATAAATTTTTGCAGCGATTTAGCTTCGTTTTCTTATTGAGTTTCTTTCTATTATAAATTTGAGTAGCGATTTTGTTTCATTTCTTTAATGTGTTGTGCTCATTTCTATTATAAGCTTACGTAGAGATTTAGCTTTATATCTTTAATGCGTTCGTTTTTATTATAGATTTGCGTAGAGATTTAGCTTTATTTTTTAATGCATTCGTTTCTATTATAAATCTGCGCAACGATTTAGCTTCATTTCTTTATTGATCTTCTGTCTAGTATAAATTAACGTAGCGATTTGGCGTTGTTTCTTGAATGCGTTCATTTCTAGTATATTTTGCGTAACGATTTAGCTTTATTTCTTTAAGGTGCTAATTTCTATTATAAATTTGTGTAACGACTTAGTTCCATATTCATAATAAATCCTTATTTCAACTAAGTTTCATTTCTATAATGCGTTCATTTCTGTTATAAATTTATATAGCGATTTTGTTTCATCTCTTTAATGCATTCGTTTTATTATAAATTTGCATAGAGATTTAGCTTCATCTTTTAATGCATTTATTTTGATTATATATCTGCGCAGCTATTTATCTTCATTTTTTTATTTTCTTTTTTATTATTAATTTGCTTATTTGCTTAATTTGCTAATTTGCACTTCTTTAATGTGATCATTTCTATCATAAACTTATGTTGCTATTTAACTTTATCTCTTTAATGCGTTCGCTTCTATTATAAATATGCGTAGAGATTTAGCTTCATTCTTCTAATGCACTCATTTCTATTATAAATCTACGCAGCGATTTAGCTTTATTTGATTATTGAGTTCCTTTTTATTATATTTTCCGTAGAGATTTGGCTTCATTTTTTTAATGCACTCATTTCTATTATAAATCTGCGTAGCGATTTAGCTTCATTTCTTTAATGTGCTTATTTGTATTACAAACTCACACAGCGATTTAGCTTCATTTCTTTATCGTGTTTTTTTCTATTATAAATTTGCGTAACTATTTAGCTTCATCTCTTTAATGTGCTCATTTCTATTATAAACTTACGTAGTGATTTAGCTTCATCTTTTAATGCGTTCGTTTCTATTATAAATTTGCGTACAGATTTAGCTTCTTTTATTAATACACTCACTTCTATTATAAATTTTGCAGCGATTTAGCTTCGTTTTCTTATTGAGTTTCTTTCTATTATAAATTTGAGTAGCGATTTTGTTTCATTTCTTTAATGTGTTGTGCTCATTTCTATTATAAGCTTACGTAGAGATTTAGCTTTATATCTTTAATGCGTTCGTTTTTATTATAGATTTGCGTAGAGATTTAGCTTTATTTTTTAATGCATTCGTTTCTATTATAAATCTGCGCAACGATTTAGCTTCATTTCTTTATTGATCTTCTGTCTAGTATAAATTAACGTAGCGATTTGGCGTTGTTTCTTGAATGCGTTCATTTCTAGTATATTTTGCGTAACGATTTAGCTTTATTTCTTTAAGGTGCTAATTTCTATTATAAATTTGTGTAACGACTTAGTTCCATATTCATAATAAATCCTTATTTCAACTAAGTTTCATTTCTATAATGCGTTCATTTCTGTTATAAATTTATATAGCGATTTTGTTTCATCTCTTTAATGCATTCGTTTTTATTATAAATTTGCATAGAGATTTAGCTTCATCTTTTAATGCATTTATTTTGATTATATATCTGCGCAGCTATTTATCTTCATTTTTTTATTTTCTTTTTTATTATTAATTTGCTTATTTGCTTAATTTGCTAATTTGCACTTCTTTAATGTGATCATTTCTATCATAAACTTATGTTGCTATTTAACTTTATCTCTTTAATGCGTTCGCTTCTATTATAAATTTGCGTAGAGATTTAGCTTCATTCTTCTAATGCACTCATTTCTATTATAAATCTACGCAGCGATTTAGCTTTATTTGATTATTGAGTTCCTTTTTATTATATTTTCCGTAGAGATTTGGCTTCATTTTTTTAATGCACTCATTTCTATTATAAATCTGCGTAGCGATTTAGCTTCATTTCTTTAATGTGCTTATTTGTATTACAAACTCACACAGCGATTTAGCTTCATTTCTTTATCGTGTTTTTTTCTATTATAAATTTGCGTAACTATTTAGCTTCATCTCTTTAATGTGCTCATTTCTATTATAAACTTACGTAGTGATTTAGCTTCATCTTTTAATGCGTTCGTTTCTATTATAAATTTGCGTACAGATTTAGCTTCTTTTTATTAATACACTCATTTCTATTATAAATTTTTGCAGCGATTTAGCTTCGTTTTCTTATTGAGTTTCTTTCTATTATAAATTTGAGTAGCGATTTTGTTTCATTTCTTTAATGTGTTGTGCTCATTTCTATTATAAGCTTACGTAGACGTTTAGCTTCATATCTTTAATGCGTTCGTTTCTATTATAAATTTACGTAGAGATTTAGCTTCGTATTTTTAATGCACTCATTTCTATTATAAATCTGCGCTGCGATTCAGCTTTATTTCGTTATTGAGTTCCTTGCTATTATAAAATTGCGTAGCGATTTAGCTTTATTTCTTTAATGTGTTCATTTTTACTATAAACTTACGTAGCGATTTAGCTTCATGTCTTTAATGCGTTCGTTTCTATTAGAAACTTGCGTAGAGATTTAGCTTCATTTTTTTTAATGCACTCATTTTTATTGTAAATGTGCGCAGCGAGTTAGATGCATTTCTTTATTGAGTTTCTTTTTATAATAAATTTGCGTAGCGAATTGGCTTCGTTTCTTTAATGAGCTTAATCGCTACGCAAATTTGTAATAGAAATGAACTCATTAGAGAAATAAACCTAAAACGCTACGTAAATTTATAATAGAAATAAGTTCTTTAAAAAAACGAAGCCAATTTATTATAAAAAGGAACTCAATAAAGAAATAAAGTTAAACCGCTACGCAATTTTATAATAGAAAGAAACTCAATAAAAAAATGAATGCAAATTCGTGCGCATATTTATAATAAAAATGAGTACATTAAAAAATTGAGCTAAACCTTTACGCAAGTTTATAATAGAAACGAACGCATTAAGGGAATGAAGCTAAATCGCTACGCTTATAATAGAAATGAGCACATTAAGGAAATGAAGTTAAATCGCTACGCAAATTTATAATGGAAAAGAACTCAATAAAAAAACAAAGTTAAATCGCACCGTAGATTTATAATAGAAATGAATGCATTAAAAAATTAAACTAAATCGCTACGCAAATTTATAATAGAAATGAACTCATTATAGAAATAAAACTAAAACGCTACGTAAATTTATAATGGAAACTGTTTCTTTATTGAGTTCCTTTCCATTATAAATTTGCGTAACGATTCGGTTTAATTTCTTTAATGCGCTTATTTCTGTTATAAATTCACTCAGCGATTTTCGCTTTATTTCTTTTATGTGTTCATTTCTATTATAAATTTGCGTAGAAATTTAGCTTCATTTCCTTAATGCATGTATTTCTATTATAAATCTGTGCAGCGATTTAGCTTCACTTCTTTATCGAGTTCTTTTCTATTATAAATTTTCGTAGCGATTTAGCTTCATTTCTTTAATGTGCGCATTTTTATTATAAGCTGACGTAGAGATTTAGCTTCGTATCCTTAATGCGTTGGTTTTTATTATAAATTGGCAACGAGATTTATCTTCATATTTTTAACGCACTCATTTCTATAATAAATCTATGCAGCGATTTAGCAGCGTTTCTTTATTGAGTTCCTTTCTATTATAAATTTGCGTAACGATTTAGCTTCATTTCTTTAATGTGATGTGCTCATTTCTAATAAGCTTACGCAGAGATTTAGCTTCATACCTTTAATGTGTTCGTTTCTATTATAAATTTGCGTAAAGATTTTGCTTCCTATTTTTAATGCACTTATTTCTATTATAAATCTGTGCAGCGGGTTAATTTCATTTCTTTATTGAGTTCCTTTTTATAATAAATTTGCGTAGCGATTTGGCTTCGTTTTTTTAATGAGCTTATTTCTATTATAAATTTAGGTAACGATTTAATTTTATTTCTTTAATGGTTTTATTGCTATTATAAATTTGCGTAGCGATTTAGCTTCAAATTTTTAATGCACTCATTTCTATTATAAATCTGCGCAGCGGTTTAACTTTATTTCTTTATTGAGTTCCTTTCCATTATAAATTTGCGTAGCGATTTAGCTTCGTTTCTTTAATGTGCTCATTTCTACTATAAGCTTACGTAGCGATTTAGCTTCATTCTTTTAATGTGTAACATGCTTTTTTGCCTATATTTCAGCATGTTACATCTGTGCTTGGCACTATATATGCTTATATATATATATATATATATATATATATAATAAATGCTTATACCTACATTTAAATATAAAATTACTCTCTTTATTACTGAAGGTCGATGCAAGCTGTGCCGAAGTATTTCTTATACTTCGTCGTGCGCTTACTCTTTTTATAACAACGAGAAAGTAGTAAGGTGCAAATGCGTTCATTTCTATTATAAACTTGCGTAGAGATTTAGCTTCATTTGTTTAATGCACTTATTTCTGTTATGAAGCTGCGCAGCGATTTAGCTTCACTTCTTTGTTGAATTCCTTTCTATAATAAATTTGCGTAGCCATTTGGTTTAATTTCTTTAATGCGCTCATTTCTATTATAAATTTACCTAGCGATTTAGCTTCATTTTTTTAATGCATTTATTTCTATTATAAATCTGTGCAGCGATTTTGCTTCGTTTCTTTATTGAGTTCTTTTCTACTGTAAATATGCGTAGTGGTATACCTTCATTTCTTTAATGTGCTCATTTCTATTATAAGCTTACGTAGAGATTTAGCTTCATATCTTTAATGCGTTCGTTTCTACTATAAACTTGCGTAGAGATTTAGCTTTATTTTCTTAATGCACTCATTTCTATTGTAAATATGCGCAGCGGGTCAGATTCATTTCTTTATTGAGTTCCTTTTTATAATAAATTTGCGTAACGATTTGACGTCGTTTCTTTAATGAGCTTATTTCTATTATAAATTTACGTAGCGATTAGTTTTATTTCTTTAATGAGTTCATTTCTATTATAAATCTGCGCAGCGGTTTAACTCTTTCCTTCATTGAGTTCCTTTGCTTTATAAATTTGCGTAGCGATTTAGCTTAATTTTTTTAATGTGCTCATTTCTACTATAAATTTACAAAGCAATTTAGCTTTATTTCTTTAATGCGTTCGTTTCTATTATAAATTTGCGTAGAAATTTAGCTTCATTTTTCAAATGCACTCATTTCTATTATAAATCTGAGCAGCGATTTAGCTTTATTTCTTTCTTGAGTTCTTTACTATTATAAAATTGCGTATCGATTTGGTTTGGTTTCTGTAATGCACTCATTTCTATTATAAATTTGCCTGGCGATTTCTTTGGTTTTTTTAATGCGCTCATTTCTGTTATAAATTTACGTAGCGATTTAGCTTTATTTCTTTAATGCGTTCGTTTGTGTAGAGATTCAGGTTCATTTTTTAATGCATTCATTTCTATTATAAACCTGCGCAACGATTTAGCTTTGTTTCTTGATTGAGTTCCTTTCCATTATAAATTTGCCTAGCGATTTAACTACATTTCTTTAATGTGCTCATTATTATTATTATAAACCTACGTAGCGATTTAACTTCATCTCTTTAATGCGTTCGTAAATTTACGTAGAGATTTAGCTTTTTTTAATGCACTCATTTGTATTATAAATCTGAGCAGCGATTTATTTTTCATTTCTTTATTGAATTCCTTTCTATTATAAATTTGCGTGGCAATTTGGTTTGGTTTCTTTAATGCTCTCATTTCTGTTATAAAATTACGTAGCGATTTAGCTTTATTTCTTTAATGCGTTCATTTCTGTTACAAATTTGCGAAGAGATCTACTTTCATTTTCTTAATGCAATCATTTTAATTATAAATATGAGCAGCGATTTAGTTTTATTTCTTTATTGAGTTCCTCTGAATTATAAATTTGCGTAGCGATTTAACTTCATTTTCTTAATGTGCTCATTTCTATTATAAGCTTGCGTTGCGATTTAACTTCATTCGTTTAATGCGTTCGTTTCTATTATAAACTTGCGTAAAGGTTTAGCTTAATTTTTTAATATACTCATTTTTATTATAAATATGCGCAGCGATTTACATTCATTTCTTTATTGAGTCACTTTTTATTATAAATTTCCGTAGAAATTTAGCTTCATTTCTCTAATGCACCCATTTTTATTTAAAATCTGCGTTGCGATTTAGCTTCATTTCTCTATTGATTTCCTTTCAATTATAAATTAACGTAGCAATTTTTGTGCGTTTCCTTAATGGGTTCATTTTTATTATAAATTTTCGTAGCGATTTTGATTCATTTCTTTAATTCCTTTATTTGTATTATAAATTTGCAGAGAGATTTAGTTTCATTTTTTAATGCATTCATGTCTATTATAAATATCAGCAGCGATTTAGTTTTATTTCTTTATTGAGTTCTTTTCTATTAGAAATTTGCGTAGCAATTTGGCTTCATTTCCTTAATGTGCTCATTTCTATTATAAACTTACGTAGCGTTTTAGCTTCATCTCTTTAATGCCTTCGTTTCAATTATAAACTTGCGTAGAAATTTAGCATAATTTTTTAATGCATTCATTTCTGTTATAAATATGCATAGCGATTTAGATTCATTTTCTTATTGAGTTTCTTTCTATTATAAATTTCCTTAGAAATTTAGCTTTATTTCTCTAATGCACTCATTTTTATTATAAATTTGCGTTGCGATTTAGCTTCATTTCTCTATTGATTTCCTTTCCATTATAAATCAACGTATCGATTTTGCTTCGTTTCTTTAGTGCTCTCATTTCTATTAGAAATTTACGTAGCGATTTTGCTTTATTTCTTTAATGTGCTCATTTATATTATAAATTTGCGTAATAATGTAGTTCCATATTCTTAACGAATCCCTATTTATTAGAAACAAAATTAATTAATTTTGCATCTTGACTTAGTTTTATTTCTACAATGCGTTCCTTTCTATTATAAATTTACATAGCGATTTAGCTTCATCTTTTTAATGTGTTCGTTTCTATTATAAATTTGGGTATAGGGTTTAGCTTTATTTTTTTTAGTACACTTATTTCTATCATAACCCTTCACAGCGATTTAGCCTAATTTCTTTATTGGGTTCCTCTCTATTATATATTTCCGTAGAGATTTAGCATCATTTCTTTAATGTGCCCATTTCTATTATTAACTCATGTAACGATTTAACTTCATCTGCTTTATGTCTTCGTTTTTATTATAAATTTGGGTAGAGATTTAGCTTTATTTCTATTTTAAATCGGCATAGCGATTTAGCTTTCTCTTTTTTTAATTTCGTTTCTATTATAAATTAGCGTAGCGATTTGGCTTCTTTTCTTTAATGCGCTTATTTCTAGTAAAAATTTACGTAGGGCTTTAGCTTTACTTCTGTAATGCGTTCATTTCTATTACAATTTGCGTAACGATTTAGCTTTATTTTTTTAATGTGCTCATTTCTATTATAAATTTGCATAGCGATTCAGATTCATTTCTTTAGTGTACTCATTTCCGTTATAATTTTTGCGTAACGATTTAGCTCCATATTCTTAATCAATCCCTATCTATTAAAAACAAAATTATTTAATTTCACATCTTGACTTAGTTTCATTTCTATAATGCGTTTATTTCTATTATATATCTACATAGCGATTTAGCTTCATCTCTTTAATACATTCGTTTCTATTATAAATTTACGTAGAGTTTTAGCTTTATTTTTTTAATACACTCGTTTCTTTATTGAGTTCTTTTCTATTATAAGTTTGCGTAGCGATTTGGCTTTGTTTCTTTCATGCGCTCATATCTATTATAAATTTGCGTAGCGATTTCGTTTCATCTCTTTAATGCGTTCATTTCTGTTATAAATAAATATATCACTACACGAACCGATTCAGTTTCGTTTCTTTAATGCACTCATTTTTACTACAAATGAAATAAGTTCACCTCATAGAGCGAATTATATTTATTTCCTTAATGCACTCATTTCTATTAAAATTTTGTGTTAAGGTATATCTTCATTCTTTTAATGCGTTCATTTCTATTATAATATATTTTTAACGTTTAACTTCGTTTCTTTAAAGCGTTCATTACTATTATAAATTTGCGTCGCGATTTAGCTTTATTTCTTTAATGCGTACTATCTAGAATAAGTTTACTTAGCGATTTAACTTCATCTCTTTAATGCGTTCGTTTCTATTATAAATTTGCGTAAAGGTGTAGCTTCCTTTTTTAATGCACTCTGTTCTATTATAAATCTGCGCAGCAATTTAGCTTCATTTCTTTATTGAGTTCCTTTCGATTATAAATTTGCGTAGCTATTTGGCCTCGTTTCTTTAGTGCCATCGTTTCTATTATACATTTGTGTAACGATTTAGTTTCATTATTTTAATAAACGCTTTTCTATTAAAAATAAAACTAATTAAAATCACATAATGGATTGGCTTCATTTCTTTAATGTGCTCTTTGTTGTTATAAATTCATATATCACTTCACGAACCAATTCACTTACCTTTCTTTAATGCCGTACTTTTGGTTTCTAAAATATTAGACCTGAAAGTCGAGAGCAGTACTTTGGATACAGCTCGTTTTTCATTACAAATGGAATAAGTTCACTTCATAAAGCGATTTAGATTCGTTTCTTTAATGCGCTTTTGTCTATTATAAATTTGCGTAAGGATTTAGCTTCATTTTCTTAATGCGTTTATTTCTATTATAAATTTTCTTACCAATTCAGCTACATTCTATTAATTCGTTTATTTTTATTATAAATTTACGTAGCGATTTAGCATCACATCTTTTATGCGCTAATTTTTGTTACGAATTTGCGTAGCGATTTAGCTTCATTTTTTAATGTGTTCATTTCTACTATAAATTTGCGTAATAATTTAGCTTTACTTCTGTAGTGTGTCGTTTTATATTTAAAATAAGATTAAATAATTTCACACAAAGGTTTAGTTTCATTCGTTAATGTGCTCTTTCAAATCACTTCGCGCAGCGATTTAGCTTCAATTTTGTAATGCGCTTGTCTCTATCACCTAGTGATTTAGCTTTATTTCTTCGATGCGATAATTTTTATCATTAAAAGAATCGGTTAACTTCGCCCCACGATTTATCTTCATCTCTTTAATGCGCATGCTTCTATCAATTAGTGATTTACCTTTATTTCTTTAATGCGAAAATTTTATTATAAAAAACCCAAATAACTTTGCGCAGCGATTCAGCTTCATCTCCTTAATGAGCACGTCTCTGTAACCTAGCGATTTAGCTTTATTGATTTGATGCGATAATTTCTATTATAAAAAGAATCGATTCACTTTTCGCTACGATTTTGTGTCAACTCTTTAATGCGCTTGTCTCTAGCACCTAACAATTTAGCTTTATTTTTTAATGCCATAATTTCTATTAAAAGAGAATTAATTCACTTAACGCAGCGATTTAGCTTGATCTCTTTAATGCACTCGTCTTCATCACCTACTGATTTAGCTTTATTTCTGCAATGCGATAATTTATATTATAAAAAGAGCCAAATAACTTTGCGCAGCGATATAGCTTCATCTCTTTAATGAGCACGTCTCTATCATGTAGCGATTTAGCTTTATTTGTTTGATGCGATGATTTCTATTATAAAAAGAATCAATTCACTTTGTGTTTGTCTCTAACACCTTGCAATTTAGCTTTACTTTTTTAATGCAATAATTTATATTAAAAAAAAGCCAATTAACTTCGCGCGGCCACTTAGATTCATCCCTTTAATGTGTTTGTTTCCATCACGTATTGATTAAGCTTTATTTCTTTAATGCAATAATTTCTATTAAAAAAGAATTAATGCACTTAACGCAGCGATTTTGCTTTATCTTTTTAATGATAGAGACAAGTACATTAGAGAGATGCAGTTAAATTGCTGCGCAAAGTTAATTGGCTCCATTTATAATAGAAATTATCGCATTAAAGAAATAAAGCTAGATCACTAGGTGATAAAACATTAAAGAGATGAAGCTAAATCGCTACTCAAATTGAATCGTTTCTTTAATGCGTTCATATTTTAAAAAATATAATTTATTTTACCACGATTATCTTAATTTACTTTCTCTTACTTAACATGGCAATTTACCTTGCGGCTTCCTTCACTTAATTTGAGGCGCACAGAATAATTATACTTACAGGTTTGTGCAAGAGCTCAACGTTACAATGAAGACGTTTCTGATGTTTGATTTTGCCTCGTGCGCATTACAGATTGCTGTGCTAGTTTTTACCGTCGCTGTGGTATGTAGTAGGCTCCAAGGCGCGCTGAACGTGCACCTTGAACCTGAAAAAGAACAAGCCTTTTCTAATCTATGATTTGTTCCAGATCGACTTTTCGTTTGCGCTGTTGAACACAGTGGTGTATTTAATTACAGCACTGACTCAAGTATTTTTATTCTACTGGTATGCTAACGAGATCATAGTGGAGGTAAGTAGAGCGGCTTAAAGTATGATTTACTGAAACTAGGCAACCTACGCTACAATCAAGCAGTTGCATGTTTGAAAAGTAAGGCTACGAACTCTAATCTATTGTAAAGTTGTTTGTAGCACAAAATTTTGGAAAATAAAGTAAAAATTTGTAGGGAATTGGCAACCTGTAGCTGAAGCATAGAAAACAGCGCGTAGCAGCTGATTTCTTAATATTTACCGTTTTCTGTAATTTAAATGTAATCTGATAAGTATTTTATTATCTGCAGAGTATGGAAGTGGCAAACGCCGCTTACGAAAGTCAATGGTATCTATGTAAGGAGAGTGACAAAAGGACACTGATAATAATGATGATCAGAGCACAGCGACCTCTAACGCTTCAAGTAGGACCTTTGTACGTTATGTCAACTCAAACCATGGTTGCTGTAAGTATAAACAATTTCTATGCCCAAAAACGTCCTTATTGTTTGCAGATAATGAGAGCTGGTTACACGTATGCAACTATAATGCGACGTCTATATAAGGGATGAAGAAAGGGCTTCAAATGTATTATTCTGTTGAACGTATATAGCATTGTTGACTATTTTTCTCACAAATAACTAAGGAAATAGAGCTTTTGTAATTGATTTGTTGTATTTTGTTTAGAACGAATGGATAGATAAACGGACAGAAAGACGGGCGGGCGAACGGACGGACGGACGGTCGGACGGATGGCCGATGGACGAAAGGGTGAGTGGACGAGCGGTCGGACGCACGCACGGACAACGGACGAAACGACTGATGGACAGACGATCAGACATACAAACTGTCGAAATGGTGGGCAAGCAGACGAGCAAACGAATGGACAAGCAGGCAGACGGATGGACAAACAAACGAGAAATTAGCAACTAAGAAATCAAATGAACGAACAAACTATCAACCGAGAAATCAAACGAAGGAAGGAAGAATAAACGGACACACTGACGGACGAGTGGGCGGAAGTATAAGCAGGCAAATAGAAGACGTACGAACAAACGAACAAACGAACAAACAAACAAACGAACAAACGAACAAACGAACAAACAAACAAACGAACAAACGAACAAACGAACAAACGAACAAACGAACAAACGAACAAACGAACAAACGAACAAACGAACAAACGAACAAACGAACAAACGAACAAACGAACAAACGAACAAACGAACAAACGAACAAACGAACAAACGAACAAACGAACAAACGAACAAACGAACAAACGAACAAACGAACAAACGAACAAACGAACAAACGAACAAACGAACAAACGAACAAACGAACAAACGAACAAACGAACAAACGAACAAACGAACAAACGAACAAACGAACAAACGAACAAACGAACAAACGAACAAACGAACAAACGAACAAACGAACAAACGAACAAACGAACAAACGAACAAACGAACAAACGAACAAACGAACAAACGAACAAACGAACAAACGAACAAACGAACAAACGAACAAACGAACAAACGAACAAACGAACAAACGAACAAACGAACAAACGAACAAACGAACAAACGAACAAACGAACAAACGAACAAACGAACAAACGAACAAACGAACAAACGAACAAACGAACAAACGAACAAACGAACAAACGAACAAACGAACAAACGAACAAACGAACAAACGAACAAACGAACAAACGAACAAACGAACAAACGAACAAACGAACAAACGAACAAACGAACAAACGAACAAACGAACAAACGAACAAACGAACAAACGAACAAACGAACAAACGAACAAACGAACAAACGAACAAACGAACAAACGAACAAACGAACAAACGAACAAACGAACAAACGAACAAACGAACAAACGAACAAACGAACAAACGAACAAACGAACAAACGAACAAACGAACAAACGAACAAACGAACAAACGAACAAACGAACAAACGAACAAACGAACAAACGAACAAACGAACAAACGAACAAACGAACAAACGAACAAACGAACAAACGAACAAACGAACAAACGAACAAACGAACAAACGAACAAACGAACAAACGAACAAACGAACAAACGAACAAACGAACAAACGAACAAACGAAAATAAGCTCTAAAAATCGTTTTAAATCATTTTTTCAGTTTTTTTCAGGTTTCGTTTGAACAGAATCGTTTAAAACCATCTGTAAATCGTGCAAGATTATTTGTCTAAATTTATGCAGGTTTTTTAGCGGAAGCTCCGTTTTTCTAATTTTTTATAAGGTTTGTGTGAGTAGTAGCTCTGAAAATCGAACAAAACCATTTTTCTCAATTGCTGCATGTTTCGTTTGAGCAAAAAGCTCTGAAAATCAAGTTAAACAGAACCGTGTAAAACCGTTTCTCTGTAAATCGTGTAAAATTGTTTCTAAACTTCCGTTGAATAGGCGCTCTGTAAATCGTATAAAACTATTTCCATAATTTTTCAGATTTCGTTTGAGTAGCAGCTCTGAAAATCGTGCAAAATTATTTCTCTAAATTTCTGTACGTTTTGTTTGAGCAGAAGCTCTGAAAATTGTGTTAAATTATTTTTGCATATTTCTGTAGATCTCCCTTAAACAGATTCGTGTAAAACTGTTTCTATAGAAGTTCTCTCTTTAAATCGTGTAAAACTATGTATCTAAATTTCTATAGATTTCGTTGAGTAGCAGCTCTGAAAATCGTATAAAACCATTTCCATAATTTTTTTTAGATTTTGTTTAACCAACAGCTCAAAAAACGTGCAGAATTATTTCTTTAAATTGCTACACGTTTCGTTTGAACAGAAGCTCTAAAAATCAAGTTAAACTATTTTTCTAAATTTCTACAGGTCTCGTTTGAACAGAATCTTGTGTAAAGCTACTTGTGTAGAAGCTCTCTCGTGTATAATCGTGTTTCTAAATTTCTAAAGGTTTCGTTGAGTGGAAGCTCCGAAAATCGTATAAAACCGTTTTCCTAATTTTCTTTAGGTTCGTTTAAACAGCAGTTCTAAAAATCAAACAACGTATTTTTTCAAATTGCTGCATTTTTCGTTTGAGCAGAAGCTCTGAAAATTATGTTAAACTATTTTTCCAAATTTCTGCAGGTTTCGTTTCTGTAGAAGTTCCTCTGTAAATCGTTTGAAATTATGTTTTTAAATTTGTGAAGTTTTTGTTAAGTAGAAGCTCTGAAAATCATATAAAGCTATTTTTATAAATTTCTTAAGTTTTCGTTTGGGTAGTAGCTCTGAAAGTTGTGCAAAATATTTCTCTAAATTTATGCATATTTTGTTGGAACAGAAGCTCTGAAAATCGTGTTAAATCATTTTGTGAAATTTCTGTCAGTTTCGTTTGAACAGAATCGTGCAAACCTTTGTAAATCGTGTAAAATTATTTGTCTAGTTTCTGCTGGTTTTGTCGAGTGGATGCTCTGAAAATCTCATAAAACCATTTTAATAAATTTTTTCGAATTTCGTTTGAGTAGTAGCTCAAAACCATTTTTTCTAAATCGCTGCATGTTTCGTTTAAAAAAAAACCAATTGTTTTGCATGATTTGCACTCAAGCCAAACCGGCAGAAACTTAGAAATATTTTTTTCATGATTTTCAGAGCTACTATTCAAACGAAACCTAAAGAAATCCATAAAATGTTTTTATACGGTTTTCAAAGCTTCTACTCGAGCAAAAACTGCGGAAACTTTAAAAAATAATTTTACCCGATTTACAGAGATATCCCCTATACAAGTGGTATTACATGATTCTATTCAAACGAGAGCCTCTGCTCCAACTTGCAAAAATTTACAGAAGTAGTTTGCACAATCTTCAAAGTTACTACCCAAATGAAACCTGAATAAATTCATGAAACTAATTTTATACGATTTTCAGAGCTTCTATTCAATGAAACATGCAGAAATTTAGAAACATAATCTTACACGATTTACAGGGAAAGCCTCTATACAAGTGGTTTTATTTGACTCTATTTAAACAAGACTTACAGAAATTTGGAAAAATAGCTTAACACGAATTTCAAAGCTTCTGCTTTAACAAAACGTGCCGTAATTTAGAGAAAATGGTTTTACACGATTTTGAAAGCTACTACTCAAACGAAGCCTGAAGAAATTTATGAAAAGAGTTTTATACAATTTTCAGAGCTTCTACTCAACGAAACCTGTAGAAATTTAGACACAATTTTTCACGATCTACAAAGAAACAGTTTTACACAATTCTGTTAAAGCGAGACCTGCTGAAATTTGGAAAAATAGTTTAACACGATTTTCAGAGCTTCCGCTCAAACGAAACGTGCAGAAATATAGAGAAATAGTTTTGCACGATATTCAGAACTGTTACTTAAACGAAATCTGAAAAAAATTATGGAAACGGTTTTATACGATTTTCAGAGCGCTTACTCAACGGAAGATGCTCAAGTTTAGAAACATAATTTTACATGATTTACAGAAAAACGGTTTTATACGGTCCTATTCAAACGAGACCTGCTGAAATTTGGGAAAATAGTTTAACACGATTTTAAAAGCTTCCGCTCAAACAAAACGTGCAGAAATTTAGAGAAATAGTTTGGTATAATTCTGAGAGCTACTACCCAAACGAAACCTGAAGGAATTCATGAAAATGGATTTATACGATTTTCGGAGCGTGCACTCAACTGATCCTTCAGAAATTTAGAAACATAATTTTATGCTATTTACACAGACAGCTTCTATGCAAATAGTCCTACACGAATCTATTCAAACGAGATCTGCAAAAATTTGGAAATAATTTAACACGATTTTCAATCCTTCCGCTCAAACAAAACGTGCAGAAATTTAGTAAAATAGTTTGTCGGGATTTTCATGAAATTCATGAAAATAGTTTTATACGGTTTTTAAGGGTTCTGCTCACGCAAAACTAGCAAAAACTAGTCAAACGATTTTACACGATTTACAGTTTTACACGATTCTATTCAAACGAAACTTTGGAAAAATAATTTAACACGAGTTAGAACAGAATCGCGTAAAACTCTGTAAATCGTGTAAAATTATTTATCTAGATTATGCAGGTTTCGTTGAGTAAAAATTCTGAAAATCGTGTTAAATAGTACTTTGACATTTCTGTAGGTTGCGTTTGAACAGAATCGTGTAAAACTCTGTAAATCGCATTAAATCATTTTTCTATTTTCTGCAGGTTTCGTTGAGTAGATGCTCTGAAAATCGTGTTTCGTTGAGAAAAAGCTCTGAAAATCGTGTTAAATTGGTCTTTGAAATTTTGGTCGGTCTCGTTTGAACAGAATCGTATATAACTCTGTAAATCGTTGAAAATTATTTTTCTATTTTCTGCAGGTTTCGTTGAGCAGAAGCTCTGAAAATCGGATAAAACAATTTTCATGGATTTCTTCAGGTTTCGTTTGAACAGAATCGTATAAAACTCTGTAAATGATGTAAAATTATTTGTCTAGTTTCTGCAGGCTTTGTTAAGTAGAAGCTCTGAAAATCGTGTTTTGTTGAGAAAAAGCTTTGAAAATCGCGTTAAATTGTTATTTGAAATTTCTGTCGGTCTCGTTTGAACAGAATCGTGTAAACCGCTGTAAATCGTGTAAAATTATTTGTTTAGTTTCTGCAGGCTTCGTTCAGTAGAAGCTCTGAAAATCGTGTTTCGTTGAGAAGAAGCTCTGAAAATCGTGTTAAATTGTTATTTGAAATTCCTGTCGGTCTCGTTTGGACATAATCGTGTAAAACTCTGTAAATCGTGTAAAATTATTTGTCTAGTTTTGGCAGGCTTCGTTGAGTAGAAGTTCTGAAAATAGTGTTTTGTTGAAAAGCTCTGAAAATCGTGTTAAATTGTTATTTGAAATTTCTATCGGTTTCGTTTGAACAGAATCGTGTAAAACTGTAAATCGTGTCAAACTATTTGTCTAGTTTCTGCAGGCTTCGTTGAATAGAAACTCTGAAAATCGTGTTTCGTTGAGAAGAAGCTCTAAAAATAGTGTTAAATTGTTATTTGAAATTTCTGACGGTCTCGTTTGAACGGAATCATGTAAAACTTTGTAAATCCTTAAACTTATTTGTATAGTTTCTGCAGGTTTTGTTAAGAAGAAGCTTTGAAAATACGGTTTTGTTGAGAAGAACCTCTGAAAATCGAGTTAAATTGCTATTTGAAATTTCTGTCGGTCTCGTTTGAACAGAATCGTGTAAAACTCTGTAAATCCTGTAAACTTATTTGAATAGTTTCTGCAGGTTTCGTTGAGTAGAACCTCTAAAAATCGTGTTTCGTTAAGAAGAAGCTCTGAAAATCGTGTTAAATTGTTATTTAATATTTCTATCGGTCTCGTTTGAACAGAATCGTGTAAAACTGTAAATCGTATCAAATTATTAGTCTAGTTTCTGCAGGCTTCGTTGAGTAGTAGCCCTAAAAATTGTGTTTCGTTGAGAAGAAGCTCTGAAATTCGTGTTAAATTCTTATTTGAAATTTCAATCGGTCTCGTTTGAACAGAATCGTAAAAACTCTGTAAATCGTGTTAAATTATTTATCTGGTTTCTGCAGGTTTCGTTGAATAGAAGCTCTGAAAATCGTGTTTCGTTGAGAAGAAGCTCTGAAAATCGTGTTAAATTGTTATTTAATATTTCTATCGGTCTCGTTTGAACAGAATCGTGTAAACCGCTGTAAATCGTGTCAAATTATTTGTGCAGTTTCTGCAGGCTTCGCTGAGTAGAAACTTTGAAAATCGTGTTTTATTGAGAAGAAGCTCTGAAAATCGTGTTAAATTGTTATTTCAAAATTTTATGGTTCTCGTTTGAACAGAATCGTAAAAACTTTGTAAATCGTGCTAAATTATTTGTCTAGTTTCTGCAGGCTTCGTTGAGTAGAAGCTCTGAAGATTGTGATTCGTTGAGAAGAAGCACTGAAAGCCGTGTTAAACTATTATTTGAAATTTCTGACGGCCTCGTTTGAACAGAATCGTGTAAAACTCTGTAAATCGTGTAAAATTATTTGTCTGGTTTCAGCAGGCTTGGTTGAGTAGAAGCTATGAAAATCGTGTTTTGTTGAGAAGAAGCTCTGAAAATTGCGTTAAATTGTTATTTGAAATTTCTGTCGGTCTCGTTTGAACAGAATCGTGTAAACCGCTGTAAATCGTGTAAAATTATTTGTCTAGTTTCGGCAGGCTTCGTTGAGTAGAAGTTCCGGAAATCGTGTTTCGTTAAAAAGCTCTGAAAATCGTGTTAAATTGTTACTTGAAATTTCTATCGGCCTCGTTTGAACAAAATCGTGTAAAACTTTAAATCGTGTCAAATTATTTGTCTAGTTTTTGCAGGCTTTGTTGAGTAGAAGCTCTGAAAATCGTGTTTCGTTGAAAAAACGCTCTGAAAATCGTGTTTTATTGTTATTTGAACTTTTTGTAGGTCTCGTTTGAACAGAATCGTGTAAAATTCTGTAAATCGTGTAAAATTATTCGTCTAGTTTCTGCAGGCTTCGTTGAGTAGAAGCTCTGAAAATCGTGTTTCGTTGAGAAGACGCTCTGAAAATCGTGTTTTATTGTTATTTGAACTTTTTGTAGGTTTCGTTTGAACAGAATCGTGTAAAACTCTGTTAATCGTGTAAAATTATTTGTCTAGTTTCTGCAGGCTTCGTTCAGTAGAAGCTCTGAAAATCGTGTTTCGTTGAGAAGAAGCTCTGAAAATCGTGTTAAATTGTTATTTGAAATTTCTGTTGGTCTCGTTTAAGCAGAATCGTGCAAAGCTTTGTAGATCGTGTCAAATTATTTGTCTAGTTTCGGCAGGCTTTGTTGACTAGAAGGTCTGGAAATCGTGTTTCGTTGAGAAGAAGCTCTGAAAATCGTGTTAAATTGTTATTTGAAATTTCTGTCGGTCTCGTTTGGACAGAATCGTGTAAAACTCTGTAAATCGTGTAAAATTATTTGTCTAGTTTCTGCAGGTTTCGTTGAGCAGTAGCTCTGAAGATCGGATAAAACCCTTTTCATGGATTACTTTAGGTTTCGTTTGAGCAGTAGCTCTAAAAATCGTGCAAAACGATTTTCCTAAATTTTTGTAGGGGATGTATGAATGAAGGTGTTATGAATAAAATACATGATAAATAAGGAAATATTCCAGAGGAAACAAGTGAATGAATGACGGATGAATGAGCTAACGTTCGAACGAATGAGTGAGTAAGTGAGCATGTGAGTGAATGAATGGATCAGTGAAGGAGTGAATAATGCTGCTCGTTGATTTCTATATGTATTATAAGTTAGACAAGTTTTTGGAAATAAGGGGTGTAAGGACTTTTTCAAATGAATGAGCGCGTGAACGAACGGATGAATGAATGAATTAATAAACGAACAAGAATGACTGAAAGAATAACCTAATGAGTGAATGAATGAATGAGTTAGTAAGTGTATGATGAATGAAGAACGAAGGGTTAAAGTTGTTAAATCAGAACTTTGACCCGTACAGGTTAGAAATAATTATCGTACTCGTTGACGGTAATGAACACAAGTGGCTGCTTATAAAATCTTCTCGTTCTAGACATGCATAATTTACCGAAACGCAGTAAGTAGAGCATACCATCAACATTTCCACACGAGAGAAGATAAACAAAAACAATGCAAGCGTTGAAACAGACAAAGAATAAGAGAAAGACAAACATAACAGTACCATCTCCATCTCCAACGCAACACCCAAGACAATGATTCACATTCCTTCTGCATCTCTCAACCTTCGATGGTGACGTAAGAATTACACGCTTTCGCCTCGGGTTAATCTTTAGTCAACCGCAACGCAGTTCGACACTTATTACCATTGAAGTATCTGCAAATGTTAGTACAAACCACGATGGCCACCCTTACTGGCGTAATTTAATAACGCCGTGCTGCCAAGGGGGGTGTCGTTATTGTTTACAAACGAAAGTGATGTTGGTATTTATTGTTTAGTGATTTCAATATGGATTCTAGAACAAGGAACCTTTGGTATGTGAATATGTTAAGTTGTTGTACCTTGTAGAAAGTTTTGCTTTGGGCGTTGGTTGTTTACGAAATTAGGTTATAATTTAACTGAGCGAGAAGCTTATTTCCAAGACAGTTGAAAACCCTTTTTTGATGGAGCGGTGGCCATTGGGGAATTTTAGCCCTGCAGGCGTTAGCGTTGGTGTAAATATCCTTGGACCGGTTCGTGATATAATATTACAACAAAAGCCATTTTGTTCAGGAAGTTCGCCTCTTTAATTTTAATTTCTTACATTTTTAGCGTAAATTGAGGCCTACTATGTGAAAATCGCTTCCAAAGTTTGGTGTTGAAATTTAAAAAATTTTCAAAGTAGGTGTTAAATATATGGGTAGCTCATTCACCTTAGCTAGAGTTTTAAAAACCTATAAGTTCTTCCTTTTTATAAATTTTTGATAATTTGAGAGGGTTGGGATTTCTGTGGGGCTTACTGTAAGGCTATAATTTTTGTAAGTATGGTGACAAACTATAGCCAAAAATTCTAAATTTTATATTTAACTCTATGCCATATGTTATAAGCGTCAGTAAATGTTGCAAATTTCGTATAAGTTCGACAAATGCCTCTCAAATATCACAAATATCGTCAAGTGTTAAATTCCTCTAACCTTTCAAATATCGCCAAATGTTACACATTTTTTACAGATCGTTCAAACGTCATAGAAATTCGACAAATGCTTTACAAATGCAGCCAAATGTCATCCATGTCTTACAAATATCACAAATGTCGTCATGTGTTACATTCGTCAAATGTTACAAATTTTAGAAATGAATTACAAATTTAACGAATGCCTTCCAAATGTTACAAATATCAAATGTTGGACATGTCTTGCAAATGCTACAATCATCAAATGTTACAAGCATCGGTAAATGTTATAAATTTCTAACAAATCTTATAAACGTCTTACAATTTCGACAAATGCCTTTGAATTGTTACAAATATCGTCAAGTGTTACAAACCTCTAACCTTTCAAACATCGCCAAATGCTACACATTTTTACAGATCTTACAAATGTCTTAGAGTTTCGACAAATGCCTTTCAATTGCAGCCAAACGTCATCCATGTCTTACAAATATCACAAATGTCGTCATGTGCTACATTCGTCAAGTGTTACAAATTCTAGAAATGACTTACAAATTTGACGAATGCCTTCCAAATGTTACAAATATCAAATGTTAGACGTGTCTTGCAAATGTTACAAATGCTACAATCATCAAATGTTACAAGCGTCAGTAAATGTTGCAAATTTTGTATAAATTCGACAAATACCTTACAAATATTACAAATATCGTCAAGTGTTACAATCCTCTAACCTTTCAAACATCGTCAAATGTTACACGTTTTTTACAGATCGTACAAACGTATTAGAAATTCGACAAATGCCTTTCAAATGCAGCCAAATGTCATACATGTATTATAAATATCACACATGTCAAGTGGTACAATCGTGAAATGGAGAACTTGAGTTTTCGTGGAAAACTTGAATATCCGTGAAAAACTTGAATTTTCGTGGAAAATTTGAATTTTCGTGGTAAACTTGAATTTTTGGAGAAAACTTAAATTTTCGTGGAAAACTTGAGTTTTCGTGGGAAACTTGAGTTTTCGTGGGAACCTTGAGTTTTCGTGGAAAACTTGGGTTTTCGTGGAAAACTTGAGTTTTCGTGGAAAACTTTGGTTTTCGGGAAAAGCTTGAGTTTTCGGGGAAAACTTGAATATCCGTGGAAAACTTCAATATTCGTGGAAAACTTAAATTTTCTAGGAAAACTTGAATTTTCGTAAAAACTTGAATTTCCGCGGAAAACTTAAATTTTCGTAAAAAACTTGAATTTTCGGGGCAAACTTGAATTTTTTGGTTAAGTTGAGTTTTGTGGAAACTTGAAATTCCGAGGAAAACTTAAATTTTCGTGCAAAACTTGCTTTTCGTGGAAAACTTGGGTTTTCGGGAAAAACTTGTATATCCGCGGAAAACTTAAATTTTCCTGGAAAACTTGCATTTTCGTGGAAAACTTGAATGTTCGTGGAAAACGTAGGTTTTCGCGGAAACTTGAATTTTCGTGGAAAAGTTGAATTTTTGTGGACAAGTTAAGTTTTCGGGGAAAACTTGAATTTTCATGGAAAACTTGAATTATCGTGGAAAACTTGAATTTTTGTGAAAAACTTGAGTGTTCGCGGGAACTTGAGTTTTTGTGGGAATCTTGAGTTTTCGTGGTACACTTGAGTTTTCGTAGAAAACTTGAATTTTCGTGAAAAACTTGAATTTTCGTAAGAAACTTGAGTTTTCGTGGAATACTTGAGATTTCTTGGGAAACTTCAGTTTTCATGGGAACCTTGAGTTTTGGTGAAAAACTTGGATTTTCGTGAAAAACTTTAATTTTTGTGGACAAGTTTAGTTTTCGTGGAAAACTGGAATTTTCGTGGAAAACTTGAGTTTTCGTAGAAAACTTGAGTTTTCGTGAGACACTTGAGTTTTCGTGGGAAACTTGATTTTTCGTGGGAACCTTGAGTTTTCGTGGAAAACTTGGGTTTTCAGGAAAAACGTGAGATATCGTGGAAAACTTGTGTTTGCGTGGAAAACTGGAGTTTTCGTGAAAAACTTGAGTTTTCGTGGAAAACTTGACCTTAATTTAGAAAATGACACGGTCTCAACCCGGAACCATAAATAATTATTATGACTCCGGCCGTGAAAGCTTCCGACAATAACTTGACCTTTCGTTGAAAACTTGATTTTTCGTGGAAAACTTGAGTTAGACATTTTATATGTTCGACAAATGCCTCTCAAATATTACAAATACCGTCAAGTGTTACAATCCACTAATCTTTCAAACATCGCCAAATGTTACACATTTTTTACAGATCATACAAACGTTTTAGAAATTCGACAAATGCCTTTCAAATGCAGCTAAATGTTATCCACGTCTTACAAATACCACAAATATCGTCATGTGTTAAAATCGTCAAATGTTACAAATTTTAGAAATGATTTAGAAATTTAACGAATGTCTTCCAAATGTTACAAATATCAAATGTTGGACATGTCTTGCAAATGTTGCAAATGCTACAATCATCAAATGTTACCAGCGTCGATAAATGTTACAAATTTCTTACAGATATTATAAACATCTTACAATTTCGACAAATATCTTTCAAATGTTACAAATGTCAAGTTTACAATTCTCTAAACTTACAAACATTGTCAAATATTACACTTTTTTTTTTCAAATTTTACAAACGTCTTACAATTTGGACAAATGCCTTTCAGATGCTACAAATGTCGTTAAGTGTTACAATCCACTAATCTTTCAAACATCGCCAAATGTTACACATTTTTTACAGATCTTACAAACGTCTCAGAAATTCGACAAATGCTTTTCAAATGCAGCCATATGTCATCCACGTTTTACAAATACCACAAATGTCGTCATGTGTTACAATCGTCAAATGTTACAAATTCTAGAAATGACTTACAAATTTGACGAATGCCTTCCAAATGTTACAAATATCAAATGTTGGACATGTCTTGCAAATGTTGCAAATGCTACAATAATCAAATGTTACAAGCGTCGGCAAATGTTACAAATATTATAAATGTCTTATAATTACGATAAATGTCTTTAAAATGTTACAAATGTCGACAAATGTTACAATCCTCTAACCTTTCAAACATTGCCAATATGTTACACTATAGATCCTACAAACCTCCTAGAAATTCGACAAATGCCGTTCAATTGCAGCCAAATGTCATATATATCTTACAAATATTGCAAACGCTTTCAAATGCTAAAATAATCAAATGTTCCAGGCGTCGGCAAATGTTACAAATTTCTTACAAATATTATAAACGTCTTACAATTTCGACAAATGCCTTTCAAATGTTACAAATGTCGTCAAGTGTTACAATTCTCTAACTTTTCAAGCATCGTAAAATGTTACACGTTTTTTACAGATCGTACAAACGTATTAGAAATTCGACAAATGCCTTTCAAATGCAGCCAAATGCCATACATGTATTACAAATATCGCACATGTCAAGTGGTACAATCGTGAAATGGAGAACTTGAGTTTTCGTGGAAAACTTGAGTTTTCGTAGAAAATTTGGGTTTTCAAGGAAAACTTTAGTTTTCGAGAAAAACTTGAGTTTTCGTGGAAAACTTGAATATCCGTGATGAATTTTTTAGGAAAACTTAAATTTTCGTAAAAACTTGAATTTTCGTGAAAACTTAAAGTTTTGTGAAAAACTTGAATTTTCGGGGCAAACTTGAATTTTTCTGGCCAAGTTGAGTTTTCGTGAAAACTTGAATTTCCGAAGAAAACTTGCATTTTCGTGGAAAATTTGAATTTTCGTGGTAAACTTGAATTTTCGGAAAAACTTAAATTTTCGTGGAAAACTTGAGTTTTCGTGGGAAACTTGAGTTTTCGTTGGACACTTGAGTTTTCGTGTGAAACTTGAGTTTTCGTGGGAGTCTTGAGTTTTCGTGGGAAACTTGAGTTTTCGTGGAAAACTTGAGTTTTCGTGGAAAACTTGGATTTTCGGGAAAATCTCGAGTTATCGTGGAAAACTTGAATATCCGCGAAAAACTTAAATTTTCCTGGAAAACTTGCATTTTCGTGGAAAACTTGAATGTTCGTGGAAAACGTAGGGTTTTTGTGGAAACTTGAATTTTCCTGGAAAACTTGAATTTTTGCGGATAAGTTAAGTTTTCGGGAAAACTTGAATTTTCCCGGGAAACTTGAATTCTCAAGGAAAACTTGAATTTTCGCGGAAAACTTGTATTTTTGTGGAAAACTTGAATTTTAGTGGAAAACTTGAGTGTTCGCGGGAACTTGAGTTTTCGTGTGAATCTTGAGTTTTCGTGGTACACTTGAGTTTTCGTAGAAAACTTGAATTTTTGTGAAAAACTTGAGTATTCGTGAGAAACTTGAGTTTTCGTGAAAAACTTGAGATTTCTTGGGAAACTTTGATTTTTGCAAACAAGCTGAAAACAAGTGGAAAACTAGAATTTTCGGGGAAAACTTAAATTTTGGTGGAAAACTTGTATTTTTGTGGAAAACTTGAATTTTTGTGGAAAACTTGAGTGTTCGCGGGAACTTGAGTTTTTGTGGGAAGCTTGAGTTTTCGTAGAAAACTTGAATTTTCGTGAAAAAATTAAGTTTTCGTGAGAAACTTGAGTTTTCGTGGAAAACTTGAGATTTCTTGGGAAACTTGAGTTTTTGTGAGAAACTTGAGTTTTCGTGGGAAATTGAGTTTTCGTGGAAAACTGGGATTTTCGTAGAAAACTTTAATTTTTGTGAACAAGTTGAATTTCCGTAAAAAATTTGAGTTTTCGCGGTAACTTGAGTTTTTGTGGCAAACTTGAGTTTTCGGGGTAAACTAGAGTTTTCGTGGAAAACTGGAGTTTTCGCGGGAACTTGAGTTTTTGTGGTAAACTTGAGTTTTCGTGGTAAATTAGAGTTTTCGTAGAAAACTTTAGTTTTCGTGGAAAACTTGAGTTTTCGTAGAAAACTTGAGTTCTCGTGGAAAACTGGAGTTTTCGTGGGAAACTTGAGTTTTCGTGGGACACTTGAGTTTTCGTGGGATACTTGAGTTTTCGTGGAAACCTTGAGTTTTCGTGGGTAACGTGAGTTTTCGTGAAAAACTTGAGTTTTTGTGGAAAACTTGAATTTTCGTGGGAAACTTAAATTTCCGTGGGAAAACTTGAATTTTTGTGGAAAACTGGAGTTTTCGCGGGAACTTGAGTTTTCGTGTGAAACTTGAGGTTTCGTAGAAAACTTGAGTTATCGTGGAACACTTCAGTTTTCGTGGGAAACTTGAGTTTTCGCGGGAACTTGAGTTTTCGTGTGAAACTTAAGTTTCCGTAGTAAACTTGGGTTTTTGTAGAAACTTGAGTTATCGTGGAACACTTGAGTTTTTGTGGGAAACTTGAGTTTTCCGGGAAAACTTAAGTTTTCGTGGACAGCTTAAGTTTTCGTGGGTAATTTGAATTTTCGTGGAAAACTTGAATTTTCGTGGAAAACTTGAATTTCCCCCGAAAACTTGAATTTCCGTTGAAAACTTGAATTTTCGTAAAAAACCTGAGTTTTCGTGGAGAACTTGAGTTTTTGTGGAAACTCGAGTTATTGCTTAAAACTTGGGGTTTCGTGGAAAATTTGAGTTTTAGTAGAAAACTTGACTGTTTGTGGAAAGCTTGAGTTTTTGTGAAAACTTGAGTTTTTGTTGAAAACTTGAGTTTACGTGGAAAACTTGAGTTTTCATGGAAAACTTGAGTTTTCATGGAAAACTTGACCTTAATTTATAAAATGACACGGTCCCAACTCGGAACCATAAAAAATTATAATGACTCTGTTGTGAAAGCCTCTGGCAATAACTCGAGTTTTCGTTGAAAACAGTTTTCGTGGAAAACTTTAGTTTTCGTGGGAAATTTGAATTTTCGTGGAAAACTTGAAATTTCTCCGACAACTTGAATTTCCGTGAAAAACTTGAATTTTCGTGCAAAACTGGAGTTTTCACGGGAGCTTGAGTTTTCGTGGAATACTTGAGTTTCCGTAGTAAACTTGAGTTTTCGTAGAAAACTTGAGTTATCGTGGAATACTTGAGTTTTCGTGGGAAACTTGAGTTTTCGTGGAAAACTTGAGTTATCTTGGGTAACTTGAGTTTTCGTGTAAAACTTGAATTATCGTGGAAAACTTGAGTTTTCGTGGAAACTTGAGTTATTGCTGAAAACTTGAGTTTTCTTGGAAAACTTGTGTTGTAGTGGAAAACTTGAGTTTTTTTGGAAAGCTTGGGTTTTCGTGAAAACTTGAGTTTTCGTTGAAAACTTGAGTTTACGTGGAAAACTTGAGTTTACGTGGAAAACTAGACCTTAATTTATAAAATGACGCGGTCCCAACTCGGAACCATAAATAATTATAATGACTCCGTCCGTGAAAGCCTTTGGCAATAACTTGAGTTTTCGTTGAAAACAGTTTTCGTAGAAAACTTGAGTTTTCGTGGAAAACTTGAGTTATCGTGGAAAACTTGAGTTTTCGTGGAAAACTTGAGTTTTCGTGAAAAACTTGACCTTAATTTATAAAATGACGCGGTCCCAACTCGGAACCATAAATAATTATAATGACTCCGTCCGTGAAAGCCTTTGGCAATAACTTGAGTTTTCGTTGAAAACAGTTTTCGTAGAAAACTTGAGTTTTCGTGGAAAACTTGAGTTATCGTGGAAAACTTGAGTTTTCGTGGAAAACTTGAGTTTTCGTGAAAAACTTGACCTTAATTTATAAAATGACACGGTCCCAACTCGGATCCATAAATAATTATAATGTCTCCGGCCGTGAAAGCCTCCGGCAATAACTTGAGTTTTCGTTCAAAACAGTTTATGTGGAAAACTTGAGTTTTTGTTGAAAACTTGAGTTTTCGTGGAAAACTTGAGTTTTCGTGGAATACTTGAGTTTTTGTGAAAAACTTGAATTTTCGTGGAAAACTTGAATTTTCGTGACCTACAAATTTGACAAATGCTTTCCAAATATTACAAATGTCAAATGTTAGACAAATGCCTCTCAAATATCACAAATATCGTCAAGTGTTACAATCCTTTAATCTTTCAAACATCGCCAAATGTTACACATTTTTTTACAGATCTTACAAACGTCTTAGAAATTCGACAAATGCCTTTCCCTTGCAGCCAAATGTCATATGTCTTACCAATATTGCAAAGGTCTTCAAATGCTAAAATAATCAAATATTCCAAGCGTCGGTAAATGTTACAAATTTCTTACAAATATTATAAATGACTTACAATTTCGACAAATGCCTTTTAAATGTTACAAATATCGTCAGGTGTTACAATTCTCTAACCTTACAAACATTGCCAAAGGTTACAGATTTTTCTACCAATTTTACAAAGGTCGTAGTAATTTGACAAATGCTCTTTTGCAATGCAGCCATATGTCATACATGTCTTACAAATATCGCAAATGTTACAATAATCAAATGTTGCAAGCGTCAGTAAATTTTACAAATTTGCATTGCTTTTCATTTGTTTGTTCTGTTGCATATCGACATATTCCTTTGCTCACTTTAGTGCTGCCTGCTTTTGATTTGCTTATTTGTCTACGTGCGTGTCCATTTATTTGCTCATTTGTTTGCTCGTATAAATGTTCATCGTGTTGCATATCTCCTTTCGTCCTGCTTGTTTAATTGGCTGCATGTTTGATTATTTATTTGATCATGTATTTCTTCACCTGCTAGTAAATATATTTGCTCGTTTGTGTGCTAATTGTATTGCTTACTATTTTTTGTTCGATCTCATATCCACCTTTTCTTTTGTTCATTTATGTGAACACCTGCCTGTTTGTATATCTGTTTGCTTCGTGTTATTATTTGCTCATTTGGCCGCATGCTTACCTATTTATTTGCTCTATATATGCTCGTCGTGTTGCGTATCTCCTTGCTTCTTGTATATTTGATTATTGCATTGTTTTCTATTTGTTTGTTCGGTTGCATATCCATCTACTTTTTTGGTCATTTATGTGTATATCCGCCTGTTTATATATCTGCTTGCCGCCTGCTTTTTATTTGTTGATTTGGTTACGTGCTTTCCTATTTATTTGCTCACCTGTTTACTCATAGGATTTCTCATCTGTTTGCGCGTTTTTATTCTCGTATTGTATAGGTCCTCTTTTTTGTTTGCTTAATCCACTGGATGTTTGATTGTTTATTTGGTCTTTCATTTCTTTGCCTTTTCGCCAATATAGGTGCTTGTTTGTTTGCTAATTGCATTGATTTTTATTTGTTTGTTCGGTTGAATTTTAACTTATTCTTTTGCTCGTTTAGATGTATGTTTACTCTTTATATTTCTGCTTAGTTGTCTGCTTTCTTCCTGCTTTTTATTTGCTCTTTGCCTACGTATTTGTCTATTTATTTGCTCATTTGCTTTCTCACCTGTTTGCTCGTATATATGTTCATGGTGTAGCATATCCCCTCTCTTTTTGTTTGTTTAGTAGGCTGCATATTTGATTATTTATTTGGTGTTTTATTTCACTACCTGTTAGTCACTGTAGTTATTTGTTTGTTTGCTTATTGCATTGCTTTCTATTTGTTTGTTCGGTTGCATATCTTGTTATTCTTTTGTTTATTTGTGCGTGTGTATGATTAATTGTATGCTTGTTTTTGATTTCTTATTTGCTCATTTGCTTACTTGTTTGACCATTTATTTGCTCATTTGTTTAATCGCCTGTTTGCTAGTATATATGCTCCTTGCTTCTTGTTTGTTTAATTGGCTGCATGTTTCATTATTTTTTTGGTCATTTACTTCGTTACCTGTTATTCAATATATTTGCTTGTTTGGTTGCTTACTGCATTGCCTTCTATTTGTTTGTTTGGTTGAATACCCACCTATTTTTTGCTCATGCTCTGCTTGTTTATATTTTAGATTAGTTGATTGCTTGCGACCTAGTTTTATTTGAACATTTGGATAAGTGTTTATCTATTTATTTGCTCACTTGTTTACTCGTATATATACACATCGTGGCATGCTTGTTTCCTGTTTTCTTATTTACTTATTCGGCTACGTGTTTGCGTATTTATTTCATTATTTGCTTGCTTGAAGGTTTACTCATATATTTGCTTGTTGTGTCGTAGGTTTCTTTGCTACATGTTTGTTTGGTTGACTGTACATTTGATTATTAATTTTGTAATTAATTTTTTTTCTAGGGTTAATAAATTTGCCGGTTTGTTCGCTTACTGTCTTGCTTTTTATTTGTTTGTTCGGTTGCATATCGACCTATTCGTTTGTTCATTCATGTGTATGCCAGACTGTTTATATATCTGCTTATTTGTCTGCTTGTCTCATGCTTTTTTATTTGCCTATTTGGTTACGTGTTTGTCTATTTATTTGCTCATGTGCTTTCTTGCTAGCTTACTCGTATATTTGCTTGTTGTGTTAGACATTTTGTTGCTCCTTTTTTGTTTGATTGACTGTACATTTGATTATTTATTTGTTCATTAATTTTTTCTCCTCTATGGCCAATTTGCCTGTTTGTTCGCTTACTGTCTTGCTTTCTATTTCTTCGTTTGGCTGCGTATCTGCCTGTTATTTTGATTATTTATGTATATGCCTGCTTCTTTATATATTTGCCTCATGTTTTTTATTTGCTCGTTTAGCTACGTGCTTGCCTATTTATTTGCCCATTTACTACCTTGCTTGATTGTCCAAATATTTTTGCTTTGTGTCAGAGCTTTTCTTGCTCCTTGTTTGTATGATTGGCTGTACATTTGATTATTTATTAGTTAATTAATTTTTCTCCTCTTTGATCAATAATTTTACTTGTTTGTTTGCTTACTGCTTTACTTTTTATTTGTTTGTTCGGCTGCGTATATACTTATTGTTTTGCTTATTTATATGAATGCCAGTCCCTTTAGATATTTGCTTATTGCTTACTTGCTTCATGCTTATTTATTTGCTCATTTGCTTGTTTGAAAGTATACTAATATATTTGCTTGTTTGCCTATTGCATTGCTTTTTATTTGTCTGTTCAATTGCATATTCCCCTATTAGTTTGCTCATTTATGTGCATGCTTACCTGTCTATATATCTGCTTAGTTGTCTGTTTCAGGTTTTCTTAGTTGCTCAATTGCGGGCGTGTTTGCCTATTTATTTGCTCATTTGGTTGCTCGTCTTTTTGCTCGTGTCGCATATCTCTTTTCTTCTTGTTTGTTTAGTTGACTGCATGTTTGACTATTTATTTGGTCTTTTATTTCTTTGCTTGCTTGTTTGCTAATTGCAGGGTTTTTATTTGTTTGTTCTGTTTCATATCGACATTCTGTTGCGCATTTATGTGCTTGCTTGCCTGTTTATATACCTGCTCAGCTGCCAGTTTTTATTTGCTTATTTGTTTACGTGCATTCCTATTTATTTGCTCATTTGGTTGCTCGCTTTTTGCTCGTATATATGTTCATCATGTTGCATATCCCCTTTCTTCTTGTTTGCTTAATTGGTTGCATGTTTGAATATTTATTTGGTCTTCTGTTTCTTTGCCTGTCTACCAATATAGTTGCTTATTTGTTTGCTTATGGCGTTGCTTTTTATTTGTTTGTCCGGTTGCATATCCACCTCTTTTTTTGCTTATTAATCTGTATGCTTGCTTGCTTATATATCTGTCTAGTCGTCTGCTCGCCTAATGGTTATTTATTTGCTCATTTGGTGTCGTATTTGGCTATTTATTTGCTCATGTGCTTCCTTGCTAGCTTACTCATATATTTGCTTGCTGTGTCGGACATTTCCTTACTCCTTGTTTGTTTGATTGACTGCACATATGATTATTTAATTGATAATTAATTTGTTCCTTCTTTGATCAATAATTTTGCTCGTTTGTTTACTTACTGCTTTGTTCTTTATTTGTTTGTTCGACTGCGTACATACTTATTGTTTTGCTTATTTAGGTGAATGTTAGTCTCTTTACATATTTGCTTAGTTGCTTACTTGCTGCAAGCTTATTTATTTGCTCATTTAACTACAAGTTTACTTATTTACTTATTTGCTTGTTTGAAAGTATACTCATATATTTGCTTGTTGTGTCAGAGATTTGATCCTTGTTTGCTTGATTGATTGCACATTTGATTATTTATTTAGTAGTTAATGTTTCTTCCTTTTTGGTCAATATATTTGCTCGTTTGTTCGCTTACGGTCTTGTTTTTATTTGTTTGTTCGGTTGCATATCCACCTCTTCTTTTGCTTATTTAAGTGTATACCTGCCTGTTTATTTATCGACTTGGTTGTCTGCTCGCCTTTTGCTTTTCATTTGCTCATTTGGCCTCGTGTTTGCACATTTACTTGCTCATTTGTTTGCTTGCTAGTTTACTCATATATTTGCTTGTTGTTTCGCTTCTTGTTTGTTTGATTAGCTGCACTTTTGGTATTTATTTGGTCATTAATTTTTCCTCGGCTTGGTGAATATATTTGCTTGTTTGTTTGCTGACTGTCTTGCTTTTGTTTGTTTGTACGGCCGTGTATCAACCTATTCTCTTGTTTATTTATGTATATGCCTATTTGTTTATATATTTACTTAATTGTTTACTTGCTTCTTAATGTTTGGCTCAACCAGCTAGCTGTTTGTCTGTTTTTTGCTCATATATTCTGGTTCTTTGCTCACATGTTTGCTTTTTGTGTTGTGTAATTTATTGCTCGTAATTTGTTTGTTTCACGGCACGCCTATTTGTTTGTTCAGTTATTCATTTCCTTGCATGTTTGTTAAATACTTGCTTGCTTGCATGCCTTATATTTACCTTCTTATTTGTTTATTAGCTTGCACACGTGTTTACTATTTGCTCATTTGTTTGCTTGTACGTTTGCTGACAGTGTTGTTTCTTTCGTTGCTTCTTATTTGTTTGTTCGGTTAGAGGTATGATTGTTTCTTTGCGCATAATGAGGTTATTTGTTTGCTTGTTTGCTCATTCCAAATATTTTTATTTGTTCTACGCGGGTGCATAATTGCTTATTTGGTTGTTTGTCAGCTTGTTTTCATAGTTGTTTGCTTGCTTGCTCGAGACCTGCCTTTTATTTATTCATTCGTTTCCGTGTTTGTTTGCTCATTTGCTTGCTAGCATTATTATCGTGTTGCTTATGTCCTGGTCTCCTACTTGTTTGCTTGACTACACATTTTCTTATTTTTCGGTTTTTTTTTACTTTGTCTGCAATTGTATATTTGTATATTTGTTTGCTCGCTCCCCCTGTTTTATTTGTTTGTTTGGTTGCACATTTGCCTAAGTATTTGCTCACTTGTTTGTTTGCCTGTTTGCCCATATATTTGCCCATTATTTTGCTTACCTTTATTTATTTTTTGGCTACATAATTGCTCGTTTATGTGGATGTTTATTTTCTTAATTATGTAGATGCTCGCTTGTCTGCTTGGTTACGTATTTGGTCTGTTTGCTTGTAGATTTGTTTATTTTTGTGCTTCTTATTTGTTCGTTTGACGGAATATTTTCTTTTTATTTGATTGTTCCCGCACTTATTTGCTTGCCCCTTTTATATGCTCATCCGGCTGCGTATTTGCTTATTTGCTCATTTGTTTGCCTGATTGTTTGCTCGGTACGATGTTTACTTCCGTGCTTCTTACTTGTTTGTTTGACTGCATATTCTCTTATTTATTTCTTTGTTTATTTCTTTTTAGAGTTGCATACATGTCTACTCATTTCCTTCCTTTTTATTTGTTTTTTGGCTGCCTATTTGTTTATTATTTGCTTTTTTATTTGTCTCTTTGATTGCTCATTTGGTTTGTTAACTTTCTTGCTCCTCATTTGCTTGTTTGGTTACATGTTCGCTTATTTATTTACCCGATCGTTTGTTTATTTGTTAGTTTATATTAATTGCTGCCTGATTATGCATTTTTTTCTTCCTTGATTGCTCCTCGCCCTTCTGTTTGTGCATTCTGCTACGCGTTTACTGTGTATTTGCTCATTTATTTGCTTGTTATTTTGCTCATATATTTAAAAAAATCTGTGGAATGTAAATATTACTTTCTTAGTCATTCTCAGCTGCTTAAAACGCATACAACTAAAAAAGGAGACACGCGTCTACATAATGGTATTGAATAATAATAATAAATTTACATAGTTGACCCCACATATGACGTAATCATCACAGTTAAGGTATTTGGCCTTTACCTAACACGCCCATATCTATTTATGTTAGTTTCTGTGATTAATAAAACACTTTCTCGCTACTTCAAACCTACTCCACTTTATAGTTGACAAATAAGAAGGTGTACAAGAATCTAAATTGAACCGACGTTGTAGCAAAGGATAATTGTTGAATTAAGAAGTCGTTATGTATGTAGGGTGTTATGAAGCCCTGGGCTAGGGTAGATAATGGTTTGAAAAGTTATTACAATGCTAGTGTATGTACTTCAACCAATTATAGGGATTGCTGAGGCACTCCGAGATCCAATGCAGCCACTGTAGCTCTGTAGCGTTCTTTTTGTTACAGATGACTGCTAGAAATGGCCCGAAGAGTTACCAAAAATCATTACGTTGCTTCACGTCCTATGGATTCACCAACGCCAGTCCACGCCTCAAGGAACTTGGCGTATTCAGATGGAGAAGAAAGTCACAAAGCTCCATCAGATCATACGGTATCGGAGTACACATCTGTGGTACGTATAGCTAGTTTAAGGAATGAGGGTGTGTTGGCACCCCTGATTTCATTGGCTAGGGTTAAGTAACGAAATGGTTGGTACTTAGCATTTCTCTTGAAAATTCGAGAAGTGAGATTTACGTAAATTAGAGAATTTTGAATATAAATATTTAAGACACTTTTGGGGATAATGAACAATATAAGGTGAAAGATGATTTAATCATGGGGAGATACAATCGAAATAACCATATCACATATGACATGTATTTCGGCCTATTACAGCGTTAGCAAAGATTTTTGAAAATTGTCAGAGTGAATGAGTCTTTATTGACGCTTTAAAGTTAAACTAATCGTTTGTGAACATTTACGCGACTTCCTATTGGGAATTGTGTGGTTGGTTGATTATGGTCGCTTAATATTCGTCGGCCTATCTGAATGATGGGAGGTTGAATCTTATCTGGTACTTCGTAGCGTGTAGTTGTGTGAAAGGGTGCAAAAGTGGCTCTCCTTCTTGTTTAAATTTAAATAAGTTACAATATTTCCGTTAAAAATTTTAATTTTTTGACAATGCAATAAATTAAAGACATTTAACGAATTGCTGTCAATAACAGCGTCGACAGCCCCTTGTAAAACTTTTGTTAATAACTTCATTTTTCGCTAATTTACGAAATTTTAAAATTATGCAGAACAAACCGGTTCTTTATCGAACAGACGCCCGACGACATTTTTTAACTATTTTTCCAGATGCAATACCTTAAGGACCCTTGACGCATTGGCATTAAAAAGAGTGTTAACGTTATTTTCTCAATATTGCCATTAAAAACTTCTTTTTCGACGAATTACAAATTTTGAAAAGTGCAGAACAAACGGGTTCTTTAACGTACTGTCGCCCGACGACGTTTTTTGACCATTTCTCCAGATGCAATACCTTTGGGATCTTTAATGCATTGCTATTAAAAAGAGTGTTAACGGTATTTTCTCAAAATGGCCATTAGAAACTTCTTTTTCGACGGTTTACGAAATTTTGAAAAGTGCAGAACAAACGGGTTCTTTAAAGAACCATCGCCCGACGACGTTTTTTGACTATTTTTCAGGATGCAATACCTTAAGGATCCTTGCCATTAAAAGGGTGTTAACGGTATTTTCTCAAGATCGCCTTTAGAAACTTTTTTTTCGACGATTTAGGAAATTTTAAAAACTGCAGAACAAACGGGTTCTTTAACGAACCGTTGTCCGACGACATCTTTTGACCATTCTTCCTGATGCAATTCCTTAAGGCCTTTATCAGCTTGCTATTAAAAGAGTGTTAACGGTATTTCTCAAGATTGCCTTTAAAAACTTCTTTAACAATTTACAAAATTTTGAAAAGTGTAGAAGAAACGGGTTCTTTAACGAACTGTCGCCCGACGACGTTTTCTGACAATTTTTTCGGATACAATACCTCAGGAACCCTCAATGCTTTCCAATTAAAAAGAGTTTTAACGGTATTTTCGCAAAATTGTCTTTGGAAGCTTCTTTTTCGACGATTTACGAAATTTTGAAAAGTGCAGAACAGACGGGTTCTTTAACGAATTGTTGCCCGACAATATTTTTTGACCATTTTTCCGGATGCAATACCTTAAGAAACCTTAACGCAATGCCATTCAAAGGAGTGTTAACGGTATTTTCTCAAGATTGCTTTTAAAAACTTCTTTTTCGACGATTTACAAAATTTTGAAATGTACAGAACAAACGGGTTCTTTAACGAACTGTCGACTTACGTGGTTTTTTGATTATTTTTTCAGATGCAATACCTTAAAGACCCCTGATGCATTTAAAAAGAGTGTTAACGGTATTTTCTTAAAATTGTCTTTAGAAACTCCTTTTTCAACAATTTACGAAATTTTGAAAAGTGCTGAACAAACGGGCTTTTTAACGAACTGTCGCCTTACGGGGTTTTTTGATTATATTTTCAGATGCAATACCTGAAGTACCCCTGATGCATTGCCATTAAAAAGAGTGTTAAGGGTATTTTTTCAAAATTGCTTTTAGAAACTCCTTTTTCGACGATTTACAAAATTTTGAAAAGCACAGAACAAACGGGTTCTTTAACACACTGTCGCCTGAAGACGTTTTCTGACTATTTTTCCAGATACAGTACCTTAGGAACCCTTAATGCTTTGCCATTAAAAAGGGTGTTAACGGTATTTTTGCAATATTGCCTTTAGAAGCTTCTTTCTCGACGATTTGCAAAATTTTGAAAAATGCAGAGCAAATGGGTTCTTTAACGCACACTCGCCCGACGACGTTTTTTGACTATTTTTCCAGATGCAATACCTTAGGAACCCTAATGCATTGCCATTAAAAACAGTGTTAACGGTATTTTCTCAAAATTGCCTTTAAATACTTTTTTTTCGACGATTTACGAAATTTTGAAAAGTGCAAATCAAACGGGTTCTTTAACGAACTGTGGACCGATGACGTTTTTTGATATTTTTCCAGACGCAATACCTTAGAGATACTTAATGTATTGTCATTGAAAAGTGTGTTAACGGTATTTTCTTAAGATTGTCTATAAAAACTTCTTTTTCGACGATTTACAAAATTTTGAAAAGCGCAGAACAAACGGGTTCTTTAACGAACCATTGTCCGACGAGGTTTTTTGACTGTTTTTCCAGATGCAATACCTTAGGGACCCTTGATTGCATTGCTATTAGAAAGAGTGTTAACGGTATTTTCTCAAAATTGCCTTTAGAAACTTCTTTTTTGACTATTTACGAAATTTTGAAAAGTGCAGAACAAACGGGTTCTTTAACGAACTGTCGCCCGACGCCGTTTTTTGACTATTTTTCCAGATACAATACCTTAGGGCCCCTTAATGCATTGGCATTAAAAAGATTGTTAACGGTATTTTCTTCAAATTGCCTTTAGAAACTTCCTTTTCGACGATTTACGAAATCTTGAAAAGTGCAGAGCAAACGGGTTCTTTAACGAACGAATTTTTTTTCCATGTTAAACGAAATTTTCCAACTGTACAAACTGCATTTTCTAACAGCTTGGCATCAAACTTTAGCTGTACTGTAATTCAATACAATCTTTTATTTTTGCAGCCATACACAGTCGTAAACGAAAGGAACGGCCGCAAGTACAGATCGCAAAATTCGCCACGCGCTCCATCAGCTTTAAGCAAGAGAAGCCGATATGGAGATGACACTGGCTCTGACATATACGTCACGAGCGGCGCCTACAAGTCACCTTCAGAAATCAGGTATCGCACGCTTCACTATACTTTAACCAAACCTTTTTTTCTAGTCGAACCTCTCGATCACACAAAGCACCAAGCAACCTCTCCTACAGAAGCCGCGCAAGCACCTCTCGCAAAGGAGGCGCTAGGATAGAAGCGATGGTGGCGCCAAACCCATTTTGTCCAAACATTAAAGGAATGTGCTGCTTAATGCTTTTGCTTAATCTAGGCATAATTCTAGTTACTTTAGGTTTTGTTATAGTTTTCCAGTTTTCCCAACCTGTTTATGTTTGGTAAGTTCACAGAGCGCACGCGCGTTAACACAAACAGTGTTTTGCAGGATCCTCGGCATCGTTTTTCTAGTGTTTGGTTTTCTAACGCTCGTGGCTAGTTTGATCTATTGCGTCATCATATTCAGGGAGTCAAAGTCGCCGAAAGATGTCGACCCGGAGAACCTGTACTGGACGCATCACTGGCAAAAGGATATTGGTTCCCCTGAGATACACTACAAAGCTGAAGAGAAGTACAACGATGATCGTTACAGCGATCGATACTCAGTGAGCAAGTTGTCTGGGAAATACTCGGATCGACAAGCGCGGTACTAACTGATTAACGAAGCTTTAACTTGTAGCTAAAGTCGTTAACACAGAGACTAATAAAAATTGACTAGTTGTTTTTGTTTTTAATAGATGAACGTTGCACAACGCTATGGAAATTTGTTACATGCCAAAATGGCAGAATAGATTTAGATATAATTTATAAGTTAATTATCGCGTTTTTTAAATTAATAACGCTAACTTCCGTCGTCGCTGACAGTCGCGTCCGCGCAGAAGAAATGCGGATGTGCGCGAGTCTCGAAAGCGGGGATTAGGCCACGAGACCTGAACCAATTAACAACTATCTGAGTGGTGTGTGTTTTTTGTTTAGAAATAGGTATGGAGGTTCCCTGTACCTTGCCTTGTTTGTACCTGTTACCTATTCCTTCTGACCCCCTACGCGTGCAACAGAAGTTACATTAGGACGGATGGTAATTTGGTGATCAACATAGCGTAACCTACAACCCACCGCTGGATCTTGAGACTAAGTTCAGAGTAATTTGAGTTTACTTAAATTGTGACTTAGATAACATGTTACATGCCGAAAATCGGCCATGTGAACATTTATGTTATTAATTTAAATTTGTAAGTGAAGTCGCGCCAATATTTTTTTTTAGATAGTTGCGTCGGCGCCCGAGAATGTGCAGATGCGGAGTGGGGAAGTAAGTGGAGATTTCCGTGGAGATTTCTCTTTTAGGATGTAGGTTTCCTTTGTTGTATCTATTATCGTTCCTCCCCTTCTTACATCACCGTCGACGAGGTATATGCGACACAACGGCAGTTGGTAACGCTAATCCATAATGTGGAAGTTAGAGCGCCCATCTGTCAATGACGTCACACAATATGCAAATTATTACACGTAAATGACGAAATATGCAAAATTCATAAAAGGTATTATAAAAATCCCACACACGGGAAACTTACGTGAATATGTAAGCGTCTCACAGAATTACTTCCTTCAGGGTTGCTCGTAGCTCTCTGCCGAATTATTTAAAGATGGTTCTCATGGCGTCCTTTGGGATTGCTCCAGGCTAGCGACTGCAGGGCTCCCTTCCGGATTATTTAAAGATGGTTCTCCAGGCGTCCTTCGCGATTATTTAAACATGGTTCTCTGGGCGTGGACTGCTACCAGGTTGTATCCAGATTTATATCTTCTTCCTGTATGTAGAGGTAACAACGGGAACGAGTTTATAGGGAACGATAAACAAAGATAAGCAAGAGAAAAAGGAATCTACATAATAAAAATAAAGATACGATACCAGACCCAACACCACTCTTGTCGACGTTCAAAAGCAAAGTCCAAGTCCTAGCGTTTTGTGGAAACTCCCCACTTTTCTTCTCCCACACGCGTCGGCGCGATCTGGCGCAAACGCACTCTGTAGTGACGGAAATACGCGCAATAAGTTTTTCAAATTTATGGTGCACTTATTAAAAAATGTCTAGTGCCAAATTTTTGGCACGTAACAACCTAAAGATCGAAATAATATCAATGCAACAATTAAAAAGATAACATAATCTCTTCTAATTATTACAGAAACCTAACCCCGCCGCACCTTAAGTGTGTTTATATTGTTTCGTTGACAGTCACCTATTATATCTACGCTCTCTATATTCTAAGGTATACTGTTAAAGTCCCGACGCGTAATTTATAAGAGCCACTACGACAGTTGGTAACATAATAAATACCTGCGTAATATTGCGCAATAAGGGGTTACGTCATTATTACGCCTTAAATTATTATCACATACAAAGAAAAGATAAAAGATACTCACGCAAAATGTGGAACTCGTCACGGCATTGCAGCTACTCTCGCATCAGGATCTCAGCGTTGGTTGGGCGTTCTTGGGCGTGGTTCGGCCTTTGCCCCCCGTTGAAGTCAAATTAATTTGGTTTTCTCTTTTCTTGTGTAGAGGTATGACAGGAATAAGGTAAGGATCGATACAGTACAGAGATACAACAAAGGAACCTACATTACCTAAAAGAGAAGACAAAAAAAAGCACACGGATCAACCTCACTATTCGACGTTTCGTTGACTAGTCCATGACGTGACGGAAACCACCACATGACAGGAATAAGGTGAGGAACGATACAGGGCAGAGATACGACAAAGGAACCTACATTACCTAAAAGAGAAGACAAAAAAAGCCACACGGATCAACTTCATTGTTCGACGTTTCGTTGACTAGTCCATGACGTGACGGAAAGCACCACATGACATGAATAAGGTGAGGAACGATACAGGGCAGAGATACGACAAAGGAACCTACATTACCTAAAAGAGAAGACAAAAAAGGCACACGGATTAACCTCACTGTTCAACGTTTCGTTGACTAGTCTATGACGTGACGGAAACCACCACATGACAGGAATAAGGTGAGGAACGATACAGGGCAGAGATACGACAAAGGAACCTACATTACCTAAAAGAGAAGACAAAAAAGGCACACGGATCAACCTCACTGTTCGACGTTTCGTTGACTAGTCCATGACGTGACGGAAACCACCACATGTTAGGAATAAGGTGAGGAACGATACAGGGCAAAGATACGACAAAGGAACCTACATTACCTAAAAGAGAAGACAAAAAAGGCACACGGATTAACCTCACTGTTCGACGTTTTGTTGACTAGTCCATGACGTGACGGAAACTACCACTTACTTCACCACTCCGCGTCTGCGCACTCTCGGGCGCCGACGCAACTATTTAAAGTGATATAAATGCACGCACACGTTTTTTAAAATATTGGCGTGAGGATATTGTAGTGCGACAGGTAGTGTTGGATTTGGGTGAAATCCAGCTAGGGTCAGACCAGGATATAGGCCAAAGTCTACCTCCTGGGCCCCAGCAGGAGGTCGCCCTGACCAACTAAAACTATTCCTCTCTTCTCGTTAGTGACAAAGCACTCCGGGACCGCCACTAGGCATAGCTTCGGAGTATTTGCGAGGGTATCCCCTCTGCTGGGTTTGCATAGTCTATTAATCTTGTCCCGTTTCTTGTCTTCTTTCGTTCTTTTCTTTAATTGTCATTATCTTTGTTATGTATCTAGATACTCCTTCCCAGTTTTCTACACTTCTCATCATAATTTCGGTCAGGTTATTCCAGTTCTACTTCCAATCTTAATTTTTGTGCTTGAAATCGTACACACTCGAAGAGTGTGTGGCTAGCGTCGTCTATGTCTGCATCACCATGCCAGCATTTTGGGGTCGCTCTCTTTTTAATTCTATGTAGGTACGATGCAAAACATCCATGTCCGT
Organism: Platerodrilus igneus; assembly: GCA_036346225.1. Classification (NCBI taxonomy): domain Eukaryota; kingdom Metazoa; phylum Arthropoda; class Insecta; order Coleoptera; family Lycidae; genus Platerodrilus; species Platerodrilus igneus. The sequence goes on along the minus strand of JARFIW010000115.1, from coordinate 84,924 downwards.
TGAGGGCCTGTGTTAGGTGGTAGCCCACTTCTCCATATTTCCTGTTATTCCATTTCTCAATGTCGGGGATTAGTCTCGCCGTCCAGCGGCCCTTCGTAGACCTGTCGCAGTCCTGTTGCTAGTTCATATATAGCGTCTTTCTTGCCTCTTCTTTGATTTTATCTATATTTCTTTCTCTATTCCCTTGTGGGGTCCTATATATTGTTGCTCTTTCGTGGATCAGATGTTCTATTGGTGGTAGGCCTGCATCCGTAGAGACGGTGCGATGCGCGCAGCACACTTTAATCGCCCCGATCCTTTGGCATCTGATGAGTTCCATTTAACATTTGTTAATTCCTAGAGCGTTCACCCAGATCTCTGCTCCATACAATAAGACCGATTGGATAGCCGTATGTAAGGCCTTTTTCTTTCTGTGACGTGGTCCACCCACATTGGGAAGAATTGTTCTAAGAGCCTTTATCTAGTTTTTTGCTTTTTCTACGGTCTTATGGACGTGTCCACAGAATGTTTGTCCATAATCGATAGTGACTCCCAGATATTGGACAGTTTTCTCAGGTTTGATATACATATCGTATATTTGGAACTTTATGTCTTTAGTTTTGCGGCTGCTTTTGTTTTTCCCGTAGCCATCTTCAGCTTATTTCGCGTGCAAGCTATCATCTGCCATACGTTTCAATTTCCTCCCATCCCTGGCAGGAACAACCAATGCCAGATCATCCGCATAACAGACTAGTTCAACGTGACGCGGCACATCAATTTCCATGATGTCGTCATACAAAATATTCCACAAGGTTGGCCCTAGAACCGAACCCTGTGGAACTCCTGCTGCTACCTTGCTTGCGGACATCCCTGTCAACTATAATGACCTCATACTGAAGTACGATCTAATGAGGGAGTTTAAGTAGTCTGACACCCCCTTCTGTGCCATCTTTCCTAATATGATTTTCCAGGATGCCATGTTAGAGGCATTTCTAACATCTACCAAGATTAGTCCATATTATCTTCTGCCCACCCTCTTATTCTGTTCAACAATCTTAGGCAATATGGACCCTTTTTTAAAGCCAAATTGGTTCTTGTGGAAACCCCCTGCTCATTCTATTTCGTTTAGTAGTCGGCTGTTGATCAAATTCTCATATAATTTTCCGAGCGTGTCTATCAGGCATACCGGCCTGTGTTTCTTCGTCCCCTTGTTACGTGCCAAATTGACCCTTAAACATTGTTTTAGTTTAATTTTGATGTGCGGAAGTTTCGCGCCATAAATTCAAAAGACTTGGTGCGCGTATTTCCGTTACGTCACAGTGAGTTTGCGCCAGATCGCGCGACGCGAGCGGAGTAAGGACAAAGTGGGGAGAAGTTTCTGTGAGTTTCTGTAACGTGACTTTTTTGCCTGAACCTTCGAGTGCAGTGGACGTTTTAGGTATCGTATCGTGCCTTATCTTTATTTATGTAGATATCCTTGCCTGATTATCTTTGTTTGTCGCCCTTTACCATGTTCCCGTCTTTCCCTACATAGGTAGAGATAATTTGCAGCCGTTGGCAAACCGTACTGCACGACCCGGAGGACTAATAGGAGGTCATGCCCCGCTAGCATACCACACCGGAACACCATCTTTAATTGCCTTAAAAAGAGCCCTCCGTAGCCCTGATGGATTTCAACAGAAGCCAACTTTAAACCAGGGACATATTCATATGAGTATTTGCCGTATAACGGTTGTCTTAAATTTATATTTTCCGATAATTACGTATTAAATTTGTGCATTGGTGACGTTATTGATAGATGGGCGCGCCAAATCTGTATAAGGTTAGCGTTACCAACCGCCAGTGGCGTCGCTTTTTCATCGCGCTTGCGAGATGTATTTATCGATGTTTTAACTGTAAGAATTCGCTTTTTTAAACCGTAAGACCCTGTGCGTTTTCCTGTCTGGGTTTTTCAATAAGAATTAGTTTCGCGCATTTCCACTCAGTGGAGAAATTTGTTTCAGCCAGACATTTATTGAAGAAACTCCTAAACCGTTCTGATTCCTCGGTAACCAATAGTTTGATTACTTCTGGGGTTAGTACATCAGGTCCTGGGGCTCGGTTTGTCCTGATCTTGGAGCAGGCGATCCGAACTTCCTCCAGCGTGAAGGACTGAGGAATAGTATTCCCCGAATTGCAAACGTCCACCCGCGCGGAGTTATTTGTGCCTTCCTCGAAGAGTTCTTGAAATATTTCCAGCCTCCTCTCAGCTGTCAGATCTATCCTCGGACCAGTGATGTTTAGCTGCCTTTGGACTATTTTATAGGCATCGCCGAACACATCCGTGTTAAGCTTTACACACAGTTCTTGCCATTTAGCCTTTTTTAAGTCCATCATAGTATATTTGAGCTACATCTTGTTACGTGCCAAATTTGGCACTAGACTTATGTGTTTAGTTTTGATATGCGGGAGTTTTGCGCCTTAAATTTGAAAGACTTAGCGCGTATTTCCGTCACGTCAGAAATGGGTTGGACGAACTTCGCGCTGACGCGAGTGGCGAAGAAAAAGTGGGGAAGTTTCCGGGAGACGCTGTAACGTGACTTTTTGCCTTTGAATTTCGAATAGAATGGTCGTGTCAGGTATCGTATCGTACCTTTATCTTTATTTATGTAGATTTCCTTGCCTTATCTGATTGTCGTTCCTATAAACCTGTTCCTGCCATTTCCCTACATAGGTAGAAGATAAATTTGAGGCAACCTGGGCGGACCGGAGTCCACGACCGACGTAGCTAGTCAGAGCCATCCCGAAGGACGCTAGGCGCACCATCCGTAAATTGTCTTGAAGGGGGCCCCAGCAACCCTGATGGACGTTGCAGACGCCATCTTCAACAATTCCGTAGGAAGCTGGACCTATTCATGTGAGTATTTAATTTTTACAAACTGTTTGCGAATTTGATATATATTCCGTCAATTGCGCGTTTAAATTTGCATATTGTGTGACGTCATTGGCAGATGGGCGCGCTAAAATCTGTATAAAGATTAGAGCTACTAACTGCCGTTGCGTCTAGTATACCGCGTTCACGGGAATATAATAATCTTGTCTGCCTTGTATTCCTGCAGGCATAGCTCACTGTCCCCTGCGCCTCTACGTGCCCTCAGATACTTCGTCGAAGACGTCTGACTTCTTCAATCAAGGGTCTTACCTCCTCGCACTACCAGTATGGTACGTTATATTTAGGTCCTGTTCTAATCCACAGAGTTGATTTTTTATATGCCTGCCTGATGCGATCTGTAACATGTTTGGTGGTAACGTTCCCCCAGTCTTCAATTTTGCACATGACTTTAAATTGGTTTATCAGTTGTACTGAGTTAGTCTTCCCCCCTGACCCATTGAGGCTTGTTTCCTGACTGGTCTCCTATATTCACTAATATAAAATTGTGGTTACTGCCGCTCTCTGCGCTTAGGACCTGTCATTTACATTTGCGCGCAGCAATTCCTTTAGATATCATAGTGACATCGATATACGATTCTCCGTTATGTCTGACCAGCGTCGGTTCGAGGCCATCAATCATTATTTCTAAATCTAGTGCGCTTGCCCACTCCAGGAGTAGTCTGCCTCTTTCGTCTGTTTTGTTGCCCCCCCCCCGTAGCTATTCTTGGCGTTAAAATCACCGGTAACTAAGCAATCTGCAGGTGCGTACAGGTGGTCTAAATCCGTTCCAGATTGTGTTTGGGCTTGTGTAGACCGAGAAAATATTTCCCCACTCGTATTCGATGCCCACGAAACAGTCGCCGGAATGGATTTTTGTCACTTTCAAGATGTGGTTTGTTATGACAATCATTGCAGATCGACTGGCACTGGCATACATTTTATTGGTGGGCCTTATTGACTTGTTTGGTTCTGCTATCACAATTACGTCGCATTCTTGTTGGGCTGCTGTCACTGTAGTCATGTCGTGTGAGTGTAAACTTCTGTTGACGTTTATCTGGAGGATGTTACGTGCAAAATTTGGCACTAAACATCTTTTTAGTATAGTTTTGATGTGCGGGAGTTCGCGCCTTAAATTCAAAAGACTTGGCGTGTATTTCCGTCACGTCAGAAGTGGGTTGGACGAACTTCGCGCCGGCGCGTGTAAGGGAGAAAAGTGGGGAGTTTCCGAGAGACGCTGAAACGTGGCTTTTTGCCTTTGAACTTCGAGAAGAGTGGTTGGGTTTTCGGTAACGTATCTTTATCTTTTATTTATGTAGATCACATTTCTCTGTTATCTTTGTTTGTCGTCCCTATACCTGTTCCTCATCGTTCCCTACATAGGTAGGAGATAATTTGAAGCAGCCTGGCCGAACCGCAGTCCACGACCCTAGAACGAACGAGTCCAGGGAGCCCTGCAGTAGCTAGTCGGAGCCATTGGGAAGGACGCTAGGCGTACCCTCCGTTAATTATCTTGAAGGGGGCCATCAGCAGGCCTGATGGACGTTGCAGACGCCATCTTTCACTTATCCCGTAGGAAGCTGGACCTATTCATGTGAGTATTTAATTTGTACGAACTGTTTGCGAATCTGATATATTCCGTCAATTGCGCGTTTAAATTTGCATATTGTGTGACGTCATTGACAGATGGGCGCGCTAAAATCTGTATAAAGATTAGAGCTACCAACCGCCGTTGCGTCACTCATACCGCGCTTGCGGGATTGTAAGTATCATCTTTTAATGTAAGAAGGATGTTAAGTCCTGTTACTTCCTGTTTGTTTGTTTGTTTATTTACAGTAACCATTAGATAGGATTGTTTACAGTGTCCTCGGTCCCCCTACTATTTCTATTTCTAGCCCTAGACAGAATTTTCCGCAATGCTTCGCACCTCCCACTTCCTGTTTTGTGCCCTTCCTTGTCACATAGTACGCACCACTCCTTATTCGTGCATTCACTTTCTCTGTGCCGTCTTGCGCGCATCTTCTGCACTTATTTGATCTGTCGGGGCCTCGGCAGTCCATCGCCAAGTGATTTAGTCCCCAGCATTTGTAGCATCTGCTAATGTCGATTCTCTTCTCTACAGAACAGAGTACCAGGCCTATCCTCATATGTTCGGAGATCAATGTCTCACAATATTTCTTATTGACCTTCAGTTTTACAGCCCTTGTGCCTCGGGCATCAGGTCTCATTTCTCTGAATTCGTAGTCTTTCCCTCCTATATCAGCTGCCCTGTCTTTAATTGCCTCTATAATCTCCCTTCTACCTGTGGTGGGGTCAATTCCCCTAATATGCAGTACCTTTGTTCTAGCATTACACCCTATCATCCGAGTTTGTGCTGCTGTGGATGCTGCCCTCACCACACGTTGGATTTCTTTGAGTGCCCTGTGATTTTTTGTGTAGGAATTAGCAACCTGCCCTCTTTATTGCTGGTTATACTCATAATTGCGTTAGCCGCTTCGGTGCCCTTTAGTTTCTCCTTCACCGCCGTTAACATGGTTTTTATTTCCTTCTTTGGATTGTGCATCATCAATGCGTAGGTATCTCGTTCGTGTTGCATCCCTCTTGCACCTCTTTTGGGGGGAGTATGGACTAAGTTTCTAGTATTAGTGTTATGACAGATGTATTCGATCATCTTCCTCATCATCGTGATGTTCATGTCACTGACCTGGTGTATTGCAACCAATTCATCGCTTGTCGTCTCATCTTTGACTGTCTTTAGTGTCTGCCACATACCCGTATCCGTTCCATCCCAGTGAGCTTTGATAACCTTCCTTTTAAGATCTGTATTAGGCCCCTTTGAGCGTATTCTGCTCGTCTGCTCTATAATCTCAAAAGGCTCGGTTAGGTCTAGTATTTCCGGATATCTTACTGCAAACATCTTTTGTATGGACCTGTCGTTTTGCATTTGGGGATCCTTTTCTTCTATTTGGACCACTTTGACCACGCAGTCCTTTGTGTCTAAAGGATTACCAATAACCATCTCAATGTTGGTATATAGTTCTTCGTTCCATCTTTTATGTTTAATCTCATCCCATCCCTCCATGTTAAGGTCTTTTGGGATACATTCTAGCTGCTAGCCATTTATTCTGCTCTAGATCGTGGAAACGCTTTTCTAGATCTGTATATTTATTCTCCAGGACCTTTTGTCTATTGATAAGTTCTTCCTTTGTGTCTCGAAGTTGTTTTTCAAGTTCCTCAATCTTTGCAAGTTCGTGCTCATACTCTCTCTCAACCTTTTTGACCACTCCCTGCAAGTCGTTTAGTCCGTCCTTCAGGACCAAGTGCACAGACCTATTTTCATTTTTGAACTCTACTAGCACTTTGACTTTGTCAATCAGTCTTTGTACGTACTTGTTTTTTATCCGGTTCTTCGACTCCTGTCCATCTATTATGAGGCTATCTTTCGCCTCACCCTTCTTTTTCCTTTTTTGTTGTGAGTATAGCTCACTCCCGCTGTTCGTATCCGTGTGCCCCGTGCCTGATGGGATTTCTACTATTGGTCTCTTCTTATGTCTACGTAGGCAGTCCTATTGTCCTTTGTTAGAGTTCTGTTTGCTTTTTTGCTGCGTTTATGTTTCCTTCTCATTCTCCTGTTCTTTCGTGACTATCTCTTTATATTTACTCTCCGTACTGTCTTCCAGTGGCTGTCATGAGGTCCCCCGGCCTGGTCACCACCAGGGACATGGTGTGCGAGCAGTCGCTGGCTGACGGTCGGGGCTGACCTGTCGCCTCACCAACCACCCCGACCGGTACTGGGGGATCCGACGCCCCCTGCACCGTAAACGTTTGGCATGACTGTTCCATGTCCATGTTATGCCAGTTTGTCGCTCTAGTGAGCGTCCGTGTCCCTTTCAGTGTCGTCATCAATGATCCGTCCAAAATTTTGGGGTTTGTGTGTTTTTATATACAAGAAAAAAGAAAGGTACGAGAAGGTAGGAAATATGAGAAACGCCCCTGCCCTCGGTTAACCTAATAGCCGAGAAGGGTCTGAAAAACAAGAGTCGGGGGACTAGAGCACCCCCCTAATAGGATAGAAAAAGATGCTGAAAGTTACAGTTGAGTAAATGTTGAGTGTTAGGGCATGCACGTATGCGTATAACAGTTAGAGTGTGGGTTGTGTTTGCGTGCATGCTTGGGGTGTATATGTGTGTGGGTGATGTTGGGCTATCCTTAGTTTCCCCTTTGCGTTGGACCTCAACGAATTGAGATCCCTCGCAAATAGTACTAGAGCCCCCTCACCACTACAAGGTGGATAGCCTTGAGGGAGAAATTATCCAATCTAGTTAGTACAGAATTCAGCATCCATTTCAATTCTGTAAAATGATCAACGGTGTTGTTACAAACATAATAAAAGATCTTAACGCCTTTAGTTCGTTGGCGTGTAGTAGGTTTGGCATCATAACAAATAGATTAGAAATTGATAAACGCCAGAAATATAAATTACTCAACGCATGCGTATTGCAATGCAATTCTTCCGTGTTTTAACGCTCGTGTATTCACATACGCAAGAAAATTAACTGAAATTTTTTAGTGCGAAGTTTTTCAAATTCCCCTAAAAGAAAATATTGGGGACCACCTTACACGTAAACACGCTTAGCTCAGGGTTGCTATGAATCATAAATTGAAGCAAAGAACATTTGTATTAATAACTGATCTTTAGTTAATTACGCTCAATAATTGCCTAATAATCCGGCACGTGATGAATACCCATACAAAAGGTTCATTCGCATGCAATTTGTGCGATTATACTACATTATATAAAAGTCTTTTACAAAGACATTTTCGGTCGCATGCTAATGAACGTCCATTCGCATGTAATTTGTGTAATTATGCCGCATCGCAAAAAAGTCGTTTACAAGAACATTTTCGGTCGCATACTAACGAACGTCCATTCGCATGCAATTTATGTGATTTTACCACACCATATAAACGTAGTTTACAAACACATCATCGGTCGCATACTAACGAACGTACATTCCCATGCAATTTGTGTAATTATACCACACCATATAAAAGTAGTTTAATAACACATTTTCGGTCGCATACTAATGAACGTCCATTCGCATGTAATTTGTGTAATTATACCACACCATATAAAAGTAATTTACAAAAACATCATAAGTTGCATACTAACGAACGTCCATTCGCATGTAATTTGTGTAATTATACCGTATCGCAAAAAAGTCGTTTACAAGAACATTTTCGGTCGCATACTAACGAACGTCCATTCGCATGCAATTTGTGTAATTATACCGCATCGCAAAAAAGTAATTTAAAAACACATTTTCGGTCGCATACTAACGAACGTCCATTTGCATGCAACTTGTGTAATTATACCGCACCGCAAAAACATTGTTTACAAGAACATTTTCGGTCGCATACTAACGAACGTCCATTCGCATGCAATTTGTGCGATTATACTGCAGTACATAAAAGTCGTTTACAAGAACATTTTCGGTCGCATACTAACGAACGTCCATTCGCATGCAATTTGTGTAATTATACCACACCATATAAAAGTAATTTAATAATACATTTTCGGTCGCATACTAATGAACGTCCATTCGCATGTAATTTGTGTATTTATACCACACCATATAAAAGTAGTTTAATAACACATTTTCGGTCGCATACTAATGAACGTCCATTCGCATGTAATTTGTGTAATTATACCACACCATATAAAAGTAGTTTAATAACACATTTTCGGTCGCATACTAACGAACGTCCATTTGCATGCAACTTGTGTAATTATACCGCATCGCAAAAACATCGTTTACAAGAACATTTTCGGTCGCATACTAACGAACGTCCATTCGCATGCAATTTGTGCGATTATACCACATCACGAAAAAGTTATTTAAAAAGACATTTTCGGTCGCATACTAATGAACGTCCATTCGCATGCGTGTGATTATACCGCATCACGTAAAACTAATTTACAAAAACATTTTTGGTCGTATACTAACGAACGTTCATTCGCATGCAATTTGTGTAATTATAGCTCGTCACGAAAAGGGATTTGCGCAAACATATGTAGTCGCATACTAATTAGCGTTCACTGGTATGTAATTTGTGTGAATATAGCGCATCACTAAAAAGTACGTTACAAATATATTATCGGTCTCATAATAACGAACGTCCTGGTACGTACAATTTGTATGATTATATTACGCCACAAAGTAGTTATATACAATGATATTTTCCATCGCATATAAACAAACGTCTATTCGCATGCAATTTGTGGCTGTTTCACATAAAAGGAAACTATTGTAAAAATCCATTTGTCCTCGCATTCTGAGAAACATTCATTTGTGTGATTATTCTTGTAACATACTGTTTTAGTACAGTCGGTTTTGTAAAATTAACTCTCTATTATTTCTGAAATTGGTTTATTTTCTATTTTAATTTTAGCGTCCCAATTATTAGGATAACGGTTTTGTAGCATAAATATGTTTGCGATTTTAAACGGCTTCAAAAACTCCGTTCCCAAGTAGCCAGAGCAGGGTTTTTGGAAAATATAATCCAAAGATTTAATTAACATTCCCAAGGTACGAAGCTTTACATGGAAGGCACTTAACGTGTCATATTAGTAGTATCTACTAATAGATGTCGATCAAGTAGCTAAGACCCAAGTTATGTATAAAGCAGCCCGAGTTGTCTGAATAATTTTCAATTAGTTTGGGTACTTAACTAAAATTATAGTTTCGGAGTTTTCTTGTGAGGGAGATTTTGGCTATCCTAAAGCAATTGTTAGTTTTAATTAACTTTTAAGATTTATGACAGGCTTAACCTTTTCGATTATGAGAGCTAAACTGGACTGGGTATTTTTCAATTAACTTAAAGGTATATAAGAAGTTCAGCGTGGGATAGAAGGGGCTTTTTTATTTCGATACTTTCGACAGACAGGTTGTTGATTTCTGTACTTCTGAAAGTAAAGTGATGTGTGTTTTTTATTTTATTCTGAGTAAGTACCTTCCCAGTTACTAAAACAGAGGTTATGGTATTTTTTTTTAAATAATGAACTCAAGGGTTGTGTTATGAATTATGTATCGGTAATTGTTTAACTAAATTGTGCCGACGTTCTGTAAAAATACCGACGTTCAGATTAAAGCTCTGAGCTTGGGCTTAAGTTGAACGCGTTGAAATTTTAATCCCTGAGTACTTATTTCGGCAGACAGCGAGGTTTCAGCAGAGTACACCGCTTCATTGTTATTTCGACGGTAGCCTGGGGACTCACGCAGTAGCTTAGCAACGAAACCTACCTGATTACACAATTTTCAGGTCGGTATAGTAGTAAAGGACTCCCGTAGTGATAATCTTTGTGTGTACTTGAACGAGTTCCGTTACTGTAATAGTTGACCGGTGAAAAGGTCGTTTGTGTCCCGTTAATTGGAGACACCCTTGTTAACTTAGAGCGTGGGTCACAGTAGGTAACTTCATTAGAATACTGTATATATAATTAATTATTGTATTAGGGTGTTTGAGCCCGAAATTGGTTTTTATATCCTTAAAAAGTAGAGTAGTCCTAAGGAATTTAGACATTAATTTGGTTTAGTGATATAGTGTTTAGCTAGCCGGGGACTATAAAGCTCCACAGTAGTGCAGTGCTAAAATTTTCTGCGTGCGTATTTGTGACAATCTTTTTCCACTCTCAAGAACAAAGTGCAACGAGTGATAATACCTTGATAAGGTCCGTAAGCATTCCTCTCCCTTACGGTGGCGCCCTATTGTATATAACGGCAAATATTGTATATATTTTGTACTCATATGTCATTAGGTTAAGGTTTAATTAGTTGTACAGTTAATAAAACAATCTAAATTTATATCTTAGTGTGTTGTAGTTTAATGAACCTCACCCTCTCACCAACTGTAGCAAGCTTGCGAGGCAATGTTCCGAAACGTTTGGGTACTTTAGATTTAGGGGTTATGTCCTATTATTTTATTGGTAATTTGATACCTCACGAGGCAGGTTTGTATATTAGTTACATTCTGTATTGCAAAAATACTTTTGCAGTCCCGTATTACTCAACACCCGTTTGTTTGCAATATGTGCGGTCTCATAGTAACTAACGTTCATTTGCATGTTGCGTATGTAATAATGCTTTAACAGAGAATACCTTTATACGATTATACAGTGTGTCTGTTTTACATGTCACGGCAAATATTTCGGCTATTATAAGAATTTCAGAGAAATGTTATGTACAAAAGTTGTGCAACTTTTTATTTGCAATAATATGTCAAAATAAAAAAAAAATTGGAGCATCAAATTTTTGAGATCTAGCAAATATATTCAAAATTTTTAATGGAACATACCCATTGTTTGTTACGTGCCGAAAATCGACACTAGACATTTTTAATAAATAAGTGCGGGGAAAATCGCGCCATAAATTTGAAAGACTTGTTGCGCTTATTTCCGTCACTACAGAGTGCGTTTGCGCCAGATCGCGCCGACGCGTGCGTGAGAAGAGAGTGGGAAATTTCCGGGAGACGCGAGGACTTTGCTTTTGAACATCAAGAAGAAGGGTGGTTGGTCTGGTATCGTATCGTATCTTATCTTTTATTATGTAGATTCCCTTTTGCCTTTTTGATTATCGTTCCATATAAACCCGTTCCTGTCGTTCCCTACATATAGGTAGAAGACCAACCAAATCTGGAAACAACCTGGCTTAACTGCAGTCCACGCCCTGAGAACCATCTTTAAATAATTCCGAAGGACGCCCTGAAACCATCTTTAAATATTCCTGAAGGAAGCCCGCAGTCGCTAGCTGGAGCAACCCTGAAGGAAGCCCGCAGCCGCCATCTTTAAATAATCCGGTAGAGAGCCACGAGCAACCCTGAAGGAAGTAATTCTGTGAGACGTTTACATATTCACGTAAGTTCCCCGTGTGGGTCTTTTTTATAATACATTTTATAAATTTTGCATATTTCGTCATTTACGTGTAATAATTTGCATAGTGTGTGACGTCATTGACAGATGGGCGCGCTAATTTCCACATTATAGATTAGCGTTACCAACTGTCTTTTGTGTCGCATATACCTCGTTTACGGTAATGTAAGATGTTATTATATATTCTTAAAGTGGTTAAAATTTTCTTTCCAACGATATATCACTCAATAATAATTAAACATAGAAATCGATTATTAAATAGCGCTTAACTTGTACCTTATTGAAATAGACATTGAAAACAGTGGGCGGCAAAACAATTGCTAGCGCCCACCTAAACGAAGAAATTGATAAGAACTGCAACAACAAAAAGAAATACTAAATTACAAAATTAATTTAAAACGTTAAAGGTATTTCCAGCACATCGCTGAAATCTAATTATTAAATTTCTTCGTGCTTTTTGCAACATACATAGCGTTATTTGACCATGCGATCTTTAAGGATATAAAGACTCTCTGGGTGCGTTATATAAACGTGTTGTTTGAGATATCCCCAAACAAAAAAAATCTAAACCGAAAGATCTGGTGATCTTGTATTATCTACCCGTGAACTCGATATACGAGACACAATGGCAGTTGGTAGCGCTAATATTTATACAGATTTTGGCGCGCCCATCTGTCAATGACGTCACACAAGAAGCAAATTTAATTGCGCAATTACGCAATAAATATAATAAACATTATAAACGCAGTGTAGACAATAAGGTACTCACATAAATAGGTCCAGCTTCCCACGAAGTACGCCAAGGATAGCGTCCCATAAGATAGCGTCCTTCAGGATGGCTGGAGCCCCCTTTTAGATAATTAACGGAGGGTACGCCTAGCGTCCTTCCAAAGCGCTCCGACCAGCTACGGCAGTCATGGACTCCCAGGACTCGTTCATCTAGGGTCGTGGACTACTGTTCGAGCAGGCTGCTTACAAATTACCTCTACCTATGTAGGGATCGAATAAGGAAACAGGTATAAGGGGCGACAATCAGATAGGCAAGGAAATCTACATAAATAAAGGTAAAGACACGATACGATACGTTACCAAACCACTCCTCTGGAAGTCACAGGCAAAACAGCCACGTTACAGAGTGCCCCGAAAACTTCCCCACTCTTGTCGCGCGATCTGGCGCAAACGCACTCTGACGCGACGGAAATACACGCCAAGTCTTTTGAATTTGTGGCGCGAAATTCCCGCACATCAAAATTAAGCTAAGTAATGTTTAGTGCCAATTAGGGACGTAACACTTGCTGGCCAGTTTATGGGACCTCCATTTCCGATCCATTTTGAACCAAACATGAAGATCAACAATGCGGAATTAAATTACTAGGAAACAACTGTCAAGAAGAGCTATCAATTGTTTCGCCGGCCACTGTTTTGAATGCTTATTTCAAATAGACGCCTGTTAAGCGCTATTTAGTAATCGATTTCTGCGTTTAATCGATTAGATAATTATTATTGAGTGATATATCGTTGGAAAGTAAATTTTAAGCACTTTCAGAATATGCAATAATAATGTGTAAGTTACATTTAAAATTTTGAATTGATTTGCTGTATCTCAAAAATTTGATGCTCTATTGTTTTTTTATATTTTGACATATTATTGCAAATAAAAAGTTACACAACTTTTGTATATAACATTTCTCTGAAATTCTTACAATAGTCGAGATATTCGATGTGATACGAAAAAACAGACACACTGTATATTTATTATAACCCGGCCGCGCCGGTTCGCGTGCCACTACAATCAGTTGGTAGCCATGTTAGATAATTGTAAAAATGACGCGCAAATTATAGATGACGTCACACAATATACGAATTATTGCGATTCAATTACAAAGTTATACAAATTTTAAAGAAAACCCCAACGGGGTACTCACGTAAACATGTAGGGCTTCTTGCAGAATTACTCCATGATGGTCGGTGGCGGCTTCGCTACTCTTTCTCGGGCGTGGGTGTTCGCTGGGCCCTGGTCGAATCCAAATTTAATTATCTTCTTCCTATATGTACACAAAATAAGGTAAGGGAGACAGGGTAAGGTACGATAAATTTGGAATCACAGGAAACCTACATATCAGAAAAAGACACGATACGATACAAGACAACTACACTTGTTCCGTCTCGGAGGCTAGTTTTTTACGTATATCGGAAATCACCCTTCCTTTCTTTACACACCGCGTCGGCGCAAATCTCGCGCAACGCACTATCTGAAGTGACGGAAATACGCGCACAAGTCTTTTTAAATTTATGGAGCGAAATTCTTACAAATTAAAACTTAATTGGGATATTTAGTGCCGAATTTTCGGCACGTAACTATCGCGGCAAAACCATAAAAGAAAAAACTTAAAAAAAGAAAATGACTGTTAGCACAGTAACATCTTAAAATCTAAATCCTAACTAACCTACATAAATCCTAACATAAATTCTACAAAATGTTTATTTAAGGCGCCACCTGGTTTTTTCCGACCGATAACGTCTTCCGGATTACCAGGAAACGGAATGTGTAGCCCCATTGTCTTTGACTACATTTACAAGTGCACACACGAGTCTTTAATGTGGCGCAGTTATAGTCGACAGCACAAATTTGTTGGGGAGCATGAAACACTACTTAAACTAAAACAAATGCGACAAGTCGCCTAACCTATATACTAAAACTAAAGCTAACATTACAGTTTCCTAAGTGCAGACGCACATGAGCGTTGCATCTACACTTTCTTCGTTGGCAAAAAAAATGCCCAAATTTAAAAATGTTTAAAAGAGTGAGTTACTCTACACTCTAGCAAATTTTAGATACTGGTACTCTGGTTTAATAAACAATACACATCAAAACTTGTCCATGACATGGCTGTGAATCAACAAATTTACCAAAAGTACCACCTTACTAATTCCTTACATTACTAACCTAACAAATTGTATGGCTGCCATCAGGTTAGCTTTTTCACTCAATATTCAAAAAAAATTTCCCACGTCTGGTCATAAATACCAAACGTTAGGAAGATAAAAAGATAAAACAAAATCTCAAGTTATTATCGAAGATAATAGATAAGATAACGATATTGAGCTTAAGTTATTATCAAAGGTAATAGGTAAGATAACGATATTAAACTAAAGTTATTATTAACGGTAATAGGTAAGATAACGATATTAAGGTAAAGTTATTATCAAAGATAATAAATAGGATAAAGATATTAACCTAAGTTATTATCAAAGACAATAGGTAAGATAACGATAGAGTAGCTTCTTGGAGTCGTTATATGGGAATTTCTCGTGCCCCCTAAAAAGGGCGGCCTGTGAAGCAGGCCCGTTTGCAATAAACGGCGCGAGGGACCGGCAAAGGCAATTGGGTGCATCCCTGCACTCGGCGTTAATTGATATCGGTGAGATAATCACACGATATAAAACACACACACATCCACACACATAAACACGTAAAACATCTCTCAAACAATGCACAAACACAAAACAGCATTCACATACTTACATTGCCTTTTCAACACCTGGATTTCCGGCTGCCGATGGTCCGGGCTGATAAGGCAAATCCGTTAGCGTTCTTGATTGACGACTAGGATATCCGGCTGCTGATGGTCCTGGTTCTAGAGGAGAAACGTAACACGGACACGATATCAGAAGAATATTTTAATAATTTGGAATACTATTTTTCTATACGTGTATCGTAGAATATTTCTTTTGTGTAGCAAGTATGATTTTGTTTTGATAGCATATTTATTTAGATATATCGATATTCCAATGCAGCATTTAAAGATCTATTTGGTCTAAGTGAGATTTGCCATCCGAATTGGTCGCTCAGCTTTGTAAGTCTAGACGAGACCCATCAAGGGCCGGTCGCTCAGCATTATAAGTCTAGACGAGGTTTGGCGGTAAGTTGTCGCTCTAGCAATTTGTTAATAATTTTTTTTAAGAATGATGTTGGAATTTTTCTTCATTAGTCTAGGCAAACCTCAAACAAAAGCTTCTCTTCCTAGCAAGTATATGTGTTACAAGATATCTTTCCGTTCTTCAACAATTTTATCAGTAAATCAAGTTTTGATTACTGTTATCTCTTCATATATCGATTTAAACCACACTAGGTGGCATAAAATTATCTTTAAAATCGTTCAACCCTACGTACATCCAAGTTTTTCACGTTTCATTTCCTTAACGATTTACCTAATGTTTTCTGTCCCTACTACCAATTAATTAACTTCAATTACTTATTCCTTCTCTTATACAGCACCTATCGTTTACACGTTAACTTATTTACCTTAAACTAGCTATCTTTCTGCTTCTTGTTGATTTTCCTTGAATTTATCGTTAGTCATATATCGCTTTATTCTCTAGGTCTCCCAGTATAACTCTGTCGCTTCATTTAATTAATCCTCTCACCTTTTTCTACAACATATATGTATCCCTAATTTACCTATATATTAAATAATAGAATCTAATAGGAATTATTAGAAATTGTTAAATAAATCATAAGTCAATTGCAACAATGTAATACAACGATAAACTAGACAGGTTATTAACAGTTCATAAGAACGGATGTTACGTGCCAAAAATTTCGGCACTAGACATTTTTAACTAAGTTTTAATATGTAAGAATTTTGCGCCATAAATTTAAAAGACTTGTTGCGCGTATTTCTGTCACTTCAGAAGTGCGTTGCGCGAGATTCGCGTCAACGCGTGTGGGGGAAGAAGGAAGTGGGGAATTTCCGAAAGACGCGTGAGGACTTGCCTCCGAAACGCGAAGAAGAGCAGTTGTGGGGTATCCTACCGTGTCTTTTTTCTGATATGTAAGTTTCCTGTGTTCCCAAATAATCGCACCTTTTATCTGTCTCCCCTACCTTGTTTGTCTACATATAGGAAGAAGACCATCAAATTTGGGTACAACCTGGCTCAAGAGTTCCCACGACCCGAGAAAGATTAGTCAAGGCATCCGACACCCGAGAAAGAGCCGCGAGCAGCCCATACCCGAGAAATATTAGCGAAGCCACGGGCGACCATCATGGAGTAATCCTGAAGGAAGCCGCCGCCATCATGAAGTAATTCTTTACATGTTCACGTGAGTGCCCCCTTTGGGGTTTTCTTTAAAATTTATTTACTTTAAATTTTGTGTAATTACGTGCCATAATTTGCATATTGTGTGACGTCATCGAAATTTGAGCGTCAATTTTCACATTATGTAATATCGTTACCAACTGCCATTAGTGGCGCACGTACCGCGTTTACGGGAGTACAATACGGATATGCAACTTTGTATCCGAGACGACAGTGATACTGCAGGTGGCAGGTCACAGACGGTTAAGATATCGCAATTACCTAGAAATAAGATTGAAACAATGTAACAAACTGTAGAATTAAGAGTAAAGCAGACATGAGATCTGCAAGTTCACACAGCCATGTGAGGGGGTAGGATTATTATAAAAAGCTTATTATAGCCCCGTCGACGCGGTACGTACGCCACAAATGACAGTTGGTAGCGATATTACATAATGTGAAAATTGACGCGCAAATTTCGATGACGTTACACAATATGCAAATTATGGCACGCAATTACACAAATTATATAAAAACCCCCACGGGGTACTCACGTGAACAAGTAGGTTTCCTTCAGGATTACTCCATGATGGTCGGCCGTTGCTTCGCTAATATTTCTCGGGTCGGGGAACTCCTAAGCCAGGTTGCATCCAAATTTACCTTGTCTTCTTCAGAAACTGAGTCAAATCTAGAAAATTCTGTCAAATCTAAAAATTCCGTCAAACCTAGAAAATTTCGTCAAATCTAGAAAATTTCGTCAAAATCAAAAATCTTGCCGAAACCTAGAAAATCCCGTCAGAATCTAGAAAATCCCGCCAGAATCTAAAAAATTCCGTCAAAATCGAGACAATTTCGTCAAAATCGAGAAAATTCCGTTAAAATCTTGAAAATTGCACAGACATGTAGAACTTTCCGCCAAAATCTAGAAAATTCAGTAAGAATCTAAAAATTCCGCCAAAATCTAAAAAATTCCGTCAAAGTCTAGAAAAATCCGTCAAACTGTAGAAAATTCCGTCGACGCATAGATAACTCCGTTAAAATCTAGAAAATTACGTCAAAATCTAGAAAACTTTGCCAAAATCTAGAAAACTCCGACAAAATATAGAAAACTCCGTCAAAATCTAGAAAACTCCGTCAAAATATAGAAAACTCCGTCAAAATCTAGAAAACTCCGTCAAAATCTAGAAAACTCCGTCGATATCTAGAAAACTCTGCAAAAATCTAGAAAACTCCGCCAAATTTTAGTAAACTGCGCAACAATTTAGGGAATTACGTAATAATTTAGGAATTCCGTCACAATTGAGATAATTCCGTCAAAATAAAGAAAATTTCGTCAAAATTCCAAAAATTTCGCTAAAATTCAAGAAATTCTGCTAAAATTAAGAAAATTTTGTCAAAATTCAGAAACCCGTCAAAAATTTAGAAAATTCCGCCAAAATTTAGAAAATTCCACCAACATTTAGAAAATTCCGTCAAAATTTAGGGAAGTCCGTCAAAATTTAGAGAAGCACGTCGAAATTTAAGGAATTCCGTCAAATTTTAGGAAATTAGAAAGTTATGAGATGTACATGTAACCTAACTTAAGGTACAATTGAACGATCCAAAGCAGCCCAGACGTTAAAATAAGTCCCTCTTGCCTGCTCCGCGCATAACAGGAGACGTAAAATTAAAAAGAACGCCATATTATTAATAAAAAAGTAGCCGTTGCTAAGCAACGAAACCCTACCCTAAGAATAGAAAGCATTTAAACTGTTCGACTGTGCCACTACGCTATCTAGACACCTGCAATCGAAAAGTGAATAATCGCATATATGGGAGAATCCTCGAAGAATCAGTAAAACGATTTCTAATAATAAGCTGCATCGGTTGGCGTTCGTACCGGAGTTCGTGTTGGAGTAATAAGCAGACACCTTAAACTTTTTAACACGTGAACTGGCACGTAGCATAAAAATGTATAATGACTGAAAAGTAGAAACTTCTCTTGTAGTACGAAGAAAAGTGGTACAAAAACTTACTCACGCAACGCATGGGATAATCGAAAGCTTAGTTGTGATCATAAATTTCTCGCAGCATGGATCATTTCGGATTAGATATGCTATTAATAAACCAATGTACTTTCCTTAGTTTAGAAAGAATGCCAGGTATCAAGTTTTTAGTAAAGATAAAAGTCAGCTGATCGTTTTATTGCAATTGACATGCAATGAATGTTATTGGATATATACCTACAGTTAATTTAGGCAATTACTGGTTTCACCTCCTTAGTCTTATTGTACGAACCAATTCCATGCTGCCTGTATATAATAGTGTATAAGTATTGCCCTGTATTAGAAAAGAAAATCACAAATATAAATGCTTATACGCCAAGAATACTACGTTAATAATACGTTTTTGAATGAAAATAAGGAATAAATAATGAATTCCGTTTCGCAGTTTGGCGGTTATAAATTGAGATACCTTTAAATAGCAGAATAACCAATCAAAATTGAACAATATTCAATAATTGTTAATGTACTCAGTTTTACTTCTGAGCATATTTGTAATAACGTGTTAGTTAATAGGAACTTATTTTAAACATAACCTTCGGCTGAAGTAAATGCAAGTAATTGCACCGTTATTGATTTAATAGAAAAATGCGCCCTCTATTTGAAATTGGGGTTGAGTGCAAAATTGTGAGAATGTGTGTGGTGTGCAGTGGATTTCGGATAACTGGGGGCCTGGAGAGGTTACAGTCGAAAGACATAAATACTCTAGAGAACTAGGACTCGCTCTCTTGTCTTTTAACTTCTTGCCTTATTATTTCGATCGTCCCAAAGGCACGGATAAAAATTGACACAAAGTTGTAAGTATTAACAAATAATTTAAAGTGTATTGTTTAGTGGTAGCCTCTAAATTAATTAAAAACGCGGTTAATGTGCCGAGATTATTTTATTGAGGTATCACCTATAATTTTTTTATCAACTCATGTCGGGACATTAAATAACATAGATTACTGTGAAAATATTTGAAATTTGGTTACACCGAGAAGGAGGCGTGGGCGGATCGACTGAAATGGAAGTCGTCTAGTAATTGAGAGAATCGACCTGCAGACCTGGTAAAAATTACATGGCATCATCTACAGAGCGAAGATCTTCTAGAAATTCCAGGTAACGATTTAAATTTGTGATTTCTATAAACTATAAATATTAGGGTGGGTATGAGAGTGTTTTTCAAGGTAGTGTGAATTATTCAGGTATTGAACTGAATATGTGTAAATAACTTTATTACGGTATTCAACTAGAAATTGAAGGTGTCTAGAAAGCTTTTAAACGTTCCATCAGAACGTAAAATTTTGTGAAGAGTACATGGCTTTGTTTTTTTAGTTTTAGAGTATGCAAAGTCGAAGGGCATACATTAGTTAGGTTATTATGAGCTCACCATACCCCACAGTTTATTTAGAGTATTAAAATAAATAAATAAATTATAATGAAGGAATTTTAGAGAAGGTATTATTCAAGGTCCATTTACTCCGAGTACATTTTATGTGTTTGATGATATTAAAATTAAATACAGGACATTACAAAGTAAAATTTACTGAAAGTGTAATGTGAACAATAAAATAATAATGAATTGCATTTGTAAATAGGAATAAATAAAAGATTATATGTTTGTTGTATTTTGTGGCTTTATTGGGCGTGTGCGTGAATGATAGGATTTATGAATGAAACTAGCTATCCAAAAGGAGGTCCTAATTAGCTAGCCGGAAGCAGTTGAAGAAGGCCATTCAACCGAGGAAGAGAGGAAAACGGGTAAGCAATATTTTTTTTGACTTATTTAAATTTTTGGAAATTTTTCTATTTTCGAATTTGAAAATTTAATATTATTTTCGAATATTTTTTTGTTGGTGTGGAGCTTACCCGAGTACCACGGCAATCTTATGACGGTCCAACTTTGGAGGCTCGAATGTTTTTTAAGAGAGTACTAATTTATACCCGAGTAACACGGCAATATATATTAGAAAATTTTTATAGGCGTAATAAGAATTTTCGAAACCAACTCGATCTTCCATCACTCTCACACCAATGCGCTCCGTGGTTTTAGATTAGTTAATTGTAAACGCCCGAACCTTGCCTGATGCATAAGACAAAGCAGCGTTTGTTTTTATAATTTGGAGAATTGCAGGAATAGATTAGCGTCAGTAATGATATTTAACTAAACAATTTTGAAATGATAGAGCGGAGTGAAGCGTATGAAAAAATGATGTGGTTGTTTTAATGCATATAGTTTAATAAAATAAATGGTGTTGATTGTTTATTAAATTGACGAAAAACTTAAAAAAAGTAAATTTAACTGGGCATTGAACCATTAAAGTTCCGATTGGTAGCCAGACACCATAGCATCGCGCTACGGAGGTGAAAGTTTTTGGAAATCGGTTAGTAGTATACTTGCATTTGTTGCGTCCACATACGGAATACACCGATCCGTGAGCAAATCACGGTCTATTGAAAATGGTGGGATATCATCGTGAAGAAACGCCAAAATAAAAAATTAATTATTTTTGGAATAAATAGCCGGTGTATATAAAGAAGCGATGTTTTCCTATAATTAAAATCAATTAACGGTACTCCCAAATCATATTAGATGAATTGTAATGGAAAATTAAACAAATTTGAAAGGAAGTGTGTTACCATAGATTTTGAAGGTACACGCTCGTACTTTTCCGGTGCTGATCGCTACCTGATTTTGACGTTTCTCGAATAAATTATACATTTTTTAATAAGTGTTTTAATAAAAAAACAGCAGTGCCAGCTCGCAAACTATTAATGATTCAGGTTATAGGACACGGAGAGCGTTGTTTGGTATAATTTAGATAATTTTTAGCGGCGTAATATGAATTTTCGAAACCAACTCGTTGTTTGTTCTCTCTCGAACCAACGGCAAACGATTTGTTCCTGACCTCGTCGCACTGCTCGTTCGGCTTTTGAGATCGAATTTTTTCGTGGGATCCAAGCTTTTGTAACACGTTACCGAATACGTCGCCGCAGATTAATCTTTTCCAGGAAAGCCCTTATTTCTCCCTTGGTTTTCGGTATTACGCGATAAAAACCGGCCTATGCAACGTAGGAAAAAGTTCCCCACCGAACCCACAATCCCCTCTGAGGAGATACGCAAATAGCGATATATTTGCACCTCTCAACGTTAACACCGAGAAGAGCTAGTCACGTTTTAACATGGGGGGGGGGGAGGGAGAGATATGCATTTCCAAGGCACTTTTAGACATTGCAGAATAATTACACAAATTGCAAGCGAATGGACGTTCGTTGATTTTCAACCTCAAATGTGTTTATAAAGTACGTTTATGTGATGTGGAACAATTACACAAATTGGATACAAACGACGCACGTCACAATATGCAGTCGCATATGTATTCGTAGAGCAATTTTTGTTAAGTGCAGTAATTGCACAGTATGCGAGCACAGATGTCTGTGTAAATTACAATTTAATGATGTGGAATAATTACATTAATTGCATGCAAATGAACGTTTGTTGGTATGCCACCACAAATGTTTTTGTAAGGTACCCTTTTGTGACGCGGAATAATTACACACGTTACATGCAAATGGATGTTCGTTCGTATACCACCGCATATGTCTTTGTAAATTACCTCTCTGTGATGTTGAGTATTTACAGAAATTGCATTCCAATGGACGTTTGTTACTATGCAACCACATATGTAGTTTTACATAGCGTTTCTGTGATGAGGTATAATTACATAAATTGCATGCAAATGGACGTTCGATGGTATGCGACCACATATGTTATCGTAAGGTACCTTTTTCTGACGCGGAATAGTTACACAAGTTGCATATAAATGGACGTTCGTTCGTATGCGACCGCATAGGTTTTCGTAAATAACCTTTCAGTGGTGTACAGTAATTACAAAAATTGCATTCGAATTGACATTCGTTGGCATGCGATCGCATATGTAGTTTTAAATAATTTTTCTGCGAAGTGGAATAATTACACGAAATGCATACAAATGGACGTTCGTCGGAATGCAATTGCATATGTCTTTGTAAATGGCTTTTCCGTGATGCGGCATAATTACACAAATTGCATTCGAATGGACGTTTGTAAAGTATAGTTTTCTGATGCAGAAAAATTACACAAATTGCATGCAAATTTTATGTGAAACAGCCACAAATTGCATGCGAATAGACGTTCGTTTATATGCGATCGTAGATGTCGTTGTGTATAACTATTTTGTGGCGTAATATAATCATACTAATTGTACGTACCAGAACGCTCGTTATTATGCGACCGAAAATATACTTGTAAAGTACTTTTTAGTGATGCGCTATATCCACACAAATTACATACCAGTGAACGCTAATTAGTATGCGACTACATATGTTTGTGGAAATCACTTTTTCGTGACGAGCTATAATTACTCAAATTGTATGCGAATGGACGTTTATTAGTATACAACCAAAAATGTTTTTGTAAATTACTTGTACGTGATACGGTATAATCACACGCATGCGAATGGACGTTTATTAATGTGCGACCGAAAATGTCTTTTTAAATTACTTTTTTCTGATGTGGTATAATTACACAAATTGCATGCGAATACACGTTCGTTAGTATGCGACCGAAAATGTTGTTGTAAATGCCTTTTTTGCAATGCGGTATAATTACACAAATTACAAGCGAATGGGCGTTCGTTAGTATGCAATCGAAAATGTTCTTGTAAATGCCTTTTCTGCAATGCGGTATAATTACACAAATTGCATGCGAATGGACGTTCGTTAGTATGCGACCGAAAATTTTGTTGTAAATGACTTTTCTGCAATGCGGTATAATTACACAAATTGCATGCGAATGGACGTTCGTTAGTATGCGACCGAAAATGTTGTTGTAAATGCCTTTTTTGCAATGCGGTATAATTACACAAATTACAAGCGAATGGGCGTTGGTTAGTATGCAATCGAAAATGTTCTTGTAAATGACTTTTCTGATATGCGGTATAATTACACAAATTGCATGCGAATTGACGTTCGTTAGTATGCGACCGAAAATGTTGTTGTAAATGACTTTTTGCGATGCGGTATAATTACACAAATTGCATGCGAATGAACGTTCGTTACTATGCGACCGAAAATGTTGTTGTAAATGCCTTTTTTGCAATGCGGTATAATTACACCGATTGCACACGAATGGACGTTCGTTGGTATGCGACCGAAAATGTCTTTTTAAATTACTTTTTTGTGAAGTGGTATAATTACACAAATTGCATGCGAATGGACGTTCGTTAGTATGCAACCGAAAATGTTCTTGTAAATGACTTTTTTGCGATGCGGTATAATTACACAAATTGCATGCGAATGGACGTTCGTTAGTATGCGACCGAAAATGTTGTTGTAAATGACTTTTCTGCAATGCGGTATAATTACACAAATTGCATGCGAATGGACGTTCGTTAGTATGCGACCGAAAATGTTGTTGTAAATGCCTTTTTTGCAATGCGGTATAATTACACAAATTACAAGCGAATGGGCGTTCGTTAGTATGCAATCGAAAATGTTCTTGTAAATGCCTTTTCTGCAATGCGGTATAATTACACAAATTGCATGCGAATGGACGTTCGTTAGTATGCGACCGAAAATGTTGTTGTAAATGCCTTTTTTGCAATGCGGTATAATTACACAAATTACAAGCGAATGGGCGTTCGTTAGTATGCAATCGAAAATGTTCTTGTAAATGCCTTTTCTGCAATGCGGTATAATTACACAAATTGCATGCGAATGAACGTTCGTTACTATGCGACCGAAAATTGTTGTTGTAAATGACTTTTTGCAATGCGGTATAATTACACCGATTGCACGAATGGACGTTCGTTGGTATGCGACCGAAAATGTCTGTTGTAAATTACTTTTTGTGCAAGTGGTATAATTACACAAATTACAAGCGAATGGACGTTCGTTAGTATGCAATCGAAAATGTTCTTGTAAATGACTTTTTTTTGGAGCCGGTATAATTACCCAAATTGCATGCGAATGGACGTCCGTTGGTATGCGACCGAAAATGTTGTTGTAAATGACTTTTTGCGATGCGGTATAATTACACAAATTGCATGCGAATGAACGTCTCGTTACTATGCGACCGAAAATGTTGTTGTAAATGCCTTTTTGCAATGCGGTATAATTACACCGATTGCACTACGAATGGACGTTCGTTGGTTATGCGACCGAAAATGTCTTGTTAAATTACTTTTTGTGAAGTGGTATAATTACACAAATTGCATGCGAATGGACGTTCGTTAGTATCAACCGAAAATGTTCTTGTAAATACTTTGTTAGTGATGCGGTATAATCTACACGCAAATTGCAGGAATGGACGTTGTATATGTAGCGACCGAAAATGTTTGTTGTAAATGACTTTTCTGAATGCGGTATAATTACACAAATTGCATGCGAATGGACGTTCGTTAGTATGCGACCGAAAATGTTGTTGTAAATGCCTTTTTTGCAATGCGGTATAATTACACAAATTACAAGCGAATGGGCGTTCGTTAGTATGCAATCGAAAATGTTCTTGTAAATGCCTTTTCTGCAATGCGGTATAATTACACAAATTGCATGCGAATGGACGTTCGTTAGTATGCGACCGAAAATTTGTTGTAAATGCCTTTTTGCAATGCGGTATAATTACACAAATTACAAGCGAATGGGCGTTCGTTAGTATGCAATCGAAAATGTTCTTGTAAATGCCTTTTCTGCAATGCGGTATAATTACACAAATTGCATGCGAATGGACGTTCGTTAGTATGCGACCGAAAATTTTGTTGTAAATGACTTTTCTGCAATGCGGTATAATTACACAAATTGCATGCGAATGGACGTTCGTTAGTATGCGACCGAAAATGTTGTTGTAAATGCCTTTTTTGCAATGCGGTATAATTACACAAATTACAAGCGAATGGGCGTTCGTTAGTATGCAATCGAAAATGTTCTTGTAAATGCCTTTTCTGCAATGCGGTATAATTACACAAATTGCATGCGAATGGACGTTCGTTAGTATGCGACCGAAAATGTTGTTGTAAATGACTTTTTTGCGATGCGGTATAATTACACAAATTGCATGCGAATGAACGTTCGTTACTATGCGACCGAAAATGTTGTTGTAAATGCCTTTTTTGCAATGCGGTATAATTACACCGATTGCACACGAATGGACGTTCGTTGGTATGCGACCGAAAATGTCTTTTTAAATTACTTTTTTGTGAAGTGGTATAATTACACAAATTGCATGCGAATGGACGTTCGTTAGTATGCAACCGAAAATGTTCTTGTAAATGACTTTTTTGCGATGCGGTATAATTACACAAATTGCATGCGAATGGACGTTCGTTAGTATGCGACCGAAAATGTTGTTGTAAATGACTTTTCTGCAAT
The DNA here is from genome assembly GCA_036346225.1 of Platerodrilus igneus. Lineage (NCBI taxonomy): Eukaryota > Metazoa > Arthropoda > Insecta > Coleoptera > Lycidae > Platerodrilus > Platerodrilus igneus. Next base: position 58,598 of record JARFIW010000115.1, on the reverse strand, counting down.
GCGGTATAATTACACAAATTGCATGCGAATGGACGTTCGTTAGTATGCGACCGAAAATGTTGTTGTAAATGCCTTTTTTGCAATGCGGTATAATTACACAAATTACAAGCGAATGGGCGTTCGTTAGTATGCAATCGAAAATGTTCTTGTAAATGCCTTTTCTGCAATGCGGTATAATTACACAAATTGCATGCGAATGAACGTTCGTTACTATGCGACCGAAAATGTTGTTGTAAATGCCTTTTTTGCAATGCGGTATAATTACACCGATTGCACACGAATGGACGTTCGTTGGTATGCGACCGAAAATGTCTTTTTAAATTACTTTTTTGTGAAGTGGTATAATTACACAAATTGCATGCGAATGGACGTTCGTTAGTATGCAACCGAAAATGTTCTTGTAAATGACTTTTTTGCGATGCGGTATAATTACACAAATTGCATGCGAATGGACGTTCGTTGGTATGCGACCGAAAATGTCTTTTTAAATCACTTTTTCGTGATGTGGTATAATCACATAAACTGCATGCGAATGAACCTCTTGTGTGGGTATTCATCACGTATTATTAGACAATTGTTAAGCGTTATTAGCTAAAAATTTGTTATTAATACAAATGTTCTTTGCTTCAATTTATGATTCATAGCAACCTTGAGCGTGTTTACGTGTAAGATGGTCCCCAATATTTTCTTTTAGGGGAATTTGCGAATTTCGCACTGAAAAATTTCAGTTGATTTTGTTGCGTTTGTGAAAACACGAGTGATAAATAACTGCAGAATTGCATTGCAATACGAATGCGTTGCATACTTTATATTTCTGGCATTTATCAATTCGTAACCTATTTGTTATGATGCCAAACGTACTACACGCCAACGAACTGAAGGGTTAAGATCTTTTGTAATATTTGTAACAACACCGTTGATCATTTTACAGAATTGAAAAGGATGCTGAATTCTGTACTTACTAGAACAACATTCACAGTTGTCTCCTGAATCATTTGAAGTGGTTGTCCGAGAAGCACAGGAACGAATTAAACGTGAAAAAACTTAATTATTTATGGCTTACCAGACGTTGTAGAAGACAACAACATTTTTCAAGCAACTAGAAATAATATAAATTTGACCTCGTTTCAAAAGATAAGAAGACTAGGTGTTCAGAAAGATAATGTAAGTAAACCTCGTCCACTATATGTTACAATAGATAGCACTCATCGGATTTATAATGTTCTTAAAAACAGAATACTCTTAAAATCCTATTCCGATTTTAAACATGTATTTTTGAAAAAATGCGAAACACTACCAAAAAGAAAATGGTAAGTCTAGAAAGTCATTCAGCGAAAGAATCAAAAATGGACAAACTAATCTATCTATCTATACTCCATTCCAGTTAAGAAGGTAGTAGATGGCGCTTGTGCTTGAGTCAGATTTACACAGATCAAAAATTTATTAGTTGCTGTATTTGAAAAGTTCCTGGCGTCGGTTGTATATTTACTATTTTGTGAGGATAGTTTTTCAAAAATATCAATGCAAATGGCTGACTTTATTAGTTAATTTTTAAGTATTATTGCATTCAGTAATTGCAATTTGGTGTTCTTCTTAAGGAATAAGACCACATTGCTTTTTGAAAATGATTTTATCGACGTTTCGATCCTTCTCCTAGGATAGTTGTCTAAGGACCATATGCACCGTTTGAACGTTAAGCGTAGCTTTGTTAAGCGCGCTTATTTAATAAAGCTTGTAACGATTTTTCCTCTCTCTAATTGGCTCCGCTAGCCTCACGCATGGGCGCTAGTGAAACGCTTTTCTATACTTCTGGCCGACAATACTTTATAATCACCATGCTCCAAGTTAGGTGTCTGCAAAACAAAGTCTTCCGACGTAACTAGGGGTCTATTCCTTGGGTAGAGCTATGAGCAATGGGGGTAAGTCGAAATCTGTGGGGGTCACACTCAAACTAAAACAAACAGGCGCCACCAAGTCCAGATTGATTCATGTAAATGGCATGGCTAATTTCTAAGGGCGGACGTGGAGACCCAAAGAAAAAGATCGCCTTCGCTGACAAAAACCTGTCTTAACAGAATAAGACGCTGTTCCTGTAAGGAAAAATAATAATTAAGTCACATAAAAAATGGGAACACTATTTGTGTCCCTCAAATATGTCTAAAAATGCAAAAAGAATGTTTCCTACATAAGGGTACCATAAAAATTGAACTCTTATTGCTTTTTGTTTATCAGGTCTGATCAAACTAGATCAGAATAAAAAGACTTTAAGCGTGGATTATAAATTTACTAGAAAGAATTTTTTCTGTTTCTGGTGGGAGGGTCCCGAGGGGGGTTGTCAATCCTCTCACGCGCGTGCCTGTGGCTGTGGAATACACCGACCTCCGAAACAAATAGACTAACGGCTCTAGATACTGTATTAATGCAAAAATTTGATTGTTACACGTATTATTACTTTAGTTAATAAAGGTGTTTTAACATTCGTTATACCTTTAATGCAGAGATTTTTAATGCGAAAATAAAATTGTTACAAGCTCGGCTTAGAAATTTCTCTTATGCACCGCAGCAATAATTATCAATCTTAGTTAAACCGTTGTGCAGTCGTTTCGCAATGTGGCAACCTGGCCATTCCGGTTTTTTTACTGTCAAATATTTAAAAATCTGTCAATTTTCAACTGTCTACGTCCAGTTACAGTTTAACAGGTGGGGTATAAATAATTCAGTATTAATTTTGATTTTATTGTACTTCTGTTTAAGTATTTCATTAAAAACCATTAAGGGCTAATGCAGCAGGTACATAAAAAAAGAACACCAAACTTTTCCTATTCCGAAAAGTGCCATTTGTTAAAGATTATTGTTGATGATAAATACGCGTCAATTTTGGAAGACAAAAAACAGACAGAACTACTACAATTCAGAAGCAAAATGCGTGGATTAAAATCGAAGCCGATTTTAATTCAACATCAGTCACTGGTATTTTCCGAAGTGTAACTTCGTTGAAGAAATGTTATGAAAATATGAAGAAAGAGCTTCGTAAGACTTTGGCAAATGAAAGGCAAGAGGCGAATTGTACAGGAGGGGGCCCTCCTTCAAAAATAAAAAAAGATGAAACTGACGACGTGTTAATAAACATAATTAATCAAAAGACTTTGCTGGGGCTACAAAATACATTTGGTGACGATGCTGATGCTATAGTAGTATCACAAGCAAACAATTCGGGATTAGTTAATGAATCACTGTACGAATTTGATTTTGAAAAAGGAGATGTCATAAAAGAAACTGACGAGATACCATTACCTGTAAGTCTATTAAAAATCATTCTGTTTTACCACTTTACTAATTATTACTCAAATATTTTGATTAAACAATGCCATTATATGACCCAATTGATATAAATTAAAGCATTTTACTATTAAAAATTGTTTGTAGATAAATTATTTGTTTTTTTACAGGGCCCCAACACTGGAACACTCCAATTGCATGAAGATGATACGTCGATTTTAGATTGGACACAATGTTCTTCCAAGCAACTTCGAACGCCTATTAGCAAACAATTGACATTCCATGAAAGTATTGAAAAAACAACCCCGGACATAAGAGGTTAGTTTTAATAGTAGTCAATTTCCTAACTTCAAATGGATTTTTTGCAGAAAACTTTGACCCCAATAAAACATCTCGAAGACGGCCAGCTACCGTAGTAAAAGCGTTCACCTCTTCTGACGTGGCTAAGAAATATAACTTGCTTCTAGATAAAAGACTGTCCCTTGTGGAAGCTCAGCTTCATCATATAGAAAAAGAAAATGCGCTCATTATTAAAAAACGTCAATTAGAGGTCGAAATATTAGAATTAGAATTACAAGCTAAAAAGAAGTGAACTAATAGGTGTAATATGTACACCCTTTGTCTTTTTTGTTTAGCGTTTTTTGTGTTCTTTTGTTTTCTTTTAATGTAGATATTTACCTGTAATTTGGTATAAGCACTTTTGATAATAAATAAACAAGGGTATTAATATCGTATTTATTTATATTTATACATTGAAACGTCATAAATGTGCAAAATAATTATTGATAATTTCATTTCTAAAATCGTACTGCAAATTTTGGCGTGGATTAACTTGGCCTATTTGACCTTGTTCAATTAAATATTCAAGTTCATCGGCATTAATGCCAATTGGAGATGGTGGAACATCGATACTCATCCTACGAGCAATATTGTGTAGCACTGCAGTAGCAATAATTATTGTTAGCGTGGTCTCCACTTTACATCTCATCCCATAACAGACTGCAGGGAATCGCCTTTTTCAAATACCGAATGTACGTTCGGATGTGTTCCGTGTTCTAATATGTGCTTCATTATATAGTTGTTGTGCTTGTCCAATAGGATTTGCTGTTAGCAGATATGTTTTCAGAGGGTATGCGCTATCGCCTGAAAATGAATACCTATAGATGATAGAAATGAAAAAATTATTGGTGGTAATTCATGTTTACGTTAAATTTAAAAATGCACAACTTATTAGTAGCCGCCTACCAAGAAGAACACTTATTCCAAATTCATCAGCCTCAAATTTTGTCCTCAATTGGCTGTTGTTAAAAATAGTAGCATCGTGACTTGAACCTGGCCATCTAGCATTACAAACTACTTGCACGTTTATAGAAAAGTATGATTTTCTGTTTCAGAATACTTCCCCTTCCTCTCCTCCTACAAAAAACTAACATACTTGATACTATTAGTTTTTATTTACCTGGAGAACGTATTTTGATGTGTGTACAATCAATGGTTCCAATGACTCGAGGAAAACGTGCCACACGGTAAAAGTTACTTTGAATCACTGTGCTTTCTCTGGGAGTTCTGGGTAATGTGATAAATCTATTATGTAAACCAGCAATTGCTTCAGATACTTTTTTTATTATACGAGACATTGTACTCTGATCCATTCTCATACAATCTCCAACATTTATTTGGTGCCCATTACTAGCATAATATAAAAGGGCTGTTAGCAGTTAATTCCTAGGGGATATACAATTGTTTCTAAAATAAAATATTTTTTCACATATTGTACACTATTTATATTCTTTATATTACAACTCTATATCATATTCCAGCCTATCTTGAATCAACTCCAAAATAATAATTGCACATTCCGTTGTAAATTTAAACCTGCGAAAAAAAGCCGTATTACTCAATTCCTGTATATAATCAATCCTGTTGTAAATTTGCTTTGGAAATCCAAACTCAATTATATCTAGAATTTCGTTGTCATCTTCAACCACAATTTCATCTTCTATTCCCATTTTTTATATAACTATAAATGACACGTTTTTAAAAAACTAAACTTTTGGGCAGTCAGGATTAAAAACAGGTGATGTTATAGGTTATGTTATATATATATATATATATATATATATATATATATTGCTGTGATATACTCCTGTGAATGCGGGAACTGGGTCCTTTCAACAAAAAAAATTCTAGTCCCACCGATTGGGCGTCATAAACTGCTGTGATCCTGTTTCGCCTCGGCTGCTCACCTAATTTTATAAACCTCCTCATTCATAAAATTAAACAACACATTCCTACCACAAACATCAACGTTAACTCTATTTACATCAATATTCAGAATACATTAAATTTTCAAATTAAATTTCAGCATAAAATTCAGTTTTAAAAAGAATTTCAAGATTAATTTTATTATCACTTTAACGTGCATCCAGAATTAAAGTCCTTGTTGGATGCCTACTAATTAATATAACAATATAAGCAGACCGGAGTCTGAGTATAAAGGGAGCATCTACCACCCCTTTACGTTAATTAACCAGGTTCGTCTAATTGAGCTCAAAGACATACCTAAAATTTCATCATAATCCAGAACATCAATACTAAATACCCCTTTCTACTTAAACAAGCAAATTTCATCTTAACATTAAAATTTTATGGTTAGTACAATTTCACTAATGTCCATTTAAAGTAAATCAATTATAAAGTAATTCAACACACACAAAAATGTCAAACAAAATAGTATAATTTACCTGAAGGTTACTGTCCTCGTAGCTTCAATGTACATCGTCCCTTTAGTTAATCACACCATTCCAACAGGATTATATTTACGGCTTCTAATTCTCAACGCTTTTAAAATTTTCCCATCACCATTTATTTAAATTTGTTTCTGGGCTTTTCCGGAACTCATCTGTGTATATCTGACCCTTGTTTCGTGGATCCAGACACGTATTTGAACCATTTAATTATTAACACCCCGAAAAATAGCAAAGAAATTCATGCGTCTTTCACCAATATACGCCAAAACTGCCTACTTTTGTGTATACATTTGTCGTTGTAAATTTTGCTAATTGGTACAGTGATACTAAATTTTATTACCTTGTATCTAAGTGCACTGAAGTACATTCATGTTAGCACGTAAATAACAAACTATTTTGAATCACTAAAATATACGAGCAAAATTTTAAATTATTTTATCAAACTAAAATGCACGGTTTAACATCTTGAATCAAGTCGCGGATGTAAGAGCTTTTAACGCATCGAATAGTCAAAAGTCTAAGAGACCGAAATTCATATTACCACCGGTATATATAGCAAAAGCCTGTCTGTCGGTCTGTTCCCCAAAACAGACAATTCTTAAGAATTTCTCATTCTATGTTCCCAGTCCGTCGCTCGCGCGTCGGTTTTACGAATTTTCACTCGCCCCATTTAAATCTCAGAAATTCTCACACTGCACGCAAACATGTCCGAGAAAAACTAATTAATTTTGTACAGAAATTGTTGTTTCTACCTCTGATATTTGCATCCTATTTTCAACCAATTGTGACCCTCGTGACGTTGCTTAAATCACGCCTTTTACTATATGTGTCTTTGCTTGACGCATTTTCTCTTTCCTTTTCTAACCTGTTCGTATTGGTGCAAATTGATATTCTTTATTATCGATTATATTTTAGTCCATGTGGACTATCTGGGTTAAATAACCCCGTATCGCACATTCTCGTGAATATTAAGCCCCGGTTTCTCCAAGATTCTTTGAAACCATTTGTTATCTACACAATTTTCGCCGTACGTGATATTTAAACTATGCAGGTGTTCAAAATAATATTAATTCTCAGAGCTTTATTTTCTGGTATTATAATCTTGGATTTTCACAGACTTTTATGCTTATTATTAATAATGGTTTAATTAACTTCAATTAAAATTGACTTCTATCCCTTCATTTTTAGCGAATACAAGTTAAATATTAATTATTATGTGTACACTTTGTTTTACTACCGGTTACTTAAAATAGGGATAATTAATATAAATTTTGCACGTAATTTCCATTTGTTTCTTTTGATATAAAGCGTCTTGTACATAATTTAAATTTCTTATTTTTACTGAAACGACCGCATTTATTTATGCTTCAAGGTTTTAATAAAGCGTATTATTTAATAAAATTCCTTATACATGGTGATTAAAATTATTTGATGTGATTATTTAATTTTCTACCCTGGTCTAAATATGAGTAATATATATATATATATATATATATATATATATTGTATATAGGCGGGCCATTGCTAAAGAACCGTTGTGTATAATTTATTAGTATTAAAATATTTAAGCTCAGCTTATATACTTAAGCCGTCAAATATCTAGGTTTAACTAAAGCCAGGCTTTAGTCCTGTTTTATGAACGGTGCATATGAAATTAATACTTTAAGCAAGCTTAACACTTAAGCTCGGCTTATTTTTCTACGGTGCATATGGTCCTAAATAATAACAAGGAGTATTTGTAATTTGGTATTAAATTTCAGAAGATAAAATTGGACTTGGAACTACATTAAGTTTAAGACGGACGAAACTTAGGGGCAAATTCATAAAGCACACTTATGCTACACAATCAATGTTCCATCTCAACTTTTAGTATTTTTCCGAATACCAAAAATTGAGATAGAGCATTACTTAAGTATGAGTGTGGCTTAAGTGTGCTTTATGAATTTGCCCCTTAGTCTTTACTTAACAATTATGGTAGAAACAAACATTCACCTGGAGTTATAGAATGCTTTAATAAAATTCTGTCAGTTTCATTTTTTCGAAAGGTTGTAAGTTTGTTAACAATGATTGAAATTAAAGCAATGCATCGATGTTTATACAGATTTTTATTTATATTTTTTGCAAGATTGAGGTTTTTGAATAAATACATCCAAGAAACACGGTTTTAAAACATATCAAGCATTATTGAACTTTATTTTCTACCTGTTTGGTTAAAGTTTAAATAAAATAATAATATAGAACAATATATAAGCTATTTGTAATTAAACACATCACAAAATATCAAAACAATGATATCACAAATTTATATTTAATCTACGTCCATATCATCCCCAGAGGTATCTTCGTCGTCTGTTGTACTTTCATATGCAACATTTATTACAATTTGTTCGACAAGTTCTTCGACAATGCCATCCAATTTCCACATTCTTTCTTCTTCTTTAATTATATGGCTAATACAATTAACCCAATGTCCTTTATCTATGGCTGCAATTCCTTCATCCAGAAGCACCTTCACGTCGATAATTTTAAAAGTAGAATTGTTGGTAGCTACATGCTGCTTTACTCGAGCCCAAATCAGCTCAATTGGATTTAGATTGCAGTGGTATGGGGGTAACCTTAATACAGTTCTGCCAGAGCGTTTTACAAGTTCGTCAACAACTTAAGGTGCCGGATGAGCTAGAGAGTGCTGCTTTACTAAGGCTAATAATTCAACTTTTAATAGCTCTTTGGTAACTTCAATGTGTTTTGCGTTTAACCAATTATAAATTTGTTCTTTCCGCCAACTTTGATTTGGAACCTTATCGGTTTTGACGCTATGATAAGAAGCATTATCAAGCACGATTACACTATCATTATCAAGAAGAGGTAATACACTTTTCAACCAAGTTGTAAACGCTTTACCGTTCATGTCTTCGTGATAATCTCCTAAAACGATAATTATGAACTCAGGGTCTGTTACGGTTGAAATTTTCACGATGACTTTTGATTTTTAGCAGTGTATTAAATAGTTAATTCTTTCCGTATTAGATTGTACATACTTTAATATTGATAGCGCGTTATCAGGTACGAGTTTGCAGACCAGCTTTAGTGGTATCAGCTTGACATAATTCTTCATTTGAATCGTACACTTTTAATTTATGCTTTGGGTGCGTATATATGCCCGCCTTCGTTGAAGGGATTTTAGCGAATTAATTTGAAAGGAAATTATTCTGAGGTAATTGAATATAATTTTCCTTATTGCCTAATTGGGATTACGGCGATTCAAAAAGTTGAGTCCTCGACTGGTATTTGGTAACCACCTTGTTACAACCTTCACGGTTCCTGGATGTTGGTTGCATTTGGGGCATCTTGTGCGCACGCATGTGTTATAAGCCCTTGCTTGAACAGTTCAGTTGCATTTAGACCTTTAAGCACGCTGCTGCGTAGTAATAACTGTAACTCATTATTATACGATACAGTCCACTACAATTATAAATAAATAAGTTCTTACACTTGTTGTTTATATTATTTATCGATCAACCACAGCTGCAGTGAGAATATCCATTCTGTGCTGCACGCATCATTTTGGTCCTTCGAGCCGGATGTTCCAGAAAATTGCACCACTTCCGTCTTAATCCAGTGAATGTTCCAGAAAATTTCATCATTTCGTTCGTAAACGAGCAATTATTCCAGAGAATTGGGTTACATAACATCCAAGCTCTCTATAAGTGCACGACTTTCATCAAAAATCTTACCGCGAAATCCGTGATTGCAAAGTGAATAGAATACGTTATTAAACAAATCGGTTTGCAAACGCATTCTGATTTTAGCAGCAACCCGGCATTTACAGTAACGTGTGGTGTTCGCGGGCTTATTCGATACGTGTTGCAGCTAATACGAGCTCGAGGCCATCCAAGAAGCCGTGCTTCAAGTGTCCTACCAGCAGCAATATTATTAGCCGTAAACAAAGCACGAAGTTAAGCATCTCCATAGCGAGAGTCCAGCGACCGTGCTCAGCGACACTCCTGCGAGCTTACTTCGACAGCAGTAAACAAGGTTAGTTTCTTTGATTTTTTTCCTTATTTCACTTCAATCACAAAACATGTCTACAACTCCAGACTCGATTAGTGAAATTCTCAAACGTCCTAAAAACAAACGCGCATATTTGAAGCGTAGTTTAACAATTTTACAAAAACAACTTGCAGATTTTACCGATTCTCCTGAAGACATCGATAAAATTAAGCTTCAATTTGCGATTTGTGAACGATCTATAAACAATTATAATTCATTTTTAGAACAAAATTTTGATGACGATTTTGCAGATCAATTCGATGAATGTTTTTTAGAAGATAGTATATCCAAATTGTTTTCAAAATTAAAAATAGATTCAACGAAAATAATTTCGAAGGGACAGGTAAATACATCAGCTGACAGTTCACAAGGTCATGCATTTATAAAATTGCCGCCGGCTTCACTACCCAATTTTAGTGGTCGGTACGACGAATTTTTAAGCTTTCGTGATAAATTCTATGCTTTAATTGATTCCAATCCTACAATTCCCAAAATTCAAAAATTAGAATACTTGATGTCATCAATCTCAGGTAATGCATATGATGTTTTAAAATTCCTTGAAGTAACGGAATCGAATTACGAAGTTGCTCTAAACTTACTTCATGAAAGATTTGAAAATAAACGTATAATTACTAAATCTCATTTAAAGGCGTTATTTGAATTTCCGAATATCACAAAAGATTCTCACCAGGCTATTCGAAAACTACTGGATGTTTTTACACAACATCTGCGAGCTTTATCGTCTCTTGACCGACCCGTCGATCAATGGAACGATATGATAATATACTTAATGATTTCAAAGCTCCCACACGGCATTCGTTGCGAGTGGGAAGAAAAAATACAATCCAAGGATAACCCATCTTTAAGCGATTTAAAAACATTTCTTAATAACAAGTGCCATGCACTCGAATTTAGTTTAACAAAAGAAATCGCCTCTTCCAGCAAAAAAGGGTTTCGTAAACAAGTTATCTGTAGCACCTTCAATAGGTCAACAACCACCAAATCATGCGTATATTGCAATAAATCGCATTTAATTTATCAATGCCAAGAATTTCTTAAACTAGATGTTAAAGATAGACTTAAGGCGGTTCAACAAAAAAGGGCTTGTATAAATTGTCTACGCGTAGGTCATTCCTCTATAAACTGCAGGTCTTCTAAATGTAGGCATTGTAATAAAACCCATCACTCAACGCTTCATTCAAATGTTACTGATGACGGTCCAGCAGGTGCCGCCAGTCTAGTTTCAATTATAAATAAGCCACCCTCTTTTGTATTTTTAACTACCTGTCTGGTAAACATAGAAGACGTTGCTGGCAATTACCACGAAATACGCATCATGCTTGACTGTGGTTCTCAAATAAATCTTATTACAGAACAAGCGATTAGCGCCTTATCGTTACCTACAAAGAAAGTCGTTTTACCCATAGCAGGTATTAACAACAAGGGAAGTGTGACACGGAATTATGCTTATGCGACATTAGCCTCTAGGGTAAATAACTTTAAGGTCAAACTGGCTTTCTATAGTTTAAACGACATCACTAACCGTATACCTCAGAAAAATGTAGAACCCGTTATAATTCCGGACAATCTGGAATTAGCGGATCCTACATATTTTAAGGCAAGAAAAGTACAAGCATTGGTCGGTGCTGAAATATTTTACGATCTTTTGTGTGATGGTCAAATGCGACCCAGTCAGTCAGGTATAGTATTTCAAAGTAGCTTATTTGGCTGGTTAGTGACTGGAAGATTACAAACATCTCACAAGGGTGCTGTAAATTGTAACTTAGCAATACAAGCAGACTTAGACAGTTTAATACGCAGTTTCTGGGAAGTTGAACAATTCAATTCGCCCCATAAACACATCTGTTCTACCGAAGAACAGGACTGTGAAACACATTTTCAACAAACCTCCCGGCGTGATACCGATGGCTGTTTCGTCGTGTCATTACCCTGGAAGGGTGACCCATTGTTACTGGGTGATTCGTATAACTGCGCTAAACGCAGATTTCTCGCTTTAGAGAGGAAGCTTAATAAAAATTTCGAACTCAGAAATGATTATAACTCATGCATTTCAGAATACATCAAATTAAATCACATGAAATGCGTTACGGATACCGTAAATTTTACCGACGCGGGTTATTTTTTACCTCACCACGCTGTGCTAAATGATAGCCTAACAACAAAATTGCGTGTGGTTTTTGATGCGTCATCAAAAACCACGTCAGGTAAATCGTTAAATGATCTTCTCATGACCGGTCCGAAATTGCAAGACGACATTTTCTCAATCCTATTACGTTTTCGTACATATCAGTACGTAATAACTGGCGATATCGCTAAAATGTATCGCCAGGTACAAGTTAGTCCTTCAGACGCGAAATATCAAAGGATATTATGGCGATTTAATAAAACAGATCCCATCGATATTTTTGAATTGCAAACAGTAACATACAGCACATGTTCCACATCCTTTTTAGCCACGCGATGCCTACAGGAAATTGCAAATGAAATCAAACAAACGGAGCCGAAAATCGCCGAGATAATAACTCGCGATTTTTATATGGATGATCTTCTTACAGGATCAAACAATTTAAACGAGTTACACGAGATTCAGAACAGGGTTTCGGAACTACTCAAGCAAGGCGGTTTTGAGCTCAGAAAATGGGCTTCAAACAGCGAAACATTTTTATCGGAGTTAGGCAATACTTCTGACAGTAACTTTGTTTTACATTTTGATTTAGATTCGCACTTAAAAACGTTAGGAATCTATTGGATTCCAAGCTCTGACGAGATTCGCTATTATACGTCATTGACAACTACGCAAGGTTGCATAACGAAGCGATTAATTCTTTCAACTATAGCTAAGATCTATGATCTAATCGGGTTGTTAGGGCCTATAATAGTGATTGGAAAACTTATAATGCAATCTCTATGGCAATTAAATCTTTCTTGGGACGAGCCAGTTCCTCAAAAAATCCAAACGCATTGGAAAGAATTTTTAGGCGAGTTGGAAAAACTTCCTGAAATTAAAACAAATCGTAATCTTTCTTGTAGCCCTAATGCTACATATGAAATTCACGGATTTTGCGACGCTAGCACTGTCGCTTACGGCGCTTGTGTTTATTTAAAATCCATCGCCAGTAACGGCAATATTATTTGTAATCTTTTGTGCTCCAAATCCAGGGTGGCACCACTAAAAACAATCACCTTACCCAGACTAGAATTGTGCGCTGCAGTTCTACTTGCGGAATTAATTACTCGCGTAAAGGAATGTCTACGTATAAAATTCAGAAGCGTATTTTATTATAGTGATTCTACTATCACACTGTCATGGATAAAATCTTGTCCTACACGCTGGAAAACCTTCGTTTCACATCGTGTTGGAAGCATTCAAAAACATTCCGATTTAAATAATTGGTATCATGTCATTAGCGCTGATAATCCAGCCGATCTTGTTTCACGCGGTTCGACGCTTACAAGATTACGCAACTCCCGCTTGTGGTGGCACGGTCCCAATTGGTTAACTAATCAAAATATAAGTTTACCTCAACCTGCAATTCAGGAGGAACTACCTGAATCAAAGGCGTTGCTGGTAGCAATCAACCCACCAGATTTCTCTTGGCACGAAAGGTACTCTAATTTAACAACACTCATAAGGGTTACAGCTTTTATGAGGCGGTTTATTTACAATTGTAAAAATCTCGAGGCTAAATTAATCGGACCTTTGTCTGTACAAGAACTAAGGGACGCAGAATTAGTTATAATAAAAATTTTGCAGAATCAATATTGTTGCGATCCACTATTAGGCAACCCGTCAAACATACAAACGCCCGGGGCACAGCGTATTCTTCAGCATTCGAGAATCCTTCTACAAAGTTCTAGATAATGAGTCATATCTTAATGCAGGGTATATATAAGGCCGCTTATGAATGTAAGAGTTAGTCTATTCTTGAATGTCTAATATAAATTATAACGTGTTTAAGTAATAGTAGTTTCGAGCTATTAGAAGTTTACATAAATGTGATATGCTGTGCAGCTTGTAGTGTACATAAATAAATAGAAGTGTATAAACAAATAGTTGTGTTAGTGGTTAATGGACCTATGGTAGAGAAGTTAGTTTAAGAAGATATTAGTGCTTGTAAATTCATTAGTGTAATAGTGATTCATTGTTAAGTGGACTGAAAACATCTGTAAACAAGGCATATACTGTTAATTAGACTTGTGAACAGTGAGTAATAAAGACATTTATTATACTTGTTTTGAATTAAAGAAACGCGGTAGAGTAATAGCCCGTTACAATATTTTTCGGGAGAAATAAGCATTCTTAAAAAATCTTTAACTTTACCTAAAAATAACAAGTTATCGTTTAAAAAACTCTAATCTAAAATACGAAACTAAGTTTCCCATTTTGCTGCCAAACAGCTGTCATTTTACAGACATTATGATTAAACGTGAACACTTACGTACATTACACGGGGGTACTCAAATTACATTAGCAAGGATACGCGAAGGCTTCTGGTTGATAAACGGTAGAAGTTCCGTCCGCAAAATATTGCTTCAATGTATTTCTTGTTTCAAGTCTAATCCTATTAGGCCTGAGCCCCTTATGGGTCAATTACCTAATGTACGTACCGAAACAACTAGACCTTTTTACAATACAGGTGTTGATTATTTTGGACCCCTGTATGTAAAGGAAACGACAAAACGCACGAGTCGTCTTGTTAAGGCATACGGTGTAATTTTTGTTTGTATCGCTACGAAAGCGTTGCACATCGAATTAGTTAGTAGTCTTTCTTCGGACGCGTTTCTAGCTACTTTTAAACGTTTTATTGCGAGAAGGGGTTGTGTCAAAAATATTTATAGTGATAATGCCACTAATTTCGTAGGCGCAAGCAAGGAATTGCGTGAAGTATTCGATTTCTTTAACGATAATTTAAATAACGCTTTTATATCAGATAACTTACCTAAATTTCAAGTTCAGTGGATTTTTATTCCGCCTCGCGCGCCTCATTTCAGAGGACTCTGGGAGTCTGCGGTGAAATCTGCAAAAAGGCATCTTAATCGAATCCTTTCTAATGTTCATTTAAATTTCGAACAAATGACTACAGTTCTCGCACAAATCGAGTCGATTTTAAACTCACGTCCCTTACTACCTCTATCCAGCGATCCAAATGATTATTCCTTTTTAACGCCTAGTCACTTCCTAATAACTAACAGGATGGACACTAGCCTCGAGCATAACCTAGTAGATATTCCTACAAATCGGCTTACCAAATGGCAACGTATTCAGCAATTGTGCCAACATTTTTGGAAAAGATGGCGGCATGAATACTTAACAAATTTACAGCGTAGAAATAAGTGGAAATCTTGCACTGGCTCCCAACTGAGAGTTGATCAACTTGTTTTAATCTCAGAAGACAACGTACCTTCAAACCATTGGCCAGTAGGTCGCATCATCGAGGTTCACCCTGGAAGTGATAACGTCGTTCGTGCGGCTACAGTGAAAACGTCAAGGGGCATTTTTAAGAGACCCGCTATAAAACTGTGTGTTTTACCATTCAGTGAGAATGAATAGCTTAAGTCTTTTTATTGATTATTTAATTCATTACGTATACTCAAGTTATCCTTTTATTAGTTACCTTTTGGCTTTATATTACTTAAATGACTTACTTAGCATTGTTTATTAATTTGTTGCGTTCGCTAGCATTAAGTTGAAATACTTAGTTATTTCAAGGGCGGGGGCATGTTACAACCTTCACGGTTCCTGGATGTTGGTTGCCTTTGGGGCATCTTGTGCGCACGCATGTGTTATAAGCCCTTGCTTGAACAGTTCAGTTGCATTTAGACCTGTAAGCACGCTGCTGCGTAGTAATAACTGTAACTCATTATTATACGATACAGTCCACTACAATTATAAATAAATAAGTTCTTACACTTGTTGTTTATATTATTTATCGATCAACCACAGCTGCAGTGAGAATATCCATTCTGTGCTGCACGCATCAGTCTATATACATCCGGTGAGGTACAATTTCCAAGTAAAGACTCCCTGTATGTTTGTTGTGGTTTGTTTAACATTCTTCTTAATCTTCTTTGGGAAATCAACTTTATTTACGTAAATAAAGTTGATTTTAAAAACTATGAGTGGTTTAATTCCCAAAGAAGATTAAGAACAATTTCCAAGGTAGTACACACCATTAATTACAAAACATTGTTATACTCATTGTAACTTTACATTTTGACAAAATAAGCTTTTAGCAAATTAATTAACAAAATTATTCGCTCGAGCCATAATGAATTGTATACAACAACCTGAGGTAGTTACAAACTTCAAAAAAGAATTCATTACATCCGTAAATTACGTAATGAACTTTGCTACGGCAGCCCTATCTTTGTTACGTGCCAAAAAATTTTGGTACTAAACATTCATATAGTTTTAATATGCGGGAATTTCGCGCCATAAATTTAAAAGACTTGGTGCGCGTATTTCCGTCACTTCAAAAGTGCGTTGCGCGAATTTGGCGTCGACGCGTGTGGGGGAAGAAAAAAGTGAGGAATTTCCGGAAGACTTAGGGACTTGCCTTTGAAACGTGAATAAGAGTGGTTGGTCTGGTATCGTATCGTATCTTTTTATTATGTAGATTCCTTTTGCCTTTTTGATTATCATTCCTTAACCCGTTCCTTATCGTTACCTCTACATAGGAAGAAGACGACCGAATTTGGAAGCAACCTGGTAGAAGATCCACGACCCGAGAAATAACGAGTCCACGGAGCCCCGCAGCCGCTAGCCTGGATTAATCCTGAAGGAAGCCAGGAGCCGCCATCAGGAAGTAATTCTGAAGGAAGCTTTACCTATTCACGTGAGTACCCCGTGGGGGTTTTTATAATATAATTTAGAAATTTGAAAATGTGTGGCAATAATTTGCATATTGTGTGACGTCATTGGCAATTGGCGCACTAATTTCCACACTATGTAATATCGTTACCAACTGTCTTTTGTGTCGCATATACCGCGTCGGCGGGACTATAATATCTTAGAAATTAAAACATTCTTACCCATAGCGGCAATGACCTATAACTTTCAAATGACGTCGTTCATCAACTAAACACGCCATGTGTAGCTGCATCGCAAAATCCACCATTTGTCCAACAAAATTGCTTACGCATTTATATTTTAAACGAGTTCCATAAAATTTGCTTAAACCAGACCAAATAGAATATGTTCAAGATAACCTAAGGTTGCATCTAAATTACATAGAATTACATCGAAGTTATCGGAGTTGCACTGTAATAAATTGCATAATTAATTTTAATATGATTACACATTTATACAAACCGTTTGTGCACTACACTTATACACAACTTGTCACAGACAACTTTTAAAATACTGTGCCTTTATTACGGCGTATCTGCCAGGAAAACTTAATTTCCCTCACCATCTTGGGTGTTTTTTTAAACACACCAAGCGACCTTTCAGTTCAACGAGGAATCGAAAAGTGACTATCTGTCACGAATCGTCGAAATAACTTGAAAATCTTAGATATTACAAAAAAGTAGGAGCACGCGAATAGGTTTGTATACATGTTATCAGTAATGACGACGTGATACGTAGTAGATTGTAATTGTAATCAAAATTATAGTGTGCCTTGAAAGTTGTTGGTTATTCAATATGCAATATCGAATGAATCAATAATATAAATGTTGTTGAATAAAGACTAAAATAATAAATGCACAGCGGTAAAGTCAACAAATAAATTTGCAGGAAAAACTTGCTACAAAGTGACGATATACATATCGTCTTACATTTGCGTGCTTCTTTACATTTACCGTCGACACGGTATACGCGACGCAACGGCAGTTGGTAACGCTAATCTATAATACAAGTTAGCACGCCTATCTGTCAACGACGTCACACAATCTGCAAATTATTACACGTAATGACGAAATATATCAAATTTATAAAACAATCTATAAAATCGAGTACTCACATGAATATACAAGCGTCTCACAAGATAGCTTCCTTCAGGGTTGCTAGGGGCCCCCTTCCGAATTATTTACAGATGGAGCGCATAGCGTCCTTCGGGATTGCTCCAGCTAGCTATCTCAGGGCTCCCTTCCGGATAAAGATGGTGCTCCGGCGTGGACTGCGGTTCGGCCAGGTTGCTTTCCAAATTCCATATCTTCTTCCTATGTAGGGAAATGGCAGGAATAGGTTTATAGGGACGACAATCAGATAAGGCAAGGAAATCTACATAACAAATATAAAGATACGATACGATACCTAAACCAAACCACTCTTCTGGATGTTCCCAGGCAAAAGGCCACGTTTCAGCGTCTCTCGGAAACTCCCCACTTTTTCTTCCCCCACACGCGTCGGCGCGAAGTTCGTCCAACGCACTTCTGACGTGACGGAAATACACGCCAAGTCTTTCAAATTTAAGGCGCGAAACTCTCGCACATCAAAACTAAACTAGAAAGATGTCTAGTGCCAAATTTTGGCACGTAACAATCGCTCGATTGATTTCTTACAAGATCAATGTAAATTGTTTCGAGAACCGAGAACAAATGTTCTCTGAGTTGACGAACAAACGAAACGATCTTATGTTGCTTGTCATATTGAACAAACTTCAAACAACCATTCATTAAAACATGAGCGTGCATTATACATTTTAAACAATACTTCACTACTAATTGGATTAAATTGTTAATGATTGTCTTATAATTAATATTAAAAACTAATTACTGACTTAAGTAATTAGTACAGTGAGTGTAGTAAACTAAAGATCTGTGTATTTATAAATCACGTCGAAACATATGTTACGGTATATTCACCATGTTTCACAATGGAATGGTCCCTTTAGCTGGCATTTCGTTTATTTTATACGAGTAATCTTGCAATTTTACACCCCGGCACTTGTTCTCTATACATTTGTATAAACAATTCCCAAAAAATTTTATTTTGAGACTCCGTGTTTATTATTATTATTCTAAACCAGTGCTACTAATAATATTAAAATGAAATAAAATCGCCTTACAACAATCGTTACAGTCTTCACACGTTGTACCTTGTCCTGTAAGATGGTCGTACGTTAGATTTTGCGGATAGTTGGTACTGGGCATCGCACTACAGGTTGTATCACAACCCTACTACCTTACAATTATCATTGAAACTGTCGAACCAACTGCGATCATATTACAGATTGTGTTCGGTCTCTTTGTCGCACGTTGTCGTGTTTAATTTTAAGTCGTAAATTTGTAGTTGTAAATCTAATAGTAAAACTGTCATCCCTTGTTCCCTTATATCCTGTCGTAAAAATTCCTTGTGCATGTGTAAATAAGTGGGACTAAGGGTAGTGACGAAAAAGACTCTCTCATCGATATCGAAGCAGAACAGTCGGTTTTTCGTTCGGTAACGTGAGTTTGTCAAGGGCCGCCGACTTTATCGATAAACCCCTAAAAAACACAGTGCAAGTGCAACGGAACACGTACTATACTCTCCAATACAGTCCACTTAGTTGAGGAGCAAGAAACTGCAGCTTAGAACAATAAAAAACCCGCAGAGCTAAGTCGATATAGAAAATTATAAGACCCCCCGCGCTGAACAGATTGTACGATAGATTACTTGTCCAGAGACTGTTTAACTTTTAATTAGATAATCGAAAATGCGTAGGAGTTTATACGTTTCCATTTTACACTATGTATTCTATTTTAATATAATGAAGCGTGCCACTACTACCGCGTTTCTTTAATTTAAAACAAGTAATAACAAACGTCTTTATTACTCACTGTTCACAAGTTTAATTAACAGTATATGCCTTATTTGTAGATGTTTTCAGTCCACTTAACAATGAATCACTATTACACTAATGAATTTACAAGCACTAATATTTTCTTAAGCTAAGTTCTTAACCATAGGTTTATTAACAACACTAATACAACTATTTATTTATTATACACTTCTATCTATTTATGTATACTACAAGCTGCATGTACATTAGACACAGCATATAACATTTATGTATATTTTTGAACTTCTAAAGACTGAACTACGTTTACTGTACACGATATAATTTATATTAGACATTCAAGTATAGACTAACTCTTGCATTCATTAGCGGTCTTATATATACTCTGGATTAAAAAGGATGACTCATGTTCCAGTAATTTCTAGAAGAATTCTGGAATCCTTAAGAATAAACAGTGCTTGCGGGGTTTTGTGTGTTTGATGGGTTGCCTACTAGTAGCTCGTTACAATATATTTGTTTTCACGTTTGGAGAAGTGTCCAATCATTCAATATTTAATGTAGTTAAATGACTTACTTAATCTGTAATTTGATAAATCGACTTTGGATTCTTTGGGTGCTAGAAATATACTTAACAATTGTTACTATGCTTTCATGGGTTTTACGTGAGTGTTATGGTGGGGTAGTTTTATAATACATTCGTTAAACTGGATCTACTTTAATTTTCTAAATCACTATTATAGACCTAACTGGGCAGTTAAACAATCTTTACGCTGTTGCAGGTTCTTGAACCAATGCTTCCTTGGTGGTGAAACAAAAATCTTATATTGTTGTTACAATACTTTTGTCTAGTTGTCGTTGTATGCAAGTTAAGTAAGATGAGGTAAGTACATGCAGTTACAAAAAACACATAATCCATAATTATTTACGGAGTTTTATTAAAAAAATTTATAACTTATCAGTGATGTAAAGTAACGGCAAAAGTTAATTTAAATACTTAGCGATTGTTCATATGTGCACAAACTAAATTTGAATCTTCTTACAAATTTAACGGATAAGCAACCAACAATTAAACGAGAGCCTGTATTAGGTTTGTTTTCTAATAAGTTATTGAAGCACAACATGAATTGGCGTGATTACAGAAATGCATTTTTGCGAAAAGGAGTTTTTTTGTATGCAAGTGAACTGTATGTAAATGAACATTCGTTATTATGCGGTCGTATGTATTTTCCTGACTTTCTTTAGATACAACCTTATTACGTAAAAAGCATGCACACCGTCATGGTTAGTGAAGGATAACACATATGCTTTCTAGATTTTTTTTTCCCGATACGGAAAAATCACATACTTGGAACAAATGGTTGTTCATTAATATGGGACTGCACATGTTTCTGTTAAAGGTTTTTGCGTTTTGCACAATAAGCACACAAATTGCATGCGAAGGGACGTTCGTTAGTGTGCGACTTTATGTGTACTTTTAAACTATGCTTACGTGACGTAGCATAATTACATAAATTGCATTCAAATGGACGTTTGTTAGTGTGGCACTTCATGTGTATTTTTAAACTACCCTTACGTGCCGTGGTATAATTACATAAATTGCATTCGTATGGACGTTCGTTAGTGTGGCACTTCATATGTCTTTTTAAACTACCCTTATGTGACGCGGCATAAATACATAAATTGCATGGGAATGGACGTTCGTTAGTGTGCGACTTCATATGTGTCTGTAAATGACCTTTTTGTGTTACGGCATAATTACACAAATTGCATGGGAATGGACGTTCGTTAGTGTGCGACTTCATGTGTACTTTTAAACTATACTTATGTGACGTGGCATAATTACATAAAATGCATTCGAATGGACGTTCGTTAGTGTGGCACTTCATGTGTATTTCTAAACTACCCTTATGTGCCGTGGTGTAACTACATAAAATGCATTCGAATGGACGTTCGTTAGTGTGGCACTTCATGTGTGTTTCTAAACTACCCTTATATGCCGTGGTATAATTACACAAATTGCATTCGAATGTACGTTCGTTAGTGTGCGACTTCATATGTGTCTGTAAATGATCTTTTCGTGATGAGGCATAATTACACAAATTGCATGGGAATGGACGTTCGTTAGTGTGCGACTTCATGTGTCTTTTTAAACTACCCTTACGTGCCGTGGTATAATTACATAAATTGCATTCGAAAGGACGTTCGTTAGTGTGCGACTTTATATGTGTCTGTAAATAGCTTTTTTGTGTTGCTGTATAATTACACAAATTGCATGGGAATGGACGTTCGTTAGTGTGCGACTTCATATGTGTCTGTAAATGATCTTTTCGTGATGAGGCATAATTACACAAATTGCATGGGAATGGACGTTCGTTAGTGTGCGACTTCATGTGTCTTTTTAAACTACCCTTACGTGCCGTGGTATAATTACATAAATTGCATTCGAAAGGACGTTCGTTAGTGTGCGACTTTATATGTGTCTGTAAATAGCTTTTTTGTGTTGCTGTATAATTACACAAATTGCATGGGAATGGACGTTCGTTAGTGTGCGACTTCATGTGTACTTTTAAACTATCCTTACGTGACGTGGCATAATTACATAAATTGCATTCGAATGGAAGTTCGTTAGTGTGGCACTTCATGTGTATTTTTAGACCACCCTTACGTGCCGTGGTATAATTACATAAATTGCATTAGAATGGACGTTCGTTAGTGTGGCACTTCATGTGTATTTTTAAACTACCCTTATGTGACGTGGCATAAATACATAAATTGCATTCGAATGTACGTTCGTTAAAGTGCGACTTCATATGTGTCTTTAAATTACCTTTTTGTGTTGCGGCATAATTACACAAATTGCATGGGAATGGACGTTCGTTAGTATGCGACTTCATGTGTATTATTAAACTATCCTTATGTGACGTGGCATAATTACATAAATTGCATGCAAATAGACACTTGTTAATGTTTGATATCTTATGTAATTTTAAACTAGCTTTATGTAGTGCAGCATAAATTGCTTGCGAATAGACGTTCATCAGTGTGGAACTGTATATTACTTTATAAAGTACTTTTCTGTGATGCGGAATAATCACACAAATTGCATGTAAATGGAGGTTTGTTAGTATGATGCATCGTCTGTCTGTGTAAATAACTTTTTAGTGATGCGGCATAGTTACATAAATTGCATACAAATGTATGCACATTGGTTAATATGCAGCTGTGTATGCTAAAGTGCTTTTCGGAGACTCCCAATAATCATACAAATTGCATAAATTTGCACTTACAACAAGCACAATATGCACATAGAAAGTATACGAATGGCCGTTCATTAGTATGTGAGCAGAAACGAACTTTAATAAAACCTTTATAGAGGAAACAACAATTACATAAATTATATGATAACGAACGTTCCTTAGTGTGATACCGAACTATATATTGATATTTTGTTGTGCAGATAATATTTCAATGAAGGGTGTTTAAGGGTGAAAACGTTCACTTGTTAATAGGTCAATTATTGTAAATGTACCTACAATAAACACACAAATTCCTGTCTGTACAAAAAGCGTATTCCAATAAGGCGAGTTGGTTCAATGTTTATAAAGGTATTTTTTCTTAATATAAGACATTATCTCGTACTAAACTATAAATTCTACTACACACTTTGTAGCAATTTTATTTTCCACCTAATATATATATCTGTATAATCAATCCTTTTATTAAATATTAAATAATATAATACATTATAATGTTATCCAATCCACTTAATTTAATAATATCTATTGTCCAATAAAGAACTCGTATTTAGTTCATGTTAAAAGTTAAATTCTACGGTGGCAATATAAAAGCTTTTGTTTGGTATCCTTCTTAAAGCCCCCTCTACTCAATAACCGCTAGGTATCGCTGTTACTGGGCAGCAACAAGCTCGGCTGGTACTTCTAACATAGCTGTGGTTCAAGCAGGTCGATAATTGTTCTTAGGAGCGATGTCCGTGATTGATTTTTGTTGTTGGATGCATTCACGGTGGAAGATTGCTCGTGTAAGCTATCTTCATAAATTGTTTTGGATGGTCCATTTGTTTGTTGAAACCAGTCGTGAAGAACGATGAAGTTTTTGTTAAAAGACCATTAGGAACATGTAACTTTGGGAATAATAATAATTTATTTTAAAATATATTGCAACGTAAATTATAAATAAGAAATTTTTCTGAATGGTATTCATGCGAAATTGAGGAAAACAATTCTATTCTTGTATAATATGGAATTACATATATAAATTTATTCAAGTTAATTACAAACAACATCAGTTTTCTCGTGGTGAGAATTACTCCTGGAACATCTGTAAATTGAAACGCAGATAATGGAAGCCAAGTGACGTGTTTCTCGTGTATGCAGCGCAGCTGTTCGTTTGGAATGGAATTTTCCGTTGTCATCCCATATGTCAGCTTTCAAGCAAGTATTTAGGTGCAAATAGGAGTTCTGGTATGTACAAAAAATTATGTTCGTATGTTGTTTGAACTGTCGATGTAGTAACGAGATAAATTTTATTTTATCCGACTTGTGTTAACTTTGAACAGGTCAAAGACAGACCTCAATTATATTTTACGTAGTCATACGATATGAATCTGTAATTTGTTTCTACATAATTTTTTATTAACTCAATGAAACATCAGAAGATGTCACTACTAATTAAATAAAGTAAATTCTTACAACTTTAATTTTTAGAAATTAGATTTCTACATTTGATATTTTATGAACAAGTTATCTGTAATTATCTACTGTGAAATTAAGGTAAATTTACCATAATTAACGCTTTCTATAAATAAGCAATTTTATGCTTTGTCAATTTGTTACATAAACCTCATTAAATATTAATTGGTACGGATATATTCAGTACCATTGTAATTAACTCTTCCTAATTTAAATTAACTTATAAAGGAAGACATATTTTTTGTAGAAAATTACATTATTGAATACCAGCTGAATAGATTCTTATTTTCGGACTAAAGACTATTTTTATTTAAGAGGAATGAAAGTCGATTCGGATTGTATTTAATTATTTTTGAGTTTGAATGCACAAATAGTGTTTTTCTTTGTTTAATTTGTTCACAGGTGCAGTGCAGGATTGCTAAGGTCAAGGTCGAGCCATAAGGTAAGACACTTTAAAGATTAGGTGGTTTTTGAAATTATATAGCGGTTATAGGAGAAAGGTTTCCGCATTAGCCTTGTACAAGGGACTTGTATTAGGTCTTCTCAGTATAAAAAAATACGGTGGCGCCTTATTTTTATTATTAGTGGTTGCAATTACACCCCGACCCACAGCTCATTCTCTACCCAGAGCATATAAGTTCGACTAGCCGCTTTGCCTTTGAGATTTCCTCAACTTAGAGCCACCTTCCATCTTAATTTGCCGTGGGCTCCCTTTTTAATTATCGGAAATTCTCGTTAAACTAAAATCAGAATTTAAAAGGCTACAACTTTTTACTTCAATGTTGGATATCGATCGTGTCGTTCACAGGAGATTGTTAAAAGAGTTGAATACAAAGGAGTCATTTGACTTTATTTTGAATACTTTTCTGTAATTATGTAGATATTAATTTACCTTACGGTGTTCTTAAACTATTCTTAACAATATCTAAATCATTATCAACGTAGCAACCATTTTAATAAATGTCTTTGAAGGTCTTACATAGAAATGAATGATTTTTAAAACACCTAGACTAGTAAGGCTATGATCCCCACGTTCTGTGACTACTACAACCCAAATATACACTGAAAAATGGCGCTGAGATTGAAAGGTTTGAAATAAAACTAGTATGAGGTAACTTTACTTTTAATACAATATCAGAATTCCAAAATTAAGTTACCAGTAATTTGACATAGATTACATATTGAGCAAATAGTATCGAACTCAACTTGGGCTAAAGCTGGGAAAAGAGTACGGTGTTACGTGCCAAAAATTTGGCACTAGGCATTCCTTAGTTTAATTTTGATGTGCGTTAGTTTCGCACCATAAATTTGAAAGACTTGGTGCGTATTTCCTTCACGTCAGAAGTGGGTTGGACGAACTTCGCGCCGACGCGTGTAAGGAACAAAAGTGGGGAGTTTCCGAGAGACGCTAAAACGTGGCTTTTTACCTTTGAACTTCGACTGCAGTGGTCGTGCTTGGTAGCGTATCGTATCGTATCTTTATCTTTTTATGTAGATCCTTGCCTTTGCTTATCTTTGTTTGTCGTCCTTATACCTGTTCCTTATCGTTCCCTACATAGGAAAGAAGACGTAATTTGGATACGACCTGGGTGCAGTCCACGACCCTAGAACGAACGAGTCCAGGGAGCCCTGCCGTGACTAGTCGGAGCCATTCGGAAGGACGCTAGGCGTACCCTCCGTTAATTATCTTAAAGGGGGCCATCAGCAGCCCTGATGGACGTTGCAGACGCCATCTTTAACTTATCCCGTAGGAAGCTGAACCTATTCATGTGAGTATTTAATTTGTACGAACTGTTTGCGAATTTTATATTCCGTCAATTGCGCGTTTAATTTTGCATATTGTGTGACGTCATTGACAGATGAGCGCGCTAAAATCTGTATAAAGATTAGAGCTACCAACTGCGGTTACGTCACTCATACCGAGCTTGTGGGATTGTAAGAAGTTCCTGTAAATGTAAGAACGGCAGAGAAAAGCCTATAACCTTGCGCTTACCTCTTCAAGGATGGGTGCCGGACAAGCACACTGTGTTCTTCTAATATTAAGGAATGTCAACTGTTACCCAGATAATTTGCATATGGCAATTCAAGAAGCTTTAGTGTAGTCCAGCTAATATTTTCTGAATAGACGGGTCGAAAAACCAATTTAGATTGAAACTAGATTAGAGAAAGTTTAAGGGATTAAGTGTAAAATGGGAATTATGTTTTAGATAAATACTTTTATTTATGATATACATTGTTTTAAGGGATGATTTGTATATGTTTCTGTTGGATATAGTGATAAACAGGAATGCTAATAGTATAAGGGCGTGCTGCATGTTATGGGTATTTTATACGGATTTAATGATATAGACCAAGAACAGAGATATAGATGTACATATTTATATTTAAAAATTGAGTATGTATAGAGACTAGGAACTAGTTGCTGACAAAGAATAATAATAAAAAAGGCTTGTTTTTGTTTAGGCATGAGAATGTAGAGTTAAAAAGGTGTTTTTTGGGGTACAATTTTTAGATTAGTCTAAATGTTGAAGGACTTATGATAAAAAGAACGATATTATTAGTAGTACTCACATAGGTGTGTGTTATCGTAGAAAAATTTATGTAAATTGACTGCATGTTCATTAGAGAATTTGTAAGCTGTATTTATAAATTAATATTAAATATATCAGCCGTAATCAACAAGAGTTTAATTACGTAGCCAAAATAAAAGTAAATACCAGAGAAAGCAATTATACGTTATCGGAAGGTTTAAAAAATTACCGGATACCTAAGGCAAGGTATAGACTATTTAATTTATCGAATAAATTTTCGTTTTAAAAGCAGAGTCGATTTGAATTAAAATTACGTTAAGCGGGCTTATACTGAACGGGTACACCATATAGGACGTTGTTGAAGAATTTAAGAATTGAAATGGAGTTTATTCGAACGAGTAATGAATTAACAAGAAAAAAATAGGGTAATTAATTTATGCTGAAAATAAACGTAACAAATCTCCCCAAGAAAATTAACAGGCCGGGGTAGGAAAACAAAAGTAATGGGAGTGGGTGGGACCAAAAAAACCTCAAGAAAAAACCCAAACAAAAAAAATTTACTTAAAAGAAAAAAACAAAGAAAAACACTCCAAAAGCAGCAACAAAAAAATTTTTATCCGACTCGAAAGGCCAATAATAGAAAAGAGAAAAAAAGAAGGAAGCGACGTAAGCAACGAGGACTAAGATGAAACGGCATTGACACTGAAAAAGTCGTCAAAGAACGGATGTTTCTTGTAAACAAACAGAAAAGTATTCAACCTCAAAAGAAGATTGGTTTCCTGCAGAAAACTAACAGTAAAGGAAAGAAGCGAGGAAGAAAACCAACAGTGCCAACCAAAACCAAACCGAAAGATCAAGCCTCAAGTAAACAAAAGGGGCAACAAGCGGAACGAGACAAAGAAAGGAAGAGCGCTGGTAAAAGAAACAATGTACTACAAACTGCGGTAATCAAGAATCTCAACAAACGAAGGACTAAAAAAAGAATAGCTAACTAGACCTAAAGTCGACCAATTCGTGGTTTCTGAAGAAAGGAAAACGGATTACAAAGCACCTACCACAGAAGCGGATGGACGAAACACAATCGGTATAGGGACCGACAGCAAAGAAGACCAGCAAAAGGATAGGAAGAGAAATGTGGAACGAAAGGAACGAGAAAAAAGAAATTCGCATGCAATTTGTGTAATTATACCACACCATACAAAAGTCATTTACAAACACATTGTCGGTCGCATACTAACGAACGTCCATTCGCATGTAATTTGTGTAATTATACAGCATCGCAAAAAAGTCGTTTACAAGAACATTTCCGGTCGCATACTAATGAACGTCTATTCGCATGCAATTTGTGTAATTATACCGCACCATATAAACGTCATTTAAAAATACATTTTCGGTCGCATACTAACGAACGTCCATTTACATGCAATTTGTGTAATTATACCGCATCACAAAAAAGTCATTTAAAAACACATTTTCGGTCGCATACTAACGAACGTTCATTCGCATGCAATTTCTCTAATTATACAGCATCGCAAAAAAGTCGTTTACAAGAACATTTTCGGGCGCATACTAACGAGCGTCCATTCGCATGCGATTTGTGCGATTATACCACACTATAGAAAAGTAGTTTACCAAGACATTGTCGGTCGCATACTAACGAACGTCCGTTCGTATGCGCGTGATTATACCGCATCGCGTAGAAGTAATTTACAAAAACATTTTTGGTCGTATACTAATAAAAGTCCATTTGCGTGCAATTTGTGTAATTATAGCACGTCACGAAAAAGTGATTTGCACAAACATAAGTAATCGCATACTAATTAGCGTTCACTGGTATGTAATTTGCGTTAATATAGCGCATCACTAAAAAGTACTTTACAAGTATATTTTCGGTCGCATAATAACGTACGTACAATTTGTATGATTATATTACGCCACAAAATAGTTATATACAACGACATCTACGATCACATACAAACAACCGTCCATTCGCATGCAATTTGTGGCTGTTTCACATAAAAGAGAACTATTGTGAAAATCCATTTGTCCTCGCATTCTGAGAAACATTCATTTGTGGGATTATTCTGTATTGCAAAAATACTTTTGCAGTCCCGTATTACTCAACACCCGTTTGTTTGCAACATGTGGATTATTTCACATCAGAGACGAATATTCTAAAAATAAATGTGCAATTCCATTGTAACTAACGTGCTACGTACATTGACGTAGCTGGCAGGACAAAGAAAGGAGTGCCCGGGCTCAGTTGGGGAGTAGGCGGGGTTTTATCACTACATAATAACAGAAAGACCTTGAAAATAAATCAAACACACGCATTTATACCTCACACAAAAAAGACCTATAAAAAAACTCTAATTAGAAACTTAGTTATATATAAGCAGTGTGTACACTTTTGCGGTAATTCCGAATAACTCTGTGGTAAAGAAAAGTGGACGTGTATCGACAGAAAAGTGTTTTCGATATGCTTTGAAATATGAATCCTATTTTACAAAAACTTTTAAACGTAAAATGTTTTTAAAAAGCCATTCAGAATTTAAAACACGTACTTTATATCAAAGAGACTTTGAAGCGCGAATCTTGTTTTAGAGGAACTTTTAAAAACGAACGCCATGGGCGATTAAGATAAAGTTCTTATTATGTCAAACTTGAAATTTTTATGATTTTGACAACGATCCTAGGTCATGGATCGAAACGTAAATAAGACGATTTTAAAAACTATGAGTGGTTTAATTCTCAAAGAAGATTAAGAAAAATTTCAGAAGTACTTTTTTAATGATATTGGTTTTTAAACAACTTGTTTTAAAGGAACGTCAAAGGTTTTGCTTTAAGAAACTTGTTTTACAGAAATATTAAAATACTAAACTCCTTTTAAAAAGAGGAACTTGATGTTTAAAAATTTTATAAGACGAAATTTGTTTAGACGAAGTTTGAAAAACGAATTTTGTTTAGAGGAACTAAAACTTTTTTGAAGAACTTTAAAACGCAAGTTTTGCTTAGAGGAAATATAAAAACAAACCCGGTTTTTAGAAAACTTTAAAAAGACAACCTTTCTTTGGGAAACTTTGTACGAATTTTGTTTTAAAAAAATTTAAAGCGAACCTTTCTTTAGAGGAACTTTAAGACAAAGCTCGTTTTTAGATGAACTAAAAGACGAAGCGAGATTTAAGAATACATTAAAAGACAAAAGTTATCTTGCTACTAGATTGGGTTGTTATTAGCTTCTATAATTTCTGAATAACATTGTTAATCGTTCTAATTTGGTTCCGGTTTACATACAAAATAATCTGATGGCGATATTATTATGTACAAAGTAAGAGACAGAGCTGTAATTTTGCACTCAGGTTTAAAGGGTTTTAATGTGAGCTCATATTAAGACAGGGGTTAAAGTCAAATATGAGGTTAGCCCAATCACTTTAAATGAGGTACATGTATAATGAAAAATATTTGATCCAGCCCCATTTAAAAAAATGAAATTAATTATTTTTTTCACTAAAATATGTAATTTTATGTATGTGAACTTTTGTAATGAACAAAGATTTGGAAGTATTAAACTTTTATTTGTGTAAATAGAGTGTGATGTATTTTGGTAGTTTCGTTTTTCTGAGAGGATTGTAGGGAACTATTTTCAGATTACAGCTTGGTGGCAGTTAGGGGAAGTTTGATTATCAGCAGTTCAGGAAGTTTCTATGAAAACTTCATAAGGATTTTAGTAGGATGAACGGAGTAGCCGAGGTGAACTTCATAATATCATGACGACCCAACGCTGGGGCTCTTTCCAATGCGACTTTACAATATAATGACTTCTCAAGTGAGCTTTTACAAGCTTGTTTTCAAGGGAAACTTCACAATAAATCGGGCCTCTTTCCAATGCGACTTTAAAATAATATATATTTATTTGAGGATATGTAACTCGCGCTACGACCACTAGGAGGTACATGCTGTACATTGACACATTGAGCGCTCATTAATATATTAAAATTTAAACTAATATTGGCAATGTAACATTTTATTAGGTTGTGACGTCAGTTAAGGTTCGTGGCTTGGGAGCGGCCTTTTTAAAAACCCATTTCCAAACTTTTTAACAATTTATTTTTATTGATACAGAATCGACTTATGGAATTTTGACAATTTAGTTGAATATTACTTTAATCGAAAGTACACTAATTAATTGTACAAAAATGAATAATCTAACAAACTGCAATGCTAAAGCTGATCGATGGATTAACTGTCGTAAAAGTGCGTTTTTGGTTAGGGTTTGGTCGAATGTGTGTTATTTTTGTGTTTGGTCTGGTGTTACTAGATGACTTGATGTGGGTTTATAATAGTTATTTGGATTATTATTATTATTTGTCATTGGTGAGTTTCTAATAGGATTTGCGTTGAATGCTGGTCTTTGTTGATTTGCGTTTTGGTGGAATCTTGGTTGAAATGCGGGTTTCGTAAAATTTGGGTTGAACGTTGGTTTTAAAAATGTTTATATTGGTTATTAAAGTTTAAGTTATTAAAATGTGAATTATTGGTTCGTGTTTGGTTTGTTTGTGCATTGAATGGGGTGAATTTTTGTTGTGGATTTGTTTGTCGCGCGGGTTGTATAATTTTTATTGGGGAATAGTTTATATTCGCGTTGGGGTTATATAATCTGTTTTTGTAGTATATCACGTTTTCTTCTTCGATTATCATGTTCATAGCTTCTTCTAAGTCTTGGGGACGTTGAAAATTGATTTTGTCTGAAAGTCGTTCTGGTAGTGCATTCAGATATGTGTCTAATGCCATTTCGTCATACATCTTTGTTTTTAAAAGTCTGACATTTTGGTCGGTTTCCTCAATTTTTAGTTTTGTCAAGATTAAACTTCTTACATCTTGGCATTTCATTCCAAATTGGTACGGAGATTGGTTGTTTTCCATTCTAAAGTTTATTAAATCGCGTGCTAGACATTTCAGGTTCCTTTGATCGCCAAAATATGCAATCAATACTCGTCTGAAGTCGTCCCATTGGTCCAAGTCATCTCGACTCGCAATTAATGTTAGTGCTCTTCCGCTTAGTTTGATGATAATAAGGTGTAGGAATAATATGCTTCCTTTGTTATCTCCGGGCTTACAGAATGTTTTTAAAACTAGTTCACACGCCGTAATGTAATTTCCTAACAAAGTTTGATCACCGTTATACGTGGAAATGGTCTTCCAATAAAGCTTTATATTTCCACTTATTTTGACTGGGAGGAATGTTCTAATAATTAATTTGTTTTGATTTTAATTAATTTCAAATTTTGAAAAAAAAATTTTATTTCGCAGTTTGTATTGTTATTAATTTTCCGTTTAGATTGCGTCGGGTTACTTGCTATTTTTAGCTTGGGTAGTTTCGGATTATTTAAAGAATCGTGTTGCTTATTTTGTATTTAATTGCACGGCGTTGTAATTATTCTATGGGTTTTACGCTTGATATGGTCTTAGTTACGTTTATTTTTAATTTACTGATGTTAATTTTATTGTAGGTTTGATCTCTGAAGTTTCAATGTGACTGAATGTTTTTTGTAATAATTTATCTTACTTTGCTTGCTTTGCGTCAGTTAAAGCTTTTCTATTTTTAATTATGCCGATTTAATTCTGTCTGTAATAATTATCTCTTCCCGTGGGTGTGTGTAATTTATAGGTGTCTACGATGCTTCTCGTCTTGTGAACTTAAATGTTAATTATAAGTTTGCAAGGTGTCGTCTTTTGCGTTGTTCAAAATTGCATACAATAGTCTCGTTTTAATTACAATGTTGTTAATCTACTATAGGATGTTGCTAGTTAATGGTTGTGTTAGTGTCTCTGTTGCAAGATTAGTTTTAAATTTACTGTAGGTGTAATTCAGTGAATGCTGTGGTTTAATACAATTTATACTTTATTTGATTTTCCTGGAAGCTTTTGTTTGAATAGCTTGCGTATTTTCTATTATTATCTCGTCTTAAAATATTTAATTATACAATGTTGTGTTTGGGATGAATGCAATCTTTGCGTTGTGAATTTACTGAAGTATTATAATTGTCAAGTCTGAATGAGGTTGCAATATGCGTTTGAGTAACGTGATTATTTATAGATTTATTAAGTTGGTTTGATAATCAACCGTATTTTTTCGT
Source organism: Platerodrilus igneus (assembly GCA_036346225.1). Classification (NCBI taxonomy): domain Eukaryota; kingdom Metazoa; phylum Arthropoda; class Insecta; order Coleoptera; family Lycidae; genus Platerodrilus; species Platerodrilus igneus. Next base: position 25,399 of record JARFIW010000115.1, on the reverse strand, counting down.
ATTTACGATGATGTTTTATAAAAGTTTCCGGTCGTAATTAATGGTGCTTGTTTTAATTAATAATGCTTGACTTTTATCCTGGTAGATCGAAGAGTTTTCGTATGGTTATATTTAGATTCGAGATATTTCGAATAGATTGTAGAGTTTAGGATGTTCTTGGATAGTATTGTTCCGTAGTTATAATTAGATATATTCGTTTCCAATTAACCATTTTATAGCGTTGCGTGAATGATTTGTTCGAAGATGAGATTTCGCGTTTGGATTCGCGCTTTATTAATTCTCGTAATAAGGATGTAGATTTTATAATAGATTGCAGGTTGTGTCTATTATTTACGGAATACGATGAGTTTGGGTCTGGATAATTTATTTTAATATTTTGTTGCAATATTTATGAGGATTTTGGTTTAAATTTTGTTATTTAATTTCGCTTTTATTTTTGGGGTATTGCGCCAGTTAATACCGTGTTGTTGAATTCGTTTTTGTTTTCTTTCTAATAATTCTTACGCCAGTTAATTGCGTAATAATGGTCTCAAATGCGCTTGGATGCGACTTTTTTATTTTCTCATGTTTTTACATGTCTCTTTTATACAAAGAATAAATTTTTTCAAAAATGCCTTGAAGATGATCCCTTGCACTAGCTAAGTGGATTATTTTCATCAAATTGCATACAATAATGGTATCAACAATCAATATACATATATAAATCATAAACTAGCAAATATCAAATATGTTTGTAAAATAAAATTTCAATTGGTTTACTGGAAAATGAACTTACATTAATTGTTTTGTTGATTTCATGGAGTCCGTCGATTTCTGTACTTACTCCACGTCGGTTTTCTTTTGTTGAATCTGAATGATTCTTGTTTTGCTTCCAACTTCTGTTTTGGTTGTGTCAAACTCGGAATTGAAATTCCAGACCACCAGTTCTTCGAATTTGGGTTCCCTAGTGACCTTTTGACATCCGTTACGACTGCGTCAGTTAAGGTTCGTCGCTTGGGAGCGGCCTTTTTAAAAAACCATTTCCAAACTTCTTAACAATTTATTTTATTACAGAGAAATTAATGACGAAATTTTACAAAGCTTGAATTAAAATTATTCCGAAAATTAATAATAATTGTACTATTGTGAGTAGCAAGTAAACTGCAATGTGAAAGTTGGGAACTTGACTGACTGTCGTCGACTGGGGCTCCCGGGCTTTTTATAATATCCCTACCCCCTCACATGGCTGTGGGGGCCTGCAGATATTATGTCTGCTTATTCTTAACTCTATTCATAATTACATTGTTGTAATCTTAATTTGTAATCATGGTACGTGACCGTCTGTGACCGTCTGTGACCTGGCATCTGCAGTGTCCCTATCGTCTGCGATACAAAGTAGCACTTCCGTTCCCATGAACGTTAATAAACTTTATAAATTGTCCTTGATTTACTTTGTTGCACTTCACTTGGCGTATTCTTAACACTTTCTAATACTTTCCTAATTTTCTATTTTAATATGTATGCATCAATTGGGAGATACATAACTCACGCTGTGCATTGACATACATTGAGCGCTCATTAAATATATTAGAATTTAAATTAACATTGGCAATGTAACATTTTATTCGATTGTGAAGTCATCCTAAAGTTAAAAAAAACGAATGCACTATACCACTTACGTTTTTCTGTTATTATTATTATTGTTATTTTATTGACAATCTATAATTATATCAAATAAAATTTAGTATAAAAAAGATTTGCTCATAAATTAATAAATGCCCGATTCTGTAGACTATACTAATTGTTTAATAATAAATTTCTTCTTATCTATCATGATCCTACCGATCAAATAGTCTGAAATTTAAATAGGCCTTGACAAAAGCAATTATACATTTTATATTAGAAAAAAAGACGTATCTTTTTACATAAACCACTAACACTGTTTTAAGAAAAAATGCATAAATCCACGGATTAATGAAAATTAACGTTAAATTGAGTAAGATAACTTACTAATTCCATATGCAATTATATAAAATACACTGAAAAGATTCAATAGCTACTTTGTTAGTGTAAAAGAAATAGTGCTTTCATCCACAATAATAGTAACATTATTAGATACTGCATGTCTTACATTTTACATAGATCAAGATTTAAGATATAAGGACAGTACAGTGTTATAAACTAGATGTATAAATTGCCCGAGGTTTAAGCGATTTTCACAAATGCAAAAACACAACTTCAAATTCCTCTAAAATGAATCTTGAGCATCACTTTTCGCGTAAAGATTTTTAGATGAAACGTAAATTGAAGAAAAAGACATTTGTATTGATAATTAATATTTAGTTGATAAAGTTTAACAATTGTCTAAAAATACGGCAGATTATGCAGGCACACATAAACGAAGGTCCATTCGCATGCAACTTGTGTGATTATACCACATCACGAAAAAGTGATTTAGAAAACATTTTCGGTCGCATACTAACGAACGTTCATTCGTTTGCAGTTTGTGTAATTATACCACATCACGAAAGAGTACTTTACAAGAACATATTTGGACACATACTAACGAGCGCCCATTCGCATGCAATTTGTGTAATTATACCACCTCACGAAAGATCACTTTACAAATACATTTTCGGTCGCATATTAACGAACGTCCATTCTCCTGCAATTTGTGTAATTATACCACATCACTAAAGAGTACTTTACAAAACATATTCGAACACATACTAACGAGCGCCCATTCTCATGCAATTTGTGTAATTACAGTGCATCACAAAAAAAGTCTACAGAGACATATTTGGTTGCATATTAACGAACGCCCATTCGCCTGCAGTTTGTGTGATTATACGGCATTGCAAAAGGATCATTTACAAAGACATTTTCGATCACATACTAATGAGCGTCCATTCGCATGCAATTTGTGTAATTATAGTGCATCACAAAAAAATGATTTACAAAAACATTTTTGGTCGCATACTAACAAACGTCCATTCACTTGCAATTTGTGTAATTATACCACATCACGAAAAATCTATTTACAAATACATTTTCGGTCGCATACTAACGAACGTCCGTTTGCCTGCAATTTGTGTAATTATACCACATCAGGAAAGAATACGTTACGAATACATATTCGGACACATACTAACGAACGTCCATTCGCCTGCAATTTGTGTAATTATACCGCATCACGAAAGAGTACGTTACAAATACATATTCGGTCACATACTAACGAGCGCCCATTCGCATGCAATTTGTGTGATTATACCACATTACGTAAAAGTATTCTGCAAACACACTTTCGGTCGCATACTAACGAACGTCCATTCGCTTGTAGTTTGTGTGATTATACCACATCATATAATAGTAATTTACGAACACATTTCCGGTTGCATACTTAAAAATGTCCATTCGTTTGCTGTTTGTGCGATTACATTATATCACAAAAATATAATTTACCAAGACTTTTCGGTCTCATACTAACGAGCGTCCATTCGCTTGCAATTTGTGTGATTACATCGCATTACATAAAAGTAATTTACGCTGACATGTTCGGTCACATATTAACGAGCGTCCGTTCGCATGCAGGTTGTGTGATTATATCACGTCAAAAAAAAGTAATTTATACAGACATTTGCGTCCGTTCGCTTGCCATTTGTGTAATTATACCACATCAGAAAATAATTGTCTATAGGACCATAGTCGGTTATATACCAACGAACGCCGATTTTCATGCAACTTGTGTAATTATACCACATTACGTAAAAGTAGTTTACAAAGACATTTTCAGTCGCATACTAACGAGCGTCCATTTACTTGCAATTTGTGTAATTATACCGTATCACAAAAGTCGTCTACGGCAACATTGTCGGTCACATACTAACGAACGCTTATTTGCTTGCAACTTGTGTGGTTATACCACGTCACGTAAAGTAGCTTACAAATACATCTTCGGTCGCATACTAAGTAACGCCTATTGGCATGCAGTTTGTGTGGTTATACCACATTGCAAAAGAAATTTACAAACAGATTTTCGGTCGCATGCAAATAAATTTCCTTGCGTTTGCAACTTGTGCGATTAATCCACATTAAATAAAAATAATTTACAAATACATTTGAGGTCGCATACTAATGAAAATCCATTCGTATGGAATTTTTGTGATTATATCACATTACAAAAATGCAATTTACAAACATATTTTCGGTCGCATACTAAGAACGTCCTTTCGTATACAATTTGTGATGATACAACATCACAAAAGTATTATTTACAAGTATATTTGTACGGTCATACTAACGAACGTTTATTCGCATGCAATTTGTGTTGTTATTCCGCATAAAAAGCTACTCTAAAGGTCTATTTGTTATCGCATTCTAAAAAACATTCATTTGTGTGCTTAATCTTTATTGCAAAGTTACTTCTGCAGTATCATACTAATCAACATCTCAAATTTTTGCAATATGTGATTATTTCGCATCAGAGAAGAATAATTTACTAATAAATGTGCGCTTCCATAGTAACCAACGTTCATTTGTATGTTGTGTACGGAATAATGCTTCAACAGAAAATACATTTATACGATTATACCGGGTTATCCAAAAGTCTCGCAACACTATAATATTTTTTCTGGACCGCATTTTCTGGAATAACTTTTCATACAAAATATTTAGGATTGTCCTCCAGCTATCTGGTTGTGGCCTTAAAGTTGACCTTGAAGGTCAAATGGTTGTCAAGTTCACTTTTTCAAATAGTCACCCCTATTTTTTATTGTGGATTCGGAAACAGCACAAAATTTTATAAGTGAACTTAACTTTTGCCATGACCTTGAGATGACATTTTTATGTCATTATCAAGGTCATGGTAATTTGAAAATTTTGTGCTCTCCGAATCCACAATAAAATAGGGTTTCTATTTGAAAAATTGACCTAAAAACGATTTGATCTTCAAGGTCTAGGTCAAAGTCAACTTCAATGTCGCCAATAGATAGGTGGAGCACAGTCGCGAGCATTTGTGAAAAAATTCTCCAACTTAAAATATTGGAAATACTGTTTTAATTGACCTCAATTGTTTTCAAGGTCATCCAAGGTCAAGGCCTAGGTTCAGGTCATTTATAAAATTCTGTGCTTTTTCCGAATCCGCAATAAAAGATACATGTTTATGTTAGAAAAATTGACCTAAAAACGATTTGATTTTCAAGGTCACTGTCACGGTCAACTTCTGGTCACCATCTTGAGCATTTGTAAAAAAATTCTCCAGAAAATCTAAAATATTGAAAATATTTTTTTTAATTGATCTCAATTGTCTTCAAGATCATCTCAAGCTATGGTCAAGGTCAAGGTCATTGATAAAATCCACAATAAAGAATAGGGGTGTCTATTTGAAAAAGTAAACTTGACAACCATTTGACCTTCAAGGTCAACTTTAAGGCCACAACCAGATAGCTGGAGGACAATCTTAAATATTTTGTATGAAAAGTTTTTCCAGAAAATGCGGTCCCGAAAAATATTTTAGAATTGCGAGACTTGGATAATTCGGTATATTAACCTTACATTACTGGCGCCGTCGATTTTCCCTGTTAGACTACTTTTTTAATTTTTTTTATCTATAAAATTATGCCAGATGTTTATTAGTTTTTTAAAATAGGCTCTGTTAAATGATACTCTTAAATGTTACGTGTAGTTTCGGAATAGTGTGTGTTTGTCCCAAGAATTAACGGTAAACCCTTGAAGTGCCCATATATATGAACGCAGGATGTATCAATAGACGTGTATTTCTTTAAGAATTCGATAATTCTCTTGCATACTTCTTCAACAAATTAGCGTCGCTTTAAATTAGTTTTGCATTGACCGTTGAAAATGGAGGTAGTGAGACTACGAAAACTACCATGAGCAGTAACATACTCGTATGCAAAACAAACTGAACGTTCATGTAATTATGTAACGAGATGGTTGCTAACGAGAAGTTCGATATTGAGGATTGCAATTAAGATATCGATGACATGGACGATAATGCAACAGAAGAGAATATTTCTTTGGAAAGAGAATCAAATGCAGATGATTTAACATCTAACGACGTTTTGTGAACGTTATAATTTGAGCATTTATAGTGTAAACGTGCGCTACATGCCATACGAACCGCAACATAAAGGAAAATCTACTCACGAAACTATCGGGAGCAATTAGCAACACATTGCACAATACAGGTATTCTAGATAGTTGGTAATTATTTTTTCGTGACAGTGTAATATACAAATATTAAAATGAGGTAAGTTTTTCTAAATCATACTAGAGAACGGGATGAAAAACGTATTATTGAACCAAAGGTCTTTCTTGGTTTATTGTAGTTAGCCGGTGTAAATCATCGAATGGATCTATGGAGAATAGATGAAACTGGGGTTGTAATCTTTAGGTTAGTGAATGGAGCCAATAGTTTTTACGAGGGGTGGCTCACTTCCGCAATACTGTCACATTTGGCCCGAAATCTCTGGCAGACACATGGAAATCCCTCGCAGTCGCATTAAAATTGCCCAAAATCGCACGAAAACGCGCCGCATCTTTAGAAATCTGCCGCAGCTTCAGAAATTCTTTGCAGACTCTTAAAATCATCCGCAGCTTCCAGAAATCGTCCGCAATCTTTACAAATCGCTGAAAACGAATTTCGACTTCAATGTCCTTTTATGACAATTCTACAGAGTAAAATTGGTGAAATGCGCTAAGAAAACGCAAATTATGCTTGATGTTTTCCGCCGGAATTAGTTAATATTTCAAAACTATCAATCTAATGAGACTACTCTTAAATTCTTACCACAAAACTTTTAAAAACTATTGTTACAGTTTCCCGCGTTTCATATTATTGTGCAATCGTTTATTATAATATGATTACGCGGCAAATGTATCAAATACAAAACACGTTTAAAAGTGACACATATACAATATAAATAAAAGCAATGTACTAACTTACCGCCAAATCTCAGGGCCTCTCGTTGTGGGTCACATCACGCCTTTGTTGACTCCAAATTGTATCCGTCCATCCTCTATACTCGTTTGTAGGTGGGACGTGAAGGAACAACCAGGTATAAGGAACGACAGAAGGTAAGATACAGGAACCTACATCCTAAAAAGAGAAAAGAAACTCACGACACAGGTAGATGTTCTCGGCTTCAGGTCTCGTAGTCTAATCACGTCGTATCACACCGCGCGCACTTGCGCCATTTCCCGCCGCGCAGACGCAACTCGAAGAAGACGAAAATTGACCAGTTTATTTAAAAACATTCGCGGGAATTTATTTACATATTTAACAATGTACATTGCTAATTTTTGGCATGTAACACTATATAACAACTTTGGAATAAACCCCTTTTCAAAGAACTTCAGGTAAATTAAAAATAAAAGAAATGTTCCAAATAAAAGCCGCAATTTAGGTGAGGCGTTTGTTCCGTCCTTGTAAATAATTATAGTTAAGAATTTATTATTGATTGAGCTTGTTACTTGTTTTAAATTCTGCGCGATATATTTTGGATTGTTTGTTAGTGTAAAACCCTATGTGTTTACTAACAGCACCCGCTAACCTTCCGTGAACGGTGAACGTTGTCTTGTGCGCGGCCGCAAACATTATCGATTGGGAAACATGCCAAGTTAAAGCCAGCAGAGAAGCTCGTCGCCTAAATCAGTATCGTACAGACTGCAGTCGCTAGAGGATCGTAGAAACCGCACATAATATAGTGCCGTCTTGTGAAGTGTTCACACGGCTTTGTAAATGAACCGCTTTGTGTATTTACCGCGTCGAGTTGGAATGTGCTGCATGCAGCTAATTGAATGATCCGCTTTGATGAACCGCCAGTGTTACTTGTGCTACAAGCTGTTAATTGGTTCCAACGTTCTTTCATTACCATCGCAACATTGAAGGTGAGTGCTAATAGTAAACTCTTTTGTTTGTTTGTCTTGTTTAAGAACATTTAATTGTGTTGCTTGTTAAAACAACCCTTAAATAATACAGTCCACTTTTAAATCTCGCCTTTGAGTTATCGAAATTGCACCGCACATTTTACAGCGTTAATAATAGATATTTCTGTGACGTCAGTTTTTTGTTGTAGAACGGAGGCTATAGGTTCTCGGTTACTGTTAGGAATGTTTTACTACCAACACAAATGAAAACAAACCAAAGCAGTATTATTAGACCAAGCTCATAAATAAAAAATGACGTCAAGGAAATATCTACTTTGAACGTCTCGTCAATTTAGGACTATTGTAATTGATTGATAGGAAACCTTTTTTTATAAAGTGATAACGGATTCCTTCTATTAAAAGGTATCAAACAAGATGCCTATGACACGTTTTAAATACATCTTTCTGCATCTTCCTATAATTAACATTATATAAATTACAGTAGGGGTTGCAAATTTAAATGAAAAATCATTAAAATATCAATGCATTTAATAATACCCAATGAATAATATTTCCAAAAATGCATAATTTTTTCAATTTTTCGAAATTTTCAATAAATTTTCCTTGTGATTTCATTAAGATGTAACGGTTTCAATAAAACTTTTCCAAATAAAATAAAACATCAATATTACTATATAATTCCATAATTCCCTAGGATAAGTTCGATGAAATCCTATACATGGCAACAGTTTGTCAACTTATACAAACGCAAATAAAAACCGAGCAAAAGGTTCAAAATAGCATCTTTTACTTGAAAGCAGCAAAACCAAGTGGTTAAAATAAGAAAAGATAATCCTTATCTTGTAACTCTGAACACCTGCAACGAGACCTGCAAACAAACCACCTGTAAATTCCGAGATGATCCCCTTCGTCCTTTCAATTAGGATCCCGCAAATCTGTATCAACTTTTAAACATTTTATTAACATGCATCTAACGTTATCTAGTAGACTAGTAAGAGTGGCTATGATCCCCACGTTCTGTGACTAATACAACCCAAATATACACTGAAAGATGGCGCTGAGATTGAAAGGTTTGAAATAAAACTAGTATGAGGTAACTTTACATTTAATACAATATCAGAATTCCAAAATTAAGTTACCAGTAATTTGACATAGATTACATATTGAGCAAATAGTATCGAACTCAACTTGGGCTAAAGTTGGGAAAAGAGTACGGTGTTACGTGCCAAAAATTTGGCACTAGGCATTCCTTAGTTTAATTTTGATGTGCGTTAGTTTCGCACCATAAATTTGAAAGACTTGGTGCGTATTTCCTTCACGTCAGAAGTGGGTTGGACGAACTTCGCGCCGACGCGTGTAAGGAACAAAAGTGGGGAGTTTCCGAGAGACGCTAAAACGTGGCTTTTTACCTTTGAACTTCGACTGCAGTGGTCGTGCTTGGTAGCGTATCGTATCGTATCTTTATCTTTTTATGTAGATCCTTGCCTTTGCTTATCTTTGTTTGTCGTCCTTATACCTGTTCCTTATCGTTCCCTACATAGGAAAGAAGACGTAATTTGGATACGACCTGGGTGCAGTCCACGACCCTAGAACGAACGAGTCCAGGGAGCCCTGCCGTGACTAGTCGGAGCCATTCGGAAGGACGCTAGGCGTACCCTCCGTTAATTATCTTAAAGGGGGCCATCAGCAGCCCTGATGGACGTTGCAGACGCCATCTTTAACTTATCCCGTAGGAAGCTGAACCTATTCATGTGAGTATTTAATTTGTACGAACTGTTTGCGAATTTTATATTCCGTCAATTGCGCGTTTAATTTTGCATATTGTGTGACGTCATTGACAGATGAGCGCGCTAAAATCTGTATAAAGATTAGAGCTACCAACTGCGGTTACGTCACTCATACCGAGCTTGTGGGATTGTAAGAAGTTCCTGTAAATGTAAGAACGGCAGAGAAAAGCCTATAACCTTGCGCTTACTTCTTCAAGGATGGGTGCCGGACAACCACACTGTGTTCTTCTAATATTAAGGGATGTCAACTGTTACCCAGACAATTTGCATATGGCAATTCAAGAAGATTTAGTGTAGTTCGGTTAATATTTTCTGGATAGACTGGTCGAAAAACCAATTTAGATTTAAACTAGATTAGATAAAGTTTAAGGGATAAAGTGTAAAATGGGAATTATGTTTTAGATAAATACTTATATTTATGATATACATTGTTTTAAGGGATGATTTGTATATGTTTCTGTTGGATATAGTGATAAAAAGGAATGCTAATAGTATAAGGGCGTGCAGCATGTTGTGAGTAGTTTATACGGATTTAATACCAAGAAAAGAGATATAGATGTACATATTTATATTTAAAAATAAAGTATGTATAGAGAGTAGAAACTAGTTGCTGACAAAAGAATAATAATAAAAAAGGCTTGTTTTTGTTTAGGCACGAGAGTGTAGAGTTAAAAAGATGTTTTTTAGGGTAAAATTTCTAGATTAGTCTAAATGTTGAAAGACTTATGATAAAAAGAACGATATTATTAGTAGTACTCACATAGGTGTGTGTTATCGTAGAAAAATTTATGTAATTTAACTGCATGTTCATTAGAGAATTTGTAAGCTGTATTTATAAATTAATATTAAATATATCAGCCGTAATCAACAAGAGTTTAATTACGTAGCCAAAATAAAAGTAAATACCAGAGAAAGCAATTATACGTTATCGGAAGGTTTAAAAAATTACCGGATACCTAAGGCAAGGTATAGACTATTTAATTTATCGAATAAATTTTCGTTTTAAAAAGCAGAGTGGATTTGAATTAAAATTATGTTAAGCGGGCTTATACTGAACGTGTACACTATATAGGGCGTTGTTAAAGAATTTAAGAATTGAAATGGAGTTTATTCGGATGAGTAATGAATTAACAAGAGAAAAATAGGGTAATTAATTTATGCAGAAAATAAACGTAACAAATCCCCCCAGCAAAATTAACAAGCCGGGGTAGGAAAACAAAAGTAATGGGAGTGGGTGGGACCAAAAAAACCTCAAGAAAAAACCCAAACAAAAAAAATTTACTTAAAAGAAAAAAACAAAGAAAAACACTCCAAAAGCAGCAACAAAAAAAATTTTTATCCGACTCGAAAGGCCAATAATAGAAAAGAGAAAAAAAGAAGGAAGCGACGTAAGCAACGAGGACTAAGATGAAACGGCATTGACACTGAAAAAGTCGTCAAAGAACGGATGTTTCTTGTAAACAAACAGAAAAGTATTCAACCTCAAAAGAAGATTGGTTTCCTGCAGAAAACTAACAGTAAAGGAAAGAAGCGAGGAAGAAAACCAACAGTGCCAACCAAAACCAAACCGAAAGATCAAGCCTCAAGTAAACAAAAGGGGCAACAAGCGGAACGAGACAAAGAAAGGAAGAGCGCTGGTAAAAGAAACAATGTACTACAAACTGCGGTAATCAAGAATCTCAACAAACGAAGGACTAAAAAAAGAATAGCTAACTAGACCTAAAGTCGACCAATTCGTGGTTTCTGAAGAAAGGAAAACGGATTACAAAGCACCTACCACAGAAGCGGATGGACGAAACACAATCGGTATAGGGACCGACAGCAAAGAAGACCAGCAAAAGGATAGGAAGAGAAATGTGGAACGAAAGGAACGAGAAAAAAGAAATTCGCATGCAATTTGTGTAATTATACCACACCATACAAAAGTCATTTACAAACACATTGTCGGTCGCATACTAACGAACGTTCATTCGCATGTAATTTGTGTAATTATACAGCATCGCAAAAAAGTCGTTTACAAGAACATTTCCGGTCGCATACTAATGAACGTCTATTCGCATGCAATTTGTGTAATTATACCGCACCATATAAACGTCATTTAAAAATACATTTTCGGTCGCATACTAACGAACGTCCATTTACATGCAATTTGTGTAATTATACCGCATCACAAAAAAGTCATTTAAAAACACATTTTCGGTCGCATACTAACGAACGTTCATTCGCATGCAATTTCTCTAATTATACAGCATCGCAAAAAAGTCGTTTACAAGAACATTTTCGGGCGCATACTAACGAGCGTCCATTCGCATGCGATTTGTGCGATTATACCACACTATAGAAAAGTAGTTTACCAAGACATTGTCGGTCGCATACTAACGAACGTCCGTTCGTATGCGCGTGATTATACCGCATCGCGTAGAAGTAATTTACAAAAACATTTTTGGTCGTATACTAATAAAAGTCCATTTGCGTGCAATTTGTGTAATTATAGCACGTCACGAAAAAGTGATTTGCACAAACATAAGTAATCGCATACTAATTAGCGTTCACTGGTATGTAATTTGCGTTAATATAGCGCATCACTAAAAAGTACTTTACAAGTATATTTTCGGTCGCATAATAACGTACGTACAATTTGTATGATTATATTACGCCACAAAATAGTTATATACAACGACATCTACGATCACATACAAACAACCGTCCATTCGCATGCAATTTGTGGCTGTTTCACATAAAAGAGAACTATTGTGAAAATCCATTTGTCCTCGCATTCTGAGAAACATTCATTTGTGGGATTATTCTGTATTGCAAAAATACTTTTGCAGTCCCGTATTACTCAACACCCGTTTGTTTGCAACATGTGGATTATTTCACATCAGAGACGAATATTCTAAAAATAAATGTGCAATTCCATTGTAACTAACGTGCTACGTACATTGACGTAGCTGGCAGGACAAAGAAAGGAGTGCCCGGGCTCAGTTGGGGAGTAGGCGGGGTTTTATCACTACATAATAACAGAAAGACCTTGAAAATAAATCAAACACACGCATTTATACCTCACACAAAAAAGACCTATAAAAAAACTCTAATTAGAAACTTAGTTATATATAAGCAGTGTGTACACTTTTGCGGTAATTCCGAATAACTCTGTGGTAAAGAAAAGTGGACGTGTATCGACAGAAAAGTGTTTTCGATATGCTTTGAAATATGAATCCTATTTTACAAAAACTTTTAAACGTAAAATGTTTTTAAAAAGCCATTCAGAATTTAAAACACGTACTTTATATCAAAGAGACTTTGAAGCGCGAATCTTGTTTTAGAGGAACTTTTAAAAACGAACGCCATGGGCGATTAAGATAAAGTTCTTATTATGTCAAACTTGAAATTTTTATGATTTTGACAACGATCCTAGGTCATGGATCGAAACGTAAATAAGACGATTTTAAAAACTATGAGTGGTTTAATTCTCAAAGAAGATTAAGAAAAATTTCAGAAGTACTTTTTTAATGATATTGGTTTTTAAACAACTTGTTTTAAAGGAACGTCAAAGGTTTTGCTTTAAGAAACTTGTTTTACAGAAATATTAAAATACTAAACTCCTTTTAAAAAGAGGAACTTGATGTTTAAAAATTTTATAAGACGAAATTTGTTTAGACGAAGTTTGAAAAACGAATTTTGTTTAGAGGAACTAAAACTTTTTTGAAGAACTTTAAAACGCAAGTTTTGCTTAGAGGAAATATAAAAACAAACCCGGTTTTTAGAAAACTTTAAAAAGACAACCTTTCTTTGGGAAACTTTGTACGAATTTTGTTTTAAAAAAATTTAAAGCGAACCTTTCTTTAGAGGAACTTTAAGACAAAGCTCGTTTTTAGATGAACTAAAAGACGAAGCGAGATTTAAGAATACATTAAAAGACAAAAGTTATCTTGCTACTAGATTGGGTTGTTATTAGCTTCTATAATTTCTGAATAACATTGTTAATCGTTCTAATTTGGTTCCGGTTTACATACAAAATAATCTGATGGCGATATTATTATGTACAAAGTAAGAGACAGAGCTGTAATTTTGCACTCAGGTTTAAAGGGTTTTAATGTGAGCTCATATTAAGACAGGGGTTAAAGTCAAATATGAGGTTAGCCCAATCACTTTAAATGAGGTACATGTATAATGAAAAATATTTGATCCAGCCCCATTTAAAAAAATGAAATTAATTATTTTTTTCACTAAAATATGTAATTTTATGTATGTGAACTTTTGTAATGAACAAAGATTTGGAAGTATTAAACTTTTATTTGTGTAAATAGAGTGTGATGTATTTTGGTAGTTTCGTTTTTCTGAGAGGATTGTAGGGAACTATTTTCAGATTACAGCTTGGTGGCAGTTAGGGGAAGTTTGATTATCAGCAGTTCAGGAAGTTTCTATGAAAACTTCATAAGGATTTTAGTAGGATGAACGGAGTAGCCGAGGTGAACTTCATAATATCATGACGACCCAACGCTGGGGCTCTTTCCAATGCGACTTTACAATATAATGACTTCTCAAGTGTGGAGCTTTTACAAGCTTGTTTTCAAGGGAAACTTCACAATAAATCGGGCCTCTTTCCAATGCGACTTTAAAATAATATATATTTATTTGAGGATATGTAACTCGCGCTACGACCACTAGGAGGTACATGCTGTACATTGACACATTGAGCGCTCATTAATATATTAAAATTTAAACTAATATTGGCAATGTAACATTTTATTAGGTTGTGACGTCAGTTAAGGTTCGTGGCTTGGGAGCGGCCTTTTTAAAAACCCATTTCCAAACTTTTTAACAATTTATTTTTATTGATACAGAATCGACTTATGGAATTTTGACAATTTAGTTGAATATTACTTTAATCGAAAGTACACTAATTAATTGTACAAAAATGAATAATCTAACAAACTGCAATGCTAAAGCTGATCGATGGATTAACTGTCGTAAAAGTGCGTTTTTGGTTAGGGTTTGGTCGAATGTGTGTTATTTTTGTGTTTGGTCTGGTGTTACTAGATGACTTGATGTGGGTTTATAATAGTTATTTGGATTATTATTATTATTTGTCATTGGTGAGTTTCTAATAGGATTTGCGTTGAATGCTGGTCTTTGTTGATTTGCGTTTTGGTGGAATCTTGGTTGAAATGCGGGTTTCGTAAAATTTGGGTTGAACGTTGGTTTTAAAAATGTTTATATTGGTTATTAAAGTTTAAGTTATTAAAATGTGAATTATTGGTTCGTGTTTGGTTTGTTTGTGCATTGAATGGGGTGAATTTTTGTTGTGGATTTGTTTGTCGCGCGGGTTGTATAATTTTTATTGGGGAATAGTTTATATTCGCGTTGGGGTTATATAATCTGTTTTTGTAGTATATCACGTTTTCTTCTTCGATTATCATGTTCATAGCTTCTTCTAAGTCTTGGGGACGTTGAAAATTGATTTTGTCTGAAAGTCGTTCTGGTAGTGCATTCAGATATGTGTCTAATGCCATTTCGTCATACATCTTTGTTTTTAAAAGTCTGACATTTTGGTCGGTTTCCTCAATTTTTAGTTTTGTCAAGATTAAACTTCTTACATCTTGGCATTTCATTCCAAATTGGTACGGAGATTGGTTGTTTTCCATTCTAAAGTTTATTAAATCGCGTGCTAGACATTTCAGGTTCCTTTGATCGCCAAAATATGCAATCAATACTCGTCTGAAGTCGTCCCATTGGTCCAAGTCATCTCGACTCGCAATTAATGTTAGTGCTCTTCCGCTTAGTTTGATGATAATAAGGTGTAGGAATAATATGCTTCCTTTGTTATCTCCGGGCTTACAGAATGTTTTTAAAACTAGTTCACACGCCGTAATGTAATTTCCTAACAAAGTTTGATCACCGTTATACGTGGAAATGGTCTTCCAATAAAGCTTTATATTTCCACTTATTTTGACTGGGAGGAATGTTCTAATAATTAATTTGTTTTGATTTTAATTAATTTCAAATTTTGAAAAAAAAATTTTATTTCGCAGTTTGTATTGTTATTAATTTTCCGTTTAGATTGCGTCGGGTTACTTGCTATTTTTAGCTTGGGTAGTTTCGGATTATTTAAAGAATCGTGTTGCTTATTTTGTATTTAATTGCACGGCGTTGTAATTATTCTATGGGTTTTACGCTTGATATGGTCTTAGTTACGTTTATTTTTAATTTACTGATGTTAATTTTATTGTAGGTTTGATCTCTGAAGTTTCAATGTGACTGAATGTTTTTTGTAATAATTTATCTTACTTTGCTTGCTTTGCGTCAGTTAAAGCTTTTCTATTTTTAATTATGCCGATTTAATTCTGTCTGTAATAATTATCTCTTCCCGTGGGTGTGTGTAATTTATAGGTGTCTACGATGCTTCTCGTCTTGTGAACTTAAATGTTAATTATAAGTTTGCAAGGTGTCGTCTTTTGCGTTGTTCAAAATTGCATACAATAGTCTCGTTTTAATTACAATGTTGTTAATCTACTATAGGATGTTGCTAGTTAATGGTTGTGTTAGTGTCTCTGTTGCAAGATTAGTTTTAAATTTACTGTAGGTGTAATTCAGTGAATGCTGTGGTTTAATACAATTTATACTTTATTTGATTTTCCTGGAAGCTTTTGTTTGAATAGCTTGCGTATTTTCTATTATTATCTCGTCTTAAAATATTTAATTATACAATGTTGTGTTTGGGATGAATGCAATCTTTGCGTTGTGAATTTACTGAAGTATTATAATTGTCAAGTCTGAATGAGGTTGCAATATGCGTTTGAGTAACGTGATTATTTATAGATTTATTAAGTTGGTTTGATAATCAACCGTATTTTTTCGTATTTACGATGATGTTTTATAAAAGCTTCCGGTCGTAATTAAAGGTGCTTGTTTTAATTAATAATGCTTGACTTTTATCTTGGTAGATCGTAGAGTTCTCGTATGGTTATATTTAGATTCGCGATGTTTTGAATAGATTGTAGAGTTTAGGATGTTCTTGGATAGTATTGTTCCGTAGTTATAATTAGATATATTCGTTTCCAATTAACCATTTTATAGCGTTGCGTGAATGATTTGTTCGAAGATGAAATTTCGCGTTTGGATTCGCGCTTTATTAATTCTCGTAATAAGGATGTAGATTTTATAATAGATTGCAGGTTGTGTCTATTATTTACGGAATACGATGAGTTTGGGTCTGGATAATTTATTTTAATATTTTGTTGCAATATTTATGAGGATTTTGGTTTAAATTTTGTTATTTAATTTCGCTTTTATTTTTGGGGTATTGCGCCAGTTAATACCGTGTTGTTGAATTCGTTTTTGTTTTCTTTCTAATAATTCTTACGCCAGTTAATTGCGTAATAATGGTCTCAAATGCGCTTGGATGCGACTTTTTTATTTTCTCATGTTTTTACATGTCTCTTTTATACAAAGAATAAAATTTTTCAAAAATGCCTTGAAGATGATCCCTTGCACTAGCTAAGTGGATTATTTTCATCAAATTGCATACAATAATGGTATCAACAATCAATATACATATATAAATCATAAACTAGCAAATATCAAATATGTTTGTAAAATAAAATTTCAATTGGTTTACTGGAAAATGAACTTACATTAATTGTTTTGTTGATTTCATGGAGTCCGTCGATTTCTGTACTTACTCCACGTCGGTTTTCTTTTGTTGAATCTGAATGATTCTTGTTTTGCTTCCAACTTCTGTTTTGGTTGTGTCAAACTCGGAATTGAAATTCCAGACCACCAGTTCTTCGAATTTGGGTTCCCTAGTGACCTTTTGACATCCGTTACGACTGCGTCAGTTAAGGTTCGTCGCTTGGGAGCGGCCTTTTTAAAAAACCATTTCCAAACTTCTTAACAATTTATTTTATTACAGAGAAATTAATGACGAAATTTTACAAAGCTTGAATTAAAATTATTCCGAAAATTAATAATAATTGTACTATTGTGAGTAGCAAGTAAACTGCAATGTGAAAGTTGGGAACTTGACTGACTGTCGTCGACTGGGGCTCCCGGGCTTTTTATAATATCCCTACCCCCTCACATGGCTGTGGGGGCCTGCAGATATTATGTCTGCTTATTCTTAACTCTATTCATAATTACATTGTTGTAATCTTAATTTGTAATCATGGTACGTGACCGTCTGTGACCGTCTGTGACCTGGCATCTGCAGTGTCCCTATCGTCTGCGATACAAAGTAGCACTTCCGTTCCCATGAACGTTAATAAACTTTATAAATTGTCCTTGATTTACTTTGTTGCACTTCACTTGGCGTATTCTTAACACTTTCTAATACTTTCCTAATTTTCTATTTTAATATGTATGCATCAATTGGGAGATACATAACTCACGCTGTGCATTGACATACATTGAGCGCTCATTAAATATATTAGAATTTAAATTAACATTGGCAATGTAACATTTTATTCGATTGTGAAGTCATCCTAAAGTTAAAAAAACGAATGCACTATACCACTTACGTTTTTCTGTTATTATTATTATTGTTATTTTATTGACAATCTATAATTATATCAAATAAAATTTAGTATAAAAAAGATTTGCTCATAAATTAATAAATGCCCGATTCTGTAGACTATACTAATTGTTTAATAATAAATTTCTTCTTATCTATCATGATCCTACCGATCAAATAGTCTGAAATTTAAATAGGCCTTGACAAAAGCAATTATACATTTTATATTAGAAAAAAAGACGTATCTTTTTACATAAACCACTAACACTGTTTTAAGAAAAATGCATAAATCCACGGATTAATGAAAATTAACGTTAAATTGAGTAAGATAACTTACTAATTCCATATGCAATTATATAAAATACACTGAAAAGATTCAATAGCTACTTTGTTAGTGTAAAAGAAATAGTGCTTTCATCCACAATAATAGTAACATTATTAGATACTGCATGTCTTACATTTTACATAGATCAAGATTTAAGATATAAGGACAGTACAGTGTTATAAACTAGATGTATAAATTGCCCGAGGTTTAAGCGATTTTCACAAATGCAAAAACACAACTTCAAATTCCTCTAAAATGAATCTTGAGCATCACTTTTCGCGTAAAGATTTTTAGATGAAACGTAAATTGAAGAAAAAGACATTTGTATTGATAATTAATATTTAGTTGATAAAGTTTAACAATTGTCTAAAAATACGGCAGATTATGCAGGCACACATAAACGAAGGTCCATTCGCATGCAACTTGTGTGATTATACCACATCACGAAAAAGTGATTTAGAAAACATTTTCGGTCGCATACTAACGAACGTTCATTCGTTTGCAGTTTGTGTAATTATACCACATCACGAAAGAGTACTTTACAAGAACATATTTGGACACATACTAACGAGCGCCCATTCGCATGCAATTTGTGTAATTATACCACCTCACGAAAGATCACTTTACAAATACATTTTCGGTCGCATATTAACGAACGTCCATTCTCCTGCAATTTGTGTAATTATACCACATCACTAAAGAGTACTTTACAAAACATATTCGAACACATACTAACGAGCGCCCATTCTCATGCAATTTGTGTAATTACAGTGCATCACAAAAAAAGTCTACAGAGACATATTTGGTTGCATATTAACGAACGCCCATTCGCCTGCAGTTTGTGTGATTATACGGCATTGCAAAAGGATCATTTACAAAGACATTTTCGATCACATACTAATGAGCGTCCATTCGCATGCAATTTGTGTAATTATAGTGCATCACAAAAAAATGATTTACAAAAACATTTTTGGTCGCATACTAACAAACGTCCATTCACTTGCAATTTGTGTAATTATACCACATCACGAAAAATCTATTTACAAATACATTTTCGGTCGCATACTAACGAACGTCCGTTTGCCTGCAATTTGTGTAATTATACCACATCAGGAAAGAATACGTTACGAATACATATTCGGACACATACTAACGAACGTCCATTCGCCTGCAATTTGTGTAATTATACCGCATCACGAAAGAGTACGTTACAAATACATATTCGGTCACATACTAACGAGCGCCCATTCGCATGCAATTTGTGTGATTATACCACATTACGTAAAAGTATTCTGCAAACACACTTTCGGTCGCATACTAACGAACGTCCATTCGCTTGTAGTTTGTGTGATTATACCACATCATATAATAGTAATTTACGAACACATTTCCGGTTGCATACTTAAAAATGTCCATTCGTTTGCTGTTTGTGCGATTACATTATATCACAAAAATATAATTTACCAAGACTTTTCGGTCTCATACTAACGAGCGTCCATTCGCTTGCAATTTGTGTGATTACATCGCATTACATAAAAGTAATTTACGCTGACATGTTCGGTCACATATTAACGAGCGTCCGTTCGCATGCAGGTTGTGTGATTATATCACGTCAAAAAAAAGTAATTTATACAGACATTTGCGTCCGTTCGCTTGCCATTTGTGTAATTATACCACATCAGAAAATAATTGTCTATAGGACCATAGTCGGTTATATACCAACGAACGCCGATTTTCATGCAACTTGTGTAATTATACCACATTACGTAAAAGTAGTTTACAAAGACATTTTCAGTCGCATATTAACGAGCGTCCATTTACTTGCAATTTGTGTAATTATACCGTATCACAAAAGTCGTCTACGGCAACATTGTCGGTCACATACTAACGAACGCTTATTTGCTTGCAACTTGTGTGGTTATACCACGTCACGTAAAGTAGCTTACAAATACATCTTCGGTCGCATACTAAGTAACGCCTATTGGCATGCAGTTTGTGTGGTTATACCACATTGCAAAAGAAATTTACAAACAGATTTTCGGTCGCATGCAAATAAATTTCCTTGCGTTTGCAACTTGTGCGATTAATCCACATTAAATAAAAATAATTTACAAATACATTTGAGGTCGCATACTAATGAAAATCCATTCGTATGGAATTTTTGTGATTATATCACATTACAAAAATGCAATTTACAAACATATTTTCGGTCGCATACTAAGAACGTCCTTTCGTATACAATTTGTGATGATACAACATCACAAAAGTATTATTTACAAGTATATTTGTACGGTCATACTAACGAACGTTTATTCGCATGCAATTTGTGTTGTTATTCCGCATAAAAAGCTACTCTAAAGGTCTATTTGTTATCGCATTCTAA
Source organism: Platerodrilus igneus (assembly GCA_036346225.1). NCBI lineage: Eukaryota > Metazoa > Arthropoda > Insecta > Coleoptera > Lycidae > Platerodrilus > Platerodrilus igneus. The sequence goes on along the minus strand of JARFIW010000115.1, from coordinate 4,505 downwards.
AAACATTCATTTGTGTGCTTAATCTTTATTGCAAAGTTACTTCTGCAGTATCATACTAATCAACATCTCAAATTTTTGCAATATGTGATTATTTCGCATCAGAGAAGAATAATTTACTAATAAATGTGCGCTTCCATAGTAACCAACGTTCATTTGTATGTTGTGTACGGAATAATGCTTCAACAGAAAATACATTTATACGATTATACCGGGTTATCCAAAAGTCTCGCAACACTATAATATTTTTTCTGGACCGCATTTTCTGGAATAACTTTTCATACAAAATATTTAGGATTGTCCTCCAGCTATCTGGTTGTGGCCTTAAAGTTGACCTTGAAGGTCAAATGGTTGTCAAGTTCACTTTTTCAAATAGTCACCCCTATTTTTTATTGTGGATTCGGAAACAGCACAAAATTTTATAAGTGAACTTAACTTTTGCCATGACCTTGAGATGACATTTTTATGTCATTATCAAGGTCATGGTAATTTGAAAATTTTGTGCTCTCCGAATCCACAATAAAATAGGGTTTCTATTTGAAAAATTGACCTAAAAACGATTTGATCTTCAAGGTCTAGGTCAAAGTCAACTTCAATGTCGCCAATAGATAGGTGGAGCACAGTCGCGAGCATTTGTGAAAAAATTCTCCAACTTAAAATATTGGAAATACTGTTTTAATTGACCTCAATTGTTTTCAAGGTCATCCAAGGTCAAGGCCTAGGTTCAGGTCATTTATAAAATTCTGTGCTTTTTCCGAATCCGCAATAAAAGATACATGTTTATGTTAGAAAATTGACCTAAAAACGATTTGATTTTCAAGGTCACTGTCACGGTCAACTTCTGGTCACCATCTTGAGCATTTGTAAAAAATTCTCCAGAAAATCTAAAATATTGAAAATATTTTTTAATTGATCTCAATTGTCTTCAAGATCATCTCAAGCTATGGTCAAGGTCAAGGTCATTGATAAAATTTTGTGCCGAATCCACAATAAAGAATAGGGTGTCTATTTGAAAAAGTAAACTTGACAACCATTTGACCTTCAAGGTCAACTTTAAGGCCACAACCAGATAGCTGGAGGACAATCTTAAATATTTTGTATGAAAAGTTTTTCCAGAAAATGCGGTCCCGAAAAATATTTTAGAATTGCGAGACTTGGATAATTCGGTATATTAACCTTACATTACTGGCGCCGTCGATTTTCCCTGTTAGACTACTTTTTAATTTTTTTATCTATAAAATTATGCCAGATGTTTATTAGTTTTTAAAATAGGCTCTGTTAAATGATACTCTTAAATGTTACGTGTAGTTTCGGAATAGTGTGTGTTTGTCCCAAGAATTAACGGTAAACCCTTGAAGTGCCCATATATATGAACGCAGGATGTATCAATAGACGTGTATTTCTTTAAGAATTCGATAATTCTCTTGCATACTTCTTCAACAAATTAGCGTCGCTTTAAATTAGTTTTGCATTGACCGTTGAAAATGGAGGTAGTGAGACTACGAAAACTACCATGAGCAGTAACATACTCGTATGCAAAACAAACTGAACGTTCATGTAATTATGTAACGAGATGGTTGCTAACGAGAAGTTCGATATTGAGGATTGCAATTAAGATATCGATGACATGGACGATAATGCAACAGAAGAGAATATTTCTTTGGAAAGAGAATCAAATGCAGATGATTTAACATCTAACGACGTTTTGTGAACGTTATAATTTGAGCATTTATAGTGTAAACGTGCGCTACATGCCATACGAACCGCAACATAAAGGAAAATCTACTCACGAAACTATCGGGAGCAATTAGCAACACATTGCACAATACAGGTATTCTAGATAGTTGGTAATTATTTTTTCGTGACAGTGTAATATACAAATATTAAAATGAGGTAAGTTTTTCTAAATCATACTAGAGAACGGGATGAAAAAAACGTATTATTGAACCAAAGGTCTTTCTTGGTTTATTGTAGTTAGCCGGTGTAAATCATCGAATGGATCTATGGAGAATAGATGAAACTGGGGTTGTAATCTTTAGGTTAGTGAATGGAGCCAATAGTTTTTACGAGGGTGGCTCACTTCCGCAATACTGTCACATTTGGCCCGAAATCTCTGGCAGACACATGGAAATCCCTCGCAGTCGCATTAAAATTGCCCAAAATCGCACGAAAACGCGCCGCATCTTTAGAAATCTGCCGCAGCTTCAGAAATTCTTTGCAGACTCTTAAAATCATCCGCAGCTTCCAGAAATCGTCCGCAATCTTTACAAATCGCTGAAAACGAATTTCGACTTCAATGTCCTTTTATGACAATTCTACAGAGTAAAATTGGTGAAATGCGCTAAGAAAACGCAAATTATGCTTGATGTTTTCCGCCGGAATTAGTTAATATTTCAAAACTATCAATCTAATGAGACTACTCTTAAATTCTTACCACAAAACTTTTAAAAACTATTGTTACAGTTTCCCGCGTTTCATATTATTGTGCAATCGTTTATTATAATATGATTACGCGGCAAATGTATCAAATACAAAACACGTTTAAAAGTGACACATATACAATATAAATAAAAGCAATGTACTAACTTACCGCCAAATCTCAGGGCCTCTCGTTGTGGGTCACATCACGCCTTTGTTGACTCCAAATTGTATCCGTCCATCCTCTATACTCGTTTGTAGGTGGGACGTGAAGGAACAACCAGGTATAAGGAACGACAGAAGGTAAGATACAGGAACCTACATCCTAAAAAGAGAAAAGAAACTCACGACACAGGTAGATGTTCTCGGCTTCAGGTCTCGTAGTCTAATCACGTCGTATCACACCGCGCGCACTTGCGCCATTTCCCGCCGCGCAGACGCAACTCGAAGAAGACGAAAATTGACCAGTTTATTTAAAAACATTCGCGGGAATTTATTTACATATTTAACAATGTACATTGCTAATTTTTGGCATGTAACACTATATAACAACTTTGGAATAAACCCCTTTTCAAAGAACTTCAGGTAAATTAAAAATAAAAGAAATGTTCCAAATAAAAGCCGCAATTTAGGTGAGGCGTTTGTTCCGTCCTTGTAAATAATTATAGTTAAGAATTTATTATTGATTGAGCTTGTTACTTGTTTTAAATTCTGCGCGATATATTTTGGATTGTTTGTTAGTGTAAAACCCTATGTGTGTACTAACAGCACCCGCTAACCTTCCGTGAACGGTGAACGTTGCCTTGTGCGCGGCCGCAAACATTATCGATTGGGAAACATGCCAAGTTAAAGCCAGCAGAGAAGCTCGTCGCCTAAATCAGTATCGTACAGACTGCAGTCGCTAGAGGATCGTAGAAACCGCACATAATATAGTGCCGTCTTGTGAAGTGTTCACACGGCTTTGTAAATGAACCGCTTTGTGTATTTACCGCGTCGAGTTGGAATGTGCTGCATGCAGCTAATTGGATGATCCGCTTTGATGAACCGCCAGTGTTACTTGTGCTACAAGCTGTTAATTGGTTCCAACGTTCTTTCATTACCATCGCAACATTGAAGGTGAGTGCTAATAGTAAACTCTTTTGTTTGTTTGTCTTGTTTAAGAACATTTAATTGTGTTGCTTGTTAAAACAACCCTTAAATAATACAGTCCACTTTTAAATCTCGCCTTTGAGTTATCGAAATTGCACCGCACATTTTACAGCGTTAATAATAGATATTTCTGTGACGTCAGTTTTTGTTGTAGAACGGAGGCTATAGGTTCTCGGTTACTGTTAGGAATGTTTTACTACCAACACAAATGAAAACAAACCAAAGCAGTATTATTAGACCAAGCTCATAAATAAAAAATGACGTCAAGGAAATATCTACTTTGAACGTCTCGTCAATTTAGGACTATTGTAATTGATTGATAGGAAACCTTTTTTATAAAGTGATAACGGATTCCTTCTATTAAAAGGTATCAAACAAGATGCCTATGACACGTTTTAAATACATCTTTCTGCATCTTCCTATAATTAACATTATATAAATTACAGTAGGGGTTGCAAATTTAAATGAAAAATCATTAAAATATCAATGCATTTAATAATACCCAATGAATAATATTTCCAAAAATGCATAATTTTTTCAATTTTTCGAAATTTTCAATAAATTTTCCTTGTGATTTCATTAAGATGTAACGGTTTCAATAAAACTTTTCCAAATAAAATAAAACATCAATATTACTATATAATTCCATAATTCCCTAGGATAAGTTCGATGAAATCCTATACATGGCAACAGTTTGTCAACTTATACAAACGCAAATAAAAACCGAGCAAAAGGTTCAAAATAGCATCTTTTACTTGAAAGCAGCAAAACCAAGTGGTTAAAATAAGAAAAGATAATCCTTATCTTGTAACTCTGAACACCTGCAACGAGACCTGCAAACAAACCACCTGTAAATTCCGAGATGATCCCCTTCGTCCTTTCAATTAGGATCCCGCAAATCTGTATCAACTTTTAAACATTTTATTAACATGCATCTAACG